>OY982527.1:2507500-3757500 GCA_963859965.1 Ceramica pisi | reverse complement strand
ATCTATAATTAATTAATACTAAAATTATAAAGCAGAAGAGTTTGTTTGTTTGGTTGGTTGAACGCGCTAATCTCAGGAACCACTGGTCCGATTAGAAAAATTATTTCAGTGTTAGATAGCCCATTTATCGAGGAAGGTTATAGGCTATATATCATCACGGTAAGATAAATAGGAGCGGAGCAGTAATGGATAATGTGACGCAGACGAAGTTGCGCGGGTCAGCTAGTTCATTATAAGTACCTATACTACACTGCGCTCCAAAACGCAATCGTCGATGTGGCTCAAAAGGCTGCCCAACTTAAATGGGACTGGACAGGACATGTATGCCGCATGCCGGACAAATTGTGGGCCCGTAAAATACTGGATTGGAACCCTGAAACAGCGAGACGAGGCCGCGGCAGACCGCAAAAGAGATGGCGGGACGACCTGGATGTCTTCCTTACGGATTGGAAGGAAGAGGCAAAACTCCGAGAGAATTGGAAAGAACGGAGGGAGGGCTTTGCCCAGCAGTGGGACAGTACGGGCTAGTAATAATAATAAGTACCTATGACCTGGCTGGTTGGGATTGTTATCTGAATTAGTTTTTCATTAGTTGTTATGAGAAAAAATTACTAATACTTATGAATATTTTGTGTTCGAAATAAATCACCATCTGCCTAGCCTTTTCCCAACTATATTGTGGTCGGCTTCCAGTCAAACCGGATTCAGCTGAATACTAGAAATAAATAAATAGTTATAAAAAATAATAATATTGTAATTTTATCATATACCTACTTAGCTGAATTTTGGCTGCTTTATAAGACTGATTCGTGCCATTAAGAAACATACATACATACATAAATAACATTATAGCACTGACTGATTATAATAGTTTAAACTAACTTAAAATAAATAAAAGAGCGCTATTTGCACATTCGATAACATTTTTAGGATTTTATTAGGCCACATGGAAATCGACTTTCGGAAATCGACGAAAAATATTAAAAAAATAACACTCCCTATGTGATAAAAGTATTATGTAAAGATTACAGGAAAAATAAAAGGATGTCTCTAAATAACACACTTTTTCAGAAATCATCAACAAGAACTACATTAGTTCCAGTAGCGGTCGAGAGATGGCCCTGATCTAAAACTGCAACATATACCTCAGTGTTAAAATTCTCTGACGAATATAGCCACTACCGAGAAAAAATTAAAAACATTTCATCTAGTATATTATGACGGTACGGAACCCAATTTTTTTTTAAGTAATGGGAAATCATCAAATGACTTCCCCCGCTCTGGGCGGAGCGGGAGAGAATGTCAGACTCTTACTGACTAAAACCCATCCATGTTCCTTCAGTGCTCTTTGTTCCGGAGCCACGGTATCTCTTTCGAATAGTCCCGCGACTGCGGCAGGCGTCGGCCCTTTCGGGCCCCTCCCAATGCTGACTCTCTTTGATGCGCACGTGGAACACGAACGCGCATCAATGAAGCGTCGAAACGGCCTGTCGTCATAAGACGGACGGACGGCGAGCTGCCCATAGCTCACTGTCCACAGGCCCGCGCCTACGGTGGCCGGAGGTCACCAGGTGGCCTCCTACCGCGGCGGCCGGGACGAGAGGTTCTCTCCCTATGGTACGGAACCCTCGGTGCGCAATTCCGACTCGCTCTTGACTGGTTTTTTTATACAAATAAGGTTAAGATTATGTTTATAGATCCTATGGCACGATGGACCGATGATTTAAAGAAAGTGGCTGGCAGCGGATGGATGCAGATTGGTCAGGACCGGGATGGTTGGCGCTCTTTGGGGGAGGCTTACGTTCAACAGTAGATGACAATTGGCTGATATGATGATGATCATATAGATTTACTTTAAGAACTTTGCACCACTGACCTGGTGATGACAGAATAGGCTAGATTCCATCATCCACAAATTGCAAAACTATTTAGTCCGTCAGTTAGAGTATTGTAAAATAATGGACACGTATTTTTTGTTTTTGTATCAATATCTATCTAAATATATATAACTTAAAGGTGACTGACTAACATAGTGATCTATCAACGCACAGCCCAAACCACTGGACGGATCGGGCTGAAATTTGGCATGCAGGTAGATGTTATGATGTAGGCATCCGCTAAGAAAGGATTTTGATCAATTCTAACCCCAAGGGGATAAAATAGGGGATGAAAGTTTGTATGAAACTTTGTCAATTTTAAACCGATCGGGCTGAGACTTTGCATGCATAAAGCTACTATGACGTAAGCATCCCCTAAGAAAGGATTTTTATTAATTTCACCCCTAAGGGGATAAAATAGGGATGAAAGTTTGTATAAATCTTCTTAGATTTTCGACTGTTTGAACTGAAATTAAAGATTACTATATATATATATAAATTTTTATATTCTTTATTAGATATTCTTTATTGAACATTTAAAGTATTGTAGTAGATGGGTACATAATTTACACATTTTACATTTTAAAGATTGGAGCTACTATGATGAAGTCGTCCGCTTAAATAGGATTTTGATAAATTCAACCCCCATGGGGATAAAATAAGGGATGATGGAGGATGTAAATGTATTAGTTTGAACCTATCAGTACCTAATGGAACTAATAAATCAAGACGAACAAAATAAATTTTAGTTCTAAATGTTGACAATAGTTGGCGTTAGTAGTATTTTAAAACGCGCTATCGTTGTGTTTTCACTGAGTTACATATACCTCATAATGATGAGTGGCCGCTGTATCTAATAGTACATACTATACCTAAATATTTCTAGCGGATTATATTTGATGATTTTGGCTGTTCTTTTCTTGACATATATATTTATTTTTAATGCAATACGGGGAAACTCTTGGCCCAAATCTCACCTGATGGAAAATGATGATTAGGGCGGAGTTGGAAGCGAGTTTCACCCGGAATCCTCTTACACAGAGGAACTATGGCTATCATACCTCTAACTGCCCGAACACAACAATGCTGTTAACATTGCTGTTATGGCGACAGATTTAGACATAATGGTGGTAATAATAATAATAATAATAAGCCCCCTAAACAACCACACGTCCTGATTGACCATCTAATCACGTGGGGGGCGGAAACACGAACGAGAAATTACTGGCGTGGCTAATGTGGCTCTGGAAACCCATACAAAATGGACACCCGTTCAAAAAGAAAACGTTTAGGACCGCTGCCTGGGGGCGATCGCCGGGGCGCACCTGGAGCTGACGCTGGGTGTCTCAGCATGCGAACCGTCAGCAGTGAGGAGTTGAGCAGGCGGGCTCCCACCGACAAACTACAGCCGAAATTAGTGACGATGGTGACACACTTACTAACAGGAGAGACACCCCTGTAGAACCGTACAGTCCTAGTACAGTGTCATTCACACCTTCTAGAACATCATCACCATCCATACTATCGTCACCCTCCGTACCATCATCACCACCCATTAGTGATTTAAATACAGTTGCACAAACACCGGCTTTGTATGTTGCGCGGGAGGTATCTACCTTTCTACCCGCGTCCATCAAGGCTGGAAAAGCAAGAGTTCGTATGAGATGGAGTAAAGAAGTAAATCTATTTATCATGCGAACCTACTTATACATAACTAAGCTAGAGACCGATATGACCACCTACAGACAACAACTACATGCAATTTTTACATTACAACAAAGAGTATAGTAATATAGCATTAGGTACAATATCCAGAAATTACGGTTACAGAACAAAGAATCGCAGATCAGAGAAGAATCATAGTTAGAAATAAACTTCTATCTCAAGAATTTATAGATCAATTAAAAGAAGAAGTGCGGACATAATTAGAAGAATCCGTAAACTTTACTAACAAAACACTGTTACTCAAAACATAAATGAAAATACTCTGCAAGAACAACCACAAACGCCCACTCAATCACAAGTTATCAATACCCAATCTCAACCATACCACCAATCGCAGCCTTTTACGCAAACATCACATACATCCACACAAACCGAATATTTAACCTTAACGCTAGAAAATGACATTGTAACCTTAGCCTTTGGAGAGCAAAATATTACGACCGACACGTATATACAAGAAATACATGACAAATTTAGAAGCACGTTAGCACAATACTCTGGGATAGACCCAGCAGCGCGACAAAAACTGCCCAAACTTAAGTACACCCCTAACATTTCGTTAAGTAAATTTATTTAATGAAAATATACTCATACAGTTTATTTCTGAAGATGCACATCTTTTAGACATACATTTACTTTTAATATATTGCACTGCAGTAGTTATATCCGAAGAGCTCAACTTTAAAATTACAAACCAAACACGAAACACAAGAACCAGACAAAACACAGAACCAAGCGTGGCAACAAAGGTTAGTAAAAGATATTGAGAAGTTGAGAGCAGATTGTGGCAGACTGACACAATATATCAATGGTAGCAGATCAAATAAAGTAGTAAGGAGAGTTAAAGCTATATTTAGAAATACTTTTACCCACACCCGTCATGAAAATAGCAACAGAAAACCAGAAGAATTTTTAGACACCTTAAAACAAAAGCTCGCACTTAAAGTTCATAGACTTAGACGATATAAAAAAGCACAACAACGCAAAACTGATAACGCCGTATTTTCCACAAATGAGAAAACATTTTATAGAAACCTTAGCAAACCACACACCGACACAAATGACGCGAATAGTTCCAACACACCTGACCAACCCACGAAACAGCAACTAGAAACATACTGGTCTAGTGGTTTTATAAGCTCCTACTCAAGTAGGTACTTTTATTATATTGAATCAGATTGACACCCATACATCGTTCATTCGTTAAGGATTCGTTGACACAATAGACGATTTATTTTATGATGAAGTAGCTTTCGTAAATCGTATCTTTTACTGAAGTCCTGAGTTAGATAAGAAGGTATTAAAAACATTGTTGTGAAAGAAACAATTGTAGAAATCACAATACATAGTCTGAGATTTTTTTCATAAATTTATTTTCATTGGATGTTATTTCAAATACATAAGAAGCTGAAAGTCTTATCTAAGTACCTAATTGATTTTAAGCTGCTTATGTTCTTTCCATATGGAAAGAACATAAGCAGCTTACGACAAAAATATTTTCGTGATAACAAAGCTATGTCCAATAATATTACTGTAGCAACACTAATTTCAACAATAAAACAAATTGAGTACCTACTTATTTTGTTGTTTCAGCTCAAGTATACCGTCTACAAGAATGTTTATTTTTAATTTTTCGTAGACATCATTATCGTCTTCCCGGAATGGAAATTGAAAAATAAGTAAATAATATGATAAAGAAATTATCCTTGTTACAAGGCTATTGGGCTATTTTTGTACAAAAAAACAAAGAAGATATTTTTTATCTTCGTCTAATATTTAAAAATGAATCCCTATTTCTCTTGGTCATAGCATCGCGCGTGAACGGCTGGACCGATTTCACGAATTATTTTTTGTTGTGTTTGTTATTGTCAGGAGAAGGTTCTTATGAATGAAAAAAGTAAGAAAGATGGGGGTAGCCAGTTATCGGGAGCGAAGCCACGTAGGACAGCTAGTCATATCAATAAATATTGACAAAGATAAAACGCATCAAAACTCGGGAGTGGGGGCTCGTGACGTCACGACTCAGTAAAAATTATGCGAAGGTGTGACGTATTGAGAATTTTAAAAGCGTCGTAACTTCGTCAATTTTGGTTCGTTCAAATATTTTTTGATAATCTAACTGACGGACTAATTAGATTTTTTCAGGACACAAGCCTATTGTCTGAAAGCAGCTATTCTTTAAGCGTGTGTAGCTTCACCTGAGCGAAGCTCACAAAGTGAGATTTATAACACAACATAATGGTCTTGTGTTTATAAGAATTTGATACTCACCTCGGATTCCGATGTCGGGACACGAAAATGTTTTTACAGAATAGCAGGAAGATAAAAACACTTCTTCAATGTAATATAAGGGGTATTGACGTAAATGTATGATGTTATTATTAGGGAAAATTCACGGTCGTGTTAAGAGTTTTCTCGACAGGAGCCTTTTCTATTATTGAAATTAAATAGGGAAAATGCATGCGATTTTTTTATGTGCAAAATGAAATACTTGTTAGCTCTGGTAAACAGACATGAAATGAAGTTAGAAAGCTTCAAAGCTTACAATCAGAAAGAGAAGTCCAATATGGACTTTGACGTCAAAGTCCAAGACGAGATACAGCTGCCATAGAAAACAGCGTTTTCGCGAGAGGGACAGAATCAGAACCAGAATCAGTTTTATTTGTTAACACAGGTACATATATACAGATCTTATTATAAATGACGAAAGAGCGCTATGTTATGCCAGGAGGCGTACAAATCATGGTGAGCAAGTAGCTCAAGATTACAAATTAAAGTTTAAAAAAAAACATTCATATCTGCGAATCATGAATCAGAACCATGCATGGTATTGAATTAAATTATTAAAAATGTCAAAATATCTACGTAAGGTCAAACAACTTAAAACAAAAAGATAATAATTGAATGTCAATATCGACAGTAAATTTAAATTTCAAATTAGGTATTCATAATTTTAGTGTAATTAATAATTTAAGTTAAATAAAAAAAAAAAACAGTTATATAAATCCAAAATATTTAAAATGTCAAAAAAAATCTACCTATCTAAGTTCAAATAATTATAATGTCAAAAATGATTAAATGTCAATATCAATGAAATTCATGATTTAAGTTTATATTAAAACAAAGACAGAAAAATTACACGCATTATAATAATAATTAACATTATTTTGTTTATATTGAGCCATCATTCAAAAATTCATCCAAGGTGTAGTAACATTTGTCACAAAGCAATTTATTAAGTGCCTTTTTGAATTTTATTAATGGCATATTTTTAACAGATATACCTATTAGTTTTAAATAATTAAATCTCGCTTGTTTTTAGAGCAATTTTGATTTTATTTTCAATGTTAAGTATTATATTTTTGTATATTTATAGATAAACTGTAGATAATAAATATTTTTTTCATACATATTCCTTATTCAGGAACCAATACTTAGTATTATTTTTTATTTTATCTTTCTGGCGCCTGGTCTCGTTGTAAATGTCCCCTGGTGCCTACTGCCCTAGCTCTGTTCTATCTCCGTTTTATATGTATATCTGATAAGGACGGAAGTGGAAGCGTTTTTTTACTCCTCTGCTGTTTTTAGGGTTCCGTAGCCAAATGGCAAAAAACGGAACCCTTATAGATTCGTCATGTAGATATGTCTGTCTGTCCGTCCGTATGTCACAGCCACTTTTTTCCGAAACTATAAGAACTATGCTGTTCAAACTTGGTAAGCAGATGTATTCTGTGAACCGCATTATGATCTTCACACAAAAATAGAAAAAAAACTATAAACTTTGGGGGTTCCCCATACTTAGAACTGAAACTCATTTTTTTTTTCATCAAACCCATACTTTTGGGGTATCTATAGACAGGTTTTCAAAACTGTTTTTTTTTATATTGCTTGGCTTACGTTTGACCGCTAACTCACCTGATGTTAAGCGATGATGCGGTCTAAGGTGGAGCACGCTTGCCTAGAAGTACCTATTCACTCTTGACTTAAAGACTCTCAGGTTGTAGCTATCAGGAAACACAGACTCAGGCAGGGAATTCCACTCCTTAGCTGCACGCACAATGAATGTATTCCCAAAACGTTAGATATTGAGGTTTTTATATATATTTTTTTTATACTGAAAGTTTGCGCGAGAGACACTTCCAAAGTGGTAAAATGCGTGTATCTTCTAAAATAAGAGAATGATAAAACTAAAAAAATACAAGATGTACATTACCATGTAAAATTCCATCGAAAATTGGTTTGAACGAGATCTAGTAAGTAGTTTTATTTAATACGTTATAAATCGTAAACCGCAACTTTTGCTTATAATATATACCTACAGGTTTGTACGGAACCCTCGGTGCGCGAGTCCCACTCGCACTTGTCCGGTTTTTTGGGATCTAATAGTTGAGTCGTTTCTCCGGAGCCGCCTAGGTTCATTATCTCCAGGTTCCAGGTTCCAGGTTCAAGCTCTCAGGATTTGCAGTGGTTGGGAATGGTGGCGTACAGATAGCGATCGACAAAAAGAACAAAATTTACTTATGGGGTTAGCAAGCTCTTTTAGTCTTAGCGTGATGATATGTAGCCTATATCCTTCCTCAATACATGGGCTATCTAATACTGAAAGAATCTTTCAAATCAGACCAGTAGTTTCTGAGATTACCCCCTACATACAAACTTACAAACAAATGTTACCTCTTTATAATATTATTAGTATAGACTATGCTCATGTAGTTATGGATGTTGGAATGCCACTGAGGTCCTCAATATTCCATCAAATGCGAAATAATAAATGCATCTATAATATGTATTTATTTACAAAAAAAATATGTATATAAGTAGTTTATCAGCCATCTCGTTACCATAACACAAGCATTAGGTTGCTTAGCTTGGAACTATATGGCGTTGTGTGAAATGTCCAAGGATATTATTATACAATGTATGCAATTGAAACAGAAAATAAAATAAAAGAAAAGAAAATACAAAAAGGATAGATACCTACACAATCAGTGAAAATTTGGAAAATTTGAATAGGCTTGTGTCCTGATAAAATATTTGACACGTGTTTTTTCTTTTGTTCCGGGAACCAAAATAGACGAAGTTACGACGCTTTTAAAATTCTCAATACGTCACACCTTCGCATAATTTTTACTGAGTCGTGACGTCACGAGCCCCCACTCCCGAGTTTTGATGCGTTTTATCTTTGTCAATATTCATTGTCCATTATTTTTCAATACTCTATCTAACTGACGGACTAAATAGTTTTGCAATTTGTGGATTATGGAATCTAGCCTATTGTGCACCTATTATGGTTCGTAAGATGCAGCCCTCTGACAGACAGACGGACGGACGGACGGAAGGACGAACAGTGGAGGCTTGATAATAGGGTTCCATTAGTGAAGGTATGGAACCGGCGCTAATGCCGAGAGAGCACTTTACAGGGTTTTGTTCCCAATCCAGTGGTCAAAGATTATTTCGAAACTGTTCTCCGAAAACACAGCTATTTTTAATCCATTTTGGGAAATGCCAAATCAGAGTTCTTTTTGCCGATTGACATTCCCTAATATAGAAAGAGAAACGTTTCCCGACACGAGTCTTGGTATAAATATAGTTGGATTGGTGATTACGAATTAGGTGGATAAATATGAAAATGTCCAGTAAGAGTTTTCATTTTTGTTTATTTCTTCATACGAGTATCTACATAGTTTCAGCAAGGAAGATAAGGCAGTTCTCGACTGCGGTGAATCTACAAAAGATTGAAATGAGAAAGCTGTGTGCTGCAAGAGCAAGTTTAGTAGGTAGGTACTACGATGATGCGCTGCAGCGAGGCGAAGTTTTGCATATCTAATTTTACTAATATTATAAAGGTGAAGAGTTTGTTTGTTTGGTTGAACGCGCTAATATCGGGACCAACTGGTTCGATTTGAAAAAAATTGTAAGTGTTATTTTTATGAACACACAAGAAACTTAAAAAAAGAAAAAGTATACAGAGAATAGAGCACTGCACACACAAAGGTACTGCTTATTTCGTATGAAATATCTTCCAGCAGACCTGCGACAGGAGAGTGGCAATAGAAACATATGTAGAAACAAAGAAGGAAACTAAAAATAGACTAAACTTACTTTACTTTTAATTAACTTTTTCTTTACTTTACTTTCTAACCGACTTCCCAAAAAGGAGGAGGATCTCAATTCGGTTGTATGTCTTTTTTTTCAAATGTTTTTTACCCATAACTCCGTCAATTACGAACCGATTTGTTTTATCTGATAGGATATACTTATACAGATTGGTCCCATTTAAATTTTATCAAAATCGGTTACGAATTTTGTATTTTAAATCGAAATAGCTGGAGTTCGTGTACTTGGATGATGGTTTTATGTTATCCAAGTAATCGAAATAGCGTATTTTGCTTTTTTGCGATTTTGCAGTGGTGTTGTTAGGTGTGGGATACCACTAAAAAGTGAAAAATAAAAAACTTTTTACAAAAAAGTACAACCGACTTCCAAATTTAAAAAAACACTACAAAGTAAAAAATAATCTTAATTTCGGAAGTTGGTGTCAAAATATGAAGAAACTAACAAAAACACCGACTTCCGAAATTAAAGTTATTTTTTACTTTGTACTTAGTGTTTTTTTTAAATTTGGAAGTCGGTTGTATTTTTTTTTGTTAGTTGGATATAACATCACGCCACGACCAATAGGAGCCGAGCATTAATAAAGATTGTGATCGTGAATAAGGAGGAAGTGACACGGGTAAAAAAGGAGAAAGTTCTAAGTTCACTTTGATGCAGTCAGTGGCATTTTTTATAAAAGGTCTCGATCGCCCGAAAGGAACCAACAATACATACGCTGCTCAACACATTAGCCGCTGCGAAGTCCGGTGAAAAACAAGCGTCTAACACAAAGCCCGTACATCCCTTTCTACACATCCTCACACATTTGTAATGGAATCGCCTCCTTAAATATACCTACTACGCTAAACGGCTTAATTACCAGTTATACGAACAGGTCTACTTCAAAATCCTACTAATATTATAAATGCCAAAGGTTTGTGAGTATGTATGGATGTTTGTTACTCTTTTACGCAAATACTGCTGAACCGATTACGATGAAATTTGGTATGTAGGTTGCTACTTTTATCCCGGAGTTCCCGAGGGATCGGGATTTACACGGGAATAACGAAAATTTATACGTGGACGAAGTTGCGGGCGGCCTCTAGTAATATTATAAAGCTGAAGAGTTTGCTTGTTTGAACGCAAAAAATTATTTCATCACGCTAAGACAAATAGGAGCGGAGCAATAAAGGAAAATGTGACGCAGATGAAGTTGCGCGGGTCAGCTAGTAGGTACTAGATAAATCTTTAGCCTTTTCCCAACTCTTCTTACTTCTTTAGTCATCTTTAATGTAATGTGCCGCTTGTATAAATAAACGATATATAAACGATATATAACTATTTTGGGTCGGCTTCCAGTCTAACACTTACTACTGATACTGTTACGTATTGTTAGGAGGAGCAAAAATACACTGTTTGAGCTATTAAATAAATACAGGAGCTATACCTACAATATACGTATAATGTTTAATTATAGGCAAAAGATGCAAATTTATTCCTTAGCCGTCGTAGTAGTGATGTTAAATCGTAAAAACTGCAGTGTTACTGTCTAACATTCCAGTCCACGCAGGTTGTTTCACTCTTACTTGGCTTATCATTCTTATTATAACGATATTTTTAAGGGTACCTCATTAAGGTACCTTAGTTTTTTTTCCTTTTAAAGGTAGATAAAGGAAAAAAACTAAACTTATAGAATCACTTAACTAAGTTATCCTATAACCTTAGCTTTTATCATTACAGCATTTCTCCCGTATTTTGTGCTAAGTTATTCTATAAGCTTAGCACAAAATACGGGAGAAATGCTGTAATGACCCGACTGCCTCGCATCTACTCTGAGAGTTTTGAAAATATTGATATATTTCATTTATCCAAGCCTCATTTCGGAGGCAAGGCAAGAAAATATTGTTTGATGAATAAATTGTGACATCACTCATTTCATAAATTAAAACTTAAAATAAGGGAATATAATTATATCCCTTTCTAATATTTACCTACTCCTTTTTATATGGGTAGGTATTCTTTTCTTAGTTATATTATATTCAACAGAGCACGTTCTCAATATCGGAATTTACGATACTGAGCTTTTCCCAATGTTTGGTCGGTCATGTTATCACTTAAATATTTGTCTAAGATTTGTAAACAATGTGTCAACAATCCCGCATTGCTTTGCACTGTATTGATTTCTTTCTTTTTTCTTTTAGGACTTACTTTCCCTAGCTTTGTGAATGCCGTGAAACTCTGTTATTGGCTTAAGAGATAATTGTCATCATCTGGCTGTCAATGTTCAGTGTTTGCAGACTTTAAGGCGGGGTTGCAGTACTTTTTAAGATTTTTGAACGTCTGAAAATCTAATTAATTATGAGTTTTTATCAAATTTAGGCATTATTTCGCTCGCCGGACAGTCGCTGTTGTTCGTCAAAACACACAGTACTGCAACCTCGCCTTAAGATGTTAGTTACCATAGATTATACACTATCTAGTTACTTTGTCGCAACTGCATTGTGCTGTTCATTGATAATGGGGTGAAATTTCATCTGTTGAGTTTCCAATAAATAAATAAATAAATAAATAAATTTTAGTTTAGACAGATTTACGGACGGATACGACGGAACTATCGGTCCTTAAGGGCGGATTCGCGATCAAACTGCGTTCAACAGTTGTCAGTGTCAATATTTCATAGAAAATAATGACACTGACTAACCGTAAACATTGTTCATAGGTTAATCACGTTCAGTTTCTTTGATGAAATCCGCCCTTAGTCTGTCAGGCGAACCAGACCCAATTTTTAACCGACTTCCCAAAAAGGAGGAGGTTATCAATTCGGTTACTTGTATGTTTTTTTATGTTTGTTACCTCATAACTCCGACAATTATGAACCGATTTGAAAAAATCTTGTTTTATCTGAAAGGATATACTTGCAGATTGGTCCCATTTAAATTTTATGAAAATCGGTTACGAACTTTGGATTTTAAATCGAAATAGCTGGAATTCGTCTACTTGGATGATAGTTTTATGTCATCCAAGTAATCGAAATTGCGTATTTTGCTTTTCTGCGATTTTACAGTGGTGTTGTTAGGGTACCACTAAAAAGTGAAAAATAAAAAACTTTTTACAAAAAAAAATACAAAGTAAAAAATAACTTTAATATCGGAAGTCGGTGTCAAAATACGAAGAAACTAACAAAAACACCGACTTCCGATATTAAAGTTATTTTTTACTTTGTAGTGTTTGTTTTTGGAAGTCGGTTGTATTTTTTTGTAAAAAGTTTTTTTCATGAATACGTGGAGATTTATTTGACGACACGGTTGGCGCAGTGGTTGAGCGATTGACTGCTGCGCTGTGTGTCGCGCGTTCGATTCCGCTGTGCGGGAATCGAAACCTACAGATAGTTTGGCCTACTGATAGTTGTTCAAGGTCTCGCTGTTTGTGTATGTGAATTTGTACGTTTGTAAACGCACCCAAGATACAGGAGGAATTCTTGGAGTGAGGCACCGATTTAAAAAAAAACTGGACAAAAGCGAGTCGGACGCCCGCACCGAGGGTTCCGTACATTAATCAATCAATCAATCATTCATTTTGTAAAACATAGGTATGGTTACAGAAAGCATGGAGTTAAAATAATTAACAAAAACAAGCAAATAAAATAAAAAAGTGAAATCCAAAAACTCAATAACAATTTTATACGACCTATGAATCGATTATAAGAAATAGACCAGGCTGAGAAGTAAAGCTTACGCCCATCAGACCAACAGGGCAATCTCCAAATTAGTTTGGTCAAAACGTTATCTAGCACAGGGCTATACTACAAACCTATGTAGTGTTATATTTTCTGGGTCAGCTGTATATTAAACTTAATCAGCTACTCGCAGTCAACCTACTCCTAATGGCTTAAGGTACCGTAGCGCGGCATTTGATAATTTTGTAGCAACCAAAGAGTTTTACTCAAAAACCAACAAAATTTTAAAATAAGAAAGGATTGTTTTAGGCCAGTCATTTTAATCATTTTAGGTCGCGATTACTATATTCTACTACTAGCTGTCCCCCGCGGCTTCGCTCCCGTTAATTAAGTATTCATTGCACATATCGGGTTTTCATTGCTTTTAAGATGTATTCTGCTATTCGGGTCGGAGACAAATCCAACGAATCAATAAACATGAAAATTGGTTCAGCAGATCTCGAGTTATAAGTGTTGTAACAAACCCGTCTTTGTTTTATATATATAGATTTAGATTTTTGGGATGTTCCTAGAATAGATACGAATTGCGTTAACCCTACTATTTATATGTCTGTGCGTTAACCCAAGTTTGCAGGTTCAAAAAACCTGCCCTAACTGCGTGATGCTCGGTAAATTTACATAAAATAAATAACAAAAAAAAAGAAAACAAATGTAATCAGTGTACAACGGAGAAGCTACGCTTGCAATATTATTTGAACTCATTTGATTTAAAAAAAAAAACCATCGCGGATTCTCTCTTTGCGCCCGTTTGAATTTCAAATTCAAACGGGCGCAAGTGGTTCTAAAATAATTGATATTATTGAAACAGCCTTCAGAGCTACATAAGCTGAAAGAGTGAAATTATTTTGGTGTGTTTTGGTGTTTTTTTACAGCCCCCATTTTTATTAACTAAGTTTTGAAAATATAAAGACTTGCATCACTAAATAGAAACATTATTTATATTTTGAGTTGGCAACCCTGCGGTAAGTGATTTGACAATGACAGTGACAGTCATAGTCAGCAAGACTCGGCAAAAGCGATATTGCCCTTGCCTAGGGGTTAGGCCGGCTGTCGTTTTTTTTTTATTTCAACGTCATTCTTACGTTTACAGATTTTAACCTTTTTTGACAAGTTTTGAAATTGCATTGTAATGATAGTCAATATTTTTGTCTCAATTTCATAGAGCTGCAGCTAAAATTATAATTAAATTTTAAAGATTTAATAGAAACAGAAACTTTAGCTACATTAAAATATTCTTATTCTATTGAAATGAATAAATAAAGTCTATAGGTATGCGTTTTGTTTTTATTGACAAATTTTTCCTTTTTTTTTCAAAAGTAGGCGCCATAAAAACATATTTTAATCAAATAGCTTGAAAAACATATTTTAATGAATAAGGTACACACTATCAATAACATTATTGTTTAAAAATTGTACCTCTATTGCTCTCTCCTTATGGAACAGAAACTTTATGTACGGCTAAACGGAATAGTTAATGTATTAGGTAATATAACCTAACTTTTAAGTGTGCAGCTAGTTTAGTTGTAGTTCATCGAAGCCTTGTTAGCTGTAGGTAATGGTTCAAACGTGTTATTATTAAGTTTCCAGTACTTAAGTATGTTTACATTGTTTACTGCGAGTTTCCGATAAACTGTAACAATACTTAGTATTGTTAAGGTTTAAGCGCAGGCATGCATCAGGGGTGTGGTGGTACTTTGGGTGTAAAGTACGTCTACCTGGGACAGAGGCTAGGTAGGGCTAACTTCGAGAAAAACGTCAACTTTCGAATCCTACTCGGCTGGGCAGCGTACGGAAAGTTGCATGGAATCTTCTAGGCCCACATACCACAGGGTCTCAAGACAAAAGTCTATGACCAGAGGGCTAATTCACGTAATTTTATGACGCGCCGACTAAGTTTTAGTGCAGTTGCAGTTAGGTTTAAGTTTGAGCGATTAACGGTATTCTTGTAATCTTTGAACTGCGCGTAAGCTGCGCGTGAACTGCACGTCAACTGCACGACAGCCAAACTTACTTACGGTGGAGAGAAAAAATATTACTCACTAAATAATAGAATAGAATCGATAACATTTCAATGAATATGACGTTATTATAATATTAACACTTAAACTTAATATTATAAGCTGTCATTTTGGGACGTCAAACAAATAGTAGAATACCGATCATGTTGCGTTCCGAAGCATGCACCAAAGACGCGCAACACTAGAATACACACACAGTTATTGCGCTCGCGTGACGCGAACCCGACGCGAGCGTGTCTGACAGCGGTAGAGAATACGAAAAGCTTTGTTTTGATCGAAACTTAACTTCAACTGCACTGCAACAGCATTATTTAGCCCACAGTGTGTGTAGCCAATGATGAACTTAAACGTGGTCGGTCACATTGGGCCTCATCAGAAGGCTTAAAGTCGCTCAAAGGGTAATGGAATTGGCAATGCTTGGAGTTTCATTGCGATGACGAGAACTGACATACTTAGCCCGAAGGATTGGCAAACTAAAGTGTCAGTGTTCAGGGCACATTGCTTGCAGAACAGAGGGCCAATTCTACTAGTTTTTTAACAATTTTCGCATTCGCATGTCAATCGCAAACTGTTAAGAAAGCCTTATTTTTCATACATTTTTGATAGACTGCGATTGAGAAGCGAATGTGAAAATTTATAGGTCACAAAATCGTTTTATTGCAAAAATATGATCAAAATCGATGATATTTTATGGTAAAAACCGGCCAAGTGCGAGTCGGACTAGCGCACCGAGGGTTCCGTACAAACCTGTAGGTAAATATAAGCAAAAATTGCGGTTTATGATTTAAGACGTTTAAAAAAAAACTACTAACTAGATCTCGTTCAAACCAATTTTCGGTGGAAGTTTACATGGTAATGTACATCATATTTTTTTTTTTAGTTTTACCATTCTCTTATTTTAGAAGTTAAGGGGGGGGGGGGACACATATTTTACTACTTTGGAAGTGTCTCTCGCGCAAACCTCAATATCATTTTTGAAGACCTATCCATAGATACCCCATAAGTACGGGTTTCATGAAAAAAAAAATGATGAGTTTCACTTCTAAGTGTACCCCCAAAATTGTTTTTTTTTTTTGTGTGAAAATCTTAATGCGGTTCACAGAATACATAGACTACTTACCAAGTTTCAACAGCATATGTCTTATAGTTTCGGAAAAAAGTGGCTGTGACATACGGACGGACAGACAGACAGACATGACGAATCTATTAGGGTTCCGTTTTTGGCAATTTGGCTACGGAACCCTAAAAAGACACTTATCATTCTCCCTCTACTTCCAAACCGCGTAACCGCCTATTTTGCATTTGCGTGGTTTAGACTCAGTTTACTGAAAGCGCTTGGTCCTTTACACCATCACAAAACCATCGTCGGTTCCTTTTGATACCTTTTCAGACATTGCTTTCACGGGTGGAGTTTAGAGAGTGCTCACGCGCACGTTGTTTTTCGCTGACGTTTACGCGACTCAATAAGAGCGTTGCGCAATTCGGTGAGGTGTATAAGGATATATCAAAACATATATTTATACATATGATATGTCAAAAAAAAAGTTTTAAAAATTGTCGAATCGAAATATCGTTAAAATGTTTAATTTTGTCGTCAATGAATGAAGAAAAACCTGTCTTCCAATATTGGTGATCCTAGGAGGTGCAGAGAACTGTTATCTAAAATTTTGATTTCTGGGGCTATAGAATTGAATTTCTGTAGAATCATTGGTCTGTCGGTATTGTCACATCCATAATTATCTTTTGTCACTATTTCAGCATCGGCTTCTCAGGTCAGGGCCCATCTAATATACCGTCGTAACCCACCAGTTTGTCTCGACCCACAGTTTAAGAAACGCTGCTCTAGAGCTTGAAATAGGAACTGGGCTACTTATATCCCGTAAGAAAAAGTTTTTAAAAAATCAAAATTGTAATAAAAAAACCAGTTAGTGTAGTATTTTTTTTATACAAATTAAGCTTTAAATATATCTCTTGTAATTAAAAATTTTGTTCTCTTCAGTTAACCAGCTTTAAATTAAGATGGCCCTTGCTTACCGCAGATTCCTTACACATCATTAAAACTCTCAAATGTACGAGTATGTAAACGTTAACAAACTCTCTTTAATTTATATGTTCTACCATACGGATATTAATTTACCCGCATTTGTGTTTCTTGAGTAAACTTTCCGATTCTTGAGAACTGAAGAGAACGTATCGTATTTGTGTATTAATTTATACTGTTACCAGCTTTAGCTTGGGCTTTGGCGTGTCATCCCTAGGGAACATACTCCCGGATTAAAAGTAGCCTATATCCAGTCTCACAGAAACTTGATTAAAAATTAAAAATCAATTTAGTCAAAGCACTAAATTTCAATAATAATGTATCTAAATGATTAAGAATAGTTTTACTGAACTTAGGACATACTTACATAGATTAAATTACTATTGCAATGAATGTTACTAATTATTAGAATTATAAGAACAAAAAATTAGAATTATAAAATCAAAATAACTATATTATGGGTATCAAATTATAATTGCATGAAAAATTAATTAAAGAAAAAATAAGAAAAAAAATAATGTATTTTTTTTATGTAAAACGTGGGAAATAAAAAGGCTTTTTATTTTTAATTTATTTTATTTTATTTTAATTCGGTAAGGGTTCCATTTTTCCACGTAGAGATTCCATATTTGTACTACTAGCAGTTCCCGCGGCTTTGCTCCCGTCAACTGGGAACTTTCTTAGTTTTAGGTTTCTGTACCAAAATGGTTAAAAGGAACCCTTATTGTGTGACTAAGTCTGTCCGTCTGTCACAGCTGAATATCTCCAGAACTACTAATGCTATCAACTTGAAATTTGGAATAGTTTTTGATGATATGTTCAAATATTTTGCAAATAAAAAATTCCTTTTTTGTAAAAATGTTTATATTTTTTCTGCATATATTTTTGTAAATTCGAAAGGAACAATATATGACAATATTTATTTATGATACAAGAGCGGTAAGTTGGTGTTTACAAACGAGTAGACAAATGTAAGCCCGAGACGAAGTCGAGGGTTTACCATAGTCACGAGTTTGTAAGACCAATATCCGCTCGTGTGTCATACAACGTTTTTCGACACATTATATAAATAGATAATTAAACAAACTTTTTCATTATCTATTAAAAAATATTGTTAATCATTAAAAAGCGTTCTCTCGATTTTGGCGGCAAGAGACCATTTTCTGCATTTGGCGCCTCATTCAAGATATCAGGTGGAGTAGTTCCATATTTAAATCTGATTCCTCGCTTGAACACATATTCTAATTATTATTAGAAGTCGCAATAGCAACTATCTTTGACGTCTGTAATTAGAAATGGCGCGAATTTGCAAATGGGAAAAACGCACACGGCGTTTTTCAAATAAGAACGCGCTTCCTTTTGCGTATGCGTCCGCGTGAAACATTTTAGTAGAAATAAATACATTGTAAATTGTATTATATATTGTACCAATCGGATTTTTTTGACAAAATCATTTATTTAATAAGTTACATTTTTAAATTGTCTCCTTGAGCCCTTTATATTGATACCCCACTCGATAGGTTAAAAAAGTCACTAAAATGGCACTGAAGCTCAGATATTTTGATTTTTATATACCTATCGAGTATCATTCTCACTGTTTAGACGAATCTAACGACACCTTTCAAGCTAAAATCTATCAAGACACAGAGTTAGGCTACAGTGTGCCAAAGAAATATGACATCAAACATACACTCGAAAAAAACATAAGTGTAACAGTTGGGTAATTAGAACTACATCTATTATCTCATTTTTTCTTCAATAATAAAGTGCGAAAAACTTTCTAAGCAATATATAAGTTCTTAGCAAAAAAACACGTATGGAACGCTTCCGGAACGGACGCAGACGGAAGCATTTTTGGCTGACGGATGCAGACGGATTGAATTCTTATAATTATATTGTTTATGGAAATTTAAAAAATACCGTAAAGAATACGCACGGCGCCATACATCGGAGCGTGCGGTAAAGTAGGTACTTAGGTGAGAGTACCTACTTTACCGCACGCTGCATTGTATGGTCCGTAATTTTGAACTTTCGAACAATGTATACAGGCAAATGTGTCGAAAAAAATATTATGGCGCGTCTTGTGATGTTTTTTTTTATGGTATTATTATTGATTGATAAAGTTTCTTTAAGAGTGGAAAGTAAAAATAAAGTATTAAGCTTTTAGTTCGTTCCACGGGACCCGTATAGGATCGCTTTGTTGTCCATCCGTCTGTCTGTCAAGGACCTTTTTTCTCTTTCGAATAGTCCTGCAACTCTGGCAGGCGTCGTCCCTTTCGGGCCCTGTGTGTGCTGTCTTTCTTTGAGGCGCGCGGGGAACAGTAACGCGCCGTCGACACGGCCTGTCGTCATGAGACGGACGGACGGCGAGCCACCCATAGCTCACCGTCCACAGGCCTGCGCCTACGGTGGCCGGAGGTCACCAGGTGGCCTCCGACGCCCGCGGCGTCTACCACGGCGGCCGGGACGAGAGGTTCTTTCCCTCTCCCATTCCGCCACCTCCTTCGCTAGCATGACTGCTTCGCAGAAGGAGGTGAAGGCGTCCCATTCCAACTCGCTCCAAACCATGGCTTGGACCAGGCCCGGACGCGAGAGGTCGCCGCCGATCGCCGCTTCGAGGACACGGCGGTGCTCCGCCCAAGCGGGGCACATCTGCACAGTGTGCTCCACCGTGTCCTCCGGTCGATCCTCGCAGTGGTGACACCCGGGCGTTTCTTTATTCCTTGCCTCACACATATTTATATTCTACCGGTATTTATATATCACTAGAGGCCGCCCGCGACTTCGTCCGCGTATAAATTCTCGTTATTCCCGTGTAAATCCCGATTCCTCGGGAACTCCGGGGTAAAAAGTAGCCTATGTGTTATTCTGGGTCTTCAGCTACCTACATACCAAATTTCATCGTAATCGGTTCCGTAGTATTTGCGTGAAAGAGTAACAAACATACTCAGAAACATTCGCATTTTTAATATTAGTAGGATATACATATAACTTACCTCATGTCTAAAAAATCCGCGAAAGATTTAAAAGTGATTGCTGATTAACTCTTATATACGTGAGAGATTCAAGTGTGATAAAATAGATCTAATTTCACGCTTTCGGCCAGAAATCAATGACTTTCTAAATCTCATCCAAAATAGATTATTTTGCTTGTTTATTTTTTGCCCATGAAACAGCGGTTTTCTTCTTTTCGAGTCGAGGGCTAATTCATTAGATGTTTTGGTTCTACAGTCGGTGACCATGTCAATTGCAGCGTCGATAGCATTAATCAAATCCCCCAACGGCTCCTTGCACCTGGTAAGGGGCATTTGGCCCCCAAGCCAGCCCCAAGTGCTTTCCAACGTGTGGCCCTTGTTCTGAAGACGAGCACCGCACTCACATTGAGTATCCAATGACACAAAGATATTCCTGATTTTCATGTGACTTGAACAAAATGTATACCAAAAAGTTTTTCAAAAACTTATTCGAAAAATTGTTAAGAGACAGACAGCGGTTCACGCTGTCATTGAGAATGGAGTGAAAAAAGTGATAGTATGGAGTCCTGATCAATAGCCAACTTTCATAGTATGGAGTCCTGATCAATAGCCAACTTTTATAGTATGGAGTCCTGATCAATAGCCAACTTTTATAGTATGGAGTCCTGATCAATAGCCAACTTTTATAGTATGGAGTCCTGATCAATAGCCAACTTTTATAGTATGGAGTCCTGATCAATAGCAAACTTTTATAGTATGGAGTCCTGATCAATAGCCAACTTTCATAGTATGGAGTCCTGATCAATAGCAAACTTATATAGTATGGAGTCCTGATCAATAGCCAACTTTTATAGTATGGAGTCCTGATCAATAGCCAACTTTTATAGTATGGAGTCCTGATCAATAGCCAACTTTTATAGTATGGAGTCCTGATCAATAGCCAACTTTTATAGAATCAGCGCGAAAGAGACCAAAACCATACCGTGTGTATCTGACATCGACGCACAAACGATTTCCATGGGTCTGGAGCATGATTCTGGACACCCTAGACTTTGAATTTTTCGTCGGCTTTTTTCTCATTTTTTTATTTTTTTCAAGGGTTTTTTTTTAATTTAGACTGCTCATAATCGTTATTCTGACCTTACCCAATGAGATTTTTAATAAAAAAATAATTTATTAACTACTTTCACTAAAAAGAGCAATCTGAATAAAACCACAAATAGACATCAGCTCAGCTGAGCTAATACCTATATTTTGTGGTACTCTTGAAAAAAATGAAAAATGAAAAAAGAACAGACGAAAAATTCCAACACTGGGGGGTCCAGAATCATGCCCTGGACCCATGGAAATCGTTTGTGCGTCAATGTCAGATAACGCGGTATACCTAATGTCAACGTAATTGACAACACTGAATTTATTCATTGGAATACCATTGCTGAAGAAACATTCACTAATAATACACTGAAGGAAATAAAGATGAGAGATATTCGAGTAGTTATTTTAAGAAAGAAAGATTGGCTTGGGCTTTGTTCTCTTAATTTTCTAATCACATCCAATAAACTAGTCACTAGTGATGTGATTCTTTTTTATGACGCCAATAAACACATTATTGGCGTCAAAAGTTAAAAAGCTCCATGTCTCTATGTTCTCTGGAAAGTGGCATATTTTCTAGTTTATTATTAAAATGGACAACATTTACAACGACTACTTCTACTAATCACCATGTCAATAATTTATCTGTGACTAGCTGACCCGTGCAACGTCATCTGCGTAACATTTTTCATTACTGCTCCGCTCCTATTGGTCTTAGCGTGATGATATATAGCCTATAGCCTTCCTCGATAAATGGGCTATCAAACACTGAAAGAATTTTTCAAATTGGACCAGTAGTCCCTGAGATTAGCTCGTTCAACCAAACAAACAAACTCTTCTGCTTTATAATCTATACTAATATTATAAAGAGGTAAAAATGTTTGTAAGTTTGTATGTAGGGGGTAATCTCGGGAACTACTGGTCCGACTTGAAAAATTCTTTCAGTGTTAGATAGCCCATTTATCGAGGAAGTTTATAGGCTATATATCATCACGCTAAGACAAATAGGAGCGGAGCATTAATGGAAAATGTGACGCAAACGAAGTTGCGCGGGTCAGCTAGTATATAGATAGCTTAGTTAAGTGAGCGGTAAATCCCTCGCATGAATTGGAATGACAGCATACGTCATACTCATTACACAATCATTTCATTTCGAATTTTCCCGAAATCGACCGGCTGGACAATACAGTGGTCAAATCCGAGTTCAATACACATTTCTCTGACCGCATGTCAATTATATGCACACTAACTGACATGACATATAACGTAGTCAAGCCATTAGCTATGTAGGTATCTCAGAATATGCCTATAATAGGATAACCGTAATATCTCATGTCTCAGCTGTCCACTATCACTTAAGTCGGATTCAATACGGCGCGGTGTGTCACGACAAATTCCCTAAAATGACATGTCGCACATCCGAAATGACAGATCAGTAACACAACACGACACTTCGTGGCATAACACGTGAATATTATCAATCTGCTATAAATTATACCTAGTTATGTATTATTGCAAATTGCTTTGATTTGATGTTCATAAAGCCGGGTTTACCTACAGTTTAAGGTGCGGGTCGCGTCTTGATAAAAATCAGGTACAAATTTGAGGGCAGAATCTTATACAAAATTTTCTGATCACCTCATATCCAGATCAGTTAAGAACCCCACCAAAAAACAGTTGGGCAGCACCAACGGTATTATTGTTTGAAAGAGGTTAAGTCTACGAGTCTACGCGTTAAGGTGGAATGCTCCAACTAGCCCGCGAAATTCAAAATGTCTTGCGTTTTTTTGCAATTTGCAGGCCAGTGCTAGGTTGTATGTTGATTAAAATATTATTAGCGGCTGTAAGACGTATGTAGTTACAGTATTATAATCATCAAAATCATCAATACAACGCTCCAAGTTCATAAAGCTCTAGGAATGACTTCTTCTGTTTTTTTTTTGTTCCTAGGCCTTTATGAACTTGGGGGGTTGTATGTTTTACAGCCGCGAATAATATTTTAATTTTCGTAAGAAAATTTGAATTCCGCGGGCTGGTTGGAGCATTCACCTTAACGCCATATATCGCCACACACTCCAATTCGCGCCCAGCCGCGACCCACCGCAATTTTATACTGAGCTTTGTAATGCAACAAAAAAAAAATACAAGCTGTGTAGCACCCCATTTGAAATTCAAGAATTTGCTTCTGATAATCGAAAGGCCTTCCAAATTCATTCATAAATTATGTTAAAAATTCGACTTGTCGACAAAGTAAAACACACAATTATTGGACATTTTTCGAGTTGTCAAAGTGAGTGTATAAGCTACCGAATGCATTAATTTTTGTGTTACATCCCTACAGGCGGTGCAGTGGGCAGTCACATTAGAATATGCCAATGCGACTCCCCACAGCAACGCCAAGCTATGACTAGAATAGAAAATTAGTATGAGGCCGCTCGGCAAATGTGAGGCGATCGACACAGTTTCAATTTTAGCTCGCTAAAATCTTATATTTTAGGCATCAAAGGCCATTAATTAAACACTGAATCTAAACTTAGACGCTAAACCCCTCCTACATAAACCAGGGTTTTTTCAACCGATTTAATTTTAACCCGGGCTCATTGTGCATGGAATATTTTTTATAATTATAGTAACTTTGAGTTAAAATACAACTCTGTTTTGTGCAAGCTAGCCTAAGAATCTGATTGGACCGGATCGGCACGTACCGTAAGGTATAAGCCCGGCCTTAGATGACATCATATAAGTTACTTCGAGAACATCAACTTCGCGCCTGTGATCTCGAAGGGTTTGGCATAGATGTACCAACCGGTTGTTATGTTTAAATCGCAATGTAATGGGGGCAAGTGCAAAAGACTCTTGCTGCTACTTAGAATTCTTGTTGGAAAAACCCAACACCACTTTTTCTTTGCCATTCTCGGGAAACGAAAGTCTTCATGCCCAGCATTAGGGCGGGGTGTCACGAAGCCTACTCTTTTAACAGGAATATGAACACACCAGCTGTCATTTGAATTTTTTTTTCAAAGATTCAGGCGGACTCTCACACGAAGGGTTCCATACTATGAACCGAAAAAAAAAACACGTTTCTTGTATGGGAGCTCCCTTTATTTTATTTTTTATTATTTGTTGTTATGGCAACACTACAGGTTATAGAAATACACACTGAAAATTTCAATTGTCTACCTATTACGGTTCTCGATCTAAAGCCCGATGACAGACAGGCGGACGGACGAACGGAGGTTTAGTAATAGGGTTCCGTTGGTTACTCTATGGATACGGAATCCTAAAAAATATACTCGCATCACCACAAAAACACCACCAAACCAACCAATACTTTTCTTTCTTTCTTTCACACTTATTGTATAAATGTGAATCGGAACGGGATGGTGGTTGGATAGTAGGCACTTATAGCCTCTACTCATACTGTCTTCATTATAAAAATCAAATGACCATCCCCCCTCACGTTAGTAATTTCAGCAGCATTATGTGTACCTAAATAATGGAACAATATAATAATAGATTTTGTGATTGTGAAGATTCGTTTACGCACTCGTACCACAGTGCACAAACCCGATTTTTGTTACTTTGTTTTTTCTTCTATATTCAAGTAATCGATAGTTTTTATCATTTCTGTTACGAGAGTTCAACACCGGCTTCGCTACGACTTGTAGTACTTTAACGTTTTTAAATCTATACTAATAATATTATAAAGCAGAAGAGTTTGTTTGTTTGGTTGAACGCGCTAATCTCAGGAACTACTGGTCCGATTTGAAAAATTCTTTCAGTGTTAGATAGCCCATTTGTCGAGGAAGGCTATAGGCTATATATCATCACGCTATGACCAACAGGAACGGAGCAGTAATGAAAAATGTAACGCAGACGACGTTGCACGGGTCAGCTAGTATTTCTATAAAAAAAAAAAAAAACATTTAAAAATCTACCTAATAAATTATGATAGCAGCCCACCGGTATCGGGAACATAGTCCAAGCTACCGGTGGTCAAGGCTTCTGAGAGAGGAACCTCCTAATAATACGCGCTGTGTCTAGGAGTACTGCTTTCTGGATCAAGCCCTTGATCCAGCTGCCCAACGAGAGCCTCTTGAGATGTTGATCGAGACTCTTGGCAATTATGCCATTGGCCGTCATGACTATTGGCACAATGACTGCTGTGTTCAAATCCCACATGTCGATAAACTCGCGAGCCAGTCAAGATACTTCGTTTGTTTCTATTTCTTAGACTTCACGAGGTTCTTGTCATGGGGGATTGCTATTTTAACAATCATTGCGCGATGCTCTAGTCGGTCTATCACCACTACGTCAGGCTTATTGGCAACAAAATTCCTGTCAGTGACGAAATACCGATCCCAATACAACGTGCAATTGCCATTTTCGAGAACTGGGTCGGTCACATACACCTATAGTACGGTACTTCCGATTCCACAAGATTGTATTTCGATTCCGATTTCACATCAAGTTGCAGGTGAATAATCATGAATACAAGGTAGTGCCCGTGCAAATAGTCTCCGTTGGCCAGACTAGAACAACCGGAAATAATGTGGCGGATGGATTCCCCGGGCCAGTGACATGCCTGCCATAAATGTCAACCGTAACGTCCATCACAATGTATTTCTGGTAGTTGTTTGTCATCATAACTTCGTCAATGATCGGTCAGGTCACGAAAACGCAGCCAGGCTACGATCGCTAAAAAGTCCACATCGGACCCGATAAAAGCGTCCGTGAAGCTCCTTACTCTGCCATACCTCCCTGCGGTCGTGTATTAACTATAAAGTTTGTTTTGCCCTTATTTTATATTCTTCTAAATTTTAATTTTATTTAAGTTGTTACTAGTTTAAATTTCTTGTGCATGCTGTGGTCTCCTGTAAGTGAAGCACCACCTTACAACCCAAATAATGTGTATCTACTATCTATTATGTGTATCCCCTTCGTTGGGGATCCAAAAAAAAAAAAATCCTCATAACAACAACAACAAATTAACATTTAATAACAATTTCAAATAATCATCTTTTTTTGGATTTTTTGTAGGACTCTCTTAAAACTTGGTGGTTTTTTAAATTATCATCTAACATTCACAATATTTTAGCTTAGTTACTAAGAGACAAAATAACGATATCTAGTCATCTTCGTGATGAATAAACTAAAATATTGTGACGTAATTGCAGATATTTCGGATATTACTAAAATTTTAAATAAAAACACGATGACACAAAAATCGGGTTTTTGACACACTGTGCGTAGTTGGAAGAAAAATATATTTATTTTGCAAGTAGGTTATTTAAAAAAAAATAAAGTAACTCTTTTAAACGTCAAATTATTATTCTTACTACATAGTATAAGGGACATCGAACCATTTGCGACTCCCAAGGATTCATTCTGTACATGATTCTGGACTGGAAGTTGAAATTTTTCATCGGTTTTTTCTCAAATTGAAAAATATTATATAATATAAATTATAAAAATATAAATGTGTGCTTTTGATTTACTTTTGTATACATTTTCTTTAGAAAAATATTATCGGCTTAACTTGGATGGAATAATTATTACATACAGTTTGTAGTAAAAAAGTGCAGTACCTTTTTATGGATTTTTCCGAGCGGGTCATCGCCATGAATCATGTACTGAACCCGTGGTACTCAAATGTGATTCAATTTCCCTTACACTCTTTATTTTATTATAAAAAATAGGGATCCGTAAGAAAAATTAGCACTTGAGAAGTCTACCCTTTCAAGCAAATAAATAATTTTCAACATTGGTCCAGGATCTTCGAGAAATCAGGGAACATACATTAACAAGTGCGAGTCGGACTCGCCCACCGAGGGTTCCGTAAAAACCAAAGTACAAAGGTATTATAGACCTGAGTATTTGATATGAATTTCTATTTAATACCTCCACGCGTTCATGAGAAAAGGGTTAGTAAGTTTAAAATTATTAAAAATATTTTTAGTACATGATGTAACTAAAAAATTACGCTTTTCGCAATTTTTTCTTTATCTGTGCTATAAAACGTTATTTCGTACCAAATTTCAAGATTCTGAGTTCACAGGAAGTACCCTGTAGGTTTTGATTCCCTTGCGAGTGTCGAAAAATTGCGGTATAAACGGCTGTACGTAACGTATCTTTTGATTGCGTTGGCTTAGAAGTTTGATTTTTTCACAGCTCTAAGGAACAGTAGACTTGAGTAATTGACATAAATTCCGGCTTTATATCTCCACGCGTTCCTGAAAAAAGGGTCTTGACAGGCAGACAGAGAGACACACAGACGGACGGACGGACGGACACCAAAGTGATTCTATAAGGGTTCCATTTTTTTCCTTTCGAGGTACGGACCCCTAAAAAATTGGATGAATTGAGAAACTCCTCCTTTTTTGAAGTCTGCTAAAATCCAGTCACTAAAAATGTAGCTATTACCTTCAAAAATACTATCTAGAAAAAAAACCAGATTAAACTTATACTAATCAATTCATGTTGCTCTACTGCATTGCTCTGTTCTGTAACGCAACTCTCGCAACTTTGTACCTATTCGAGTTCGTAAACACACGAGCGCGGGAGCGCGGGACGGCGCGCTCCCGTCTCTCGCGTATCGTATCTTATTACGTAACGCTACTCGTTGCAGGGGCTGAGTTAAGCGTTAAATACCTGCAGCGCTCAACTCTTCTGGCCTTAAATCATCGATCTATCGGGCTGCAGGGCGTAGTCCATCCTCATCTGTCTAACCTTTATGGAAGGTCAGCTAACGGTCTAAACGTGTGCATGCTGCTAAATACTAATATAAATTACAGCTTCTAAATAAATACCAAACCCAAACCACCCACCCACCCACCTATATTAATTAATTAATTAAATACCTAACCGCTCAACTGTTGATGGCCGCCACAGCTGAGTGGATATTTGATTTTAGGGTTCCGTACCCGAAAAGGAGCAAACGCGACCCTGTCCGCCAATCTGGTAACGTAATACGTTCAAAAATTCAAAAAAAAATAATTCAATCACATCATTGTTGCAGAATTAAACAAGTTTAAGTTGTAGCTTGCTTGTTAAATGTGACACTACAACTAACAGATTTTTCATGAATGGCAGTAAAAAGTTCAGTATGATGTCAATAAGTAATTGGTGACGAATTTATAACTGAAATGATATGTTACGTGTGTACCTACACGTTTTTATTCTAACAAAGTTTATCTTTTTGTGTCTCATTGCTTGGTAGTCTTTTTAAATTCTATCAATGTTTAACTTTCCCAATTTCTTGAAACGTAAGTAAATGTTCAAACATTTTATTTAAAACTGCATGTTATATTTTCAATATCTACCGATCAAAAAGTTTAATTTGTCGAAAAAAACCGGTCAAGAGCGAGTCGGACTAGCGCACCGAGGGTTCCATATCCTCATATGAAACGTGAAATATTTGTATTTTTTTATATACGATGCCTATATTGGTCAGAAAATTTTAACACTTCAGTGTATAATATTGCAGTTGTATATTACAGTTTTAGATCAGCGCCATCTCTTGACCGATTATGGATCTAATGTGATTGTTACTGATGATTTCTGATAAACTGTGCTACTTAGAGACGTCGTTTTATTTTTCCTGTAATCTTTACATAAACTTCTATGGCATAGTATAATTTCAGAATTTTCTCCATGCAAACGGAGATAAGGGGGGATTTCACAAAACGGGGAAACTCTTGGCCCAAATCTCAGCTGGTGGAAAGTGATTAGGCCGAAGATGGAAGCGAGTTTAATCCGGAATCCTCTTACTCAGAGGAACTGGCTATCATACCTCTAACTGCTGGAACACAACAATGCTGTTAACATTGTTGTTATGGCGACAGACTTAGACATGATGGTGGTAGCTTGCCAGGCGGACTTAGAACAAGTCCTACCACCAACCAAACCGAGCAAAAACGTTGCCCCCGCTGGGAATCGAACCTGGAACCGCTGGGTTTGAATCAGGTTGTATAACCACTAGACCACGGAGGCGGTTAGTGTCACCTATTTAGGAACACCCGGGGACCACGTGTAGGGATTCGCTGAAGGGTATTCCCCTACAGACGCGGATGACTCGGCCCCCAAAACCATGCAGCTTAAAAAAGAATCATTTTTTGAGAATGTGCACATAACACTCTTTCATATGATATCCCACATGCCCCTAGTAGCTCCACTTCGAATTTTTAAGAAGTCTTCTCAGTCGCTGTTGCAGAAAAAACATAAGTAATCAAGTTTATTTATTTCTTGTTTGCAAAATAGTTGAGCAAACGTATAATAATCTATTCCAAATTTCAAGTTCATGGCATTAGTAGTTTTTGAGATATCTAGCTGTGATAGACGGACAAACTTAGTCTCAACAAAGGGTTCCTTTTTACGGAACCCTAAAAAATTAGCATACTGATTGATATTACGTTGTGTAAGTAAAAATTTAAATGTTAACAGCACAAGCCAAATTTCAACTCTTATCAAGCAAATAAACGACGACAATAAGCGAATGCCGTTCCTAAAAATAGATAGAATCACCTTAATATAATTTACAAGGCATTCACCTTTATACTGAATGCTTTTTGAACTTCAATCGAGAAACACTTGACTTAAAACAAAGGGCGCCGATGAAGGGGTGCTTTCATTTGGTATATTTTGATTTCAATAATGTTTACAAGATAAGATAATAAACGTGAGATATACCAACTATTGATATAATTTCTTTACATATAACATTTAGATACTCTAAAATTGATTTCGTTTAACGTTATTGGATATAATGTTTATTTAATCGAAAATCATAAGGTGTATCGTTAATAAATTATATATTGTCTTAAAAATTCAATATTTATGACAGCAAAAGTTAATGACAGAAAGGAATAGCTCCAAAACTGACTTCACGTAGTCTTTAAGCCCGCGTAAGGTATATAGGGGCGAGGCGGCCCGCGAGCTGAGGAGCGGGTGGTTTTACAGTGGTGAGCGATTAAACTATCTTTGACGATAAGCTCGCGTGGGACTGCCGGAGCCGTGACAGAAACCATGCCCGCCGCATGTTGCATGCTTGCTTGCATGCATGTATGCATGCTTGCTTGAATGGCTGCATGCATACCGGGCAGGTATTATTTCAACGGAAAATGGCAGACTCCGTAAGATTGTAATAAATCTTCATTAGATTATAAAATATCGATACATCATAAAAAAAATCGTTTTGTTTACAATACCTACATCCCATCCAAATTCAGTAGTTTTCAATAAATCCGATTAATTAAAAAAAAATAGTTTACAATTGTACGTGATACGTGGTGACATATATATACAATTTTGCCTTGTGTTTTTATCAAGAAGTTTTCATCATATTAGACTCAATAGTTTTTATGATTTTCGGGTGACTAACGATTTTACATTCAACTAGCTGACCCGTGCAACGTCGTCTGCGTAACATTTTTCATTACTGCCCCGCTCCTATTGGTCTTAGCGTGATGATATATAGCCTATAGCCTTCCTCGATAAATGGGCTATCTAATACTGAAATAATTTTTCAAATCGGACCAGTGGTTCCTGAGATTAGCGCGTTCAACCAAACAAACAAACTCTTCTGCTTTATAATATTAAGTATAGATGTAATTATGTTATACTTTGTAGCGGCATCAAAGAAAATCCTTTTTTGCGACGCGTCTTTAAATGTTGCTGCCTATTCGAGTTTTCAATGCTGTTAGTAAAAGTTTCAGTATACCAAATGAGCACTCTGAGGCTAAAACGAGATATAAAATTGATTGTCCAGAATTGTTGAGCGGAATAAAGTTCCGTTTGCCCACGAAGAGCCCACGATCTCCTATAACCCCCTTCGCAGAACCGTTCTCGGTGCTAATTCTCCCATCCCCCGTCTATGTAAATTATTGAACAGCTGCAGTGATCTTGTCGATGTGCACTTTGACTCACTTACTAAGTTTACAAGTATTGGATTGAAAACTTGTAAACCCATTTTTAGTGTTAAGGCTTGCAAAATAATTTTTAATATTTTTTAGTAAAAAAAATAAAAAAAAAATAGTTATTAGTCATAATTATGTTCGGAGAGTAACTTGTGTCTAGATTTTAATCAACATCTATCAACACTAATATGCATATTCTGCTTACCTGTAAGAAATTGGTACACTAGTAAATAAGTTTCTGTAAAAAAAAACAAACTAAAAAACTACTATTGCTATTGCCGGCTATTGGACCGGAGTTATGAGGATACCGAAAATCTACTCCGTTTTACAACTTAACACCTATAAAACTAACACCCGCCCTTACTTCCTCCTCCACTTCAGACTCACACCAACTGCTATTTTGCAAACTAGCTCTTTTACTAGTAGTGCTACTTTTATTTTAGTTTTTTATCTTTGCTACGATTTGTCACGTAGAGCTAGCAGGCCGCGACTTGCTCGGAATATTTTTTCTAAGTTGTTTAGGTCACCAAGACAGGCTGTTTGGGACCCGCTGATAAATTGATAATGCACTGTTAGTATAATTCCATCATTTCAATTGTATTTATTTGATATTGAAATAAAGGTTATTTATTATTATTTATTATCAATGCCGCCACAAAAAAAAACCATTGAAACAAATCTGCATCGCAACAAAAATAACCCCAACGCCATCTATCTAACTGGTGGCGAACTAAAATCCTAAATCGCGCAAGCAGAGTTTACTCGTACCATGCGATTTGAACATATACATCCGCCCGAATATGAACTATCGGGCAGTCGTTTATTACTAGTATGTAATGAAATTGGAGTACATAATGAGTATTAATTTTTAGGCATGCTCCCATTTCATTAACTTCTATTCCAGCTGAAATTTCAACGTGGTCGTGTTGGGAAGAAATCTTTCCATCAGTAAGTCTTTTATCAACATTTCTAATTAGAGCTTTAGCTCTAATTAGCACTAACTTCGTAACACGACTTTGATTTTAACTACTTTTTAAAGTAGTTAAAATCAATGTCGTGCTACGAAGTACAATACCCGAAACGGGGCACGATGCAAAATGTCTTTTTAGGGTTCCGATCATCCGTAGGAAACGGAACCTTTATGGGATCACTTGGGTGTCTGTCTGTCTGTCTGTCCGTCTGTTACAGCCAGTTTTTACCGGATCTAATGGACCGATTCTGTTAAAAATCTGAATATATGTGGACTTCTGTGACACAAACACGGACGAGTTACTTAAATAAATACATTTTGAGTATGGAGATCACTTTTTGGGGTCAAATTCGAAAATTAAAAAAAAACCTTTTTCAAACTGTATCGTGTGCCAATCAAATGAAAGGGCTTATGAGGAGATCTTTGGCAGTCGTTATGGATAGTCAGAAGCCAGAAAATCTGACACCAGTCATGCCAAGGAGAACCGTCGTGTTACCTAGTTAATGGGTTGTGGAGTTTATCCAACTAAATTGGGGTCGGCCTCCAGTCAAACCGGATTCAGCTGAATACCAGTATATTACGTGGAGCGGCTGCCTACCAGACCTCCACAACCCATTAACTGGGTAACACGGTACTCCTTGGCAAGACTGGTGTCAGATTTTCTGGCTTCTGACAATCCGTAAAGACTGCCAAAGATCTCCAAATGACAGCCGGGACTAACAGCTTAACGTGCTTTCCGAGGCACGGAGGAAACTCGGTATGTTAAGATGGTCACCCATCCACAAACCAACCTCGGCAAGCGTTGCTTAACCTTGAAGATCGACCTGTCCGGCTATTATTATTTAGCCGCGAGCCGCCTTCATACTATATTATACAAAAATGAAGCATCCGACAGTTCGATTCCTACTCGTAATCCCTCTTGTAAGTTAGTTTTGAGCAATCACAAAAGACAGATCCAGGTAGTTGTTAGCTGGGCCTGTGGACGGTGAGCTATGGGTGGCTCGCCGTCCGTCCGTCTAGTGACGACAGGCCGTGTCGACGGCGTGTTAGTGTTCCACGCGCGCCTCAAAGAGAGTCAGCACACAGAGGGGCCCGAAAGGGCCGACGCCTGCCGGAGTCGCGGGATTATTCGCAAGAGACACCGTGGCTACGGAACACAAAGGGCAATGAAGAAACATGGATTGGTTTTAGTCAGTAGAAGTCTGACACTCCCTCCCTCTACACCCAGAGCAGGAGGAGTCATTCGATGATTTCCCATCCCTAAAAAAAAAAGGTAGTTGTTAGCTCCTAGCTAAGTCCAGATTATAAGTTATAGCTAACCCACGCAACTTCGTCTGCGTCACAATTTCCATTAATGCTCGGCTCCTTTTAGTCTTAGCGTGATGATATGTCCTTCCTTGATCCTTCCTCGATACATGGGCTATCTAATACTGAAATAATTTTTCAAATCGTACAAGCAGTTCCTGAGATTACCCGCTACATACAAACTTACAAACACTTGTTACCTCTTTATAGGTAATATTATATAATTAGTATATAATATTATAGTGCATATAGTATAGATGAGCTGCGGTAGCCCCCTTTAAGCTGCTTTCAGACTACGCTAGTTTTTTTTTTGGAAGTCGGTTATATTTTTTTGTAAAAAGTTTTTTATTTTTCACTTTTTAGGCAAAATCGCAGAAAATCAAAATACGCAATTTCGATTACTTGGATGACAAAAAACTATTATCCAAGTAAACGAATTCCAGCTATTTCGATCTAAAATCCAAAATTCGTAACTGATTTTGATAAAATTTAAATGGCACCAATCTGCAAGTATATCCATCCTACAAGAATTTAAGAAAACGGTACTTAACTGACGGAGTTAACGTTAAAGGACAAACATAAAAAAAAATACAACCGAATTGAGCCTCCTTTTTGGGAAATCGGTTAAAAATACAACCAACTAGTTTTTTCGCATCTTATCACCTTCTGGCTTCTGAAATTATTATTTTTTTTTGTTATTTTTTTGGTTGGTTGTAAGTTTTTGTAAAAACTTTTATATTTTTTCAGTCTTGGTAAAATTTGCAATTACATTCGTTTACTAGGATGACAAAATACGCCATCCAAGTAAACGAGTTCTAGCTATTTTGTTAAAACTCAAACTTCTGAACCAATTTTTATGGAATTTATATGGGACCAATCGGAAAATCGTGAAAGCATAATTTTCGTTTCACGTAAAACAAGACTTTTTCAAATCAGTTCAATTGCATTCATAACCTACTCCTTTTTTGAAGTCGCTTACAAAACTGATATTCAGTTTGCATCCTGATAAACTGTATCCCGATATGGTTGAGTAAAAGTTTTTAGGGTTCCGTACCCAAAGGGTAAAACGGGACCTGTCTGTCCGTCTGTCTGTCCATCTGTATCTCATAAACCAGACAGTTTAAATTTTCATAGATGATAACTTTCTATTGCCGGTATAACAACAAATACTAAAAAACAGAATAGAATAAATATTTAAGGGTTTTATAGGCATTTTTACAGATAATGGTTCGGAACATTTTGTGCGCGAGTCCGATTCGCACTTGGACGGTACTTGGAATATTCGAAGCGTACTATTAGGTACAAAAACGTACGTTTTTATCACTTTTACTGATCAGTGTGAATTTTTTAGTCTCCCATATCCAATTTTCAGTGACGCAACTTGGCCTGATCATCAACTGCCTAAGCTTGTCCCAACTATATTGGGGTCGGCTTCCAGTCAAACCGGAACTTCAGTCAATTTGGCCTGATATAATAATAATATAATAAAAAATTTATTTGTGCCAAGAAACTTACAGATAAGAAGTACCTACAAAGTTTAAGTAGTATATAACTTATAGTAAAAATTTCAAATAGCATCAATAAATGGACTGTTTGGTAGAAGAGGACTAGTCAGGTGTTATATGAACAAAGATCTGTAGTGCGATTCACTAAGGCAGAACATCTTTACAACCAAGAAATCATCGTTGAAACATCTGATAAATAGATGCCACATCAGATGTTATGTACGCAAAATGATGAACCCTGCCTCTTATACTAGGGAAGCCCTGTATCTTAAGAGATAGTGAGCAGCTATTATTACAAAATTAAGCTTGTGAAGTGTGTCGGTCTACCATCAATTATAAGAAAGAGAAAATAAATGTATGTTATAAACCAACCATTTGTATAGGACCAGAAAGAAGAACAGGTGATATTCATATGATATTGTTTGGAATTCAGACAAAATCAACAAAAGTTCATTTCGTACGTTTCAGTATAATTTAGGCTTTTCGAGAAATACGTGATAGGTCTGCTGCCTACATGTTATAAATACCAACATGACATATATATATGTAGACAAATTATGTCACGTATGTGAGCATTGTATTTGTATGTGTGATGTCTTATACTGTCGTGGGTGTACCAAAAATACGACTAACATTGCCAATCCAAACTTTTAAATGCTAGGTCTACCTTTCATCTCGTTTTAAATCTAATTGATATCACTGTGAAATAATTACAGTAAGCATTAGCTATCCACTAATTTTTTTTGTTCCTGATTAAAATTTAGGTAGTTAGGGACTTTAGATTTTTCATTACAAAATCGTGCTTAGGTTTTTACTGATGTTTAAAAACTTTCGTTTGTTGGTTAAATCATCAAATCCTTGTATTGGGAGAAAGCTTGCTAACGTAACAGCCCATTAATGGATATCACAGTAGCAGCAGAAATTACCGGACAATTAGCTGAAATGCATCAAGCAGCAAAAAGAGCTTCCATGAATTAAATCTAGAGTTTATGTAAGTATCTTTTCTGTCTGTATTTTATACTAGGAGAATCTGTTATGAATAGCACTAATTAATAACCTCGTACATGATTCAAACAAATATGAAAAAATATATAGAAAATGTAACCCAGACAAGATCCTGCGTTGTGTCATTAGACAAGACTTCATGCAGGGCATGGATTAACAAGCAACGACGCGGTTCGAGCGTTACATCGTGAGATTCGGCCAATTTACCGCTACTTGTCCCTCGCTCTTAAATTCTGTCTTAGCAATTTCCTGATTTCATCTACCCACAGGATTCCGGAAGCACAAATGGAGGGAAGATTTTCTTTTTAAAATTTTCAAAGATGAAGGAGTTTTTCTGAAGTGAATCTTCGTCACGTGGTCATCGATCGCGGCATCTCTGGGAATAATGAGAGATGAATAGTCAAAGGCTCCTCACATTTGGGCAACGCTGTGCGTTAGGCGGGCGCGGTGGCGTGAAGGCGGGCGGGCCCGGAGAGTGCGCGAGGGGAGGTCGATAAGCAGCGAAGCAGTGAGGCTCGGTTGCTCGAGGCAGACGGTCGCTCCTCGCCCCCAGCGCGCTCGTCACGCACTCTCACCCAGCTCACTCAGTTCAATCCGCGCCCGCGTCGCTCGCACGTTAGCGTGGCCCGCTAGTACTCGCCGCTCGCAAGTTCACGTCGCCTGTTGTACGCGCTCCCCGTACTCGCGCGTTTCGCGCCTTACCACAAGTTAGATAACGTAAGTATCATTTTCAGCCTACCTGTGGGTCGCAGCAACGTTCTCCATATTTTTCTTAGCATTTTTACAGGACTGTTCGACCGATATTTATTTTGCAGACGCTGCTGGAGCCGCTCATCCGTATTTCGGTCTTCTGGTTCTTGAAATAATTTATTTAAAAGAATAAAAAAATTCCTAAACGGCACACTAAAACGTTAGTGGCTGTTAACGTACCAGTAATAAACTGTGGCACTTTAATATTACTTTGTAAATGCTCTTTGGCTATCGGTATAAATCTTCATTTAGTACGTGACTTCGGTCTTGAATGTGTTTTTACGGAATCAATATGGGGCAGGAATATTATAATAATGTGATTGTTTTAATCCGTGTCTGAAATTCAAGCCACTAATTTATTTTGTGCGGGCTTGGTTTTGGGTCGCGCTGTTGTCGGGTTCTCTTTTACTTCTGTTGACTTAGGTCTTTGTTTAAACCCACTGTGTGCAGCGACACCATTTGAGAAAGCTTTACACTCTTCGGTTTCATTTTAATCTTAATTGCGGTATTGATTGTACATGTACAAGAAATTACTTCGAAACGGTGGATTTTTACGGATTAAAATATAGGTTTAGGCTTTTGCTAGAGGTGATATTATTATGTACAAGTACTCAGTAGGTTACGTAAAACGTAGCTTAGACCTACGATTTAAGTCACAAAAGTAAAAAAGGCGTTAAAGTATAATTACGAAGGAGCTTTGTTTGCTTATAAAAGCAATATTCGTAGCCCGTAATATAAATTACAGAATTTATGTTACGTCGAGTAAAATGAATTATGGTTGCTTTTCGGAGGTTTTTATAAATGCCGTTTAAACACGGCTTTTAGAAATATTATTTAGAAGGTAGCCGTTGTAAAACAGAAGCAGAACGTGTTCCAACTGTTGCAAATAAGGGTCTTATTGGTATCTATTTTTAGACGGAAATCGTAACCGTTTATCTTTAAAGAAAGAAAGGAAGTATGAATTTGTAAGACCACCTTACAATAGAGACGTGGTTCATACAATTTAATCAATGAAGCTTAAGCCTTTGTCCGGCATGGAGTCAAATTGTAAGGTTGTATACGTTGGAGTTAAGGATAACATGACGAAAATGATATGGAGTTTACTTCCGTCTAAATATGTGAATACAAAAAAAATATCGAGGTTACTAAGAGGATATAATTAGTGACAGTGGACCAGATTGGAAGAAGGCATTGACATGATCGCAACTAAGACCTATTTTTAACCGACTTCCCAAAAAGGAGGAGGTTATCAATTCGGTCGTATGTTTTTTTTTTATGTTTGTTACCTCATAACTCCGACAATAATGAACCGATTTGAAAAATTCTTGTTTTATCTGAAAGGATATACTTGCAGATTGGTCCCATTTAAATCATATCAAAATCGGTTGCGAACTTTGGATTTTAAATCGAAATACCTGGAATTTGACTATTTAGATGATTCTTTGATAATCAAAATTGCGTATTTTGCTTTTCTGCGATTTTGCAGTGGTGTTGTTAGGTGTGGGGCACCACTAAAAAGTGAAAAATATGGAATTATGAATCGTATTCGAAATCTCAATTCGTTGAAAAATCCCTAGATACCTAATGTCCCTACAATTTTTAATTTCGGAAGTCGGTGTCAAAATACGAAGAAAGTAACAAAAACACCGACTTCCGAAATTAAAGTTATTTTTTACTTTGTAGTTTTTTTTTTTGGAAGTCGGTTGTATTTTTTTGTAAAGTTTTTTTGTAGGTACTTAAAAACCGAAAAAACCAGCAAATTAAAAATTGTCTAGGGATTTTTCAACGAATTGAGATTTCGAATACGATTCATAATTCCAAAGACTAAGGGCTGATATTTCCAGATAACGTTAATTGGAAGAATAAATAAGTCGTACTGACATATTTTCCATACAAAAGCTGTCAGACGGCCATTTTTATTACTCAGGTAAAATTTATTGGATTATTGAAAAATCAGCCCTTAGGATAGCAGCTAGGAAGTATCAGTTTAATCGTTGCATGAGAAGATTTTATCTGTAATAATATTTATATCAAAATTTCGCCAGAAAAGACACATACAATTACAATCTTAATAGAAAATAACGTTAGCTAAACATACTCTTAAAAATAAAATCGAGACCAAAGCAGTGTCAGGAACGGACATAAGCTACAATCCCCATGATAAAAATAAAAATAAGTAACATTAAAAAAACATGCATTCATTCTTTGTGGGATAGGAATCTGTACCCCACCATGCGTGACAGATCACTTCTTCTGAGCCTGGCCTTTCGCATTTTCTTTGGGGTCGGCCCTCTAGGCAGCTCGGTCCTCGGTCGTCTCTATGTTGACTTGGGCTTCTTTGAGGTTCCTATTTACGACGGACATCCATGTGATTCATCGTCGGGGTGTAGATTCGATATCTAGCACTTTTCTAGTCCTGTGGTCGGATGGTTCGTACCAACGCAGTCCTGAAGTTATTTGGGACTTTGAAGGTGCTTCTTATGTGTGTATTTCTGACATGGTCCAGCCTAAGTTACACCACCTGCCCACATGAGCATCTTCATCTCTGCGCAGTGTAATTGATTTCCGTGCTGCTTTTTGAGAGACCAGCATTCAGCTCCGTACTATGTCATGGCCGATCGGTATACTCGTCCTTCTATGCGCAAGGGCATTCGGCTTTCGCATAACACGCTAGATAGTTCTCTCCATTTCATCCACTCGGTATTTATGGGTGAAATCAGTGTCTATTGACCCATCTTTACTGATGACTGACCCTAGCTACTTGAAATGGTAAATTTGTTTTAGCTGGGTGTTCTGCAGACAGATGGTGTTTGCTGTTGACGCTACTAAAGTTGCAATGCATGTACTCGGTTTTCTCTCTGCCGACGAATGACTGGAGACGGGCCACTAGTAACAAATAATAGCCTCTATATATCGCTTTATGTAAAATACTCATATTGAGCTGCAGCCGGTTTACCTGGAAGCTGACACCAGCTCAGTTAGGAAAAAGCTAGGCAGATGATTTTATCACAAGCGATGGTACCTACTTGTAGGTAGTCCGCACCCTGAGCATCTGACCCCTTAATGAACTGTCAGCAGGCTAATATATTTTGATTTCTCATACTATCAAAGCCTCCTTTCTCGAATGGGTAGAAACTTTAGGAATCTCCAATGGTTTATGGCGATTTGTTTAAAAAGAGAACTGTTATTTCAATACTTTTATTTCAGCCATAAGATGACTGAAGCTGTAGGAATTACTTTTTCTGTTTTTTTTTTGTTCCTAGGCCTTTATGAACTTGGAGGAACTATTGGTAAATTTGATGATTTTAATTCTGTAACTACATACGTCTTACAGCCGCGAATAATATTTTAATCAACATACAACCTACCACTGGCCTGCAAATTGCAAAAAACGCAAGAAATGTTGAATTTCGCGGGCTGGTTGGAGCATTCACCTTAACAATGTGTGATACTAAATTCAATACTGGGCAGAGAAGACGCCAAGATGGTGATAGTCTCTTATTGGGGTGGCTAGTGAGCCAAAGTAGGTTTTTTTTATATTGAGCTATTCTCCCGAGATTGGTGCTGATTCGAGAAAAGAAGCTCCGTGTAAATATGAATAAAAACGTCCACGGAAATAATGAATCTCGTTAATATTCTGTTATTTATTTCATTCCACCTATTCGGAGAATGCTCGTCCACGCGTTATTACAATGGGAGTGAGAAACCAAATTGATTAAGCTTCGTTTCTGAATACAACATGGTCACGTTATTGGGGCTTTTTATATTCCACGCGAGTCTGACTGACGAGAATGATAACATACCTTTTTTTTCACTATTTCTGGCCTCGAAGACATCGAGCTGCGCTTACTCAGAGTAGCTGGGGTAAGAATATGTTTGCCAACCAAATAACTCATTGTTTTCTAGAACTTGAGACATTGACAACCGCTTTCTTGCAATGGCAAGAAAGCCGTTTCGGTTTTGGTTGCAGTCGGAGTTCTGTTTCTTGTTTGGTTATAATCTGACACCGAATGTCAAAAAACTGGCCAAGTGCGAGTCGGACTCACGCACGAAGGGTTCCGTACCATTATCGTATTATACGATTTATATCATATTAAAAAAAAACTACTTACTAGGTCTTGTTCAAACCAATTTTCGCTGGTAGTTTACATGGTAATATACATCATATATTTTTATCATTCTCTTATTTTAGAAGTTACAGGGGTGGGGGGGGGCACATTTTACCACCTTGGAGGTGTCTCTCGCGCAAACTATTCAGTTTAGAAAAAAAATATATTAGAAACCTCAATGTCATTTTCGAAGACCTATCCATAGATACCCCACACGTACCTACGGGTTTGATGAAAAAATATTTTTTCAGTTTCAGTTTTAAGTATGTAATTTTTTTTTTTTTTTTTTTTCTATTTTTGTGTGAAAATCTTAATGCGGTTCACAGAATACATCTACTTACCAAGTTTCAACAGCATAGTTCTTATAGTTTCGGAGAAAAGTGGCTGTGACATACGGATGGACAGACAGACAGACAGACATGACGAATCTATAACGTTTTTGCCATTTGGCTACGGAACCTTAAAAAGACAAAATTTGACACTTACCTTGAGTGCATCCGTTATTCCAACGAATAAGCCCGAACGGGATAATTAGTCATATTAAGTTAATAGTCTGACGCGTGACATGTCTTCGCCTGAATTTATTAGTCACCTTAGGGATATAGAGGTATACTAAGGTACAACATTGTACATGTGGGTTGGTCGCTGAATCGACGTGAGACGACTCAAAATCCTATTGGATTAGTTGCTATGGAGAATCCCAGTCGAAGTCTTGCGACTTTGAGCACGTAGCTTGTCTAACTGGTCTAACGTTTGCCAAGTTTAACTCTGATTCGATTATGTTTTTCTGAGGTACCTGATTGCTCGTTTATCTTTCCTTCAACGCTATTTGACAAAAACCGTGCATAAGTTGTTTTAGGCTGGATTTGACCAACAACAGATAGCTTTTATCGGAGGAATAATTTTGAATTTTTGACAGTTCTTCCATACAAAAACTGTCAAACGTTAAATTTATTCCACGAATAAGAGTTATCTGGCGTTGGTCAAATCCAGCCTTAGAAGTACAGATTATCCTGGTATAACTTCGTGAATTCGGGTTACAGGAACGTGGACTGATATGTGAGGATATCTTGCCTTTGGAAGCTAGACGACAGATCAAAAGGGGCTAAGGCAAACTGTTTTTTATTTTACTTCAACCTCTTACATACCTAAGTATATATATATATATAACTTTATTTTCTCACCACAATATACATAATTAATTACATTCGATTCGACCGTGATACATAATTCAGATAAGTAAATATTGTGGGAGACTGGTGCCTAAGCTAGGCTCGAAGCCTGTGTTTCAGGACACCAGGATCCAACCCCTTTACATTTTAATTTTTTAAAATTATGTACTAAGCGCGATGACAATAAGTAGTACGATACGTGACAATTTATAGTTTGTTTAGAGATATTTTAAGTATGCAAAACAAATGTTAGTAGGTGTTTAATATGGGTGAATGTGTAAGTAGTAATTTACTGAAATAACATGCACAGGCTGAACCGCTACATTTAAGAACGTGATTCTTTGTACTGGAATTTCTTAAACATCAGAAAAATTAGTTGTTATATGAGAAGTAACACCCTTATACTTCTAAAGGAACCTCCATGCCAAATTAATGTTCTCTAAGACCAGTAGTTTTTGTCAGTAATTCAGTCATTCACTCACTTTCTCAGTAACAGAAGAATTTTATATATTAGGATTTTATAGGATTTGTATATAGGAAGCGGCCATTAAATCATACACGTCTTGATATTGACTCATTACAAGCGGTGAACTACATAAGTATGCGTAACAGTAGGTTGAAATAGGTGTTAAATTTTTGGAACACAATGAGACCATTTGGTTGGAAATACCTCAGTTTTGTGTGGGCATGTTTTAACACGCACTTTGGTAATCATGTATAAACCGTACATGAAAATAAAGCATTAGGATATAAAAGAAAACAGCATAAAAATACAACCCATAGTATTTTAACTGTTATCTACGCTAACATATTATTAAACGGAATACGTTAAGTACAAATAAATTAAACTTTCAAAAGAAAAATAAAACACGAAAACACTTCAAATTATCTTTTTACTAAACAATTGTTGCATTTCCCCACCACTGTCAGCAGTGATACCCTCGTCACGAGTTCCACCCCACAGCGCACGGTGACATTCGTATGGAATTACTTAATCATGTTATTGATCTGCGTACCATTCAAACGAATGTAAGCTCAGGGTCAACACTCCAAATATACCTTAAAAAAAATCAATTAAACTTTGAAGAACGTTTAAAGACAGTTTTCCGGACCAAGTTTTGGAGGCATTTTTTTGTCGTTTTAAGTTAAAAGATGTTTTGGTCGTTTGATTACTTTCTATCTTAATTTGAGCAATTACGACTTCAATACGGCTTTTTGAGATTTGCGCATCTATTTTTAATGATGTAAAATCGTCAAATGATTCCTCTCGCTCTTGGCTGAGGGGAAAGGCGTCTCAGGCTCTTTCTGACTAAAATTCATCGGTATTCATCCTAATTCCCTTTGCGTTCCACAGCTGCGGTGAATTATTCAAATAAATTTCGCAATCCAGGCAATTTACACATCTTAAAACATATACAATGTAATCTTTTTTTGAAGATTTTCATTTAAAAAAAACCAACCAAGTTCGAAAATTAAAACTTGTGACTGAAAACGTATTCTTAGTTTTATAATCAAATTTTTAATAAATTCAGTTAAGTATACCTGCAAATCTTCAAGTGTGATTCATTTAAAATCACTCTCTCATCGTAACTCTTTGAACTCATTTAAACATAGTCAAGCGTCCTTTTATTGATCTTTTCTATTTGGAAGAACTTAGGTACTAACTTTCAGTAGACAAAATCTACTTCACTAAATTCCTCTTTTGCTCGAAGACCGCTGTTAAATCTCACTTTCAGATCAGCTAGTTCATGTAGCAGTTGATAAAACAATCATGTTGAGTGCTGGACTCCAGAGGGTATAAATTAATTCTAAGTGGCTAGAGAGACGTAAAAAATCACACAAAAAATCAATGTCTGTCAAAGGACCCATCTAATTGATTGTTCATATTGAAACCTTTTAGAAAAATTGTGACTGAATAAAGCCGAAGACAATAGGGAAAATGAAACTAACAAAGTATGTTTTTAGCGGTTATTTTCACATTGTACGTGAAGCGGAACGGGTCTTTGTGCTGATATAGAATAGGATGGGATAATCTATTTGGTTCCAAAGCCTTATGACTTGTTTCTCAATAAGACTAAAACACTATCAAAGGACAAAGCCTTTTATAGATAACAGATTACACCGTAAAGTACTTTGCTTGAAAATTGCAAAATGTTTTGTAATATTTTCACAGTGACGTCAATAAAAATTGTTCTTGCTGCTTAAACTGCTGCAACTTAAGGCGGGGTTGCAGTACTTTTTAAGATTTTTGAACGTCTGAAAATCTAATTAATTATGAGTTTTTTAATAAATAAAAATCATTACATAAAAATGGAACATACCCTCAAGTAAATCGTAAAGATAGAAACGCGATTTAGAATGATTGGCTCGATACTTTTTTTTATCAAACATGACACTAAATTACAATTTTAAACGTGTACTGCTAAGAGATTTTATCACGAATAAATATAAAAGTTATATCAATAGATAGAGCTTTTTATTTTGAAGTAAATGTTGAAACCATATTGTATTATTTCTTTATCAGTTTTCGCCGAGAAGAAAAAACAATCAAAATTTAGGCATTATTTCGCTCGCCGGACAGTCGCTGTTGTTCGTCAAAACACGCAGTACTGCAACCTCGCCTTAAGTCAATTGTGATGATACAGACAAGGACTTTGTTAATTTTTTATCTCATGTTTTCCTTGTAAGCAATTTCAAAAACACTTTAATTAGAGTTCTGTTGTACACTGTGTCACTGGAAAATGTCTCCGTAAGATTGTTATAAATCTTGATAAGATTATAATTTCTCGATGCATTATGAAAAAAATCGTTTTGTATATACCGCGTGTATCTGACATCGACGCACAAACGATTTCCATGGGTCCACCCATGGAAATCGTTTTTGCGGCGATTATTTTGATTGTCACGCGATATTTTACAATCTTACGGCGTTTGCCATTTTCCGGTGACATAATAAAATAAGAAACGATAATATGAATAAATAAACTGTACATTTGGATATTCTTAAAAAAAGCTATTAAAATCATTTAATTTTTTTACATAAGTAGGTACAATATCATTGGAACTCTAATAATTTCATGGGTTACAGAAAAAGAAGTAGTAAAAAGTATGTAAACAACGTTCTGAGTTTATGTATATTTACAAGCAGAGGGCTAATTCACGTAATTTTATGACGCGCCGATTAAGTTTTAGTGCAGTTGCAGTTAAGTTCAAGTTTGACTGCTAAACGGTATTTTTGTGAACTTTGAACTGCGCGTAAGCTGCACGTGAACTGCACGTCAACTGCACGACAGCCAAACTACCAAACTTACTAATGGCGGAGAGAAAAAATGTATAGAATCGATTAAATTTCAATGAATATGACGTTATTATAATATTAAAACTGAAACTTAAACTTTTAGGTGGTCATTTTGAGACGTCATAAAAATAGTAGAATACCGATCATGTTGCGTTCCGAAGTCAAAGACGCGCAGCAGTAGAATGCTGTTATTGCGCTCGCGTGACGCGAACTTGATGCGAGCGTGTCTGACAGCGGTAGAGAATACGAAAAGCGTTGTTTTGATCGAAACTTAACTTCAATTGCACTGCAACAACACTTATTTAGTTACGTGAATTAGCCTTCTGGAGGTCTTTGAAGTCTTTTGATTAGGTTACTTATAAGCAAGCGTGCTCCATCCTGGACCACATCGTCGCGTTCTATCAGGTGAGATTGTGATGAACCTCTCAACGTTCTAGGTGGAACCTCTCAACGTTCTAGGTGGAACTTCTCAACGTTCTAGGTGGAACCTCTTAACGTTCTAGGTGGAACCTCTCAACGTTCTAGGAGGAACCTCTCACCGTTCTAGGTGGAACCTCTCAACGTTCTAGGTGGAACCTCTCAACGTTCTAAGTGGAACCTCTTAACGTTCTAGGAGGAACCTCTCAACGTTCTAGGTGGAACTTCTCAACGTTCTAGATGGAACCTCTTAACGTTCTAGGTGGAACCTCTCAACGTTCTAGGTGGAACCTCTCACCGTTCTAGGTGGAACCTCACAACGTTCTAAGTGGAACCTCTCAACGTTCTAGGTGGAACCTCTCAACGTTCTAAGTGGAACCTCTCAACGTTCTAGGTGGAACCTCTCAACGTTCTAAGTGGAACCTCTCACCGTTCTAGGTGGAACCTCTCAACGTTCTGGGTAGAATCTCTCAACTTTCTGGGTAGAATCTGTCAACGTTCTTGGTAGACCTGAAATGGGATAATTGATTAAGTAACCTTCTTTATCGTTAGCCGATACCCTCGAGTACCTACCAGCCTTACTAACAAAAATCAGTAGTCGAGGTTTCCTTAAACTCGACTTTATCTTTACGATTGAAACTACTAAAAACTTTTTATGCCTACCTTTCAAATTATTATCTTATAATCTTTTTTATAGAATCAAATACTTAATTACGATACTTTTAGAAAGGGCATAGGGCCGAATCTGAATTGAATATTTGGAGTTAAGAACTTTTCAAAACCTACATAAATGCAAAATATTGACAAGTTTTCGGAGTAGTCTTTGAAATTTATTTAATTTCATATTTTAATTCTAAACCGAAAAAATCTTAATTCAATTGTTGAATTAAACAATTTCACCGGTATGCCTAATCGAATTACCATTTTGATGTTAATATAGTCAAGCATTGATGCTTCACGATAACTCGAAAATGACACCAAAAAACATTACGCAACACCATTACTTTAATTTGATATTACTCGTACAAATCGGTTACTAGTACCTAGTAAATCTACATTATATCACTAAGGTAAAAATCTTAAAACAATTTTTTTTTGGGACATGCCCGCCTCACATTCCCAACCACTGCAACTCCTGAAAGCCAGAATCAACAGTGGCGACCACCAGAAAAACGCCGAGCTAATGAAGCCTGACGAGTCCCGGAGAAACTCCTAAGACTATGTTAAAAAGCGAGTCCAAATCAGCATTCTAGCTATGATTTTGGATTGCTTTTTCGGGAGTAATAGTAACCCAAGCTTTCTAATCCTAAAAAAATATAATTTAAGGGATAATTATCTCATATCTATTATTGTCTTTTTACGTTTGGTCAAAACACGTCTAATTTACCTACATTTTGACAAGTTTTTGACATTGAATTTGAACCTTTTAAGTACGAGGACTGGCCTTTAAATCTATACTATCTATACTAATATTATAAAGAGGTAACATTTGTTTGTAAGTTTGTATGTAGGGGGTAATCTCAGGAACTACTGGTCCGATTTGAAAAAATCTTTCAGTATTAGATAGCCCATGTATCGAGAAAGGATATAGATATAAGACTAAAAGGAGCCGAGCATTAATGGAAAATGTGACGCAGGCGAAGTTGCGGGGGTCAGCTATTCAATCATAAATTACCTGCAAAAACCAAATAAAATTATTATGTTTAATAGCTACTAGTTAAGGTATATTAATTGTCAGTGAGTTACGGTGTCTTTTCACTGAACAAGCAGGTACCTACGAAATCCAGTCTCAAATTAATTAACATTTCGCTTTGTTTTCCACCACAAGCAATTTGACACGGGTAGAAAGAAACATTCTGTAAATTATGATTTTGAAAGAAAAACATTTAATGGTAAGAGCAGACGATTGTTCTTAAATTAAGAAAGACTTATGAATATACGCTATACAGTATGTCTACGACATATATGCAATAATTGAAACCACAAGTAACACTTGTCCACAGAAGTATAAATAAATTGTTATAAATTAAAAAAAACGTAAATGAAAAAAATTAAGTTTTCAAACAAAATAAATATGAAAATAAATTTAGTAAAAGTAAATCACCCTATTTAGAAAACCTTGACCTCGACTGACCTCGAGAAGTGCGGCAACAATGCTCGCGCGGCGGCGTTTTGATTTATCTTTGCCAATTGCGATGAAATTCACTATGGTTATTTTTCACCCGTTCTTTTTTACTTCGTGATAAGTTGATTACTGAACTAATCTAAATAAATTCTGTCATAGCACAAGATGGATTAAAACTTAAATTTTCTCATGTTCAAAATGTCGACCACGTTTTTGAATGCACAAGTGACATCGCCGAACAATGTTGTCCCGAACCTTGCCCAACAAATTTCGACCAGGATCCGAGTGTTTATTTCACCGTAAAAAACAAGTACAAATAAAATTAAAAACACAATTTACACACACTAAGGTCAAGTACCTACTCAGTGTCTATTTCACTGTAAGAAAATAATTAAACTAATACATACAAGTAAATAACAAAAATCACGTAAAACAATGCGTGTACTTAAGTACCTATCAAATCTTTGCGAAATGCACACACGCTATCCCGGAAGACTCGCGGTGAACTGACAAAACTTACATCCGTACTGGCAAAAAATAAAAGTCATAGGTAAATAGGGTAAACAATGTAATAATTATCTTTTATCGATACTTTTCTACAATTACTTATCTAATAAAGACTTAATACGCAATCAAGGCATTGCAATACTAGTACTATTTTTAATAACCGTATTTAACAGTGAAGTGATACCTAGTTAAATTTATTGGACTTTTAAAATAAATTTTAATTTTTGTACGTTTCGACTTACGAAACTACCGTAGGTACTACCTAGATAGTGAGTAATGTAGAAAACGGGTGAGTACGTTTTTTTAATAGGATGTTTCTTCCTAAAATGTAAACATTAATACATTATTTTTTATCTCTAAATCCTCTCAATTATAATTTTTAATCAGAAAAGGTAGGTAGGTACATAGTGGTGCTATAATAATTCTAAACTAACCGTGTCCTTTAAAATTAGAACATCTTTTTTGCTAACCGATCATTATTCTCTTCAAAAGACAATGAGAGAAAGCTGATAATATTGTCGATAACTGTGTCCAACCCTACGCGTCGAGCGCGCGCGCAACCCGCTCCCCGCGCCCCTCCTCGCCAAAAGCCGAAGGCCTTTGAAAAAGCCGACACACGCGTGCCGCGTCCTTCTGTACTAAGCCGACAAACGAACCGCACCGCGCCAGCGTGGCAACGTTGCTTTTCAATGTTCAAGGATTCAAGTTCATTGTACTATTAACCTACTGTTGCAATTCTACAGAGTGTTCAAATTTGCTTTAAATTAAAACTCGACTTTTTGACAAAACTACTGGACCGATTTCGTTACTTTTTTGTATAGCGTTATCAAATACCATAACTAGTATGTGGTTTCAAGGATTGCATATATGTCGTAGACATACGGTATAAAGCTGATACTAGTACATGTACAACACATCTATACTAATATTATAAAGCAGAAGAGTTTGTTTGTTTGTTTGTTTGAGCGCGCTAATCTCAGGAACTGTGGGTCCGATTTGAAAAATCTTTCAGTGTTAGATAGCCCATTTATCGAGGAAGGTTATAGGCTATATATCATCACACTAAGACAAATGGGAGCGGAGCAGTAATGGAAAATGTGACGCAGACGAAGTTGCGCGGGTCAGCTAGTTGTAGATAATTTGAGAATTCAGCTGTCACGATTTTCGAGAACAAACACCACGGTTCAATAGCCAAGTAATTTTAAGTTTTTAAGTTTCAAGTAAAATTATAAGTTTTTCTTATTTTTCGTCAGAAACTGACTGAATAATAAGTATTAAATATACAGCTGGTCGATTCTTTCGACATCTCACTATGATCACTTAGGTGGAGTGAACGAGAAGTGAGCTGTCATGCCATCTTGTTTGTATGTTTTGACAGCTCACTTGTCTTTCATTTCGCCTAAGTGTTCACTTCGACATGTTTATAGAATCACACTGCAGGTTTCAGTTCAGGGTCCTCACGATGTTTTCCTAGTAAAATTAATCAGTTGTTTACATGATCGGTTATAAAACTAATAATTTTATTCGTGTCCTTGCTACCTATTAAATTTAATAGGTAGCATCGTTAGCACTTGGACGTATTCAATAAAGTTAGGTAAACTCGCAATTTTTCCTTTGTCCCGAGATAATCGGAACTGGAAATGATCGGGTCTAACGTAGCAACGACACTTTCCTTATGTCAATTATAGCATTATATTTATAGCTCCTGAAACCCGAAATTATAAATTATATTTATCACAAAAGGAAACTTAGGTAAACTCGTATTTTTTCCTTTGTCCCGAGACAATCGGTCTATTTTTCTTTTAATATCCACTCTCGGGTCTTACGTACTTACGTAGCAATGACACTTTCCTGATGCCAACGACATTTATAGCATTATATTTACAGCTGCTGAATCCCGAAATTATAGATTATATTAATCAGAAGCGGAAACGTTTGTGCGTCGCGTGCAGCTAAGGAGTGGAAAACTCTCCTGCCGGAGTCTGTGTTTCGTGATAGTTACAACCTGGGAGTCTTTAAATCAACAGTGAATAGGGTATTTCTAGGCAAGCGTGTTGATCATGAGACAGTGGTAAAGCGTATTCCCAAGAACAGTAAATAAAAAAAACCTTCACATAAGTGTACTACGGCAAACACCACTTGCATATACCTACCTATTTTAATAAAGATGTTGCTAATATTTTTGAAAACGTTTATTTAGAACTTGCACAAGACACAAAAAAATAATTAATTAAAAAGTAACAGAACAGTAAACAACATTAATGTTATCTATGCGAGGCCAAAAAGGTCCTTCTCTCTTAGCATATGTTGCGATGTGTAGGTATCAGTTGACTCCATTTAGTGGATCTGCTAGGAGGCCTACACCGCGGACTATAAATACACAAGCTAAGCTAGTACAGCTATTGATGATCACGAGCAAGCCGGGGGAGGTACCTAGGTATGACGCCACGGTGTGAAAGGGAAATGTAGCGCTTCCGTGGCTCAATTTCCGGGGTTTTGCCAGACTTGACCTAAATAAACTATTTTAAAAATAGTCTTTAAACTCTTTAAATAAAGTTGAAATTCCGAAATAGATTTATCGCCATGGCGGAACCAAATTATGAAACTGCATTTCTATGGACTCAGGAAAATAATTGTGGAAAAAGTTAACTTTCTTCTTTCAGATTCTTACTTAGTTTCAATTAATTTTGGATTAGACTTTGTTATGTCGATGAATTTAGAAATCGTTTAAGTACAGTGTCAGAAATGTCGGTAAAAAGACATGGTTCATCGTCCGGAAGGAGCAAAAGTCGCACAAACAAAAAAAGTTATATTTCGCAAGAATACGTTCTTCTCTACACTTTATAATGTAGGGTGCAGGTTATTAATGTAGGGTTATCGGTGCATTCTCCGACAAATGAAAGAATTACAAAAATCCCTTTCCCATACCTATTTGACTCACGGTAGTTTGAATCACTCCGGTTTGGTAGCCCTACTGGGGGTACGTATCAAAATCCCGAATTTTAAAAGACTGAATTTTAAAATACCGATGGAGGAAATCCCGATAATTGAAACGCCGAATGGTTGTTTGGTCAAAAGTTTAAAATCCCGCAATTTCATTTGCCCGAAAGTTTAAAATCCCGAAGTTGCCAAATTATTACTTTTTATATAATCTAGTCATTTCTGGCACTCGGCGGCCGCTGCCGCGGCACCGCTCGCTTCGCTCGCTCGGCTCGTGGACGTAGGACGTAGGACGTCGCAGTTCTAAACTAACCTAATCAATTTTCATTTAATAATTAACCTCGTCTAACTAGTTCGGTTCTCGATAACCTGCCATCTATGAGTAATCACGTGAACTACGTCGACGCGCTTTGGGATTTCATCCATCGGTATTTCGTCCATTCGGGCATTTGAACATCGGTATTTTGTGTTTCGATATAACGACTGTCGGCATTTAAACTTTCGGTATTTGAATTTCGGTGTTTTGGACGTCGGTATTTCAATCATAGGTATGATGAACTTTCGGGATTTTGATACGTACGGGAATAATCCAAAATAATCTGATTACCCTTCTTATAAAGATATTGTAGACGGTAACAGAAATATTATCATCACAATCAATCATTATTTAGGTAATGCCTTTTCATGTATGTGCCCTTTATCTTAGTCGTGTTGAAACGTGAAGTAGATAATTTACTTGGGCACCGTGGGCGATGACTCTTCATTACGGTTAGTCTGGAATACAATTTATCTTATGTGTAGCTTACGTATATGTTGGTAACAATGTATATTGTAGCAGTACTGGAATTAAAAATAAGGATATATTTTTATTCTATATACCTAATAGGCTAGATTCCATCATCCACAAATTGCAAAAATATTTAGTCCGTCAGTTAGAGTATTGAAAAATAATGGACACATATTTTTTGTTTTTGTAAATGAATGAATATTGACGAAGATAAATCGCATCGAAACTCGGGAGTGGGGGCTCGTGACGTCACGAGTCACTAAAAATTATGCGAAGGTGTGACGTATTGAAAAATTTTAAATACGTCGTAACGTCGTCAATTTTGGTTCCCGTAACAAAAGAAAAAAACACGGGTCAAATATTTTTAGAATGTATACACTGAGAAGAATGCAAAGTAATTAATACTTGACACAAAACAAAAAAAATATAACAGCTAGCACACTATGATTCAATACTATAAAACAAAATACATACTCAAGCAGTAGTTGACGTTGAAAGATTGACCTACATAAATAAATAATAAAAAGACAAAAACGAAATAAATAAAAAAAATATTTAAAAAATTAAAATAAATCTCTCTTGCCTCGTTCTGTTGTAGATAGTCACCCTTATAGCGGATTGCAGAGATACAGGACGATTGAAAAGCGAAAAACGCGGTAAGTTTGATAGCATGTGGCAACGTTCGCTAACTGTCGTGGCTCGTCAGCGTCACGCAAACATACAGCCAGTGTTGTCACATGCATCGACCTTACCCAAGTGTACCACTAGGCGTTTCCGTTACAATAAAATTTAAAGATTTAATCAATCTAGTAACACTCAATTCTTAATTCTTAAATCTTTATTGTACACCAAAACATTTGTTTGTAAGTTTGTTACATGTAGGGGATAATCTCAGGAACTACTGGTCCGATTTGAAAAATTCTTTCAGTATTAGATAGCCCATTCAAAAAATTCAAAAATTCAAAAATTCAAGCATTTATTTCAATTAAACCATTTACAGGCACTTTTGAATTGTCAAGGTCGGTCGGTCCAAAAAGTTGAAGCTATTTGCACGTTCCAAAGCGTAGATCTCTATGGAGAAGAACGTGCAAGAAACTCCACGGACACTCTTTTAAAAATAATATTTTTTTACAAAGATTTATTTACATCGGGTTGAAATTATACATACATGTGAGAACGATGTAAAAGACGAGCAGGATAAAAGCGTCCGGAATAAAAGAGGAACAATTCAAAGAAATAATTAAAATTAACCATGGCAGCTAAGAAATGACCAGTCCCGACTGACGGCGCCCGTTCACGAACATGACGCATGCGCCAGCACCATTCGGCTCAACCATTTTGAAGGGAGCCAAATGATCCAACGCATACGCCACCATCAGCTAGACTTTTGAGTGAGCATGACACTCCTAACCGCCAGGGTACATTCAAGTCAAAAACATACCTAAAACTGATAATTAAAGTTAAAGGTACACAGTACTCACACATGTGCTGTTAATGGCTGAAATTATACAATGCTAAGTAAGTTGATTCTAACAATGCAAATTTTCCTTACAATCTTCAGCCGGTCCAACAATGTTTCCGAACTATTTACAGATTAGTTTGGGCTTAGTGGCTGTGGAGCAGGACCAGCATTCAGCCAAGCATTTTTATCTTCAATATAATCCCCCAACTTATAATATGCTTGCCTGCATAGTGTGCGTTTAATACAAGACTTGAATTTCGTCTCATTTAGTTCTAATATATGGGGAGGTATCTTATTATAACATTTTAAACAGTACCCCATGAAAGATGAGGCTACTTTAGCCAGTCTGAAGCCTGGTTGAACTAACTGGTCCCTATTTCTAGTACCATAATTATGTCTCTCGCCTCTTTTACTAAAAAGATGTAAATTCTTTCTGACATACATGATGTTTTCGTAAATGTATTGACAAGGTACCGTCATGATGTTAATAGTCTTAAACAGTTCCCTGAGAGAATCGCGCCGGCGGAGATTATATATCGCTTTGATGGCTCTTTTCTGCAGAATAAAAATAGACTCGATGTCTGCAGCCCGTCCCCATAGTAAAATACCGTAAGACATGATACTGTGAAAGTAACATTTATCGAAGAAGGCTATAGGCTTAATATCATCACGCTAAGACTAAAAGGAACCGAGCATTAATGGAAAATGTGACGCAGACGAAGTTGCGTGGGTCAGCTATAACATACAGTGATGGAAAGTTCATGTACAAAGGCGAGCTTTACTCAAAAATGAGTTTTCTACCAGCAAACATTTGAGTGATGACAATGAAGGGACACTGTATTATAGATCGAGTAGATGACGTCGCACTCTTGCCGTTCCGACATATACTAACTAGGATTTATTTCCTTTATAATAATTTGATACAATAAGCTGAAAATTCTTTAAAAAAAACTATGTACTTACAATATATATGTATATAGACACCGTAAAAACATATAATTCCACCTGTATTATTAATGCTACTATTATATTTTGTACTATACAAGCTTTAACACAACTGGGTATAGTGTACATAAGAGGTACATTTCTGATTGACCGTAAAGATAGCAAAGTCACACTGTTATAGTAGACACTAGAAAAATGTACAATATCAGTCATTAACCCACATACATACCTTGACTTTCCAAGAACAGAAATAAAGGCAAAGTTGTCAAGAACTTCTTTTATGATTCTTTTCGTTCTCTAGTAATGCAAAATGGTTCATAATTTGTTTATAGAGTATAATACGATAAATAAAGGAAAACAATCATAAGGGGAAGGTCAATGTACTTTATTGCAAGTTTATCTGACGCCTACCATATGACATGTTTTTAACCGACTTCCCAAAAAGGAGGAGGTTATCAATTCGGTTGTATGTTTTTTTTTTTTTTAGTATTACCTCATAACTCCGACAATAGGGAATATGCATGAAAAAAGTATTTATGATCTGAACAGTTTATCTAAAACTATTGGAAAATATAATACTAACTGTGAAATTAGAATCTAAATTGCTCGAAAAACGAACGAGATACAATTATTTTAAACAAATATATCTGGCCCTCTCGCAAAAACGCTGTTTTCTATGGCAGCTGTATAGTCGTCGTGTAATTTGACGTCACATTACGTATCGGACTTCTCTTTCTAACTGTAGTCTTTGAAGCTTTATAACTTAATAAATGATGAAGGTATTTAAAAAATAATTTCATGATTGGTTACTAGAGCTAATAAGTATTTTATTTTGCAAATAAAAAAATCGCATGCATATTCCCTATTATGAACCGATTTGAAAAATTCCTGTTTTATCTGAAAGGATATACTTGCAGATTGGTCTCATTTAAATTTTACGAAAATCGGTTACGAACTTTGGATTTTAAAAATCATCGAAATAGCTGGAATTCGTCTACTTAGATGATAGTTTTATGTCATCCAAGTAATCGAATTTGCGTATTTTGCATTTCTGCGATTTTGCAGTGGTGTTGTTAGGTGTGGGGTACCACTAAAATGTGAATAGGTAATAAAAAACTTTTTACAAAAACGTGGTGTTTTTGTTAGTTTCTTCGTAGTTTGACACCGACTTCCGAAATTAAAGTTAGTTTTTACTTTGTAGTGTTTTTTTTCTTTTTGGAAGTAGGTTGTATTTTTTTTGTAAAAAGTTTTTTATGTGTATGGCACTTAACCGTGATCACAAACACGGTTCAAGTTACACCGACCGACAAGACATACCGCACAAGCAACCAATTATACTATATACCAATATAACTATACCACAAGCGGCCACGAACAGACAGCCTGCCAATTGCTCTGAGTATCGTCTCGGAGGGATCTATTCATTAATAATGTCCTACTTCATTGTTGTGGTAGTCGGTGGGAAATTTTTACAGCATATCCTCTAGTGTCGGCATGAATTATATTATGAAGCGATGAAAGGACGAATGGTCAAAGAACCCGACGATCTCTGCAGTTTAATTTCGCGTTTACATTAGGTTAGTCACCGAACGCTTAACCGAATTACCGCTTAATTGGCTTAACCGAATTGAATCAGCGAAATGGGGTTTTTTATATTAATTCGGCTATCGAATACGGTGACCGTATTCGTTTAAGTAGTAGGTTTAACGGATTCGGAAAACGGTCTGCGGCCGAATACTACGGCTAGCTGGAATCCCGTTTACAGTCGTCGGTGTTCGGATATAGGTTGCAGCCGAATCCCACAAAACGACCTTTTGTAATGTTAGCAGTCGAGAATGGGCTAGATGCCATCATCCACAAATTGCAAAACTATTTAGTCCGTCAGTTAGAGTATTGAAAAATAATGAACACGTATTTTGTTTTTGTAAATCAATGAATATTGAGGTACAGACCGCTGGCAGACGTAGCTATATTCTCATCCCTGGTTGAACGAATCCAGTAAGAACTTACCACTTACAAACAATATTAGCAATATAAGTTGCTATACTGATAAACCATTTCCCAAAAGAAAATTTCACTGACAATTTGAAAGCAAAACTTAAAAACTTCCTCAGTATTTTATGGGCAAAACTTTTATTTTGTACTCTTTTTTTATATTTATAGGCGTACGTTTGACCGCTATCTCACCTGATGTTAAGCGATGTTGCGGTCTAAGGTGGAGCACGCTTGCCTAGAAGTAACCTATTCACTCTTGACTTAAAGACTCCCAGGTTATAGCTATCAGGAAACACAGACTCAGGCAGGGAATTCCACTCCTTAGCTGTACGCACAATTAATGTATTCCCAAAACGTTTTGTGCGTATAGGTGGGATGTCCACCATGTTCTTCAGATTTCAAAGTTTTCATATTACACGTATAAAACAATTACAATTTATATAAACGTGCTCATCGCTCTTTGAAGCCGCGTGAAGAGACGGCTACCATTTACGTTTTATATTCCAGGACATAAGCATAATGGGTCATAAGAATTCATGCTGCGATTTAACCTGTTTGCGTTACATGTATTTCCTATAAATATCATTGTGTGTACTTTTTTGGCAGGTTATTATCAATTTTGCTAGTATCCAACCTGTAATAGAATAAACGCAATACCTCTGAAGAGGTCATTGTACTCATCGTTATAAACAACTTTCACTCACGGAACGGACACTAAAATGGCGAAAAATAATAGACTGCTCCACACAACTGTATAAAACAGCCTGTTCTGAACAAATGGCAAAAACGGAACCCTTATAGATTCGTCCTGTCTGTCTGTCTGTCTGTCCGTCCGTATGTCACAGCCACTTTTCTCCGGAATTTTAAGAACTATGCTGTTGAAACTTGGTAAGTAGATGTATTCTGAAATTCACAAAAATAGAAAAAAAAACAAAATAAATTTTGGGGGTCCCCATACTTAGAAAGTCAAAAAAAAAAATTTCATCAAACCCATTCGTGTGGGGTATTTATGGATAGGTCTTCGAATATGACATTGAGGTTTCTAAAATCATTTTTTTCTAAACTGAGCAGAGAGATAGACACTTCCAAAGTGGTAAAATGAGTGTCCCCCCCCCCGTAACTTCTAAAAATATAAGAGAATGATAAACCGAAAAAAAAATATGATGTATATTACCATGTAAACAACCATCGAAAATTGGTTTGAATAAGATCTAGTAAGCAGTTTTTTTTTTTAATACGTCATAAATCGTAAATTGCAACTTTTGCTTATAATATATACCTACAGGTTTGTACGGAACCCTCGGTGCGCGAGTCCGACTCGCACTTGGCCGGTTTTTTTTCTTTTTCACGATTTGGTTGGACCCATAGTAAAAGTTGTTCATAATGATGAGTACAATAGCACCTTCAGATGTCTAGCGTTTATTCTGATATGCGTTGTATAACTTGTTATCTGAATTGAAATATATAATAATATGTAAGCATGTCTCATGCGTTCACTGTCCTTTTCGTAACATTTTTTGGTAGGAAGCTGAAAAATTATGGATAGTATTCGATTTATAATGTTGAGGATCGTGATATATTCAATAAGTCCATTATTGAATTTACCAACCAATAATAAACCACGTTATTAAAATTTGTGAGTGTCATAAACAATATAATTATATAAAATACCGCCCAGTAGAGTGAGCATGGTACAACTAATATTACATAAAATTGTAACGTTAGCTACTATAATAATCATAAAAATATACTTACATAAAAAAAAACCGAAAAATGTTTACTTAAATTCCTCTATCTTTCTTGTGTCTAATGAGTGTTTATCAACTATTCTATTCCATCACAGGATCTTTTCTGTACTTAATGGGAATAGACTCAACAAAAAATGTTTTTTCTAGCTTCATAGCTAAGACAGCCATGTTTGTTTAGTGTAAGTGGTCGAAGACAAATCTAATAGCGTATTTTCCAAAGCTAACGAACAAGTCGATTGTTTTATTTGGTACTAGCTTCTGCCAGCGGCTTCGCCCGCGTGATTCCTAGGGAACATGTTCCCGGGAATAAAAGTAGCTTATGTGCTATTCCAGACTATAATCTATCTTTGTTCTAAATTTCATTAAGATCCGTTAAGCCGTTCTGGCGTGATTGAGTAACAAACAACCAAACTATTCACATTTTCATTTTTTTTTTCATTTTTTCTATTGATTGTAGCGTGATGAGAAGTATACTATAACCTGCTCAGGAGTATGAATAATAATTGTACCAAGTTTCATTAAAATCCGTCGAGTAGTTTTTGATTCTATAACGGTTATACAGACAGACAGACAGACAGACAGACAGACAGACAGACAGACAAAAATTTTACTGATTGCATTTTTGGCATCAGTATTGATCCCTAATCACCCCCTGATAGTTATTTTGGAAATATATTTCATGTACAGAATTGACCTCTCTACAGATTTATTATAAGTACTAGCTTCTGCCAGCGGCTTCGCCCGCATGATCCCTAGGGAACATATTCCCGGGATGAAAAGTAGCTTATGTGCTATTCCAGACTATAATCTATCTTTGTTCTAAATTTTATTAAGATCCGTTTAGCCGTTCTGGCGTGATTGAGTAACAAACAACCAAACTTTCACATTTATAATATTACTCGTTTGGTGTAAAGCGAAATTATAACCATCTTTCCTTCGACATTATAATTATTAAAGGATATTGCAAACTGTCGTAAGCCGTTTTCCGAAGCTACTCGCTAGCCTCTAGGCGCCAAGCTAGCCGCCTGCCTGTGCGTTCGCGACTTTATAAAAAAATTATCCTTATTGCATGATTCAGTATTCACTCGCGATGGCTTATTTATAGCGTATTTTATGTATAACTTTGTTGTTTCTATACCGATTTCTATAATTTTTATGGAATAGTTAATAATGTTAACTTTTATTAATGTTAATTAGGGACGACTGAGAGTTTTATAAACGTAAGAGTAGACAAATACAGTCAGAAAGCTTCGAACTGCTAAGCTATCGGGAGTTAACACGTGTTATTGTTCGTCAATCATAAAAGATAGACATATGCTTTCGTTGGATATTTTTTATATAATTTTAAGGAGAACATTTCCGTCATACATGATTTCTATGTAGCTTTCACCATTAAGGTTGCACACGCGACGGAAGCTTAAAAAATGGAGTAACTTCTCCCGTTTTCCCAACATTTCCCTTCACTGCTCTGCTCCTAGTGATTGTAGCGTGATGAAAAGTATACTATAACCTGCTCAGGAGTATGAATAATAATTGTACCAAGTTTTATTAAAATCCGTCGAGTAGTTTTTGTTTCTATAACGGTTATACAGACAGACAGACAGACAGACAGACAGACCGACAGACAGACAGACAAAAATTGCACTGATTGCATTTTTGGGATCAGTATCGATCCCTAATCACCCCCTGATAGTTATTTTGGAAATATATTTCATGTACAGAATTGACCTCTCTACAGATTTATTATAAGTATAGATATAGATCATTTACACTCCGGCGCCAATGGCTGCTACAAATAAAAACAAATTTATTTATTTCATTCTATGTTGAGTCTATAGTGCTGAAAGGACTGTTGAACTGTATTATATCTTTTAGATTCAATTTCTATGACATAATAGGTACATTAAGGGCCAGTTTCACCGGTTACGGATAAAGTGTCAGTTAGCCTATTAGGAACTTATCTGGCAGATGAACTAAAACTTTTGGTTTCACAGGTGTCGGATAGCGATATCTGGCAGATTTATTAAGTATTTGAGTATTATAAAGTATTATAGTATTATAAGTGTCGGTTAGTTATCCATCACATAACTAACCGACACTTTATCCGTAACCGGTGATACTGGCCCTAAGTAATAGTGTTGTTAAAGAATGTAGTTGTTCGAATTTCAAAAGAATTCAGTAGGTTTAATCTTTTTATCTCAAAGGTTGACTGGTAAATAATGCCTTGTTGCATTTAGTTCGCCCGTGTATACTCGTAATGTAGTTTAAATAAGTAAACAAGATTCTTGTTTAGTATTTCCTCCGAAGAACTTTCCACTAGAAGTCAGTACATCATTACTGCTGTCCAACGACGAGTTAACATTGATTCACTGATCCGCAAATAATATAAAATATCACGACACAGCTGCTGTTGTGGAGTTAAAAAATTTCCAGCTTATTCACACGAGAACGCTTTGAATATTTCCAGTTAAGTTTATTGTTCCGGATACTTTCTAGACGGAATCTTTTTGTCACGATATTGAGTCGACAACTTTTACATGACTTTACGCTTGAGTTAAAAGTTCTGGAATCTTATGAAAGTGTTGGAGACTTGAAACTTGTAGTTTCTATCATTTTGTCTTGCCAGAGTCTGTATTTCCTGACAGCGATAACCTGGGCTCCTTAAGTCAAGAGGGAATAGGTTACTTCTAAGCAAGCGTGCTTCATCATGGTTTATCATAAGGTGATATAGTAGTAAAACGCTTGCGTATTAACAAATACATTTTTTTTACTTATTTATTTATTTGTTAAAACGTTATGCACAAGTATAACTGTACAATGTACAAAGGCGGACTTAATGCCACAGATGATAATAATAATTAATTAAAAGAAAAAGAAGAAGCCGCGCTCTCCTTGGCTAACGAGAACTGGCGCAAACCTGTGGTATTAGATATTAACGGCCGCAGGGAGGTATGGCAGAGCAAGGAGCTTCACGGACGCTTTTATCGGGTCCTACATGGGCCCGATGTAGACTTTTTAGCGTCCGTAGCCTGGCTGCGTTTTGGTGACCTCTTTGGGGAAACCGAAGGTTTTGTTTGTGCGATCATGGACGAAGTTATGATGACGAATCTACTGAAAATACATTTTGATGGACGGTACGGTTGACATATGTCAGGCACCGACCCGAGGAATCCATCCGCCACATTATTTCCGGTGGTTCTAGTCTGGCCAACGGAGACTATTTGCACAGGCACAACCTTGTATTCAGGATTATACACCAGCAACTTGCTGTGAAATACAATCTTGTGGAATCGGAAATACCGTACTAAAGGTATGTGCCCGACCCAGTTCTCGAAAATGGCAATTGAGCGTTGTATTGGGATCGGTCGGGAATGTTGTTGCCAATATGCCTGACGCAGTGGTAATAGACCTACTAGAGCGTCGCGCAATGATTCTTTAAATAGCAGTCCCTCATGACAAGAACCTCGTGAAGTCTGAGAAAGAGAAACAAACCAAGTATCTTGACTTGGCTCGCGAGTTTGTCGACCTGTGGGATGTGAACACAGCAGTCATTCTGCCGATAGTCGTGACGGCCAATGGCATAATTGCCAAGAGCCTCGATCAACACCTGAAGAGGCTCTCGTTGGGCAGCTGGATCAAGGGCTTGATCCAGAAAGCAGTACTCCTGGACACGGCCCGTATTGTTAGGAGGTTTCTTTCTCGGGAGCCCTAACCACCGGTAGCTTGGACCCTGTTCCCGATACCGGTGGGCTACTATTTTTTACATTTTTAAATGTTTTTTTATTATTTTTATAGAAATATTAAAAAATGCTTAATATATGGACATAAAATAAATAAATGGATTAATTAAAAAATATATATTTATTTTGTTAATTATTAGATTCAGATCAGATTCAGATTCAGATTTATTTATTGCTTGTCACAGGTGGGAATTAAGTTCTTAAAGTTATTATTGTAGCACGTATCACTGTAACATACCCATGAGGTGTACAATGTTTTTTACAACTACACAAAAAAAGTAAAAAAAAAATATATTGTCATATTACATACACACAAATGATTAATTACGGAAACATTATATTATTTACCACTAGGGAAAACAAGTAAATTATACATTTATTTGTCATTTTTCGTGAAGAACCAGACCAAAAATTTATTCATTTGATATTATAGGTACTAACCTATAATATCAAATGAATAAATTTTTGGTCAAAACATTTGTCATTTACGAAAAAAATAAATAAAAAAATAATAATATATCGTTACAGAATATACATAAATCACTAATGAAAACTTAACATTAATTACTACTAGGGAATTTAATTTAACTATACATTTATCAATTTTCATAATATAATTAACCATTATTATAATATTAAATAATTTTTAGTCAAAACATTTGTCATTTAAGAATTCATTGATTGTGTAATGTGCTTTCTGTATCAGTAATTCTTTTAGTTTGTATTTAAAAGTAGTCAGTCTTTCAATATTTTTTATAGAGTTAGGCAATTTATTATTAAATTTTAACACCCATTAATGTGATATAAAGATATATATAATTATCATTTAAGTTATTTACATTTATATAATTAGCATTTAATGTAAGTAGTTATTGCCAGGGCCCTATAATGAACCATTTAACAGTTTTATTTTATTTGGTTTTGAACTGGATATGTAAATAATCTGGTCTGGATAAATAATTTGATAACTTAACCGAACAATATAGGTAGCCAATATCGCCAATAATGATAGAAAATCAATTGAGTATCAACATTCATTGGATGTGGGTATATCAAGTTAATTGAATATCATTTGGACGTCATAAAGCGGCAAGAGACTTAAGAAATTAGGCATAAAACATTGCGGTGATAAAAAAAAAACAAAACATTACTGATTAATCAAGTGACATTTCGAAGGCACTTGTCAATCCCATACATTTTTCGATGTGCCATCTCAATCGCTAATTAGAATTTCATCTTAAACATAAGGTATTTTTATCTAGATTAACATTAGATAGTTTATACATGAATGAAATTTCAATTTACCGGAATAATTTTATTTTATTTTAATTGTACATGTTGTTAATCAAAAAATACCTTCTTTGCTTTCGAAACATTTACCCTTTGACAATCCCCTCTCCACTTCAGGCATCCTGCTGAGTTATCCCGCTCTGGAACAAATTAAATGCTCGTGTAACTTACTTGTCTACAGAAATAATTCCTCTGTCACAGCTTTTCACTTGCAGTGGTCTCGTTTGATACTAACAAACTTATTAAAAAAGTAATTAACAAGGGGATTTACAATCTGTGTGCCATTTCTACTAATTTTCACATTGGCATCGCATTCGTATCTCAATCTAGAAAGAATGAAAGAATATATTTTATTTAGCACATACATAAAATGCGTGTTTTATGTATGTGCTAAATAAAATATATTCTTTAAACATGTAAATGGCTTTAAAAGGTACATGGTAAAACTAAAAATAAAAAATGGTAGGTATGCTAAACTAAGTGCGTGTCTCAGGGCTGCACTAAAAAGGTCCATTTCAGCGATATGTCAGACAGACTGATGCTGTCTGACGCTGGTTTTCTAATGAACCTTTCAAAGGACGAGTGGCGGTTCATTTGACTAAGTAGGTATAATATATGTAAAAACATCATCGGAATTAAGTAAAATAGTAAACATAATACATAGAATATTGAGCAAATTATACTAAAAATAAAAACAAAGTTATTGTCAGGATATTATAAGAATGTGTGTTAATTTAGTTGTGTACGTGTGATGTGTTAATGAGTACTGAAATAATCTGTCAAAAATGTATGATAATTAAGGCTCTTTTGACAGTTTGCGATTGACGGCGAATGCGAAAGTTGTTAAAAAATTAGTAGAATGGCCCTCTGCACGATTTAAGGACTCCAATTTTAAAATAAATATTAGTTTTATAAGATTGTTTTTTTTTTTCAATAATGTGGAAATACCTTTTATAGTTTTGTTTCTATTCACCCTGATTTATCGGTACGTGATTCTTCTGAATACTGAAAAGCAGACTCTTTATTTAAATCAGTAAACAATTTAAATTTAGAATTATGTTTAAGAATTATTAAGTTCGTAATTCGCGTATGGTTTGTCACTAAGATAAATTAGCTTTAAGGAGTTTGTAACCACCTTTTCTGTAGGTACATCGTGGGACGCAAATTATAAAATGAAAATGAACATTATGAAAACCGCATTCAATAAAAAAACAAATAAAATTAAAATCTGGCTGTGTAAGTGTATAGTGTGGCTAACCTCACCTCAATTAATTACAAATAAACTATAGCTAAAATATGCGCGACCACGACTAATTACACACAAAACTGATATAGCTGCATTAGCTGCTACAATTTAATTTTAGTAACGTCATAGTGATAACCAAAATATGCGGTCATTGGTATTTTCACAGAACGGCAATTTAATATGTATGTTACAGTCAGACCTCGTTCTTAGTTACAACGCGTTTTCTCTATTGTTTTTTATTATTATTGATAGGCAACGTATAAATTAACTGCTGCTAAAATGAATATCAGCGAATTTTGAGTAACCATGTGTGCCTAATTGGTTAAGCCAACCATGCGACTCCTGACTCCAACGCCAGTGGCCACCACCAAAACGGCGTGTCAATGAAGCTCGACGAGTCCCGAAATATATTAGCCAAGTCTGAATTTATGTCAAATGAAGACAATAAGCTCGCCCTTATTACACGAGACCTGGCAAAATATGGGAAAACTTAAAAGTTAAATCACTTTGTGAAATTTAGTCGTGATATGCATGCAGTAAATGTATTCAGTATAGTTTCACCCGAAGAAAGAAACCACATCACTCTTTGAAATCGAATTTCATTACCATTTTAAATACAAAATTTCACTCAGCATAGCCGCGGCCGGATGAAGCCTAATAAGGTTGCCTTGCAGTCAATTCCGCGTTCAGCTACAAAAGGTTCCACAATCGCGGGATTTAAATCAAATAAAATAGTAACAAAGAAATAAATAAAAAAAAGTTCATACGCGTTCTCGAGTCGATAGAAGCATGGAGGCATTAGTAATGCATGCAACTTCAATGCACGCGACACAATCACTGCAACGAAGTAACAATAGCAATTTTCAAATCTTTCATTCATTCAGTGTTTATTTTATCGGTGTGCAAGGCACTTATCCGACCAACAAAGGGTGTTTCCTATTATTCTGGTGATAGAACGTTATCGAGGATCGTTGAGGTGTATACTGAACTGGCAACACTGGTACTGTTTACATTGCTCATCTATTTAAAATTCGCATTTTTATTTTAAATATTTTAAATGTTATAAATAGCAAAGAAACCGTGACGAAAAAGTATTATAGTTGAGTGATAGTATTGGTGATAATTAGTGACAAGTGACTTAGAACATAAAAACAATTTTGTGAACCTAGCAAGTGAAGTGAGCAATTCTCTAAAAACATTACATTCAGTGTTAATATCGCCACAAAAACATTGACGCAATTATATTGACTATTAATAATATGGTTAAAGTTTTAATTTTAATGATATTGGGTGAATTTATCGAAAGAGAAAAACCGTTTTTATAAAGACATTTTAAACTTGAACTTTGTACCCGACTAGTGCTCCAAGTGAGGAATAGATGCACTAAACTACAGTACTACTACCGCCATTACAGACCCTAGTGGTGAATAGACGTACTAAAAGAAGTGTTACCATCCCTAATAAAGACCAATTTGAAACTAATCAAAATAACTAATTGGACCACTACCGCCATTCTAGACCCTAGTGGTGAATAGACAAACTAATAAAACAGTGTGACTACGATCATCCATTTCATAGACAAAGGGTGGTGAAAAGTTGAACTATAATATAAGTTCCGCGTTCAAATCTCGCCGGAACAACATATCAACAAATTAACTTCTTGTGTTTTTTAAATTTCTAAAAATCTATTAACAACTTGATAAGTTGATAATTTGATAACGCATTTGAAAAACGTTTAATTTATCAATATTTTGCGCGTATTGTGAACATCTACTATAATGGATAACTTCGACATGGAAAATATAACTGTCCGTAAACCTCTAAGGTCGAATTCTATGGACAACATTTTAAACACCAACTTGAGCTCTAATTCCACGTTACTAGACACTACAATGATCAGTTTGCCAAATACCTCACTGAATGACAGCGACGCTAACGCCAGCTATAGAGACACAATAAAAAAATTAACTGTGGAATTAGAAAGCGCTCATCAGGAGATTGAGAACTTAAACAGTGAGAACTTTCGCCTAAAACTGGATATAGGCCAGTACCAAAAAATCATTGAAACGTATAAGAAGGTGAATTTATTGGAAGCTAAAAGGTTTTTGCCGAAGTCTGCATGCAAAAAAAATATACCAAGAACCAGCTGCTTTTCTACCCCGACGAAATGGAGTCTTCCTATGACGATAATTCAACCTGAAACTGCCGTAATAACGCAAACTCCAAGTGATGTTGGTAATATTTCTTTTAACACAGCCGGATCAATTTGTAGTTCTGCCGGAATAAGTCATGCAAAGTCACCGATTAATATCATTCAAAAAAAGACTGCCAATGATAGTTTGCAGACATTTAGATCGAACAGTAAGAACAAAAACTCCCCAGTTACGGAACAGAATAACCAAAATAAGACACATCAAGTACAAAATATAATACCAAAAGATATATTAAGGCAAAAAAAGGTATGTATTTTGAGTACAAACAACAGAAATAAAATCTTAACGATTGCGGAAAATACATTCCTAGATTACAAAATCTGCCACTATTTAACACCGGGCTGTGGTATAGAGAAACTTATTAAGAACATGGATCTGAAATTGAAGAACTACACTATGGATGATTACTGCCTGATCTTCATCGGTGAGGCAGACTTTCGCCGAACTAACAACTACGTCGATCTCATAATTACGCTACGTGAAACACTTTTAAAAATTGATTATACTAATATTATAATATGTGCACCTACATTTAAAATAGGTGACTACTCCATGATGTTTAATGGGAGAATAGAAACATTTAACAGTCTCTTATACCTAGACGCTTGTACCCATCAATATGCATATTTGTTTGATACTAACTTTTATTTGTCTTATGACTTTAAAATGTTTTCACACAGAAGTGGCTCTGTAAATAATAGTGGCTTAGTAAACATATTTAAAAATATTAATGTAATGCTTGACGAGATCAGTAGCGAAGATTTTCACTTAATTGTTTGGGATGATGGTAAGTCTCCCCCTATTTCTCCAACATACACAAAAGATAACACGATTGATTTTTTTCTCTAATAATTATATTAAAATTTTACATCAAAATATTGCAGGTTTAGTAAATAAAACAAATAGCCTTACTGTATGTTTAGATGAATTGTCCGAAAAAAAGATAGATGTTGATGTTCTGTGCATAACGGAACATTTCATTATGGAGGGTAGTCAACATCAATTGTATGTACCAAATTACAGTCTAGCTGCCTATTTCTGTAGAGAAGGGAGAAAAAGAGGAGGGGCTTGTATTCTGGTGAAAAACGGCTTTCAATATAAGGAACTACCAAAAATTTCGAAATTATCTTCGTCAGGCATATTCGAATGTTGTGCAATTGAACTTACTTATTTTAAGATAATTGTTGTTTGTATTTACCGAGTACCAAATATAAATAATCTTAATCACTGCTTTGATAAAATTGAAACGCTTCTGCGTGAAATATCACGCACACGGTACAATAACATTGTTATAGCTGGGGACTTTAACATAGACATGCTTAAGCCTAACAGCCATTCAAATGCTTTCGAATGTCTTCTGATGAGTTATAACTTAAAACTTGCATTGAAGCAACCGACTCGCATGGCCAGTATGACATGCATAGACAACTTTGCTCACAATTTTAGTAAAGTGTGTAAAACTGATGTATTAGAATTAGCATTGTCAGATCATACGGCACAGCTGCTTCACTGTCCAGTTCAAACCAAATGCCTCATAAATTATTGGTACACAGCGAGAAGAGACTACAGCCTTGACAATATTACTAAGTTTAAAAATTATATAAAAAATCTATCTTTTGCAGAGATTTACGACACAGCAGATCCAAATGAAGCATATAACAAATTTCTCGATTTATTTAAATTAATATACGACTTGTGTTTTCCAATAAAAAGGATCAAAATAGACGTTTTAAAAAGACCTCAATGGTTGTCAAAAGGAATCAAGCTGGGTAGTCAAAAAAAGAGAAAACTTTTGTGGCAATATAGATTAAACCCAAACAAAAATAATAAGTACACCTTCACAACCTACTCTCGTTTACATAAAAAGATTATACACCTAACGCAAAAGGCGCAAAATAATCATAAAATAAGATCTTCGAAAAATAAGTCTAAAACCACGTGGCAAATTATTAATCGTGCAAAATATAACATACCAAAATCTAGTATTACTAAAATTATAGATAATAATAGTACTCTATCAAATCCCAATGACATTGCTGAAGCATTTAACAATTATTTTATCGATAAAGTACAAGGGAAACTTGATGTGACTAGCAAACCTAAATGTAACAAAATTGACACAAATAATAAAACAATGTTCATGGCCCCTAGTATACCACAAGACATAGAGAGAATTATCAAATCATTAAACAATTCAAATAGTGTAGGATATGACGGTATTGCTACCAAAATTCTTAAACATGTGTCAATGGAAATAAGCAGTCATTTAAGTCACCTTATTAACCTAAGTATTGGTGCAGGTAAATACCCTGATGCGTTAAAAATATCAATAATTAAACCACTTTTCAAGAAGGAAAATAGAGAACTTATGGAGTATTACCGACCAATATCATTAATTCCAGTTATTTCTAAAATTTTCGAAAAGTATATTTATAAGGAACTTTATAAATTCATAGATAAACATGATATTTTGTGTGAGGAGCAGAAAGGATTTCGGATACATAGGACTATTAATATGGCTATATATGATTTTATATACGAGGTCATTAAAAATATTGATCAACGGAATCCTGTTTGTGGCATATTTTGCGACATGACCCAGGCGTTCGACTATGTACATCATGCTACTCTTTTAAATAAACTCGAAGCCTACGGGATTAGGGGAAATGTCCTTAGTTTACTTAATTCGTACCTACAAAACAGAAAACAAATAACTGAAGTCAGTAAAATTAATATGGTTAGTAAATGTGAAGAGATCTTCCGGTCTTCGGAGCGTAAAGTATTGTTTGGGGTACCGCAGGGGAGTGTTGCAGGTCCCTTTGCATTTATTCTATACGTAAATGACCTACCGAAGTCTATTGAACGACCTATAACACTATTTGCGGACGATAGCACGATCACAATAGCTTGTAAAAATATAGATACGTATGAGAGTGAAATTAATAATAGTTTAAAACAGATGATAAACTGGCTAGATGCAAACAATTTAAAAATAAATTTGTGTAAAACTAAAGTTATTCATTTTAGACAACAGACCTCTAGTATTAACTTAAATACACACTATAATAAACATACCATAGAAGAAGTTGAAACTACAAAATTCCTGGGTCTCGAAATAGATAAAAAACTAAATTGGAAGGCACACGTTGCTGCTTTATGCAAGAAAATGAGTAGGTCTGCATACGCTCTATACACATTATCACCTATATTAAAGACGGATGCTCTTCTGACTGCCTATTATGGGATAGCAGAATCACATTTACGGTATGGGATCATGTTTTGGGGAAACTCTACCGAAAGAGAGACCGCTTTCAAGGCACAAAAAAGATGTGTTAGGGCGATGTTTAAACTTAAGCCCACTGATAGTTGTGTTCCGTACTTTATAAATTATAAAATATTAACATTGCCTTGTCTTTACATATATGAAGTAGCTGTGTTTGTAAAGACAAATCAGAGTCGATTTAGACGACTATCAGATGTAGCACCCCGCAATAGACGCGATAATAGTGTGCTATGTCTGGAGCCAGCCAAGACAGCACTTATGCGCAAAAGTGTCTACTGCATGGCACCAGTCATTTATAACAAATTGCCTAAGACATGGAAAGAGCTTCCGCTTTCATTATTTAAAAAGAGACTCCGAAGCTTTTTAGTGGCGAAAGCATATTATAATATTAAGGAGTTTCTAATGGAGAAACAGTTTTTAACCTAGTGCATGATTATGTTTAATTAATAATAATATTGTAAAACTGTACTTAGTGTTTCATAATTTTAAAATTGTATTTAGTTATAAGTTGTTAGTTATAAGTTATAAATCTTTTGCATGCCTACGTGGTAAAATATGGCTGTACTATTTTATGTTTTTTGTCACCATTTGAGCTTACCCATATTTGCAAAATAAAGTTATCTTTATCTATCTTTATCTTTATCTTTATCTGTAATAATGACAATTAATTTCGTTTAAGGTGAATGCTCCAACCAGGTCGCGAAATTCAATTTTTTTTACGTTTTTTTTTGCAATTTGCAGGCCAGTGCTAGGTTGTATGTTGATTAAAATATTATTCACCACTTCAATAGAGCATGTAAAACATACTTGTGACGAACTGCGCCACATGAAAGTGTTTTTTTTTTTTCATTTGTAACTAAATTCCGCTAAACTTTTAGTTAAAATCAATACAAAAGTGCTCGAGCATTTTAGCAGTTGATTATAATTAACTAGCTGACCCACGCAACTTCGTCTGCGTCACATTTTTCATTAATGCTCCGCTCCTATTTGTCTTAGCGTGATGATATATGACCTTATCCTATAACCTTCCTCTATAAATGGGCTCTATCTAATACTGAAAGAATTTTTAAAATCGGACCAGTAGTTCCTGAGATTAGCGCGTTCAACCAAACAAACAATCAAACTCTTCTGCTTTATAATATTATATAGTAGGATGGATTAATGACACGTTGTAGTTTTGTCCTTTTGTAAGATCCGCAGAGGGTTTCTTCGTTTAAAAATGAGCTTAGTTGCCATTTTGTATTAAAGCAACTTTCCGCCCCGATTAGTTCGCCCGATTCTTTTGATTCATGCCTGCCAATAAAATTTTAGAGGCACCAAAAAACCTTTTTGCTTTCAGTTTGGCTTTCAGAATTTTGAAACTGTGAATTTAAAATGTTAGCGACGTGAATTTTTTATACACCAACTTAATAGAAACCCTTAATTATAGGATTGGTTAAGCGCGGATAAAATCAATTAGGTCGTGGATGTGTTTGCACAATCACTTTGGTTAGATTTTTAAACCCCGTGTTTTACGAAATAAAATCTTATTATGTGACCTTTTTTTAAAGATGGGAAATCTTCTAATTCGTGTACAATAATAATAATGCTTTTAGGATGTTGTTGGGGCTGCCAAGATGCTGTAGTGCGTCTAGCATGTTCATGGAGGCACGGATTGATGGTTTTCATGCCATCATGAGAAAAAGAACGGCCTCCATTTTGCACCGTATCCGAGTAAGCTCCAACAGCATTCTGAAAGTAATAGCGGACCGACTTGACGGTTCTTTTCTTAGACACTGGATGGCTCTCCATGTGTCTATTTGATCGAGTGATGATTTGTGTGTGTTTTTAATTTCGAGTTTGACAAACATAGTTTTTAAGTAACAGTAAGTTTCTTAAAAACTATGTTTATGGCATATAACACAGTATGGATTCTCAAATTAACTGAAATAAAGTATTAATAAAATGACTCATCATGCACTGAGCGGACCAGGGGAGTGACATACACTTACTGATTCAAACCCATACGTGTTTCTCCTAATGCCCTTTGAATTTCAGGGCCGACCCTGCCAAAGAGAAACTCGTCTCTACTTCAGTGTAAACACCAACATTATATCAAATTAACACTATATCAGCAAAGCGATTGTCGAAACGCTAACGTGTATGATTCAGAACATGACATTGCTTTTTTTTATTCACGTCTCTCTTCCAGGTGTCTCTGCAACACCTTTGATTGATTTATGGAATAAGCATAATGCAAATTTAACCGCCTTCCCAAAAAGGACGAGGTTCTCAATTCGGTTGTATTTTTTATGATTGTTACCTCATAACTCCGTCATTTATGAACCGATATGAAAAAATCTGTATCTGAAAGGATGTACCAGTAGATTGGTCCCCTATAATTTTTATTAAAATTGGTTAGGAAGTTGGGATTTTAAATCGAATTAGCTGGAATTTCTTTGGTTGATGATGGTTTTTGTCATCCAAGTAATCGAAATTGCGTATTTTGGCGTTGTTAGGTGAGGGGTACCGCTAAAAAGTGAAAAATAAAAAACTTTTTACAAAAAAATACAACCGACTTCCAAATCAATAAAATATACACTACAAAGTAAAAAATTACTTTAATTTCGGAAGTCGGTGTCAAAATACGAAGGAACTAACAAAAACACCGACTTTCGAAATTGTAGTATTTTTTTACTTTGTAGTGTATATTTTACTAGCTGACCCGTGCAAAGTCGTCTGCGTAACATTTTTTATTACTGCTCCGCTCCTATTGGTCTTAGCGTGATGATATATAGCCTTCCTCGATAAATGAGCTATCTAACACTGAAAGAATTTTTCAAATCGGACCAGTACTTCCTGAAATTAGCGCGTTCAACCAAACAAACAAACAAACGAACTCTTCTGCTTTATAATATTAGTACCTATAGATTGATTTGGAAGTCGGTTGTTTTTTTTTTTTTTACTTATGTGTTCAAGACGTTCAGATAAATATAGTAACTGACTAGCTTTTGCCCGCGACTTCGTACGCGCATATCCCGTTTCATCCCGTTCCCGCAGGAATTTCAGGAAATCCTCTCTTAGTGCTCACCAACACTCCCCAAGGAACCTAAATGCCATTTTCAGCTGTCTAGGACCAGTAGTTTTGGCTGTGAATTGGCTGTCAGCCAGTCACTCAGTAACGGAAGAATTTTTTAACCGACTTCCCAAAAAAGAGGAGGTTATCAATTCGGTTGTATGTTTTTTTTAATGTTTGTAACCTCATAACTCCGACAGTTATGAACCGATTTGAAAAGTTCTTGTTTTAACTGAAAGAATATACTTGCAGATTGGTCCCATTTAAATTTTATGAAAATCGGATACGAAATTTGGATTTTAAATCGAAATAGCTGGAATTCGTCTACTTAGATGATAGTTTTATATCACCAAAGTAATCGAAATTGCGTATTTTGACTATCTGCGATTTTGCAGTGGTGTTGTTAGGTGTGGGGCACCACTAAAAAGTGAAAAATAAACTTTTTTTTCGTAAAAAGTTTTTTATATTTTAAGATTAATTTTGAATACCTACACATAGGTGCATACAGAAATTAATTTCGCGTATAGATTCATCATCAGCCTAATAATCCTCAGCAGTAATTTGCGGTCCTCAGGTCATCTTCGTACCGAGACGAGCTCGAAACACAACAGATATTGCTGCTGTAATTACATTTGAACACAATATTGTCGGTAGGTAAGCGAATGCTGGTACTTGATAGTCGTTATAGGGTATACAATACATGTCCTATAGGTAAGGAGGTATCTTCGATCAGGGAGTTAAGCTGCTGTCAATCAAACGCTCCTTGCTTCGAGAGAGCACTTTAATCCGTCAGGCTAGATTAACATACATGGAGCGGGAATCCAGGATGCTTGGATGTTGATTTTTGAATATTTACGAAGAACATAAGTACTTAAGAATAAATAAAATAAGCACTTTTTGAAATAAAATAAAAATTTGATAGATAATAGCAGGAATAGTAAAACGAAGACAGAAAGTTTTATAATCGCAGAATGCACAAAACACGATTATAATTTGCATGCATTACTATAAATTATAAACGTAAACTAAAACCTAACGAAACCGCACCGCTTGAACCGTAATAGATTTGTCGTAGAAGCTGGTGGAATGCATCGGCATCTCTAATCTCAAGCTTTCCGATGACCTCAGATATATATAATGTGTGTCATCAAGGAACTTAAAACATATACCACAAATATATATAATAATATCCTTGGACATATTATCCTTGGACATTTCACACAACGCCATAGAGTCCCGAGCTAAGCAAACCTAATGCTTGTGTTATGGTAACGAGATGGCTGATAAACTACTTATATACCTTTTTGTTTTTTTGTAAGCACATACATATTATAGATAGAAAACCACTCAGACTCGGAACAAATACTTGTAGATCGTACAATACAAATATTTGTTCCGTGCGGGAATCGAACCCGCGACATGCTGCGCAGCAGTCAATCGCTCAACCACTGCTCCAACCGTGTCGTCGCTATATATATATCTAGCTCATTCTCTTCTCTAATCCCAATCCACTTGGGATCGCTTCTCCTTCACTATAAAAGCCATGACATATTATAAAGGACAACGGCAGGGAAGCAGCACGTCTAGCCGCCAGCACGCTAACTACGCGCCACCAGCGAGGTGCAAGCTCGCCGTCCACGCACCGGCCACGAGTTGCAACTTTGCAAACTCGCAGCCCGACGTTGTTTCGCTGGCCCTTCGATTTCGGCGTACTGTAAGCACGCGGTCAGCGCGCTGTCACCCAACTGTCTAGTCGTTTTATCTTTCACGCAGTCCAACCATGCTGTCGTAAGTCATGTTGATCGCAGTTTCACAGTCACTAGCCGAATTTCCAAGGAAATTTAGTAACCCTTTGGTAAAGGTCACTTTAATTAAGTATCTACGCTTAAATGTAATCACATATCTACTATCGGGAGAAAAAGTAACATATTATAATCTACTAGCTGACCCGTGCAACGTCGTCTGCGTAACATTTTTCATTACTGCTCCGCTCCTATTGATCGCAGCGTAATAGTCTATAGCCTTCCTCGATAAATGGGCTATCTAACTCTGAAAGAATTTTTCAAATCGGACCAGTAGTTCCTGAGATTAGTGCGTTCAACCAAACCAACAATCAAAAAAACAAACAAACTCTTCTGCTTTATAATATTATATAGTATAGATTTAAATTTCATGCAGATCTGTTCTGCCATTTCAGCGTGATTGAGTAACAAACATCCACCCATACAAACATTCACATTTAAAATAGAAATAAGATTTAAGTATCATCGACGTCTTAGTCACGTAAGAAACAAGTTTGGATACCTTGAATACGACTGTCGCATAATCTTAAGCATTAGCATTGGTAATAGGATTTAATTAAAGCAGGAATATCTGAAACTTAAGTACAGCCTTAGATCTGCCGTCTGTTCGAGTGGTACCTACTAATGAATACTAATACCTGCTAATAATGTCAAAAGGCTTCAGTTAATGCTCGCAAGCAATTGGCAAGTAATCAATTTAAAAAAACAGGTTGCTATACAACTTGGTGAAATTAATTAATTTAATTTAATTTTCAGATAACATTGATCCATTAAATTACTTATATTGTTAGTATGAACTTAAAAACTATGTAAGTACCTAGTAACTAAGAGAGACTTAGTCCTCTGGGGGAGGAGCTCGTGGCTAAATAATAACAGCTGCACAGGTCGAACTTCAAGGTTAAGCAACGCTTGCCGAGGTTAGTCTGTGGATGGGTGACCATCTTAACATACCGAGTTTCCTCCGTGCCTCGGAAAGCACGTTAAGCTGTTGGTCCCGGCTGCCATTTGGAGATCTTTGGCAGTCGTTACGGATAGTCAGAAGCCAGAAAATCTGACACCAGTCTTGCCAAGGAGTATCAAGGAGTATAGTGTTACCCAGTTAATGGGTTGTGGAGGTCTGGTAGGCAGTCGCTCCACGTAAAATACTGGTATTCAGCTGAATCCGGTTTGACGGGAAGCTGACCCCAATATAGTTGGGAAAAGGCTAGGCAGATGATGATGACGTAGTCCTCTGGGTGAGGCTCCACACCAGTGGGCTGTCCAACTTATTGCCTATTACCTTCAGGATGCTGTTACTGCTCCCGCGCAATCTGTTTAGCAGTGAGGCTGTCTTTTTGCAACAGATGGCATCAAAACTGTCTGTGCGCGACTCATTGCATACAAGAGTTAAATACACTGCATTATTTTGTGCTGAGGTTTTAAGTCCGGATTCTGAGATACTTTATTTTATTATTATTTTATTTATTCAGGGATAATAAACAACTGCAACATATGGTAGACACACACACAAGTTTAAGAGCGCTTTGACTAAATCGAATTGCTCAGGTTGACTAAAGTTGAATACCGCGCGTCACAAGATTTATATTGATTATTGCATTGCATACAACAATTATTTAAAAATATTTTCTTTACTTTTAAGTAGACCAATTTTTTTTGCAAGCAATAAAGCAACGCCACCTTAATTACTAAATATTTTTTATTTGAATTTGGATTATAATTTCATAGATAAAAATTATAGTTTTATAGTTTCGTACGGAAAATTGTCAATAACTCTCAGTTTTACAGAATTATTTTTGGTGTATTACCTACTGTATGAATCGTAATAATTTGATTTGAACATTCTAAAGTAGAAGATACAGTTGTACCGTGGACATTTTTATAAATTTAATGATTAAATTATAATATCTTCGGTGTACCAAGGCATCAAAAGATTCCCTAAAGCAACGTTTTGTGAAACATCCTTTGCGGAGTCAAGGATTTTACTGATGTACGTGAACAAATTGAAATATTTATTTAGAACAATCCCAAGATAAATGATCAAACTGTCTTAGGCATATTTTTGTTTTTTTTTTTTAGGGTATATCTAAAGCAAAATCACACATCAAAACTCGAATAAAACGCTGAAATTAAAGAAAAATTGTGAAAGCCCTCGTAGTAGTCCGCCGGTGTCGGGAGCAGGGTCCAAGCTACCGGTGGTTAGGGCTCCAGAGAAAGGAACCTCCTCACAATACGAGCCGTATCGAGAACAATGTTTAGTGGTAATGTTGCAGTCCACTGCATTATCCATGTATAGACAAAGTATTAACCACTGATATAACTTACTTAAATATCTTTGTCGTTTATCTGACCGTCAACTGTATTTTTATGAATTTATAGCGTTAACAGACAGATAAACGACCGATAAAGTACCTACAAAAGATTCATTGGTCACATACGGTTTTGATACCTTGAGTACGACTGTCGCAGAATCTTAAGAATTAGCATTGTTAATACGGAATTAACTATTGCAGGAATATCTGAACTTAATATTATGCAAGTATATCTATTTTCCGTCTGTTCAAATCGCACTGATGAATGCTAATGCTGTCAAAAGGCTTCAGTTAGTTTTGGAAACAGGGAGCTTTTCAACCATGCATCGCAACGAATTAATTTGGAGTTCGAGTATCAGAATCAGTTAGCAAAGCTATAGGATATTATTCGTCTTATTAGACAAGGGATTGTATGTTTGACTTGCATATTATATATATATAATGTACAACTTGTATTGTTCAGTGAAATTTTCTTAATAGGGAAGATTGGCTTGCAACCACATCAATATTTACTTAGATTGTTTTTTATAGTAAGAGAAAGTTTCGTAAATAATGTTGTACAGTGAAAGTCCATTCTAAGTCAGCCTAGCCGTTCCGAAGATTAGCTGGAACAAACAGACAGACATTTTTTTTTAAATCTTTATGTTTTACTACAGTTAAGATCTTTGTCTATACTAATATTATAAAGAGGTAATATTTGTTTGTAAGTTTGTATGTATAGGGGGTAATCTCAGAAAGTTGGTCCGATTTGAAAAATTCTTTCAGTATCAGATAGCCCATTTATCGAGGAAGGCTACATATCATCACGCTAAGACTAAAAGGAACCGAGCATTAATGGAAAATGTGACGCAGACGAAGTTGCGTGGGTCAGCTAGTCTATGATAAAACGGAGTCAATAGAAACAAATCCTTGAAGAGGACTTCACTTTATTTAAATTCTGCTCGCAGCATTCATGGACTCCTATTTTTAATCGATATCAGTTTTAAAAGATTGATATTTTTTTGAAAATCAGGAATGTGGCATTCAATTTTGACGGCACGGTTGGCGCAGTGGTTGAGCGATCGGCTGCTGTGTCGCATGTCGGTTCGATTCCCGCACTGAACAAATATTTGTATGACCTACAGATAGTTGTCCCGGGTCTGGCTGTTTGTGTCTATGTGACTTTGTATTTTTGTAAACGCACCCACGATACAGGAGAAATTCCTAGTGTGCGGCAAAGTTATTGAAAAACAAAATTGAAAATCTTTGAATCATTCAATCCGTTTTACCGATAATTATATTTTATTTGTTCACATAACAACACAATAAATATTATCAAATTCATTGGCATAGTACCGTTTTCAAAGTAAAGAAGTAAAGGCTTTCGGCCATGCGTGTGTAGTTCCGCTCAAACTCCACTAGAATATGTATCGCCTTAAATTAGTTATACCCGGATTTCCTGGCTTACGCATACGGGAGTAGGTTTGCTTGTTCCAACAAGTACTGGAATAAGATTTCTTTATAAGTATAATAAAATAACAATCCTGTTTATTGGAAAGCATAGCTGAATATAGGAAAGTTATAGAAGTAAAACTGGAAATTTTTGTGTGACAATCTCTATCAAGCGTAATTTCGATCATGTATGGAGTACTGCGCTCATCTTTGGAACAGATCTGTCAGATACCAGCTTAATGCCCTAGGGTCAATTGTGAAACGAGCCAAGAGGATCATCGGCAATGATAGGCTCGTCGAGTCGGAACTCCAAAGTCTTGAGCATCGAGGCCGAGTTGCGAGCCTGTCGGTTTTCTATTTCTAGTTCGGTTACATTTTGGGGAATTTGCGACGAAATTGCATATTTTAATTCCGCCAAGCCAGTTCCATCAATGAACATCCCCATAGTGGACATCCCACCCAGATGCAAAAAAAAACGTTTTGGGAACACATCCATTGTGCGTACAGCTAACGAGTGGAATTCCCTGCCGGAGTCGGTGTTTCCTGATATTTTTTTTTTTTTTGGGACAAGCCCGCCTCATATTCCCAACCACTGCAACTCTTGAAAGCCAGAATCAGCAGTGGCGACCACCAGAAAAACGCCGAGCTATTGAAGCCCGACGAGTCCCGGAAAAACGATTCAAATGTCTTGGATCCCGCATCGAAATTAATCAGAAAGTATAGCGGAGGAGTAGGAAAAAATAAATGTAATTTCCACTTCCCTCCTTATCAAGCAGGAGACAGATTTGAGTTAGGCCAATAGGCACCAAGGGCCATATACAACTGGGTTAAGCCCAGTTGCCAAGCACCACGGATTATATATTAACACTGAAATTAATGGGTCCTAAATTGTGAGCTACTTTTGATTCCAGTAATAGGTATGGCAAAATCGCCGGGGTGTTTCCTGACAGCTACAACCAGGGATTCTTTAAGTCTAAGAGTAAATTGGTTACCTCTAGGCAAGCAGTGCTCCATCTCCGACCACCTCATCGCTTACTATCATTTGAGTTAGGAGCGACTGCTTGGTCAGACTTTCAAAATCCAGCAGCTAGGTATTAATGTTAGTTTTTCTGGCTTCTTAAGTAATGGCTGTCATAGCCAACCAACATCTTGATATGCTTCCCGAAGAACGGAGGGCTTCGGTATGTCATGGATAATCCTTAAAACTACTCTTGGTCATCCACGGATGGAGTGGAAATTATATTTATTTTTTCCTACTCCTCCGCTGTACTTTCTGATTAATTATTATTTCGATAAGGGATCCAAGACAGTTGAATCGTTTCTCCGGGACTCGTCGGGTCGGCGTTTTTCTAGTGGTCGCCACTGTTGATTCTGGCTTTCAGGAGTTGCAGTGGTTGGGGAGGCGGCCTGTCTGGCCTCGGCTGGCGGATCCTTGGTCGCAGGGAGGATCCGCCGCCTGGGGTTGAGGGTGGCGCTGAACAAGACCGAGGCCGTGTTCTTTCGCGGGCCTCGGCAGCGCTGCCCTCCAGATGCCCACATCAATGTGGAGGGCATCAGGGTGGGGGTCCAGGCCCAGATGAAGTATCTGGGCCTGGTACTGGACAGCAGGTGGCGCTTCGGCCCGCATTTCAGCGGGCTGTCGACGCGCCTGCTGAAGGCCGCCGGCGCCCTGTCCTGGCTCCTCCCTAACCTGGGGGGACCCAGCGCGCGATGCCGGCGCTTGTATGCCGGCATCTTACGGAGTATGGCCCTTTACGGGGCCCCAATATGGGCGGACTCCCTCAATAGGAGGGAGAATGCGACCGCCATCCGCAGGCCACAAAGGGCCATTGCACAGCGGGTGGCGAGGGCCTACCGGTCGGTAGGCTTTTTGGCGGCGTGCGCTCTGGCGGGCACCCCTCCTTGGGAGTTGGAGGCGTGGGTGCTCGCCAGGGTGTACGAATGGACGGCGCGCCGAAAAGCGCTCGGGGAGCGCCCTGTCGCTGAAGAGCGGGAAGCCGTGCGGAGGGAGGCGAGGGACGCCATCATCGTCCATTGGACAGAGGACCTCGCCTCCGCCACCTTTGGCCGTCGAACGTTGGACGCGCTCGGTCCAGTCCTGCGGGATTGGCTCGAGCGGCCACACGGCTTCCTCTCCTTCCGTCTGGTGCAGGTGTTGTCTGGCCACGGCTGTTTCGGCACGCACCTGCACCGGATCGGGAGGGAGGAGACACCGGCGTGTCACGACTGCGGCGCGGCGGAGGACACGGCGCAGCACACACTGGAGGTGTGCCCAGCTTGGTCCGAGCCGCGTCGCAGTCTCACTGCGGAGATCGGACGGGACCTCTCCCTTCCCAGCGTGGTCAGATGCATGCTGGGGAGTGAGGAGTCCTGGGCCGCGGTCGCCTCCTTTTGCGAGGATGTCATCTCGCAGAAGGAGGCGGCGGAGCGCGCGCGGGAGGACGATCCTCTCGCTGCGCCGCTCCGCAGACGAAGGCGAGGTCGGAGAAGACGTCTTCTTCTCCCACCTCGCGGTGGTGATGGGCGGGCGACAGGCGCGGGGGCGCCTCCGCCCGCATTGCACACGTCACCACCATCGTCGGAGGTTCCCGGCCCTCCCCCAACGGGGGGGGCGTGAAGGGCCCGCTAAGGCGGGCGGTCGTCGGAGGTGGACTGGACGTAAAGGCTACGCCGATCTCCCAGTCCACCCCACTATGACGTTGCGGGAATTTCGTTGCTGGGTTGTTTTAGTGGGTATACCGGGCTTGCCCGGGGAGTCCCACATACCCCTCCCACTCCCCCGAGTGAGAGGGTATGCGTAACGCATTTTTTCCCAGCCGAAAAAAAAAAGTGGTTGGCAATGTGTGGCGGGATTGGCCCAAAAAAAAAGTCATCCACGTATCAATTTTGGCAAGCGTTGCTTAACCTCAAAGATCTACTAGAGCTGCAGTTTTTATTGAGCCACGAGCTCCTCTACTTTCTAGTAGTTGTTACTCAATTATTAAAATAACAAAACAAACAGGAGGTAAAACATTATCATCATCCACATAACGCCCGATCAAACTAGAAAATAATAATTTAAATGTCCCGTGACATTGAGAAAATACGAAGACTATTTTCCTAATGGTCCGTTTCCCAATTTGCTGAACAAACTAAACGAATTGAAAAACTTATTTATTTGAAACAGGTCAGAGAAAATTTTAAGAAACAATATTGCAGAAATAGTCATTTGCTATGGCCAATGCGATATTCTAAAAATGTGGTTGGCACACTGACATGAAATAAGTATTAATGCATTTTCAGTGTACTATTCAATAATTTTCCATACTGATAAGTATGGAAAATTATTGAATAGAAATGTTCGAATTTTAAAAACTCTTTCCTCGCTAGAGGATAAATAGCAATTATGCACTCTTTTTTTCGAATGACAAACAGAAATTTTCCGAGGTGGTGAGGTACAAAGTTTTTTTCCTGCAAAAGATGCAATATGAGAAAAATATGGTTCACGTTGCTTTGGCATTTTATGAACTTCTATTTCTTTTTATGAAATTCTCGGCACTGGCCAATAAGCTAAGAGGAAGCTTCTGAGGCGACAGTTAGCATTACCTAGTACAAAGAAAGATAAGTTTGCGCGCATCTCGAGTTCTGTAATATTTTAAAGATAAGTTTGCGTGCATCTCGAGTTCTGTAATATTTTAAAGATAAGTTTGCGCGCATCTCGAGTTCTGTAATATTTTATAGCATTTATAACAAACTACAGTTTTTTTTTTTTCATTTGTGGGTTTGCTTTTGGCTCTAGTCTGAGTCAGAAATGACAGAGACATCGTCTACGATGGAGCGAGCTTACCCAGAAGGAGCCTGTTCACTCTAACTTTGAAGAGATTAGGGCTGTAAAGTACAGTTGTCCCAATTTTTTTTTTTTTTATGCAAAACGGGGAAACTCTTGGCCCAAGTCTCACCTGGTGGAAAGTGATGATTAGGCCGAAGATGGAAGCGAGTTTCACCCGGAATCCTCTTACACAGAGGAACTGACTATCATACCTCTAACTGCCGGAACACAACATTGCTGTTAACATTGTTGTTATGGCGACAGACTTAGACATGATGGTGGTAGCTTGCCAGGCGGACTTAGAAAAAGTCCAACCACCAACCAAACCGAGCAAAAAATTTGCCCCCGCTGGGAATCGAACCCGGGACCTCTTGGTCTGAATCAGGTGGTTTAACTACTAGACCACGGAGGCGGTTAGTGTCACCCGGGGAACACGTGTAGGGATTCGCTGAAGGGTATTCTCCTACGGACGCGGGTGACTCGGCCCCCAAAACCAATTCATCATCGTCATCACCATCAGCTGAAAGATGCCCACTGCTGGACATAGGGCTCCACCAAGTGTCGCCACAGCAGCCAGTCCTGTGCGTCCCGCATCCATTGGCTACCCGCAACCTTCAACACGTGCGACACTAAGAATGATAATAAATATGTCGAAGGTTTTTGAGAATAGGCTTGTGTCCTGAAAAAATCTAATTAGTCCGTCAGTATTTATATTTATTGAGGTTGTTAATCTTTAGAAGTACTACTTTAGAAACTTTTATTCTTGCAAATCTAAACTCTAATTACATAAGAAATGTATTTAAAGAACAAACTCCGTCAGTTAGATTATCAAAAAATATTTGACCCGTGTTTTTTCTTTTGTTACGGGAACTAAAATTGACGAAGTTACGACGCTTTTAAAATTCTCAATACGTGACACCTTCGCATAATTTTTTGTGATGTTTTAAATTATTTGTTGTGTTGTAAACCACTATTGTATTGGGATATCCTGTAAAGATAGTGTGTGAGTTTTAAATAAATAAATTTTTAGTGAGTCGTGACTCCCGAGTTTTGATACGTTTTATCTATGTCAATATTCATTAATTTACAAAAAGAAAAAATATGTGTCCATTGTTTTTCAATACTCTAACTGACGGACTAATTATTAGTTTTGCAATTTGTGGATTATGGAATCTAACCTATTGAAATGGTGAAGATAATTATTTATCTTCTTACTGCTGTAAGAAGATAAATAACTATCTTCACCATTTGTGTTATTCTGGGTCTTCAGCTACCTACATACCAAATTTCATCGTAATCGGTTCAGTAGTATTTGCGTGAAAGAGTAACAAGCATCCATACATACTCACAAACTTTCGCATTGATAATATTAGTAGGATATTAAGTAGGATTTAATGTTTATTAATATTTTATTTGTTTTACCTTAATATGATGTCTAATAAGTATTATTCAGAAAGTTTGTACACTGAAAACCCTAAATGGGCCCTTTAATTCAGTCCATCCAAAGATTGTCTGTAAGAGATTGCCTTGTGCGGTAATACCGCCCATTGCGCACTTGTGCACCTACTTGTGCCGGCTTCGCACGAGTGCAGTTAATAACACCAAAACAGTTATATAGGCATTTTCATAAAAATCAAAATCTGTATTGTTATTGCTAGTGATATAGAAACACTGGTATCCAGCTGAATCCGGTTTGACTAGAAGCTGACCCAAATGTAGTTGGGAAAAGGCTAGGCAGATGAATGACGATTGCTAGGGGGCAAAACACATTTAAAAAAATGTTAGGATAAATAGTTCTGGGTTACTAAAATAACGTACGTCTATCTCAAGATACGTTATTCTCACGGTACGGCTCTGGATGAAATTAAAACTTGAAATTAACGAAGCGTGTTTAAATTTAATAGTATTAAGTTCGCAATGAAAACACGGTAACCGGTGGTATACCAACGATGCAGAACTATTTTCCGCCGCGTCGAAGGAACACCGCATTTAATTTCCGCCAGCAAAATTAAATAGGTAAGCTTTATTTTAACAGGTAGGTACTCTATTTAAAACCATGAGATTATTTTCGATTCTTTTGTTATTTCGAACTATAGTGAAAAATACGCTCAAAGGGCTTAATTTAATTTATCTTCATTTCAGACAGGTAACAGGGCTTAATTAATTAATTAATCAACATTTCAGACAGGTAAGTCCAATTTAGTTACAAAACACATCGTTACTAAAGTTGTTAGTAATACACACAAAAATACAAATAAAAGGTGTTAGTGATTTGTTAGTAATATCCAAAATATGATACTTATTACCATTCTGGCACGGCTCTCCCGCCGCCATTGTTTTTTTTTTCAAAGTTACGGCACTCCTTATAACACGCATATATGAGTAGATGGCACTTCAACCAACAAAGAATGTTAGGAACATGATGCTCTAAAATATCAGCTGACAGCGTGGAAGACGAATTTTTTTATGCTATACTTTAGTCTTTTGTTAGCTTAGTATAGTTGTTAATTTAAAAATATTAAAATTAACTATTACTTACTACTTACTTACTTATTACTTTAAGAACTTTGCTAAATAATACTTTGTTTAATTTATATAAGTTTCTGCCTAACGTAGTACCTACCTATGGCACCAAGAAACATAACATTACTTATCATTCATCTCGCACCCTCTCAAAAAAAAAACTTTTTTATTTCTTTATAATTTTCTAAATAATTGAGCAAACTTTATCTAAAACTATTCCAAACTTCAAGTTGATTGCATCAGTAGTTCTTGAGATATCCACTAGTGACAGACGGACCGACTTAGTCACGCCATAAGGGTGTTCCTTTTTACCATTTTAATACGGAACTCAAAAAAAATGGAATCGATTCAGCACGTTCAACGATACGCACTTGCATACGAACAATGATGAATAATGAGAGCTAAGATAGATAAAAAAAACGTTCCAGTCATATAAACATTCACAGGAACCCTTCAGGCTATTTATTCTAGAATTTTACCCTCTTATCCACAGCAGAACGTGACAATTCGCCATTTACTGGCACTAATTAATACAGATAATACTGAATACATAACTCACTCCATTGAGGAGCTCGTGGCTAAATAAAACAAGCCGCACGGTTCGAACTTCAAGGTTAAGCAACGCTTGCCAAGGTTGGTCTGTGGATGGGTGACCATCTTAACATACCGAGTTTCCTCCGTGCCTCGGAAAGCACGTTAAGCCGTTGGTCCCGGCTGTCATATATACATCTTTGGCAGTCGTTCCGGATAGTCAGAAGCCAGTTAATCTGACACCAGTCTTGCCATGAAGTACCTACCGTGTTACCCAGTTAATGGGTTGTCGAGGTCTGGTAGGCAGCCGCTCCGCGTTAAATACTGGTACTCAGCTAAATCCGGTTTGACTGGAAGCCGACCCCAATATAGTTGGGAAAAGGCTAGTCAGATGATGAATACTGAATACATAACGCATTGTCCATTTATTTGAGGAACACCAGCGGTGGTGTCCATCTGGGTATTTAATGTAATACCGTCCATCTTGAAATCAAGAATTTGATAGCACATTTCTCTTGCCAGTGTGGTGTTTAAAAATAGCGTTAGGAGTGGGAAATATCAGCCAAAGTGTGGCGTTAAGACCGACCGACTTTTTATAAAGCCTAGGTAAGCAGTTGTAAAAAGCAAAGCACTTTTATTTTTTTAATTCGTACCCGAGTTAGAACATCAGAAACATTTAGAATAATTTAACCTTAAACTTTTTGACTGGTGATATTTTCATAGATACCCACTCTGTGTATACCGCGTGTATCTGACGTCGACGCACAAACGATTTCCATGGGTCCACGGCATGATTCTGGACACCCCAGTGTTGGAATTTTTCGTCGGTTCTTTTCTCATTTTTTCGTTTTTTTCCAGAGTACCTACCACAAATAGGTATCAGCTCAGCTGAGCTGATCTATTTGTGGTTTTATTCAGATTGCTCTTTTTAGTGAAAGTAGTAAATTAATATTTTTTTTACTAAAAATCTCATTGGGTTAGGTCAGAATAACGATTATGAGCAGTCTAAAGTAAAAAAACCCTTGAAAAAAATGAAAAAATGAGAAAAAAGCTGACGAAAAATTCTAAGTCTAGGGTGTCCAGAATCATGCCCTGGACCCATGGAAATCGTTTGTGCGTCGATGTCAGATACACGCGGTATTGTCGAACTCAACGGTTTCACAAAAAAAAAAAAAAAAATTTTAAGCGCAATTCTAGTATCAGCCCTTATACTCCTCCGTTGTACTTTTCTGATTAATTTCGTTGCGGGATCCAGTACAGTGTTTCAGGAGTTGTAGTGGTCGGGAATGTGTAGTGGGCTTGCTAGGGGACTCCATCAGCTTGCTAGAAATACCGATAATACTCACAAAAAGTCTAGCATGGAACAGCTATGTACTGCCTCTTTAGGGATATTTAAACTTAGAAAATATTGCTCTAAAAGTCTTACCACCTTTAGCTTGATAGACATTCATACATTAGATGGTAAATTGTACTAATTTATAAACAAGAATCGCATTTGCATGACAGTCACACATTAATCCAGAAGGTTAACAGATTGTGATACAGAATATTTCTTTTTCACCATCAAATATAGAATTTGTGTATGACACTACAAGAGTTGAATTAGAGGGCCAATTCTAAATTTTTTTAAGCAATGCCCACATTCGCATGTCAGTCGCAATCTGTCAATAAACCTTCTTTTTCCTACATTGTCGACAGATTGCGACTGCGATGCGAATGTGAACATTGCTTGAACATTAGAAGAATTTACAATCACTTTAAACATGGTCGTTTTTGTGGCGGTATTCATGGTAAAGTTGAAACTTTGGGTAGAACAAAGAAATCAAAGACACCATCCACCTTATTATTGTGTATACTTCAGATATTTTTAAGCTTCTGGTTGAGCTAAGGATCAATTCCTATTTCCAATTTTTAAAACAAATCTAATCGTTATTAAGAATTATACTTTATAAAATTATAATTTTATTCAATTATAAAATTTTATTCAATTAAAAACATTTACAAAAAGTATACATTTAGCTAATAGTAATACGTTAATCATATAATTATAGCGTATATATTATTATTGTAGGTGCAAGCGGTGGTAGTTCGGAATTGCAATGTTAGGTAGCGACCAGCCCGATCTAGGTTAATTTAAACCTGTGTTTCAGGCCATCATTGTACAGGTCGAGACGCTGATACGGATCAAATACAGCCTTTCTTTATCAAATTAATTATTGACAAAAATAAACGGTCACAATCATAAGCTAATCACATTTATTATTTTAATTTAATTTGGGATATATAAATTGAACCATAAGACTCTATCTAAAAATACATTCTGTGTAAAACCTAAACTTTTCCAAATAAACTTTTATAATGGTTCTTATCCCCCACAACGTTAGCACGAATCCAATTAAAAACTGCCTCAAAGAAACTTGGTTCGTCGGACGTTTTATAAAAAATCTTGACATTAAAAGTAATAGATTATATTGGATTAGTACGGACCGAACGTTTGCTGTTAAACTGTCCTATCGCGTTAGTGCAGCCATGCTACGTGCAGGCTTAGGCTGCCTGTATATTGCCGCCACAACGCAGCGGAGCGGTGTGACGGGTAATGCGGAGTGGAGTTGCAAACTGTGTCTGCCCATTTATGCAGAGCGGGGTAAAGCGGACTGGAGTTGAGGACTGTGTCTGTATATTTATACAGGGCGAGGTAAAGCGGAGCGGAGTTGCGGACCTTGCGGTGTTAGACTGAGTTCACGCGACGAGTAATTTAAGTTGGAGGCCGGTTATTTTCCGCTTAACCACTCTGCTTTCCGACTATGCTTCTCGCTCCGCTTCCCATTATTGAAATAATTTTAAACTAGTACAGAAATCCCTATCCACCGCAGCGGAGTGGAGGTTTCTAGCTATTCCATTCGTTAATATTGGCACCGCTCCACTTCGCTCCTGTCATCTCAGCTCTAGTTGACAACCTTAGAGTGTGGTTTTTACTCTGTAAATAGGTCAACACTGTAATTTTTATAAGAGCCTCTTTAGATGCGACGGCTAGATTATACTCAGATTGGCTGTATAGAAAAAGTTTTCTTATGTATTTCATATTTTCAATCAACAAAACAGCGTGTTATTCTATAATGGTAAAAACCTAATAAAGCCGTTCTTTTTTCCAAATTTCCTTTCTTAGTTTCTCGTTCAAAGTGTAATAAAAAAATTATGAACGTACCACTAGTGTGCACAAGGGCAGCCAGGAACAGCTTTAAAACGAAACCTTTTTTTTTTCTTTTTTTTTTTAGGGATGGGAAATCATCCAATGACTCCTTCCGCTCTGGGTGTAGCGAGAGGGAGTGTCAGACTTCTACTGACTAAAACCCATCCATGTTCCTTCATTGCCCAAAACGAAACCCTGAAGTAACAGGTCCTACTCCTAATTTGTTATTTATTAAATTATATTAGAAACCTTAATATCATTTTTAAAGACCTATCTATAGATTCCCCACACGGGTTTGATGAATATTTTTTTTGAGATTCAGTTCTAAGTGAAGACCCCCAAAATTTATCGTTTTTTTTCTATTTTTGTGTGAAAATCTTAATGCCGTTCACAGCATCTACTTACTAAGTTTCAACAGCATAGTACTTATAGTTTCGGAGAAACAAGCCGAACATGACGAATCTATAAGGGTTCCGTTTTTGACATTTGGCTACGGAACCCTAAAACATAAAAGCATGTGGATTTACGGGAAAGGAAACTCCAATTACGTTTTCTATCAAACTGTTTTATTTGGCGACGTAAGCGGATCCGGAAGTTAATTATATGGCGACGTAAGCGGATCCGGAAGTTAATTATATGGCGACGTAAGCGGATCCGGAAGTTAATTCGATTATTTCTCATGAGTTCATGCTACAGAAAGAGATAGAGCGAGTTAGTAGTGATAAGTTAAGTTAATGATTGAATAGTTAAGTTAAGCAGCAAAAGACTAATTAAAAACCGGCCCAGTGCGAGCCGGACTCGCTCACGAAGGGTTTCGTACTATAAACCGAAAAAAAAACACGTTTCTCAATCAATTAATCAATCAATTCGTTTATTTGTGATACATGGGTTACATACAGGTGTTCATTACATAATTTTATAGTTAATGTTCATTCCATGATCAGCCACTTAGGCATACAAATTATAAATTAAAACTATGAGTTATTATAGCATTATTCAATTAATCAATTCAATTGGTAATAAATTTAAATTCTATTATTAAATACTACAATAGGACATGACGTATGACAAACACAAGACAATCAAACAAATAAATTATCGTCAAGCGGACAAGGACATCTCGTACGATGTTTCTTTCATTTTTAATTTAATTTAATTATTATTACTTGTGTTATAGCGGCAATATAAATACACGCTGCGAAGATTTTAACTGTGTACCTTTTACAGTTTTTGAGAACGCTGACATACAAACTGAAAAAAAAAAAAAACGTAGAGAGCTAAATCTATACTTAAGTGTGTATTCCGTCCACTAGCGCCGCCAATCGTTTTTTATTAATTGTGGTAAATTTATGACACGTAGATAAAAAACCGCTCTGTAGTGCACTAAAGAAATGTATCTATTATTTTTTGACAGCTATTTTTAATACATAACTCATGGCTAAATAGCCAAAACGGCAATTATTGCTAAAAGTGGCCACTTTTAGCAAAAATATCTATTTTGGCAACTATTTATGTTCTAAAGTACAAAACATAACTCTCAAAACATAATTAATACATTTCTTCGGTGCACTACAGAGCGGTTTTTTATCTACGTGTCTTAAATTTACCACAAATAATAAAAAACGATTGGCGGCGCTAGTGGACGGAATACACGCTCTTAATATTATAAAGCAGAAGAGTTTGTTTGTTTGTTTTGTTGAACGCGCTAATCTCAGGAACTCCTGGTCCGAAATGAAAAATTCTTTCAGTGGTAGATAGCCCATTTATCGAGGAAGGTTATCTATACTTCTATACTAATATTATAAAGAGGTAACATTTGTTTGTAAGTTTGTAAGTTTATACGTAGGGGGTAATCTCAGGAAGTACTGGTCCGATTTGAAAAATTCTTTCAGTATTAGATAGCCCATTTATTCGGGAAGGATATAGGCTGTATATCATCAAGCTAAGACTAAAAGGAGCCGAGCATTAATGGAAAATGTGACGCAGACGAAGTGGCGTGGGTCAGCTAGTAGGCTATATATCATCACGCTAAGACAAATAGGAGCGGAGCAATAATGGAAAATGTGACGCAGACGAAGTTGCGCGGGTCAGCTAGTGAAATATAAATTAATATCAGTTTTAACTTGCGATCGTTTGTTAATTCTTAGGTACCTACTTATTGAAGTTTCTCAGTGCCCTTTCTTTATATATAAAAATGAATCCCTATTTTCCTTGGTCATCGTATCACGCGAGAATGGCTGGGCTGATTTCGCTTATTCTTTTTTTGTTGTGTTTATTACTGTCAAGACAAGGTTCTTATAAACGAAAAAAATAAGAACGTTGCAGTTGACGGGAGCGAAGCCGCGGGGGACAGCTAGTTTACTATAAAAACACAGCATTTTCGTGTAATTGCTAGAAATGAAGTTCTGAGGTAAATCTGATATTATAAAAGAAAGTCGTGTTAGTTACACTACTTATAACTCAAGAACGGCTGAATCGATTTAGCTGAAAATTGGTGGGGAGGTAGCTTAGAACCAGAAGACGGACATAGGAGTTTTTGTCACGGAAATCCCACGGGAACGGGAACTAGGCGTGTTAAACGGGAGCGAAGCCGCGGGGGACAGCTAGTTATGATGAATAAATACATACTGATCCTAATATTACGTCCAGTACCTACAACAATTCTGTTTTGTAATAGTAGTTGAAATATTCACGAGGTTGATGTTATGAGACCTAATCCACACCAAATAGCAAATTCATTCTGAATTGAAGTAACGAGATATGTGAAGCCTTTGTAACCATCAGCTTGGAAACTTATTATTCTCTTTCAAGTCGTCTTTTGAATAAAATTAAACATCAGCATTCTTGTATATTCTTTGGCAGCTGACTTGCTTATTGAAGAGTTGTATTTTATTTAAATAAGGGACAAAATAGGTTGTGAAATGGATGTAAAAATCAAAAACAAAGTTGGGTCACAGAAGTCCATTTACGTATACCAAATTTCAACAGACTCGGTTCAATAGATACGGAGAATTACAAAAAATACAACCGACTTCCAAAAAATAACTTAACTAAAAAGTTTTTTTATTTTTCTCTTTTTAGTGGTGCCCCACACCTAACAACACCACTACAAAATCGCAGAAAAGCAAAATACGCAATTTCGATTATCAAAGAATCATCTAAATAGTCAAATTCCAGGTATTTCGATTTAAAATCCAAAGTTCGTAAAAAAAAAAAAAAAACATACAACCGAATTGATAACCTCCTCCTTCTTGGGAAGTCGGTTAAAAACTGGCTGTGAAAGACGGACAAACAGATATACAGACACCCGAGTGATACTATAAGGGGTTCCGTTTTTTATGGATGTTCAGAACCATAAAACCCAGACATAGACAGAGATCCCAGAGTCTCTAGGCCTTACTTATTGTCTCACTAACAAAATAATTATATCAGTTTTTCTTTGTGATGTGTAAAAGATTTCACTAGTCATGAGGTACTTTTGCATCCTCCCAAACCATGGCTGACTTTAACGTTCATTATTTCAGCCCTGTGAATAGATTTGTTAGTTAAAAAATAAGTGATGTCTGACAGCTCTGGAATCTTGTCTATAACTTTCTATTATTTATGTATTGATAGCCACGCTTTTGACCACGATCTCACCCGACAGAGAGCAATGATGTGATCAACGTTTTAGCACAATATATTATTGCATTTGATATTTCACTCAATATAATAAGCTGTTTATTTTATTTTAGTCAGCTGAGTTTGAGTAACAGTACCTACTTGCACCAAACAACTGAATCTGTCCAGAAGATTCTATCTGTTTTTTATTTGGACGTACGGAACCCCTAAAGTAACTTGTTCCCGTGTCTGCGTGTCAAATCTTGACGATCAATTGAGTTATCGAGGCGTGTAAGAAGAGGGTCTAATCAATTGTATGTACATATAGAAGGTTTCTAAAGATATAACAAGATGGGTATTATAGGAAAAATAACTCGTAATAATCAATTTAAAATTCAAGTTAGCTAATAATAATATCCTTGGACATAAAACTTTTTCGTTGCATAAAAATATGCTAGTTGGTACAAATATACATGAAAACATTTATTTGTTATACCGCGTGTATCTGACATCGATGCACAAACGATTTCCATGGGTCCAGGGCATGATTCTGGACACCCTAGACTTAGAATTTTTCGTCGGCTCTTTTCTCATTTTTTAACTTTTTTCAAGGGTTTTTTTACTTTAGTCTGCTCATAATCGTTATTCTGACCTAACCCAATGAGATTTTTAATAAAACAAATAATTAATTAACTACTTTCACTAAAAAGAGCAATCTGAATAAAACCACAATTGTGGTGCCGACGAAAAATTCCAACACTGGGGTGTCCAGAATCATGCCCTGGACCCATGGAAATCGTTTGTGCGTCGATGTCAGATACACGCGGTATGATACTTTATTGTATCTACACCAAAAGTAAAACAAAAACACATACAATTTACACATAAACTTTCAAGAGAATTAAGAGTAGTAATAGTGTAGATAACAATAAGTGGCACTTGGTACCAACTCCTTGGGTTTCACAAGAAACGGCAGTTTTACATATAATCTATTCATCTTTTTCTTATTATGTGGGTAGTCAGGTCTAACGACCCTAGTGTCAGAGTTTCTAAACCGCCTGAAGGGCCTCTCGCATGGTTTAACGACCGCCATTTGGCAGCCAGGACCACTGGCTTATACGTGCCTTCCGAAGCACGGAATCATCTTTTCATCAGACAATCAGGCGATTCAAGCCTGCAATGTCCTAGCCAAACTAGAAACAACTTTACATAGTATGCTTCCCGTAAGAATCGAACCCACGACCACCAGGTCACAAGGTTAGCGACTATACCACTCGACTATGGAGGCAGTTACTATAAAACCTATAATGTAATGAGTCCGATAAAGAACAGATCGGGAGCAGACCTGTCTTGAATGAATTTTCATTCAGTGAAAGTTACTCGCGAAAAAAAATACCATCCAAGTGCGACTCCATTTTTAAACGACCTCTTCAAAAAGGACCTCATTAAAAAACTCCTTCCGCTCTGTCAGACTCTTACTGACTTAAACCTATCCACCTTCCTCCTAGTGCTCTTTAAAGGTTCGCTGCGCGTTTATCCGAAGTCCGTTTAAAATACTGTCCACAGAATTGACAGCTGAAATGCAGTAAATAACTCAATTCTAACAATAAAATTCTTCGTTTTTAGAAAACTTCACACCCTCTACCAATCTACCAGAAAGACGTTTACACCGTCAGTTCGTCTCGCGAAATAAAATTATGCAAATAGGAGCGACGCGTTTAGAATTTCGATTCTATTGTTAAGATTTTTTATTTGATTTTTCGGCAGCTTTTATTCGTAATGGACCGCAAAGCTCGGACATTGAAGCAGCTGCATCTAGAGTCTTCATCGTAATAGCATTTGACGTCATGTTTTATTACTTACCAGAATTTGATCCATATCATCGACAATTTCGATTGTTTTTTTTGGGACTTATTATTATAAATCGACCTTCAACTTCTTCTCATAATTTGTACGCAACAGTACCAAGACGGAACGTCGCTGGTTTAAATAGCCGAATACGTGAAGAGCTACACACGGTGAAGGGTTTTGTATAAAATATGAATATGTATGGTAACTAGAGCTTCGTTCAAATTATTTGTCATAGAAATATCGGGGCGCTCGACGCTCCAGCGTAAAAAAAAATTGTAATGGTATTAGTAAATTTATAACATATTTGAAAATACAATTTATGTGTATCTTTTAACCAAAAACTAAATAAAAAGCAAATTTTACTTTCTAATAACAAACACTACGCGAATACCAGCGACCGTCCATAATCCTAAACAAGAGTTCCATAAAATCGATTTCTGAGGTATTTTATTGGTTCTTTAACTATCCGTTAACCGCTAACCAACCAATGGCGTTATGGCAAATAGCGCTAATCTATACTATATACTATATATATATTAATAAAGTATAAAGCAGAAGAGTTTGTTTGTTTGTTTGTTTGGTTGAACGCGCTAATCTCAGGAACTACTGGTCCGATTTGAAAAAATCTTTCAGTGTTAGATAGCCCATTTATTGAGTAAGGCTATAGGCTATATATCATCTCGCTAAGACCAATAAGAGCGGAGCAGTAATGAAAAATTTTACGCAAACGACGTTGCCCGGGTCAGCTAGTGGGCAGATAAAGTACCGATAAATGACTCAGAAACCGGGTCTAAATCTATCTCAAATCCGTTTTTACTAAATAAAATACATTGAAACCACACTGGATAAAAATTTATTCCAATCACAAAAAACCTTACCTTTGACCCGGCGTCACACTGTACGCTCGTGGCTGCAATATTAGAATTTCATGGGCCTCATCTTTATGCCAAGGTTGAAATAAAAAGGTCTTTCCTAAAACTATTTCTAGCTTCTCATATCAAAGTCAGGTAACTAAGATTTTGTGAGACCGCAGTTTTTAGGTATTTGAGGTAAGGGATCCTCTCCACCGTATTTGGGTTCCCCATCTCAACGGAGAGTCGCTATGTCTAGAATTCCGGAAAAAAAATACCGCTAAGATTTTGATGGAAGCCTTTACGCATCAAAGACAGTGTTAGCTAAAAGTTTACTTATTATGTACATTTGTACCTAACAACAACTACAACAAACACAATACCCAACAACAACAACAACACAACATACAACACACACTACAGCATACCGCTCCCGCTAACGCTCTACTTCACTACTGTACTTTAATCAACATTACTTTCATCGTATATGTTCATTATTTAGCTACGATTGGACATAATTGATTAACGACGACCAAAACGAATCAGGCAATTATTCGCTGAGCGAGGAAATGTAGTTGAAATTAATTGATGATGGTTTGGAATTGGTCTCGGTTTGAACGAACGGAATAATGTAAAATGTGATTTGTTAATTTGTATTATTATTAGGATTTTCACCGCTCATAATATTTTACTTTGGTTTGATCATGTAGAGTGAGCTTTTGAACATTTCTGTTTTTTTTTTGCTCTTAAAGGCAAGGTTCTTTTAACAAGAAGTCAATGAAATAACATGTAAATGTCGTCAGTAGATAAAACACGTACCAAATTAGATTTCGGCTTAAAGAATTCAATTTGGCCTCGAGCGATGTCTTGTCACAGAATTTGGCGCTTTTTCAATAATTTCCAAGTTGGCGGCTGACTACATCTAATTTTAGCCAGTACAATTTAATTCTGTTATACTGTGCATAAAATGTTCTCGAGTGGTTTCAATAAATTGTGCTACGAATAGCCGTAGCGTCGTAGCGGTTTCGTAGTAGCTCGTGGAATCTCGTAGCGCCGTAGCTCAGACCGAGCTTAAGATTCCGTAATAAGAAGCTTTGCTCATAGAACCCGTACAAATAATAAGTCAGAATATTTCTGGATGAGGAATACTCATATTATATTAGTATGAACGGTTATTTCCTTAGTTATAAATGTAGCTGAATCATTGGAATTAATACTGAAACTGGCATAAACCTGTGATACTTAACACAGTTGGCCGTAGGGAGGTATGGAAAGGCAAGGAGCTTCACGGGCGCTTCTATCGGGCTCTTCATGGATCCGATGTAGATTTTTCAGCGTCCGTGGCTTGGCTACGCTTCAGTGATCTCGACGAATAACTACCGGAGACATTATTATGAAGGATGGGACGGTGGACGTGTGTCGGGCATGCCACCGTCCGGGTGTGTCCATCAGACATTAATTATCTCTGGTTGTTCTCGTCTGGCTAACGGCGAGTACTTGCACCGACAAAACCAAGTGGCCAGGATCATCCATCAGCAACTTGCTTTGAAATACAAACTTGTGAACTCTGAGGTACCATATAACAAGTATGTGCCCGACCCAGTTCTTGAAAATGACCATGTCACGTTGTAATGGGTTCGGTCTATCATCACCAGTGATCGGAGTAGGTAGATTGATTTTTGGTACTTGTATCATAATTGCACACAGAAAGAATAACATGGATAAGCCATTTTTCCGGAAAGTAATTCCGGTATTTCCGGATTCAATTAAATATTGTTAATGTTGGTAGTGATATTATTACTACTCAATTCCATATTTTGTCAAATCGTGACTGTGTGCCGTTAAAAAAAATATGAAGAATAATAAAGAATAACATTGCTCATTTTATTACAATTCCTACCTTTTTTTCGAGGATGGCAAATCATCAAATGACTACTTCCACTTTGGCAGAATACAATTCCTACATAAGTTCCGGGTTTTTTTTAATAATCCACCAATTCCGGAGGAATGGCCATATTAATATATACGTTTCGGATCAATGACTCCATTTCAATCTACCTACTCCGATCACTGATCATCACTGACAGGACTATTGTTGCCAATAAGCTTGACATAGTGGTGATAGGCCGATTAGCGCGCCGCACAATGATAATCGATGTTACCATCCCACATGACGAGAATCTCGTGAAAGCTGAGAAAGAGAAACAAATTAAGTATCTCGACTTTGCACACGAGGTTGTCGACATGTGGAATGTGGACTCGGCTCATTGTGCCGATTGTCATTACAACTAATGGCCTGATGGCCAAAAGCTTCGCAACCACCTGTCGAAGCTGGCGTTACGCAGTTGGATAAAGGGCCTGATACAGAAGGTAGTACTCCTCGATACGGCTCGTATTGTGAGGAGGTTTCTGGAGCCCTAACCACCGGTAGCTTGGACCCTACTCCCGACACCGGCGGCCTACCATTTTTTTTGTATTTTTAATGTTTTTTTAAACATATATTTAAATGTAATTTATAAGTATAAAAAATGAATAAACAGATAATAACAAAACTAACTCACGGTGGGGCTGGGTTCCGGCAGCGGCAAGGCGGAGCTGAGTGACGAGGTCGGAGGTGGTGGGCGTGCTCGACGAGCTGCGGCTCTTGTCAACATAATACAGCTTTATTTAATTTCATTTAGGCCTACTTACATTACAATACATACTGATTAATAAATACGATAAGTAAAATTCTTACTAAATAGTTACAATTTCAGTATGTATGATTAGATTAATTAATTCGATATTTTTTTTGTCGTGGCTTATACGGAACCCCTTCGGGTAAAAGCCTCCTCCAAGGACTTCCATCGTTCTTTGAGTCTAGCCAAGTATAACCAATTTTCTCCTGCTACTTTTGCCAGTTCATCTGTTCATCTAGCGCACGGGCGGCCTCTAACCCTACGACCCGTAGGGCCTTGCCATTTCACGACTCTAATGGTCCATCTGTCGTCATTGTAGCGGGCTACGTGACCCGCCCATCTCCATTTCATGTTCATTTTTTTAGTATATTCGTTTGAAATTCCATCTTTTTTCAAATGTGAACTTTATTATTTGAGTTGAGATTTCAAGTTCAGAAAATTCAGGAGTTGATTTTTGTATGATACAAACAGTAAATTAAACCAAAATCTGGGGCTGTAGTTTTTTATATTCAAATTTCGCTTAGTTATGTCACTATATTGTTATACGTCAAAACACTCGTGCTACGCTCTCAGTCTGTGCATCCTTCTTGGGCGTATACCTTTGTTAGTCGCCTTCTTCTTCTCTCATCCTTTTAAAATTTAAATTAAATATATTTTTAATAATTTAATTCATAATTTTAATCCATACTTTTATTTTATTTCATAATTTTAATTCATAATTTTATTACATAATTTTTATCGTAATTCATAATTTTGATTCATAATTTTTATAATGTTGAAAATGTATATAATTCAGTTTCTTTATTAATTTTACCTATGTTATTTATTTTTATCAATCATATTGGTAACTTAAATTTAATTTAATTTAAGTCAGGACATCTTTTTGTAAATTCTATTTTATTTTATTTTTTTACTTTTTGTTCAAGTTAGTTAATCATTATGATAGTTTAATTAGACCTACTTAAAGAATGATGTGCATGCCTGTAAGTGACTTATTTACAGAGAATCCCTTGGAAAATGTTTTTAAATTAATATTTATTTGTAAATAAGTCGTTGGTGTGCCTAAATAAATAAATAAAATAAATAAAATGTCTTGCTTTGTTGACCAATTTTTTAAAATGCTTCAGATAAAAGGTGTCGTGTTGTACAAGTTGGAAAAAAATGGTACCTATTGAAAAACTTTTTGAAAGCCACGTTTTTCGAATTCCAGTCCTGGCACGGCTGAAAACTTTCCTGAATGCATGAGCCCGACCAACTCAAGTCTAATGAATGTTTGAAACAGCAAAGCGTTTTCGTTGCTTTTTTTATTCAACACCCTACTCGGGCTACTGGGTCCAAACGTGTCAACGATATCCTTTTTTAATCGTCAAAATGTTTTGCTTTCGCCTCATGTTTATGTATGAAAAAACTTGCTTTTTTTATTACATTGCTTTTATTTATTATATGCGAGACTTAGCATCGGCGCTATATCCCAGAGGAACCGTGATTCTTTTCCGGGATGACACTCAGCGTTTGTGATTGTTGGAATCGGGTAATTACAGGCTGTTAAAGATAATCTGTTTTTCTTTTTAATAAAAGTAATTTAGGATTTAATTTAATTAAAAGAAGAAGCCGGTTTGAACATAAAAAAAAACTTTTTACAAAAAAATACAACAGACTTCCAAAAAACACTACAAAGTAAAAAATAACTTTAATTTCGGAAGTCGGTGTCAAAATACGAAGAAACTAACAAAAACACCGACTTCCGAAATTAAAGTTATTTTTTACTTTGTAGCTCACACCTAACATCACCACTGCAAAATCGCAGTAAAGTAAAATACGAAATTTCGATTACTTGGATGTCATAAAACTATCATCCAAGTAGACGAATTCCAGCTATTTTGATTTAAAATCCAAAGTTCATAACCGATTTTGATAAAATTTAAATGGGAGCAATCTGCAATTCTTGTTTTATCCTTTCAGATAAAACAAGAATTTTTGAAATCGTTCATAATTGTCGAAGTTATGAGGTAATAAACATAATAAAAAGACATTCAACCGAATTGAGAACCTCCTCCTTTTTGGGTCAAAGTCGCTTTTTACGTTTGTACACTTATATCTTTTAAACTACGCAACGGATTTTAATGCGGATTTCAGTAATAGATGGTGTAATTCAGAGAAAGGTTTATATGTACCTAAATAGGTATATTCGTCCCGAAATTCCCACGGGTATGGGGAAATGGGATATTGCGCATACGAAGTCGTGGGTAAAAGTAGTCGCAGGTAATGTTAATGAAATAGCTGCGTTGTCGCACACTAATGCTAAGCCAAAGAGCTGTCAGCAATTAAAGCCTTTACAGTAAAGAGTGATTGTGCTTATTCTCTACTAGCTGACCCGCGCAACTTCGTTTGCGTCACATTTTCCATTAATGCTCCGCTCCTATTTGTCTTATCGTGATGATATATAGCCTATAACCTTCCTCGATAAATGGGCTATCTAACACTGAAAGAATTTTTCAAATCGGTCTGAGATTACCCCCTACATACAAACTTACAAACAAATTTTACTTCTTTTTAATATTAGTATAGATTAGCATGTGCGATAGGATTACACGTAAGTCTTGAGACTACGCCAGTCGGCTAAGTTACTTTGCAAGTGTAATACATGCTACTGGTTAAGCGCTAACTGCAGAACAAGAGAACGTACCTACCACCTGTTCATAACAAAAATGAAACTGACTTTACCTAGTAGTAGATTTAGTCAAGGAAAATAGATAATGGAACAAAAAGGTAAAACATGAAGTATTTTGCAATATCGGCTAACGAACTTCTAAAATGTACAACAATTTAAAAAAGAGAACAACAATCTAACTGTTGATAAGACCGAATATCGCGTATTATTCCATAGCAATCAAACTTCTCCATGACGGGATGCTAAGAATTTTGAAGCTCGCTCTTGCAACGTCGTTTCTTTACATTCCGTAGCTTTTCTGCAATAGACGCAAAAGAAACTTAAAGTTCTCCTTAAAAATATGATCTATGTATCTTCTCTGGTCTTTCCTCGCTCAGCATATTAATCACTCACACACACACACACACACACACACAATCACACGGATAATTTTGATTTTTAACTGTTTTGTAGAATGTTTTATTGTTAGGATGAGAAGTATATTACAGGCGGCAGTGTTTTTGTACAATACCGTTATCAGTGGTATGTCTAAGCGTTGTCCAGTGTGTTCACGAGCTGCCTTGTCGTCAACCTTGCAACTGTACACATTGTCCTAAAGACTTGGCTATTGGCCATCTAAGCCGGTTTTATTATACGTAGTGTTGACGGTGGAGTGGCTTTGGAACCTCGGTCTTGCTAAGGACGTTTTATTAAACTTTGAATTCTATGCAAAGTTTTGAGCTAAGCTATATGTTGCGGAATTGGTTCCTAAGGGTTACCGCGGCCCTGTAACATTTGCATTGTGCAAAGGGCATTTGGATCATTTGGAAGAACACGACTGGGTTTTTCCAGAACGTTTTTATCTGTCCTGATAGCAATGTGTCTTGCCCACTGCCGCTTAAGTTTGGCGATTCTTCGAGATATATTGCTATTCTTGGTTCTCGTGCGGATATAATAGATTAAATCACGTGAAAAAACTCCGTGCATATATTTAACCTCAAGAATCTATCCCCGCTGGTATTTAGCACTTTAGTCAAACAAAGTTCAATTAAGGTTTAACTCCTCATTTGTCCTTGTTGTATCACACAACTGTTATAAGTTCTCGACACTTTTAAATTTAAGTAGTTGTATATTCATGAAAATTGTATATCTAACCTTTGTTTTCCTTCTTCAACAGGCTTTCGCGTGGCGTCATGGCAGGAGTCGTATTCAATGCTGAAGTAAGTGAAATAATTATAATGATAATATTAAATAAATTACTGTAAGTAGCTGTTCAATTGGTAACAAAAACGATAGGATATAAATATTTATCAAAAAATAACATGAAGTGATATTTTATAATCAATAGAAAATTGTAAATTGATTGAACAAAATTCTGTAGCTATACGAAAGAGGTATTTGTAGATTTATATTACTGCCAGGTTTGCAGTATTAGTTCCAAAGAGTCACCGCGGCCCGTAGAGGAGGGCCGTGGATGGGTTTTAGTCAGTAAGTCTGACAATCCCTTCTGGTTTGCCCAGAGTGGGAGGAGTCATTTGATGACTTCCCATCTTTAAAAATAGAGTTTGAAATAATTTTATTATTGAAGGTTTCATTCTTCCTTCTGTTATACTAGGTAAATAAATAAATGGCCAAATATCTGACGGTGTAGATGGAGCCACAAATTAGAGAATTGAAAATTTGGCACTCAGATGTTCAATATAGAAAAACTACCAACAGAGCCAACCTAATAGGTACAATCGAATGCAATATTAGCAAGTGGCTACTACATTATTAAGGTGAATGCTCCAACCAGCCCGCGAAATTCAAATTTTCTTACGTTTTTTGCAATTTGCAGGCCAATGCTAGGTTGTATGTTGATTAAAATATTATTTGCGGCTGTAAGACATAATGTAGGTACAGAATTGTAATCATCAAAATCATCAATACAACGCTCTAAGTCCATAAAGCTCTAGGAATGACTTTTTCTGTTCTTTTTTGTTCCTACAGCTTTATGAAATTAGAGCGTTTTATTGATGATTTTGATGATTATTATTCTGTAACTACATGTCTTACTGCCGCGAATAATATTTTAATCAACATACAACCTAGCATTGGCCTGCAAATTGCAAAAAACGTAAGAAAATTTGAATTTCGCTGGCTGGTTGGAGCATTCAACTTAAAAGACAATTCTGTTCAGCAAAGTGAGCGAACATTTTCCTCCATTGACTTCAGCCCTTTCTCCGATCAATTTCCAATTTCGTTGAGTTCCTTCACGTGTCAAGCACACGTCTCACTTGGCGCCTTGTTTCACGAACAACTTGTGTTCGACATGTCCTTGCGTTTGTTTGAGACCACAATCAGTAAGACAGATACCGAGCGTGTATGTATAGCTACCGGTGTATATACCTGCGCCTCAACGTTTCTGTATAGAGTTTTGGTCAAGTGAGACTGTTATATAAATTATGTTGCGGTTCGAGAAACATCTTTCAGGAAGTTTTGGAAAAATAAAATGTTGTTAATGTTCAGAAAAGTTGATTTAAAATGACTTTCGTACGTCGCTACAAAGGAAATTCTTGCATTTTGAAACTTCAGACTGTTCAGATAGATACTGCAGATTATTTCAGGGATACCGCCCAGGACCAGATTGATTAATAAGTCTTTAATAAATTATTACAGCCTGCAGAGTTTATAACCAAAAGACAATCAGGGGGTCTAAAAATACCACTTTAGCAGAATCAGAATGCACATCACGCTACCTACCCGTCACTCTCAAATTTTCCCAGAGAAAGTAAAAAAAAAAAAACATTAAAAAAATAATAGTAATATATATTCACAAAAATTTTGTACATTTTTTCACAATTAGAGCGCATAGTCGACAGTTAGTGTAGGTACACAACAGTATTAACATTTGGGCCGAACTAGGCAAAACCTGTATTTCAGCCCTCAATGCCGAACCCCTTGAGTTACAAATAAGTTTTTAAATTATCCAGATATTTTAATGATTCCATCTTAAAATGTACGTAAAATAAAAATAAAAAAATAAGAAAAACATTACAAGTTACATGACAAACAAAACATGGATGGTAGGTAGGTGTGTGAGCAGCCCTCTCTTTGTGTGAGATGGAGGTGTGTGTGAGTGAGTGTGAAAGGTACCTGTGAAGTTTTTCTTTTAAAAAATGTGCAACATTCGATTACCGACTTTTAGTTGTTTTTTATTCAGTTTAAACAAGAAAGATGGATACTTCGAAAATTTGAGTGATTTTTGAATAGGTACCAGTTCCGACGCGGAACTAACGCGGCAGAAACAGCTCGCAATATCAATGTCGCGTTTGAAGAGGGATAATGATACTAAAAATAAAAAAATAAAAAACAATGTGTGTGTGAATTACAATGAATTGAAAGATGGTGGAAGCCAATCTGAGCCAAACTACCCAGGAATTAGCGGCATGGTTTAACGTTACCTTACCAACAATATTGACTCATTTGCGTCAAATCAATAAAATAAAAAAAATACGATTTCAGCTTTGATTAAAGCTTCAACGCTGCGCATGTCAATCGTTCAACAATTTGTTGCGAATAGTTTGCTTCAAATATTTTGCTTCGTGCGGTCAGAGAGAGCCAAAATTGTCGGCATAGCTGTAGCTCACAGAATAATGCACTTGTCTCACCGCCAGCGAGAGAGCGATTAGCTATCCACTGTTTTCTCGCTGATCGCTGAAGAAAGGGACAAGAGAATATCGAGTGAGTAAAAGAGACATACATTTATAGTCGATAGCCGGCTGTTTACACTGCCGTTCGAACAATAAATTTCGGACCGTTTTTTCATTACTAGAACGTAAAGGATCACGAAAGCATCAATCAATTCAGTGCAGCTTTAGGTCTTTATTTCTGTTTTTTAAGTTTAGCCAATAAATTTAATACGATATACGTATGATTTTAATTCTTGTCTTTTGTTACAGCTTTTTACGCACCCTGCGGCAAGTGGACTGGGGAGGATGGCGACGTGACACTCACAACCTGTTCACTAAGCTTATCCGGACCAAGGACCCTCGTGACTCCGAGCAGAGTCAGGAGGTGACCTTACCGGGAAGACAACGACTTTCGGTAAGTAACAGATACCTACTACTCACGGCGCGTTAACGTTAAGCCGGTCACTAAATCCAGTGACTACAACTGATTTAACCGAATTGAATAATCGAATTGCACTGTTTACATTAATACGGTCACCGAATGCGACGACCGTATTCGTTTAAGTTGTCGATTTCGGAACACGGTCTTAGGCTAATACGGCTAACCGAAAACCATATTACATAAGTGGGTTACCGAATACGAACTGTAGTCGAATATGGCTTACCGAAAACCCGTTTACACTAGTCGGTGACCGAATCCGAGATTTTTTTTTTTCGATGGCCTCTCGCAGCTAACGACTCTATAAAGCCTTAGCTACTTAACCGGACTTTATCGAATCTGAGATTTTCAGTGCGATTATTATATTTTTTACGCTAAGTTCAGACTTACTTTAGACAGACTGTCACTCCATGTGCTTAAAAAGGCACGCACATACTCACAACAATCTCGAAATCTATCGAAAAAACAACAACCATTATTTTGATATAAGGAAAAACTACGTGAGTTACCATAGTAACCGAATAATTATATAAATGCGTCTCGCTTCGGCGCCGTTTGCTGGATCCACACACACTTTAACCCCATTTTGCTAGTATTTGAAGTTATGATCAGGAAACAAACTCAAAAAGTTCGATCGCATTTTAAGTAAAATTATAAATGATATTTATTTTGTAAGTAGGTTGTAAATAACACTTTTACACGTCAATCTTTTTTGGTCATTTTAAACTAGATGAAGCCGGCGTTTCCTAGCTGACTGCTCTGAGAAAAAACAAACTCAGAGGTCAAAGTCTCTTTTAAAGTCCATACAATCGTACTGTTCAAATCATATGAAACCATGTAGTTTAATGTCTGAAGTGGTATTTTGAGGAAAGTAAGTACCACACAGATTTGAGTGGGGCTGAACAGACAGTGTAAGCATTTGCCAGTTATCGTGTAGCTCAAACTTAGAACTTTAAGAAGCTCAAGGCAAGAACATTAGGAGACGAATAAGGAGAGAAGAAGCGCACTTTTAATTATCAGTTAAAAGCGCTATTATTAATCACTAGCGTGTGCCAGCGGCTTCGCCCGCGTTATTCCTAGGGAACATACTCCTGGAATATATATAACCTATTTACCCTCATATAGTTCCCGTTCCCATGGGATTTCGGAGTTAAAATCCTATGGCCTTTCTCGGGTCTCAAACTATTTTTGCACAAAATTTCATCCAAATCAGTTCAATGGTTTAGGCATGAAGAATGAGAAAAACAGACAATATTAATAGGGATTATTACAACAAGCGGTCCAAGCGTCCGTGCGTTTCGCATCTACCCGCAACATTAGAAATTTTAAATCAGAATCGAACAAGAGAACTCTAAATCACATCCACGTTTCTTGCGGTAACAACTTGTTTATAATGTAACTTGAAGAAAACAAACTTAAATCTAACAAAGTTGCCCAAGTAAATAACAGAAAGTTGTAGAAGCAACATTGTAACAAATGATTACTCCTTACCAAGTGCCATCTGCTGCAGACGTAAATTATTTTCTGTGATTGCTCGAATGTGGTTGGTACTTGGTATAAGAAGCCGTTTCTTGAGGGCCAAGTTGGTTTTATGTCTGACAAGTTGCAAGTCCTTAGATTATCTTATTTGGATACAAACGTCAGGTGAGTTTAAGTCATGTTGCGAGGAATATGGAATTTAAGGACGGGTTTTATTCTCCTGTAGAAGTGTTAAAGTGTATGGCTTAAGGGTACCTGCACGTTTGCGCGGAGCGAGGCAGCGGAGCGGAGAAACGGGGAAATAGGCTAGATTCCATCATCCACAAATTGCAAAAAACTGTTTAGTAGGTACGTCAGTCAGAGTTTGAAAAATAATGGACACGTATTTTTTGTCTTTGTAAATCAATGAATATTGACAAAGATAAAACGCATCAAAACTCGGGAGTGGCGGCTCGTGACGTCACGACTCACTAAAACTTATGCGAAGGTGTGACGTATTGAGAATTTTAAAAGCGTCGTAACTTCGTAAATTTTGGTTCCCGTAAACAAAAGAAAAAACACGGGTCAAATATTTTTTGATAATCTAACTGACGGACTAATTAGATTTTTTCAGGTCACAAGCCTATTTTAAACAATGTAATCACTGACATTTGAACTGACATGTTTGGTTATTTCTCCGTTTCACCGCTCACACAGGCATCTAAGGCTCCGCAGCACTGGCGTGTCACGAACACTGAATCGCGAGTGGAGGCTACTCGCTATATACAATTGCAGCAATTCCATACAGAACGTCTTAAAAATCATTTTTTTTTAACAATATATGTACACACAAATAATTATAAAAAAAAGGAAACCGAAAAATAGTTACAAAGGTGATGCTTTTTTTTGGGACAAGCCTGCCACACATTCCCAACCTCTGCAACTCCTGAAAGCCAGAATCAACAGTGGCGACCACCAGAAAAACGCCGAGTTAATGAAGCCCGACGAGTCCCGGAGAAACGATTCAAATGTCTTGGATCCCGCATCGAAATTAATCAGAAAGTACAGCGGAGGAGTAGGAAAAAATAAATATAATTTCCACTTCCCTCCTTATCAAGCAGGAGACAGATTTGAGTTAGGCCAATAGGCACCAAGGGACATATACAACTGGGTTAAGCCCAGTTGCCAAGCACCACGGATTATATATTAACACTGAAATTAATGGGTCCTAAATTGTGAGCTACTTTTGATTCCAGTAATAAGTATGGCAAAATCGCCTGAAAGGTGATGCTTTTTTTTTGGGACAAGCCCGCCACACATTCCCAACCACTGCAACTCCTGAAAGCCAGAATCAACAGTGGCGACCACTAGAAAAACGCCGAGTTAATGAAGCCCGACGAGTCCCGGAGAAACGATTCAAATGTCTTGGATCCCGCATCGAAATTAATCAGAAAGTACAGCGGAGGAGTAGGAAAAAATAAATATAATTTCCACTTCCCTCCTTATCAAGCAGGAGACAGATTTGAGTTAGGCCAATAGGCACCAAGGGACATATACAACTGGGTTAAGCCCAGTTGCCAAGCACCACGGATTATATATTAACACTGAAATTAATGGGTCCTAAATTGTGAGCTACTTTTGATTCCAGTAATAAGTGGCAAAATCGCTTGTAAGGTGATGCTTACTGACTGTTGGCCCCATAGGAAAAGCTGTTCATTATCAAAAGTAGAATGACCTATTTTCGGTGTTCCTATATTAAAAAGTTACCCGGTAAAACCCAAAATACCAACCTAATCCTCATTTGACAGGCCTGTTGGTCTAGTGGTTAGTGACCCTGACTGCTATGCCGGAGGTCCTGGGTTCGATTCCCACCCAGGGCAAAATATTTGTGTAATGAGTACGGTCATTTTTTCTGTGTCTGGGTGTAATTTATCTATAATATTTATATATTTAGAAATATATAAGTATGTTTATCAGTTGTCTAGTACCCATAACACAAGCTCTGCTTAGCTTAGGACTAGATGGCTTTGTATGATAGTTGTGGAATATTAAAAAAAAAATATATATAGAATTCTTCCGTTACTGGTAAGTAACTGCGAGGCTGACTGACTGAGTGACTGACAGGCAATTTCTGGTCGTCGAAAGCTGAAATTTGGTATATAGGTTCCTTGGGAAGTGTTGGGGAGCACTAAGAAGATTTCCCGAAATTTGGTATATAGGTTCCTTTGTTTGGCTTTGATATTCTTATGCAAGGCGTATAGGACGGTTAGTACTGAAGCCTTACCGGTGCTGGCGGGTGTTCTCCCAGTCGATCTTGAGGTGCAGCGGCGTGCTGCAATGTACTTCTACGCTAGAAAGATCACGGACCCAGAGTTTTTACCGCAACGCGACCGTGCTAAGATCTCTAGATTACTAAAACCCCAGACTGACGTCTGGGAGGTACTTTTATGCGAATGGCAATGTAGGTGGGAAGATTCCATCAAGGACCGACACCTCAACCAGTTTTTTCCATCCGTTCGTGAGCGGCTGGAGAAGACATGGCTGGAGGTGGATCACTGTGTTGCCCAATTTCTCACAGGTCATGGCAACTTTAAGAGTAAATTATTTTCCTTTAGGCTTGTGGCCTCACCTTTATGTCAATGCTCTACAGCTGACCTTGAATACGAATAATCCGCACATCACATCTTGTGGGAGTGTATTCTTTGGCAGACTGAACGTAATGTTATGTTAGATAGTATTCAGGTTAAATCTGGAGTAGTTTACTATACGGACCTTGTAGAAACCAGAACAAATTTCCGTGCGTTCAGGCGATTTTGCCATACCTATTACTGGAATCAAAAGTAGCTCACAATTTAGGACCCATTAGTTTAAATGTTAATATATAATCCGTGGTGCTTGGCAACTGGGCCTAACCCAGTTGTATATGTCCCTTGGTGCCTATTGGCCTAGCTCTAATCTGTCTCCTGCTTGATATGGAGGGAAGTGGAAATTATATTTATTTTTCCTACTCCTCCGCTGTACTCTTCTGATTAATTTCGTTGCGGGATCCAAGACAGTTCAATCGTTTCTCCGGGACTCGTCGGGTTTCATTAACTCGGCGTTTTTTCTGGTGGTCGCCACTGTTGATTCTGGCTTTCAGGAGTTGCAGTGGTTGGGAATGTGTGGCGGGCTTGTCCCAAAAAAAAAAAATTGCATGAAATAACTAACAGACATGTTACTGTTAGCGCCCACGTTCATCTCGTACATAATTTATACAGAATATGCTGCTGCAACTTGGTCCCAACAAAGCTCCAGAATATGATCAAGTCGTATACGGTGTTCAACATAGTTGTTATTAGCTTGAAGGCAGTTGGAAACTACGGGAACATCGAACATTGTTCGACCATGCTATCCTAACATGCTTCGTGCTTCCGGAGTTACCTACAATGTTGTTCGCGGTTACCCCGGTCCGGAGTTACCTACAATGTTGTTACCGTCGAAGTTAATGCTGATGTAATGTAGATTAAGAAAATATAGTGCACATTTTATGGTACTAGAGGAGCGCCTGGTATAGCGATTGCAGTCGCTCTGGTCAATCTCAAGGTCAGTCCATGGATTTGTCATGATTCATACCTACTGTTAAAACGGGGTGAACAAAAACGCAGGGGTAAATAAAAACAAAACACTGTAGGAGATTTTCACTTTATTTAAATACAGCTTACAGCATTTAAGAACTCTAATTTTAAATCAATGTTACTTTAAAAGATTTTTTTAAACCAATAATGTGGCAATTAAAATTGAAACTTTTTTTCCAAGTTTTGTTTCTGTAAAAACAGAAACCGAGAATCCAAGTATAGTTGCATTATCTTTTTCAACCGGCGCAAAAAGGGTTATGTTTTTATCAAAGGTACATTCTGAAAAGCACAATACAAAACTTTTTACAAAAAAATACAACCTACTTCCAAAAAAAAAAACACTACAAAGTAAAAAATAACTTTAATTTCGGCAGTCGGTGTTTTTGTTAGTTTCTTCGTATTTTGATAACGACTTCCGAATTCCGTATGTTTTTTTATTTTTCACTTTTTAGAGGTACTTTACACCTAACAACACTACTACAAAATTGCAGGAAAGCAAAATACGTAATTTAGATTAATTGGATGACAAAAAACCATCATCCAAGTAAACGAATTCCAGCTATTTCGATTTAAAATCCAAACTTGTAGAAAATGCCTAAGGCTTTAAGTCCGCCTTTGTACAGTGTCTTTACTTGTGCATAAAGTTTTAATAAATAAATGAGAATAAAAATTCAAATCGGTTCACGGAGTTATGAGGTAACAAAAAAAAATAAGTACAGCCCAAGTGAGAACCTCGTTCTTTTTGGGTAGTCGGTTAAAATTATCATCGTTATCCCGCCCCCGTCTTATGTTACTTAGGGTTGGCGCAATACGTTTTATTCCCTTTCTGTTTCAATAATGCTCTTCTTAATAATTTTCTTAAACTATCAGAAAACATCGTAGTTGAATTAAAAGAAATCCCCTAAGTGACTTTTAATAAAACAATGCACTGTATTTATTCACCAACAAAAATATAACATTCTTAAGCTTACCCCGCGAAATGGGTAGGTACCTCTTTCGTCCAATGCAGGCCACAAATTTATATTTCAAAAGGTAGTCTGTCTGGCTGTATGCAGTAACGTTCCCTTCGGTTAAAGCTGGTCCTTCCGATGGCTGAATATTTAATGGTTTCATTACAGTCCGCTCTACAAAAATACTAAATTCCACCGTCCAGAAATAGATTTTATAGTATTTTTATACAGGGTTATTTATACAGGGTTATTTGTAAAACACCGACAACCTCTCAGGACTATGTTACTAACATCATAATCAACAAATTTTGTTCTATGACCCTTAAAAATCTATACTAAAATTATAAAGCAGACGAATGTTGAGAAAAACATCAATATGGCATGTGCTATGTCAGCTCCCGTAGAAAAAAATTCGAACCCCAATGTGCCATTTAAAACTGCCACCCCACCGTCCAGTCCCAGTGGCTGAAAGGCTTTTTCCTAAAGTTTTTCTAATTAACATGAATTTAGAATGCAACTCCAAGTATTCAAGAACGTGAAACATGACTGAAACAGACAACAATATACCTTACATAGCTTCTGGATTTTTTCTTGAAACTGGGACAAAAAACGTACAAGCTTGTAGATATTATGACACATCGGAAAATTAACCACTATCAGAGATTTTCAGCGTCGTATCCGAGCAACGCGAAAATAAGATCATCCGAACCAGCTTCCGCAGCGCGATTTTAATTTCGTTAAAAGCCCAACCATTTTTGAGCAAGTCTATTAAGAGTGTGTATTCCGTCCACTAGCGCCGCCAATCGTTTTTTATTAATTGTGGTAAATTTAAGACACGTAGATAAAAAACCGCTCTGTAGTGCACTGAAGAAAGCTACTTTTGCTGCAGCTATTTTTAATACATAAGTCATGGCTAAATAGCCAAAACGGCAATGATTGCTAAAAGTGGCCACTTTTAGCAAAAATATCGACTTTGGCAACTGTTTATGTTCTAAAGTACAAAACATAACTCTCAAAACATAATAAATACATTTCTTCAGTGCAGTACAGAGCGGTTTTTTATCTACGTGTCTTAAATTTACCACAAATAATAAAAAACGATTGGCGGCGCTAGTGGACGGAATACACACTCTTAAGCCCCCTTTAGACCTATAAACGTCATGGTTTTCCGTATCGGAATATTTTCAGCGACATCCTTTTGAAATACGGCACCCACGACTCGTTTTAGTCTTATTAGTCGAGATATGAGAAGAGACCACGAGCTCCAATTCCTGTTTGGGTTTGCATGACAGATGTATATTCATCTCCATATTATGAATGTGTCATTTTCCAACGGAGATTCTTTTCTGTTCTTTATCATGCTTATATTCTCATGACAATATTTTGTAGTTGGTAAAAAAAGGTTAAGTATTTTTTTTATTATTTTTGAGCATAATAGGCTCAATACAAAAAAAAAAAACTATTATAGATACAAAAGTTTAAAACTGTGTCGAAGCTATCAACGCCCATATGCAGCAAAAAAATGCAGCCAATCGTCTATTAAATTAAGTATTTAATTACTTATAGCATAGTAATTTTATTGAATGCGAGTATTTGAACTATGATAACTTCGGTCTTACTTCGTATTTACAAAAAAACTTAGATTTATTTTAGCCATGACTTTCTTTTACGAAATTGTTTTTTTTGTCAGAGGCGATCGTGGCTAGATAACGACAGCCGCACGAGTCAAACTTCAAGGTTAAGCAACGCTTGCCAAGGTTGTTCTGTGGACAGAGGACAAGATGGTCCTCTCAACATACCGTAACATATTTCAAAAATAAAAAAACTTTTTTCAAAAAAATACAACCGACTTCCAAAAAAAAAAACACCACAAAGAATATAAAATAACTTTAAATTCCGAAGTCGGTGTCAAAATACGAAGAAACTAACAAGCACACCGACTTCTTTATTTTTCACTTTTTAGTGGTACCCTTACCTAACAACACCACTGCGAAATCGCAGAAAAGCAAAATACGCAATTTCGATAACTTGGATGACACAAAACTATCATCCAAGTAGACGAATTCCATCTATTTCGATTTAAAATCCAAAGATCATAACCTTTCATAAAATTTAAATGGGACCAATCTGCAAGTAGGTATAATCCTTTCAGATAAAACAAGAATTTTTCGAATCGGTTCATAATTGTCGGAGTTAATGAGGTAAAAAACAAAAAACATACATAGAATTGAGAACCTCCTCCGTTTTGGGAAGTCGGTTAAAAATTTTAGGATTGATAGTGTTGAAGTTGGAGATAAATCGGGAATTGTCATTGTTGATCTAATTTCTTGAATAAGTTCTCAATCTTAAAAAAATATAATTCAAACTGTCACAATAAGTATTTTTATTTGATATGTCACACGATAGTGTTTAAAGAACTTTCTTTTGAAATTTTCTAGTTTGAACCACAAAAGTGTCCTCATACTCAAAATTTATTTTACGTAACGCGTCTGTGGGGTCACAGAAGACCATGGAGAATGCCCACGGCACTATGGACAAATGTACTCAATTCAACATTGTTGTGTCTTCATAAAATCATCTTTAAAATACTTGATGGCATGTCTAAATAATACCTCAAAAGATTTAACACAAACTACAATGGCATTTCTGAGTTATTTACGAAAATGAAATTACTATTTTGAGGTTATGTTCGACCAAAAATTAGTTGAAAAAAGCTATTTAAAAGGGTCTGAATGGGTTTACGGGTGAGCTTGGTATCTTTGAAGCATAATTTGTGTAAAATCTGTAACGTTTTACCTCACCAAGTCTTACTGATTTAGATTTTGCGCATTTTTAAGTCTCATGCCCGCGTTTCATGAAATTGCAAAGCATGGAAGAAATCATTACTAAAATAGTCAATCGCTTAGTGTTATTGTCTAGATCCTACTCAAATCATAGATGTGGTAGGTGTCATGAAATGGTCATTGTAAGTAGAGAGGGAAGGTAAAACACACAATACCAAATACAACAAATATAAGAATGATTATTTCTTAAACTTGTATTTAATCTTCTAAAAATATGTTATTCAAAAATAATGCTGGAACACTAACATTGTCATAACGTGCCCAGCTCAAATACCACACTATGCACATTACATGCACACAGCAACCTACAGTTCTTTTTCCCACAAGGCAAGAACAATAGTATCCTACTATAGTGCCTAATGTATCTCTTACATTTTCATCTTTATTAACTAAAATATAACTATAATATGTTCTACTAGACACATGCCTCGATTTTATTCTTCCTCTTACTAAATAATTATTAGTTCCCAATACTAAAATTCTGTGCAACTGCAATCTAAATGATACTACACACAATTCATTCATATCCTCAAATACACTTAAGTGATTGCAAAAAAACAATCCTATCCTCGAAGTTAGTTATTACCAACACATCAGTAGAATCAGTAGAAGGTTTCTACCTATATAGGTTATGTTACAATCCGGTAACCCAACGTTGAGGTGAGAAACTAACACACAGACATGGATTGTACTTGTGTCTTCTAAGATTTGTTATATGGTACGTAAACATAAAGCGCAGTTCCTAACTTAAAAAAATCCTACTACGTTAAAAATACAATAATATGCATTCTTACCGGTGTTGGTGAGATCCAGACTCGTAAAATGTCCATGATGTTATTCGGAATTTCCGACAACATGTGTCTGCGCCTAAGTGGCGTTAATCTCAAAGAGCAGTTAAGACATTGCATTACAGTCGCACTCGCCATGATAACAACTCAAAAAGTCCGGCTTTTAGTAATAAACAATACACACGGAGCAGTGGCGTTAAAAATATGTTTATTTTCAATGGGTTGGCAGCAGTAACGGAGGAACTAAAAGGCTCGACTCGAAGCACAACGTACCAAAACCAGCAGAAATAACAGTATTGTTTGTATTGCAAAAATATGACAGACGCGCAATAAACGTCAAATAAGGTTGTACCCATACTGATGAAATATCGATTTTTGATCGATTTCCGTAAACCAGCCAGTGGTATTTCACAAACACAACTTAGCGCCGATGTCACCGTTTACAGCCACTGATATTGATAATGCCAGCAACCCCTTGTGATTTAGAACTCAGTTATTACTTTACAATAAAAGATTGAACAATCAATACAAAATCGATATCATTTTATGTAGGTAGGTACGCACATTACCCGCAATAGAAAAAATGGACTTCCCTAGTATTGACAGTCGGTAGTAAAAAATGGCGTACTATAACGTCGGAAACATAAAAGTACTAATTATTTTTCAAAAAACTATCCCATTTTAAATATCAATCAAAATCTTTTTAAAAATATATTTTTATTTTAAATATTTCATGCCGTTCAAGGTTTTGAGACACAAGTAATTTATCAAGAGTACTGTTCATGGGCAATCTCTTTTCAACAGAATCGGTCGGAAAACTGGCTGTGAAAGACGGATTGACAGGCAGACAGACATACCGACCAACAGACAGATAGACACTCAAGTGATCCTACAAGGGGTCCGTTTCTTGAGCGTCAAGTGCTCAAGTAGTGTTGCCAACGTGTGGTAAATTCCCCAAACTGAGGGGAATTAATCCACTGACGTATAAATCATATGGACATGGCATACCTACAAAAAAAATGTGGATACCTACACTTTGCTGAGAACATAAAATGGCTGTTATAGGGCAGCCCATGTCGATATTTCTTTACAATAACATCGATAAAAGATTGTGAGAATGTTTTCATAATGTCACAGTACAATATCAACGGGTATTTTTAACACACTTTTCTAAGCTTGACTTGTATAGAACTAACAAAATAACTAGAAATGTAAACAAATCTTAAAAGTTAGTTTTAACCTATTTCCCGGTTTTTGATTAAAGCTAAAATTTGGCGTACATATTTAGTTTGGATGACGTGGCTGACGATTGTATTGTTCAATAACTAATCTAAAATGAGAGAATCGCTATCTTTTACTAAAAGCAGTGCGAGAAAAGTACCTACAGCTATAGCTATTAACTAAGTTAGAGATGTTTGTTTATGTTTTAACTTAACTAGTTGTACGGATGTACGGACATTTTATTTCATTTAAATTTGACTCTCTCAGTCTCTTTCTCGTTTTATTAGAGAGAAAAAGATAGCAATAGCCTATATTACTTAATTAAGTTTAGTTTGTGCACGACAGAATCGAGACCATGGCATGGGGAGCTAACTGCTAACTAACGTCATTCTAAATCCAATGTGGCGGACTACTTATTTTGTATGATATGAAATGAAAAGGTTTGCTGAGAACAAGAATAATAAAAAATAAGCCGGCCAAGTGCGAGTCGGACTCCCGCATTAAGGGTTCCGTACCATCGTAGAAGATTTAATATTACTTATATTATGTTTCTATTGCCATTATTAAGAGTCCTATTACGAATCGTAAATGCTCGTTTGCAATAGACGAAGTTACGTTGGGTCTGCGTTGGGAGTACATCTATAGTCCGCGAAACAATTTTGATACTTACTAGTCTGAATAGGATTATAGTTTATTTGGGCGCTCGCGCGAGACTGAGTGAGGAGCGCGCGCGCTGAATTGACGCAGAATATACAGTACTTTAATTTTATTTATTGTAATTTTGTTTAATTATATTGACAAACGAAAACTAATTAAACGTATTCATTGTAGATTGAAATTTTATATCATATTAATTTATTTGATAAAATTGTTTTTATTTGGAATATAATGGACGCTGAATCAAGACATTTCTGGCTTAAATTAGGCTTTCTATACGTTTTTTTCCGTGAAAACTCAAGGAATTTAAAGAAATTCTAGAACTCCAATAAACAAGTAAAACATTCAACTTACCTTTTAGTAATTTTAGCTTTTAAAAGAATTGATTGTAACAATGTGAATTTGACCGTCAAAGTTCCATCGCCGACATTTTTTCTTGCAAACTGAGTTCGTAAAATATTTATAGTAAATTACACGAAAAGGAAAATGAAAATGTGTAACTCTAACTTACAAGAAAGAGACTGGCACTATCGTTATTCATGATCAAATAATTAAAATATCTTACTGCTGCTGATAATTACAGCGTCAAAAATCATGAATTTCCGTAAAAAATCTAATAGGACTCTTAAGATAAGTAGGTACATCGAATAAGTTTGTGTCAATTTAAATTAAATGTGAAAGTGTTATTCTAGACTCAAGAATAACACTTTCACATTTCAATTTCTCTCAGAAACGAGAGAAATTCTATATTCTAAATTGAGGCTCTAGATTCTAGAGCCTTGCGTTAGGTAGACATTCGAGACTGAGTGGTGGGAACAAATTCTAAGAAAAGAAATGACGCTGCATCGTGAGGGGTCCCGGCATGGACGTCTCCAAAACTTATGTATCTTTTCTAACATGCCGATGATTTCGGGTTTAAATCTAAAGTCAACAATAATTATTTATAATAGGTTAACATGTGAACACCAACAAATGACGGACCTGCTGCAAATTTTAACATGTTTTGTTCACTAGGCTGTGATCTCATGAAGGATCAAAATGTCGCTACATTCGAACTAGGTGAAATTAGAATACACACTCTTATAGATTCATTTCCATTAATTTTCTGTCTTCTAACTTTCTCATTATGTCTCTTTATCGTCTTGTCCTGTTTTTGGCAAATTTTTATTGTGTGTACCTGAAATCAAATAAAATAAAAGTAAGCTTTAATGGATATTGAAGACAAGCGAGAGATTAAATTCGCAAATAATCATGACAGGAAATACTGAAGCTAGTCATACCGATACTAACCAAATAAACACAAATGTTCAGTCTTATTTTGGCACTATAGGTACTGTTGGAAAAGTTTATAACAAGCAATGTTACTTACCAATAAGGTTCGTGAAGGTAAAGCATCGTCACGCAATGTTACTTTATTCAGTGTCCGGTTAAAACAAGATTTTACAAAGAGAAGAAAACAAATATGAAATTTTTTGTTGTTGTTTGCCTTCAACACCGATTGTTTCCGGCCAAATTTTCTTTTTTCATTTATTAGCATTTAAGGTTGCCTTAAAAATAAAACAAAAATACAATTACCATAATTTAGCATTATCGATATCTATCAAAATGCACTACTCTATCCCTACAATCAAAAGAAAATGATTTCATGATATATAGTTATTACTGCTGATAATAAAGGCAAAAGAGGAATTGTGTAAATACTTTACTGTTGAAACTCTTCAAAGAATGCAGAATATTTTGTTTATTATAATATATAAACTAAATCTAAAGATATTTCAGCTGAAATTAAGTACGTACTGGTGCAAAGTTATGTTTAAGTGATTTCCGATTATTTTAATGCTATTGGAGCATATTGCAATTGACGACTTCCATTATAAAATCGAGTTCAAACACCATAACACGGCAAAATTACTCCAAAATTCACAAATAGGTATATAAACAGCTCAGCAGCATTTGACAGTTGATGTACCCCAAACAGCGAGAAGATAAAATGGCGATTCTGTCGCAAATAGGTATTTCAATGACGCTAGGAACGATGCCATTACAGTACCCGTCAAAAACACGAGCACTGAGCCGTCAATATGACAACCAATCATAGTAAATGTCAGCCATTATGCTGTCACAGCGAGCTACGGAATTGTAAAATTTGACATCCACAAGTGCTTTTTGTAACAACCGTCACCAAGCAAGTTTCCTTTGAAGTATCAAGTGAAATTTACGATATCATGAAAAATATTTTGTTGTTGAAATGTAGCTTTGAACTTCTATTTTCAAAATTTCGCTAACAAAAGATTTGATTGTTGATTCTTTTTATCGCAACATTATTTTATTATCATATCAACATAATAGTATTGCATGTCCTAATAGTCAAAGTAAATAGTAGGACATAATATTTTTTAAGGTTTCCGAACTTCCGCAATAAACGGAACCCTTGCAGAATCACTCGAGTGTATGTCTGTCACATTCCCCAATTTGGGGACAAAACATCAACTGACTCCCCGCTAATTCTCCTATTTTTTTAAGAAATTATAGAATTTTCAACTGATTTTATAGGATTTTATTTTCATGAAATTATCAAGAAAGTAGTCTAAAGAAACATATAATTTAACCCAATTTTACCCGTTTAGACGTGATTCTCATTTTTATTCAGCTGCTAGAGGGGTACTGCGCCTTAAGACAGACTCGATATCTTTGAAAAAGTGTTCTGACTTTGCCCGGACTATCGATATTTAAAATCTCCGTATTTTCCCCTCATCATCTTGCCAATCCCCAATAAATCCCATCTTCTTGAGATTCCCCGCAGTTTGAGGAGTTTACCACACGTTGGCAATACTACTTGAGCGTCAAATGTCCGCAACCGTGGAGCTCGCAGTGTGTACCGCGGCACCTACGTCCGATAATAGGCGTCCGATTTTTTGTAGGAGAAAAATGGAATATTACGCACACGTCCTACAAAAAATCGCCAGTCTTTACCTGGCAAGGAAAAATCGGCCTGATAATCGGTGCTATTAAAAGTTGACGTGGTCGGGTAGCGTTGACTAGAAAATAGAAGTAGCTTAATTAGAATTCGAATAGATTCAGAAGCCAGTTAATCTGACTCTAGTCTTGCCATAAAGTACCGTGTTACTCAGTTAATGGGTTTTGGAGGTTTGGTAGGCAGCCGCAGCCGCTCCGCGTAATATACTGTTACTCAGCTAAATCCGGTTTGACTGAAAGCCGACCCTAATATAGTTGGGAAAAGGCTAGACAGATAATGAGTTTTTATACACATTTTTGGTTTGTAAGGCAAACCACAACCAAGCACAGTAAGGCAGTCAGCAACTTTTGTCGTCAAATGTCACAGAACCATGTATCAAAATCGGTTCTCACTCTCTTGAGGAACACAAATTAAATCATTTTCTCCTCCACCTTTTGTAGGGAAAAAAGCCTCTTTTTTTGGCCCTACTGATTATACTAGAGCGAAGCCACGGGAATAGCCAGTAAACCATACATCAAACAAATTTCTTTCCTTCGGGGATTAAGTTGCTAAGTGATTCTGTGGACTCGTTCTTTTCACGGGATATACGGAACCACGTTGCCACTCCGTGCGGTAAACTTACAACATTCTTTCGTCGCACACGAGGCGCTCGGAATTCTTCAGTATTATATCGTCCAATTTCTTTAGTTTGCTGTTAATATCAGATTCCGTTCGTTAGAGGACAGAGTTTAATAAAATCCGTTGAAAAACTACAGACACCCTTGTAGTCTGGAGATGAGCATTCCTAAGAATCGTTTTCGCGGAAAACGTTGAAATGGAAGTTGAAATAACGTTTAAGTGTAATATTACCAAAGGACGGTGAGAAATACGTATTTGTTTAATCTATTTTGCCGTCGTCTGTTAACTGTCTGATCGGTTTCAGCGAACATTATTTCCTGCGACAACCCTTGCGCGTAGGAAATGCCGTTCCAACATTTCATTCATGTTAACTTGGTGTTGAACTGTAACGTTGAAATAAACAGCAAACTAGGAATTTACTTGTTGGACATCTGCCATTGACACTGATATTTATATTTGATGGAAATAGCTAGGACGATTTCAAACGAGTTTGTTATGAACAAGTTTGAAATTAGTATTAGCGTTCAAACAAAAAGAAGAACACTAAAAATGTAAGCCTTTGTTTAGGTGTTGAAACTATTCATTTATTTTATACTAGCTATCCCCCGCGGCTTCGCTCCTGACAACTGCAACTTCTTTATTTTGATCTTTCATAAGAATCTTCTCCTGCCAGTAACAAACGCAACAAAAAAGAATACCTACATTAATACAACTTAAACCTTCCTTGAGAACCATTCTATCCATTTGTAAAAAAAACATGAAAATCGGTGCTGTAGTTTTTGAGTTTATGGCGAACAGACAGACAGATACACAGATAGACAGACGCGTCGGAGGATTTTGTTTTATAATATGTAGTGACGATAGATATATGTTTATGCAGTTGGCCGAAGGAAATTTTCTTGGAATACGACCAAAGATAACTTCAAAGCTCTCGTAACTTGCGTCGCGTTGAATAGAGTAGTATCTCCTAACAAGAATAATATCGCTATAGGTAAACCTACCCCTCTCCCACGCTGACATTTAAATTTGCTATGCTGCGGAGTACACGAATACGTTTGGATCTACCTAAACTATTAAGATTGCAAGAGAATTAAAACGTCAACTTTAAACATTCAATTTAACTACGCAAAATACTGGTATTCAGCTGAATCCGGTTAAAATAGATTCAAGATTCAAAGATTGAAAAGCATTCATTTCAAATAAACAATTTACAGGCACTTTTGAAATGTCAAGATCGGTCAGTCAAAAAAAAATTAGTCAAAAAAAAAATTTTACAAAAAAATTCAACCGACTTAAAAAAATAACACTACAAAAAAAAACATACAACCGAATTGATAACCTCCTCCTTTTTGGGAAGTCGGTTAAAAAAAAACGTGAAGCTATTTGCAAGTTCCAAAGTGTAGATCTCTAATTGGAAGAACGTGCAAGAAACTCCACGGACACTCTTTTAAATCATGTGTTGTTTTACAAAAATCTTAGTTACATACGTACTTGTTTCTTCTGCATGTGAGGACAGTGCAAAATAAAACTTATTACAATAACTTAAACTATAAAGATCAAAATAAGCCATTGCTGGTTAAGAGATGACCAGTCTGAACTGACGGCGCCCGTTCACGAACCTGACGCATGTATACCATTCAGCTCAACCATTTTGAAGGGAAACGAATGATCCAACACACGCGCCGCCATCAGCGAAATATTTGAGTGAGCATGGCATGCTCTCAATCACCATGCTCCTTCATGTCAAACAAGTAAAATTATAACTGATCACATATGTATTATGTAAATGGCTCCATGGTACTCACATTTACAAAAAATGCAAAATATGCTTCTAAATTACACAAAACTATGGTTGTTAATGACCAAGTAATGAAATAACAAACAATTTAATTCCTACTCCAAAAAATTACGTCCAGTAAGTATAATAAACCATCCCAAAAAAAAAAAAAAAATTAGCGACGAGCATAAATATTCCATTTCTTATATAACTAATTACATCGCTGTTTACAATCTCACTTTTCAGATAAATTAGTAACATCAATAAATTCCTGTGTGAAGCCAGTAGCACCGTTTACGGTTCGAATATGTTGATTCAGCCGAAGAAAACGTTTAGCGTATAAAATGGTCGTTTAGGTAGATATTTATGGGACGCCAATATCCGCAGCGAATGTGCAGGGCGGTGTGGGACGAGATTATGTGGGGGTGATATACTCGCAAGTCATAACTGCCACCATAGTGTTCCATCTGTATAACAAGTTACTATACATTACACGCAGTCGGAGGCAATGGTAGTTTGTATCTTTGGTCAACAATACATTGCCTCCGACTGCGTGTAATTTAAAGTAACTTGCAATTTTAACTTGTTTTTTACTTTTCAGTTCATTAACTTTAAGCAGTCGGGTTTTTGTTTTAATAATAATAATTTTATTTCCAACTTTTTAGTTAGTAACAAATATGAATATTAGTGAGAACCCCAATTAAATAACTTTAAATCACTTTATATCCTAAAATATTATTTCAACTGAAAAATGGTTAAAGAAACGTCACAATGATTTCAAAATAGCTATTCAACGATGCCCCACATGACATAGTTTGTTGACTTTCATTTTTTTCATTTTCACAATATGGCGTCCAGTAGTCGCCATATTGAATTTTCACAAACGTCTCGCCGGACTAAGAGGAATCGATTGACGTGTGAATCATAAAAATTGGCCCAGGAGTTTGGTATGTATAGTGCTTCAAAGGAACATACAAACATACATAGGCTGATAAAGACATACCACTCCTTTGCGTTGCGCAGTGGGGTGTCAAGATATACATTATTGCACACTGAAAATAGGTAGTTACACAACTCTTTTACACAAACTACATCGCAAACCAACTGTATCGGAAATCAAACATATGTCTCGTCTCGGCGGTTGAAACGAGTTGGTGAGCGATTGAAGTTTCGATAGTTTTGACGCTCAGCTTTAAGCGAGTGCTTTTGTGTGGTGGGATTTAAATTAAATTAAAAAATTAAAATTCTTTTATTTCAGACCACAAGCCCATTTGGTTATTACAACACACAAAAGCAATAAGGCGCGTCCCCGAGCAAAACGCAGCGGTAGCCGTTTTTTGTGCAGTTTTTTGGAGCTATCTACTCTTTATCCAAAAGAAATATCAACTAATAAAAAATACATTAAATTTCTACACAATCTTGGCTTCAAAATGGTAGATTTTTTTATTTATTACTAAGTATATTGTTTGAGTAATCTCCTCACAACGAAACTACAGAAATGAGAAAAAATTACTGAAAACATGCATCTTCTTGAAAACTAACGATTATTTTGATTTTGTACTTACACTAATGGATAGGCAATTTAAGTATTTTTTTCAAACGACCAAAATTAGATTTTATAACGATTTTATTCAACATTCTGAGCGTATTCGCTATTGTATCTCTTGCGCTGTTATTGAGGGAAGAAATGCTCAAGGTTATTTGGTCAGGGTACGGCCTATGTTGGCGTACCCAATGCCCCAGTATGGGACTGTCCCACCTGTCCGCTCCAGTGCTCAGGATGTTGTTGGGGCTGACGCGTACCCTGCGCATGATGGAGGCGCATCATGCGCATTTTAGAAGGGATAGGGAATTTACTACCCGTAGGCAACTGTCATTAGATTTGTTAAGAACACTGATTAGCGAATTCTAAATTCAAATAATATGTCGATAATTGGTATAAATGGTATAATTTGGGTATTAGTTCTAAGACTGAGGGCGCTGTCCATTACAGAGGAGCGAGGCAGCGGAACGGAGAAATATAGAAATTTTAACCAATCATGTCAGTCAAAATGTCAGTGACTCGCGTGGTACAGAGATTTTATGCAATAGGCTAGATTCCATCATCTACAAATTGCAAAACTATTAAGTCCGTCAGTTAGAGTATTGAAAAAAAATGGACACGTAATTTTTTGCTTTTGTAAATCAATGAATATTGACAAAGATAAAACGCATCAAAACTCGGGAGTGGGGGCTCGTGACGTCACGACTCACTAAAAATTATGCGAAGGTGTGACGTATTGAGAATTTTAAAAGCGTCGTAACTTCGTCAATTTTGGTTTCCGTAACAAAAGAAAAAACACGGGTCAAACATTTTTTGATAATCTAACTGACGGACTATTTACTGTTTTTCAGGACACAAGCCTATAGCCATTGGTTAAATTTTCTCCGTTTCTCTGCTCCGTTGCCTCGCTCCACTGTAATGGACAGAGGTACCCTAAGAATGTGGTTATTTTTTTAAGAAAAAGCGTATAAAAATAATCAAGTCGGGATTTATATTAGTTCACAAGAGTATTGTAATTGGATTTGAACTTGCAAAGATAATTTCTTATATGGCAAATAAAACAAACTGTCAAACATCATTTAAAAATGTATAATCAAATAATTTTAAGTTAACATAGGTGTCCAAATCAAAATTTAATGTTTAAGGTTTTGATGTCTCAACATTTTTTCTAACCTATTTTTGTCACTTTGTGGTCAGAATTTATAATGTTTTCGTCTGAAAGATTTTGCTCATTTAAAAATACCAACCCCACATTCAGCCATTCTATTTTAAACGTCATTCATGGTTGTATTGGGACCGACCTGTGAGTGTTGAACTCCTGCCACTTTGCGTGGGATGGCGTGGGACGAAGCGGACGATTTGGGGCGAATTTCAACCCCAGTGTTCATTTAGCACGCATTGCGAATATTGCAGAATGACTGTGGAATAACTTTCCTGCCACCTTTCAGCTGAAACCTTTTGTTGTGTTAGATGAGTTATGAAACGTTTCACGCTTGATCCTTGACACAATTGTGTGCTTATAGATCTGGAACTTCAGAAAGGTTAATCAAAAGGTACAAGATTAATGAAAAGTTTTTTCCTACTAGCCAATTTACGAAACTAAAATTAATTCAAATCACCGCGAAACTAATTTGTTTTGAATTATCAACAATTAATTTTTAAGGACATTATAGTACCTACTACAGTTAAATAAATAAATAGCACACCATATTTTCATGAGCCCTACTCTACTCACTGTCAAAATGTCATTGGCGAGTCGAGTTGAAACAGTCCGCGACCCAGAAAATTGGATGACGCTAGTGCGGGAGAGTTTCCCTATCCGTGATATAAATCTTCTTATTACAAATTTAGGACTCTTCACTCCTTGCTTCGTAGAAAACTGAGTGATTTATTGTATTCGATGATCTACATAAAATGTATGCTCAAATTTTCCTCCAAAGTTCAAATCTTTAAGGTGGAAGCTTAAGGGTAGCCCGCGAAATTCAAATATTTTTATGTTTTTTGTAATTTGCCGGTCAGTGTGAAGCTGTATGTTAAACAAAATACGGTTTGCGATCGTAAAGAGCATTTATCTAAAGGATTATAATCATTTGAATCATCAATATAACTCTCTAAGATCATAGAACTCGATTGAAAGTTATTTCGTCAAAAAGTCATTCAATCGAGTTCTATGAGCTTAGAGGGTTATATTGGTAATTAAAATGGGTTTAATTCTTTAGATAAATATGCGTTACGGCCGCGAATTGTATTTTATTTAATATACAGCTTCACACTGACCGGCAAATTGCAAAAAACATCAAAATATTTGAATTTTGCGGGCTACCCTTAAGCTTCCACCTTAAAAAAATCACATTCACAAATAAACGCTCAGAATGAACTGTAAATTTCTCAATACGAGTAATTCATTAATATTCACGTAAAATTTATACCAAAATAAACCATAAGTAGTTCATGGAAATATTATATTATTATTCATTTAAATAAATTTATAATAAACCTTAAAATAAACGTAATTGAGAAATTACCTACTTTATAGCGATGTGTTGGCACTTTTGTAAGCAGGAACGCTTTTTTGTGATAGGCCTTAAGGTTAAATAAAGAAGGATTACAAGATTCTTCAATTACTGCACAATTCAATTTGAAAGTAGGTACTAAGTTAGTATGAGGTACTTATTTCACCTGAAAGCTTTCGCTCACGGCTCCAATTAGTGTTTTCAATGTTATAATTGTATTTTTCTCTAACAAGCTACGAATAGAAATACGACTTTAAAAACTCCTGATGCAAGAACGCTTTTATATTTCTGCTTATCTTTTAAAAGAAAAGATGGTTTTCAACATGAAAAACCTTTTTAATCCATCCTCCTGCTAAGTTTAGTAACTTGAGAGCGGAAAGCAGAACGTTATACATTTGAATGTGATTTACTTTTTATTTCCTTTCACAATATAAGATAAATAGTATTTGTGAAAGGCTCACTTTTTGTTATCAATAGATATTTTACTTTATTTGCTTGGTACTGCAGTCCATTTTACGAAGTATTTAATAAAGATGCGATTACCTTTAATCAAATTGAAGTTTAACTTATAAATAAGAAAAGTAGATATTGTTCCGTGTGAAGGCAAAAGATAGCTTTATCTTGTGGCTGACTATTTTATAAACATGGTTATTTAAAAATAAGCCTTTCGCTTTTATAAATAATGCCGTAGTTATTAGTCTAGTTGTTTGTAAGTCTGTATCTAATTTAGAAAAGAATAATTATAATTATGTTAATAAACGTTTACATAATTATGTTAAGTGACAAAAAAAGTCATATTAAAATAATAATATATTTACTTTCATGAAGGTATAATCTCGCATAGGTATAGTAATTAAATATTCACTGCAGAATCTAAAATATATATAGCTAACAGGGCGTATACATTTAAACCTACAGTAATTATGAATTTAATTGAGATTCACTTTCGAACATTCAATTCGTTTAGTTTTGATTGACAACCACAATAACAAAGTCGGGTTTACATTAATATGATATTGAATTAACGGACAAAATAAATAAAAATAAAAAAATCATTTATTTCAGGCAATATACCCATAAATTTAACATTAAAAGATTATAAATTAAATGTCACAAATCGAAATTGTTAGCAGGAATACTGACAGCCATATACAAAGCCAATATTTTATATTACAAAGTAAATATAAAAAAATAAATTAATACTTTGAGTAGGTACAGAATTTTAACGCGAAATATTATTATGAACTCTTAATTACAATCAGTGTGCACTGTACTGGAAAAGCTCTCCATTAGTAAACATCAGGCGATTTTAACAAATAAAAGGACTATAATTATCTCACAAACGGCTTTAAAATCATGGCAGTCCATGATTTTAAAGCAGTTTGTGATTAAAGTTTCATATTATATGAGTGTTTCGACATTTCCCTTCAGGCTACAATCGTTTATGTATGAATTGACGTAAAGCAGACTGCATTATTATGGATGTATTTTTAACAGCTGCGTTCGTGCGGTAAAAGTAGCGGCGTTTTATAAAATTGGCTAGATTCCATCATCAACAAATTGCAAAACTATTTAGTCCGTCAGTTAGAGTATTGAAAATAATGGACACATGTTTTTTGTTTTAGTAAATCAATGAATATTGACAAAGATAAAACGCATCAAAACTCGCGAGTGGGGGCTCGTGACGTCACGAGTCAGTAAAAATTTTGCGAATGTGTGACGTATTGAGAATTTTAAAAGCGTCGTAACTTCGTCAATGTTGGTTCCCGTAACAAAAGAAAACGCACGGGTCAAATATTTTTTGATAATCTAACTGACGGACTAATTAGATTTTTTTAGTCATCTACCCTATTCTATACAGAATTTAGATCGGTCCGCTCTCGAATAACTGCTGAGAATTCAAAAAAGTATTTTCTTTTAGTGTTGATATAGTTCTGTTAAAAAGCTGCTCGCGCCTCGATTTTTTAAAAATATGGTCTAAATAAATCTGGTTTTAGAATTGTTTTCGATCACTTTAAAAGCACATAAGTCTTTTTTTATACAACCCATTAACTGGGTAACACGGTTCTCCTTGGCAAGACTGGTGTCAGATTTTCTGGCTTGATTTATTGACTGTCCGTAACGACTGCCAAAGATCTCCAAATGACAGCACGGACCAACAACTTAACGTGCTTTCCAAGGCACAGAGGAGACTCAGTAGGTATGTTAAGATGATCACCCATCCATAGACCAACCTTGGCAAGCGTTGCTTAACCTTGAAGATCTACCTGTGCGACTGTTGTTATTTAGCCACAAGCTCCTCGTACATGCCTTTTTTTTTTAGGGATGGGAAATCATCCAATGACTCCTCCCGCTCTGGGTGTAGCGGGAGTGTCAGACTTCTACTGACTAAAACCCATCCATGTTCCTTCAGTGCCCTTTGTGTTCTGGAGCCACGGTAGCTATTTCGAATAGTCCCGCGACTCCGGCAGGCGTCGGCCCTTTCGGGCCCCTCTGTGTGCTGACCCCCATAACTCCCCGTACCTACATGCCTTAAATAACGAGTTTATAGTGTTCAATGTCCGTTCGTCGTTTTGCCTCATATCGAATGTAACTGAAATATAGGCCATCGTACAAAGGGTACTTGTAATACAATAGATGAAAAAGGTTATAACAGATATTGAAGCCATTTCTACAAAAGCGCTCCCCGAAAACATAATAAAATATTCGAAAGCGATTTTCATTAAATCGTCATGCGGCGATATGAAATAGTTGGAAATGATCGAATGGGATCAATTGACAATAATAGTTGTTCAATTGAGTACTAGCTGTCCCCCGCGGCTCCGCTCCCGTCAATTTTTTTATTTTTTCTTTCATAAGAACATTCTACTCATAATCACAAACACAACAGAAAAGAATTACCGAAATCGATCCAGCCGTTCACGCGTGATGCTTGGACCAAGGGAAGAAGGGATTCATTTTTATATATAAGATTACTATTTCAAATATTTTGCATATCTTTGTCATCTTGTGTACTAGTGGATGTCGGCTTCAAAGTACAAACACTTTGAAAAAAAATCCCCATAACTCCCTTAAAATTAAAATTTCCAAATAATAATTAAATATCTGTTTTAAGTGGGTGCTTACGTTGCTAAATAATAGCAGCCACACGGGTCGATCTTTGCGGTTAAGCAACGCTTGTCAAGGTTGGTCTGTGGATGGGTGACCATCTTAACATACCGAGTTTCCTCCGTGACTCGGAAAGCACGTTAAGCGGTTGGTCCCGGCTGTCATTTGTAGATCTTCGGCAGTCGTTACGGATTGACAGAAGCCAGTAAATCTGACACCAGTCTTGCCAAGAAGTACCGTGTTACCCAGCTAATGGGTTGTGGAGGTCTGGTAGGCAGCCGCTCCTCGTAAAACACTGGTATTCAGCTGAATCCGGTTTGACTGGAAGCCAACCTCAATGTTGTTGGGAAAAGGCTGGGTAGATGATGAGTGGGTGCTTACGTTATACGTACAATATATCGCCAACTCCGCCGAAAGCATGTTAAGCCGTTGGTTCTGCGCCAGATATCTCTCCAGTCGTCTAGGGCTGTCCCATCGGAATGTGAGGGAGATGGAAGAGGGAGTGCTCCTGTGTTTTAGCACGCACTCGTGCGCTATAGACGACACGGTTGGCGCAGTGGTTGAGCGATTGACTGCTGCGCAGCATGTCGCGGGTTCGATTCCCGCACGGAACAAATATTTGTACGACCTACAAGTATTTGTTCCGAGTCTGGGTGTTTTTCTATCTATACTAGCCTATCCCAAGTATGTTGGGGCAATTGCTGCGGGTCTAAAAAGGCCACTTTAGCAGAATCATATTAGAATCATAATATGTATGTATTTACAAAAAAAAAATGTATAAGTAGTTTATCAGCCATCTTGTTACCATAACACAAGCATTAGGTTGCTTAGCTTGGGGCTATATTAGCGTTGTGTGAAATGTCCAAGGATATTATTATATGGGGGATCATTACACCTTCTGAAAGTGTAGCTAAAAGGCTCCACTTCAGGGAAGTAATAACACATGGTAAAATAAAGGAAAGCTCTCTCTTCAGTGTTTTTCGGTATTCATCATAGTTTCGGATTTGGCCATGAAGGTACACTTTAAAAATTACAAGACAACAATAAAGAAAGATACAAAAATGTTTATTGCTCCTAGAAATTCTTTTTATCTATACTAATGTATTATAAAGCAGAAGAGTTTGTTTGGTTGAACGCTCTCAGGAACAACTGATCCGATTTGAAAAATTCTTTCAGTATTAGATAGCCCATTTATCGAGGAAGGCTATAGGCTACATATCTTCACGCTGAGACATATATGGGAGAGTCGGAGGTATTGTACCGCAGGATGAATCGTACCACCTTCAAATAGCAGTGTTTTATTATTTAATAGCAATATTTACACTGGCAATGTAGATCTATATTTTAGACCAGCTGACCCGCGCGATGGTATTATAGCCTATGATATATAGGCTATATAATCATCACGCTAAGACAATTTTGGAGGTGGAAACTTGGTATCGCAATTTGGAGGTGGTACGATTCATCCTGCGGTACAATATCTCCGACTCTCCCCTAGATAGGTGCGGAGCAGTAATGGAAAATGTAATGCAGACGAAGTTGCGTGGATCAGCTAGTTTATTTATATAATGTTAAGCACACAAATGCACTTTGGTGTATTCACTTTAGGCATTTCTATTTTTACTATTGGTAGGCACACATTTGACTATTATCTCACTTGAAGGTTAGCGATGATGTGGTCGTAGATGGAACGGCCTTGCCTGGAGGTAACCTATTCATTCTAGACTTAAAGACTTCCAAGTTGTTGCTACTAGGAAATAGACTCTGGCAGGAAATTCCACTCCTTAACTGTACGCACAATAAATGTGTTCCCAAAACATTTTGTGCATGTCTACCATGTCACCAATTTGTACCGGTCAACTTTTGGATGCAGTAAAGACAAAAAGTCTAGGCCATTTATCTTCCTGTCACAAACCGATATTTTTTTAAGGATGAGAAATCATCAAATTATTTCTCCCACTCTGGGTGGAGCAGAAAGGATTGTCAGACTCTTAACTGACCCATCAGTGTTCCTTCTTTGCGTTCCAGGGCCGCGGTGACTCTTTCGAACAAAATCCGTAACTCTGGCAGTACAGACTGATACTAACAACATTATTCTTTCGCAGCGATGCCTAACGACTATGGACCTAACATCTCTCGGGGTCGGCTCTTGTGTCGGCACTGGGATGTACCTCGTGGCGGGAATGGTTGCTCGGAAGTTCGCAGGGCCTGGCGTGGTCATCAGCTTTATAATCGCCGCCCTTGCCTCTATCTTCTCCGGTAAGTGCGCGTGTATTTATCTTTCTGTATATAATGTTCCAGAATTGCTTGGTCATATTGTTATTCTGTATCTGCTATAGAATTAGAGCAGTATTTATTTTTTCAATAACCTCTCCTCGTGGTGGTTCATGGGACTGTGAACAATGTTTCGAGGACGGGTTTTTTTTTAAGTGTTTTATTTTGATACTGTGTGTGTATGTGTCCCCTGCGGTTTTGCTCCCGCAAACTAGCTACTTTCTTATTATTTTCTTTCATAAGTCCTTCATCTGACACTAACAAACACAATAAAAAAGAATTATAAGAAGGAAAAAAATGTTTCTTTACTCTTTAGCAGCTACAGAACACCACCCTTAAATATGACATTATAATATATGTCAACAAAATCAAACAGCCTCGTAAAAGGAGGTGCTTGGATGGTGTCAATTCTGTTCTTTGTTCTTGAATTTTTGTCAGGACATCTGTCAGGAGTTCAGGACAGCTAGTTATAGCTTTAAAATTCTTTAGTTTAGGCACAAGCTTCAATGGCTAACTAATAACAACTGCACGTGTCGATGTTCAAGATTAAAGAGTGCCTTTCAATGACGGGTTTTGAATGCAGATTAAGCCTATGGAGGGTACAGAGAGTAAAGTCCTGCAAACCTCCATTCACAAGGGAAGATCCTCCTATATGCTTTGCGCGATGTAGGATTTTAGTTCGCTGCTAGTTAGAGAAGTGGCGTCGCGGTTCTTTTTGTTGCGATGTAGATTTGTTTTGTTGGTTTTTCTTGTCCCGTTGGTCCCGGCTCTTGATCAGCGGTTGTAGGTTGTCGATTCAATATGTATTGAAAAAGGGTTGCGTTTCCCAGTTACTGAGTATTGGAAGTCAGACTGGCAGTCGTTGCATGTAAAATACTGGTCAGTACATACTCAGCTGCATTTGATTAGACTGGAAGTCGACCCAATTTTGTTCGGAAAAGACAAGCGGGTCTAAAAAGGCCATTATAGCAGAATCAGAAACCACATCGTGCTACCCGTCACTGTCAAACTTTCTCAATCAACCTTGAACCTAATGCAAAATAATTGGGTCAGGGCATAATTATGTGATTCCAATATTCACCAATTGTTAAGTCGCAGAACATGAAAAAAGGAATGATCAATGAAAATAAATATGAAACCACAATAACCCGTCTACAAGGTACTTATATTTAAATGAAACACTTCATAAGTAGGTACAACATTTGAAGAAATATTTCACAGATACACAAGTGGGTCCACTCTGCCATTTCTGTGTCATATTTCTGAAGAGAACCTTTCCAAATCGCCTGATAGCACTTATCGTGGATCGCGGTGGACGCCCCGTCCCTAAATGTAGAATCAAAAAGGGAATATTTTAGTTATATTACGAAATATTTTTGGGACGCTTAGGCTCGGTTCCTACTTTACCGTGACACAATTAGAAATTCGTTCTTATGGCAAATTGTTTTGTTTGCTATTTTTCACATATTTTATACGTGAAAAGTTTAAAAAAAATCCAAAGATTTAGCAATAGTTGAAGTTATTTAGTACGGAGCGGTACAAAAAATATTTTTTGGAGTATTTTTACTTTTATAGAATTGTAGAAATTCGATCACTGGATAACAGCGAATAACAGCTTAAACAGCTAAAATGCGTATAACAAGAAGTGATTTTTTTTATACCTCTTTACCACTCACGGAGGAGTGTGCGAATGCCATGTTTGAATTTATGGAAAACTACATTTTTTAAATGAACCCTAGAGTTGAATTTACAGCTTACAGCTCAACACAAAGGCATAGTGGTTCAATAAAAATATATCGTCGCTGTAAAATTCATGTAAGCAAGTAGTGCTAGACTGGAACAACATTCTCGATTTTAATCTTACAAAATATCTATTTGCAATTGTGCAATAACATGAATGAAAAGTTCGGAAACGGCTCGGCTTTAACATTCCGATCGGCCAGTTAAATCGCTGTGACTTCGGCTCGCTTGATTTTTGGAAAATAACTTTATTTTGGGTAAAACTTTGTGTTTTATAAGTTCCTGGTACAGTGATAGATTCGATTGGATGTTAATTGTTGCGTTCTACGATTGACAAAAGTAAAAAACAATGGTATTGATTGGCCACGTGACGTTTCGAATTTTCGATAGCGCGTTTCAAAACCAAACACTACGCAGTTTTTGATAATGTCGCTGATGACAAAGCTCAACTTCCATTGCAACTCATACTTTTGTTGACAAATGTGGGCCAATTCTAATTCACATTCGCGTCTTAGTACAAAACGTCTATTTTCCATACAATTTTGACAATATTGCGACTGATATGCGAATGCGAGCGTTGTTGAGTAAAGTAGGTATTAAGTAGGTGAAAAGTAAATTAATCGCAAACGATCTGGAAAATATCGAGATATTTTCTTTGATTATATAAGGATACTAGCTGAAAGGGTAACGTTGTTTTGCCAAATAAAAAAATAAGTACCCTACGACCGACCTGATTACGACGAAAAATAATTATTCTCAGACCTACTGAGTGCACACAAAAAAAAAGAAGATCGGTCAAGTCATTTCAGAGGAGTTCCATAACAACAACCGTGACACGATATTTTTATGTGATGTTATTTATATAATTTTACAAGTAGGTAGGAAAGCAGCCACCTATAGATCCCCAGTAAGCCAAGGTTTTCCGGCTAATATAAATAGCCTACCAAATTTTTTATACAATCTTCCTGGTAAAATTTTTGTTATTCCTCCGTAAAAAAATGACAAAAGCTTTTGTTTTGATTTTTTAAATGTTAATATTTTGTATCTATTTAATAACTGTTACCTGCTGGGAAGAATAGGCTAGATTCCATCATCCACAAATTGCAAAACTATTTAATCCGTCAGTTAGTATGAAAAATAATGGACACGTATTTTTTGTTTTTGTAAATCAATGAATATTGACAAAGATAAAACGCATCAAAACTCGCGAGTGGGGGCTCGTGACGTCACGACTCACTAAAAATTATGCGAAGGTGTGTCGTATTGAGAATTTTAAAAGCGTCGTAACTTCGTCAATTTTGGTTCCCGTAACCAAAGAAAAAACACGTGTCAAATATTTTTTGATAATCTAACTGACGGACTAATTAGATTTTTTCAGGACACAAGCCCATTAAGGTGTCAGTCCATTTGCGCGGAGTGAGGTAGCGGAGCGGAGAAATATTAAAAAAGTCAGTGACGTTTCGGAGATTTTATGAAATTCCATTGGTTAAAATTTATCCGTTTCTCCCTTATGACCAGCAGTAGAATTCTTTTGACTAAAATGGTGATGATGATGATGTATTTAAATTATGTATTTTTTCTATACAGGAGCCTGTTATGCCGAATTTGGAGTCCGTGTCCCCAATACGACTGGAAGCGCTTACATGTACAGCTACGTGACCGTTGGTGAATTCATTGCGTTCGTCATCGGTTGGAACATGATTTTGGAGTACTTAGTAAGCATCTTTTATTATCTTTTAAACTGTGTAAATGTACGTTACCGCTTTTAGTTGATAATGTTCGTCATGACCAAACCCATTCAATATCACTATATATTAAAAAAACCGGTCAATTGCGAGTCGGACTCGCGCACCGAGGGTTCCGTACAAACCTGTAAAAGTTGCGGTTTAGGATTTATGACGTATTAAAAAAAAAACTACTTACTTCGATTTTCGGTGGAAGTTTACATGGTAATGTACATCATATATTTTTTATAGTTTTATCATTCTCTTATTTTAGAAGTTACAGGGGGGGGTCACATTTTTACACTTTGGAAGTGTCTTTCGCGCAAACTATTCAGTTTAGAAAAAAACTATTTTAAAAACCCTCATTATAATTTTTGAAGACCTATCCATAGATACCCCACACGTTTGGGTTAGATGAAAAAAATTTTTTGAGTTTCAGTTCTACGGGGACCCCAAAAATTTATTGTTTTTTGTTTCTATTTTTGTGTGAAAATCTTTATACGGTTCACGGAATACATCTACTTACCAAATTTCAACAGCATAGTTCTTATAGTTTCGGAGAAAAGTGGCTGTGACATACGGACGGACAGACAGACAGACATGACGAATCTATAAGGGTTCCGGTTTTGGTCATTTGGCTACAGAAGCCTAAAAAAAAAGATCTCCGCCGCATCAATCTGTCTGTCTGTATTTCTCTTCGCTACTACTGCACCGATTTTCATGCTGTTTTCACACATGTTATGTAATTTGTCAAGCGGTCTAAGCTGCGGGCGTCAGCTAGTCACTACATATTATAAAACAAAGTCCTACGCCGCATCTGTTTGTTCGCGATGAACACAAAAACTACTGCACCGATTTTCAAGAGTAACAAATAGGTATCAGCTCAGCTGAGCTGATATCTAATTTGTGGTTTTATTCAGATTGCTCTTTTTAGTGAAAGTAGTTAATTATTTTTTTATTAAAAATCTCATTGGGTTAGGTTAGGTTACGATTATGAGCAGTCTAAAGTAAAAAAAACCTTTGAAAAAAATGAAAAAAAAGCCGACGAAAAATTCTAAGTCTAGGGTGTCCAGAATCATGCCCTGGACCCATGGAAATCATTTGTGCGTCGATGTCAGATACACGCGGTATTAAAAAATTCAACTGACAGACTACAACATCATAGTTGAAACTACTGGTCGTAGAAAGTTAAAATTTGGCATGTAGGATAGGTAGGTAGGTCCTTGGTGAGTGTAGGGGCCCACTAAGAGAGAATTTACCGACATTCCTACGAGAACGATAAAAAAGGGCTATATGCGCATACGAAGTCGCGGACGCTAGTGATATATCTATACTATATTGTAAAGCAGAAGAGCTGTTTGTTTGGTTGAACGCGCTAATCTTAGGGTCTTGTGAAAAATCCGAAATTTGAAATGTCCGATTGGCTGTCCGATGAAAAAAAAAATTTAAATGTCCGGTTTGAAAAATTCTTTCAGTATTAGATAGCCCATTTATCGAGGAAGGCTATAGGCTATATATCATCACGCTAAGACCAACAGGAGCGGAGCAGTAATGAAAAATGTTACGCAGACGACGTTGCACGGTTCAGCTAGTAAACTATAGATGCGTTTCCCGCAATACACACACAAAAATGGAAACATTAAATTAAAGTAACTACGGCGATGCTATGTCCGACGCGAGTATGATGTAGCATCTTGCTACTTGCACTGTTTTTCAAAGCCATGATGTTGGTGAATGACGCATCTATATTTTAATACGTTATTGGTCATGCCAGTGTATTAACACAATCTTATTGAATATTTTGTTCTTCCAAAATTATTAGTCTACTAGCTGGCCCGCGCAACTTCGTCTGCGCCACATTTTCCATTAATACTCCGCTCCTTTTAGTCGTAGCGTGATGATATATACCTTCCTCGACAAAATGGGCTATCTATCACTGAAAGAATTTTTCAAATTGGTCCAGTAGTTTCGGAGCCTATTCATTTCAAACAAACAAATATTTCCTCTTTATAATATTTATGTAGATGATAGTTTTTGTGATTGTTCAAACCTATCGTCATCTAACTATGCCTATATTTGAAACTCTCTATTTTATACACAAAATAATGTAGTAAATAAAAAGACGCCATGAGCGCGGGATCTTGTTTACACTTAAGTTCAAAAATATTTACCCCAAATACAAAACTTGGCTATTCTTATATTAGGTATTCCCATTGCGGGATCCATTGTATTGTAACAGTAGATGGGAACATTTTGATGTAAAATAAATAACTTTGACGATAATCCGTGGTAAACAAATAATTTTGAGAAACAGGAAACTTTTGCTGGCTGAATATAGGGTGACTATAGCCACAAACAAAACTTGAAAACAAAAACTTCGATCAATAAGGAGAAAAGCTAACCAAAAATGGAAGAAATCTAAAATTAACTAAAGGTTAAGTTTTTCATTATGTCGTCTTCAATTAAAATGGGAATAAATCAAAGAACAGCTCTCGCTAAAATAGATTCAGTACCAACCTACCTAGTTTATGACAAAAACAAAACAACTCAACTTTTAACTTTTACTACCATTTAAATTGGGTGACTCATATTTCAAGCCACGTTATTAGCATAGTAGAAACACGTAACGTAACGTTTTTCCAGCAAACTGTTTAAAATATAACTCGGAAATGTAATAAAGCTGTCATTTTAACCTACAAAATCGCTTACTGGACTAAGTTAGCTGATATTTTCGCTCCGAGTGTAATCATGGAAGTTCAGAAAGTATATCACTGAATATAATAGAGCATGTACCGGGTTCCATTATGACTTCAGAATGTCAGAAGTTAGAACTCAAGTTCAGAAAGTTTTACCTAAATATCATTGCACGTTAAAGTAAGAACAGATTAATATTGATGAAAATGGAACATAACGGGTTCCATTATCTACACTAATATTATAAAGCAGAAGAGTTTGTTTGTTTGGTTGAACGCGCTAATCTTAGGAACTACTGGTCCGATTTGAAATTCTCTCAGTGTTAGATAGCCCATTTATCGAGGAAGGCTATAGGCTTATCGTCACGCTAAGACTAAAAGGAACCGAGCATTAATGGAAAATGTGACGCAGACGAAGTTGCATGGGTCATCTAGTAGTTTATATATCAACTCGACTCAATTCTTTCAGTGTTAGATAGCCCATTTATGGAGGAAGGTTTTAGGCTATATATACTCACGCTAAGACAAATAGGAGCGGAGCAATAATGGAAAATGTGACGCAGACGAAGTTGCGCGGGTCAACTAGTGACTACATAAAGTCAGAAATCAGTTTGTTTATTCGACAATGAGCCCACTCTTGACCTCGATCTTACCTGATGGAAAGCTCCATGGATTTCATCGTATCCATGGATTGGTTATTCCATTATAGATCTCATGAGATCTACGATGGAACTAGTGAGCCCAGAAGGTGGTCGACATCACACACGTGCTTGCAAAGAGTTTTATAAAATTCGTCTTTGCGCACTGTGCATGCCTGTAGGACGAAGGCGAAGAAGTGTGAAAAGGCACAAAATAGAAATCGCGTACTTAACCAAATATTTATTTTTAGACCTGTAAAGTAATGCTTTCCTATAAAAACATCACTCAAATGAAACACAGAAATTCGAAACCGAAATTATTTTATTCCAAAATAAATCACTAGGTGACACTCGCGTTAATTAAATTTGTCACTGACAAAATAATCGTTGGTTTCATTAATTAATTCAAACCCCACGTAAATACCTAGTATTATTTTGTAGCGATCAATAATGGTAGGCTCTGTAATGTAGGGTTTGAGATTCTGATATCTTTTCTGATATTAACTACGACACGCAAAGAGCGCGGTGACTGAAGACACCACAGAAATATTATATCTATGAAATGTCTTCCATATAACATTTCTGTTTTAACAATGTCCCGGAAAAAATGAAATCATGCAATGATGGTTATTTTCTTTTATGGATATTGTCAATAGCGGCCGTTGATTTTACCTAATTAGGTACTCTGAGTAGAAACCCAAACAATATTAATACAGGAATACCTATTCATTAATGTTTCGAACCTTAAGAGCGTGTATTCCGTCCACTAGCGCCGCTAATCTTTTTTTATTATTTTTGTGGTAAATTTAAGACACGTAGATAAAAAACCGCTCTGTAGTGCACTGACGAAATGTATTTATTATGTTTTGAGAGTTATGTTTTGTACTTTAGAACATAAATAGTTGCCAAAGTCGATATTTTTGCTAAAAGTGGCCACTTTTAGCAATCATTGCCGTTCTGGCTATTTAGCCATGACTTATGTATTAAAAATAGCTGTCAAAAAATAATAGATACATTTCTTCAGTGCACTACAGAGCGGTTTTTTATCTACGTGTCTTAAATTTACCACAATTAATAAAAAATGATTGGCGGCGCTAGTGGACGGAATACACACTCTTAAGGTGGAAGCTCCAGAGGAGCCCGCGAAATTCAAATATTTTTATGTTTTTTGCAATTTGCCGGTCAGTGTGAAGCTATAAGTTAAACAGAATATGGATAGTGATTGTAAAGAGCATTTGTCTAAAGGATTATAACCATTTGAATCATCAATATAACCCTCTAAGTTCGTAGAGCTCGATTGAATGTTTTTTCGTGAAAAAGTCATTCAACCGAGTTGTATGAACTTAGAGGGTTATATTAATAATTGAAATGTGTATAATCCTTTAGATAAGTATGCGTTACGGTCGCGAATAATATTTTGTTTAACATACAGCTTCACAATGACCGGCAAATTGCAAATAACATAAAAATATTTGAATTTCACGGGCTAGTTTGGCGCTTCCACCTTAATATGATTTTATGGGAGATCATCAAATGACTCTAGATGGAGCAGAAGGCAGTCTGAGACTCTTACTGCCTAAAACTCATTCGTTGTCCACCTAGTACCCTTACGTTATTTGCGTGGGCCGCAGTGACTCTTTAAAACAAAATTCGGCAGACCAGACAGGCACTGGCCCTATACTTTAAATACTGAATAGTGACTAGCGAATTCTAATAAAAATAATGTAGGTAATGGCTAATTACTTTTTATTTAGTATATGTAATAACCAAATAATTGTTTTTTTATGAATTAGCCAACTATTTTATTTTACATAAAAAGTATGGCATATATATATTTTTTATATTTCCTTTATTTTGATATCTTACTCAATAGGTTTGATTAAAAAAATATTAACAAGTTACAATTTAGCGCCAAAATCGAACAATTTACGCGCAAAAAACCCTTCCTTGGCACTCGGGTAGTACCTACCTAAATAAGTTTTGGGTCAAAGATAGCTTTGTCTATGCTAAAACGATACAAAATATACGATCTATTCTTAATAAAAAATAAATAAAATTTGAATTATCTATTTATTTCAGAAATTAATTCCATATTTATACAACATTGTTAGTATCATTACAACTTACCAACTATGTTAGTACACAAATACAAAGATGTTAGTAACATAAAACTTAACAAATGAATGACATATAGTGACGTGTTCAGTACATAAAACCAATTGACGGTTAAGAAACGGTGTAGATATACATAGGTGATTAATAATATCATGAATATGTTAATCTAGTGTTATTTACCAAAGCTCAAAGTAATTAGATCTCATTAAGTTCCTGGTATTTGGTATTTATTCACAGGAGTGTAATAATATTGAGCACAGTTAAAGATATTGGGGACGTCTTTATTCAAACTGAATCGTCTTGTATTCCATTATTTTAAGCTTCGTTTAACCGAATGGAATCCCGGTAGTACCTCTTTTATCCATACAGTATGACGACTTTAAATGGATGGAATTGGCTTTTATATAGCCGAAGCATAAAAAGTTGGCCAAGTGTAAATCGGACTCGCGTGCAAATGTTCGTAACGCGTCCGTGTTTGGGTCACAGAAGTCCATAATAGAGAATATGCATAAAAAAAATATTTATTATCTAAACAGTTTATCTAAAAAATCCATCCAAAGGTAGTCTTGAAAAGATCGCTCTTAACGATAAGGCCGCCCATTGTATCACCCTATGTAATGTTTTCTTCGTCTATTTTTTCTGTAACTTATATGGCGTACATAATAAAGAGTATTCTATTCTATTCTAATATACTTTTTGTTTGACAGATCGGCTCCAGCGCATGTGCCCGTGCTTTAAGCGCCTGCTTCGACTCCCTCTGCAACGGTGCAATCTCAATGAAACTGGCTGAAACAATCGGAACAATGTATGGTAAGTAGTTTTACGATATTCTAGGCGAAAACATGGAGGGAAATACTTACCAGATGAAAAGGGCCCAGGCCCAGTTATTATATCAAGGCAATAGTCGCAGGACGTTGAAATAAAGAAAAAACATACAACGAAATATACAACGTGTTCCCTTTGATATTTCATAGGTTCCGCACATAGGACCGAAAGTTAGTCTAAGTGCGCAAAATTAAGTCCTACTACTAAAGAAAGAAAGAAAAAAGAAAGAAAAAGCATTTATTCCGCCCGAAGCGACACACAAAACTTAAAAATAAAAGAAAATAAATTATCAACTAATAACAAAATATATAAGAAAACTTGTCAATAAAAAAATTAAAACTAAATAAGACCAACATACGTTTGTTGTCGGTTACAACTTGATATCCCATAAATTTAAGGTTATATTCTGTATGTAAATAGTACAAAATTTCCCAAAAGAAGTGTTCCAAAAATACATTGTTTCGAAGATAAAGTTACATTGAAATTAGGTACGTGTAAATCATTTTCATTCAAATCAAATCAAAATATTCATATTTATGCTAAGAAAATGCGACGTTTTCATATTTCTCATAGGCATATTTTGCATAAATAATCGTGACTGTGCCGAACTATTTTGTATGAACAATGATTCATTGTATGCACATATTTCTGTTCTGCAGATAATTAAGAAGTTGATTTTTAAATAAATTAAAATAATAAATAAAACTTTTATTTCGGGTGGCATAGACCCATTGAAAAATTCAATTAACGTAGTCAACACAGTACACGCTTGTTTGCTTTGCTATGACTCGCCACACCAACACTAGTCATAACCCAGTGATATTGGAAGGGACAATCGAAACGTACAGCTATTGCGTTTTTACTTATGCAATACTAATATAGCTTACATTAGGTATATCCCAAATTCATCTCAAAATACAATAGGTCAATGTACCTATCATATTACAAACAACCTTTAACTTTTTCGGTCCAAGGGGACCAGGTTGAAAATCGTTACTATCTTAGCTCTAGCCAATCCCATTTGAAGGATCGCTCTTAGTTTTAAAATAAATGCGAAAGTTTTTAAGGATGAATGGATGTTTGTTACTCTTTCACGTCAGAACGCCTGAAAGGATCTTCATGCAACACAGAGGTAGATTATTGTCTGGAATAACACATCCCTACTCAATATTATAAATGCGAAAGTAACTCTGTCTGTCTGTCTGTCTGTCTGCCTCTTCTTCATGGCTAAACAACTGATACGATTTGGATGAAATTTTGTACAAAGATAGTTTGAGACCCGAAAAAGGACATAGGATGGTTTTTACCCCGGAAATTCCGTGGGAACGGGAACTGTGAGGGTAAATAGGTTATATAATTATATACCGGCATAATGTTCCCTAGGGATCACGTCGACGAAGCCGCTGACAGATGCTAGTTTCTGTTTAATTTGCATCCGCTAGTAAGAAAAAAGTAACAAAAAGCCACCTCATAAAACTTTACTTAATTTTTCTTTTAATTGACAAACAGGTACAGAAAACCGTGTTACAGACAGGTACAGAAAAAATGTTAGACCTTTAAGTCATAACAACTTTAATTTATGTCAGCCGCACAGGTTGATCTTCCAGCTTAAGCAACGCTTGTAAAGGTTGGTCTGTGGACGGTGGTCCCGGTGAAGGTGACCTTCTTAACATACCGAGTTTCCTCCATGCCTCGAAAAGCATGCTAGCCGTTGGTCCCGGCTGTCATTTGTAGATCTTTGGCAGTCGTTACGGATAGTCAGAAGCCAGTAACTAACTCCAGTCTTGCCAAGAAATACCGTGTTACCTAGTTAAGGGGTTGTAGAGGTCTGGTAGGCAGCCGCTCTACGTAAAATATAGGTTTGGCACACAGAATACATAGATCAACTATAAAAACGTTCGTATGGTTAGTTTGTTTATACGAAAACTTGAACTTCTGACCATGTTCTGCCTGCTCCGGAACCTAAGACTCGTGTGTGTGAAGTTTTAAAATTGCATAAAATGCTACCCAATATTTAAAAACCAGCCAAGTGCGAGTCGGACTCGCGCACCGAGGGTTCCGTACAAACCTGTAGGTATATATTATAAGCAAAAGTTGCGATTTACGATTTATGACGTATTTAAAAAAAAAAACTACTTACTAGATCATGTTCAAACTAATTTTCGCTGGTAGTTTACATGGTAATATACATCATATATTTTTTTTAGATTTATTATTCTGTTATTTTAGAAGTTACGGGGGGGACACACACATTTTACCACTTTGGAAGTATCTCTATATTATTATCTCAATTAAAAATTTTTTTTTCGTCGAACCCATACGTGTGGGGTATCTACATAATATACCCCACACGTATGGGTTCGACGAAAAAAATTTTTTGAGTTTCAGTTCTAAGTACCTATGGGGACCCCCAAAATCTATTGTTTTTTTTTTCTATTTACAAGTTTCAACAGCATAGCTCTTATAGTTTCGGAGAAAAGTGTGTGACATACGGACGGACGGACAGACAGACATGACGAATCTATAAGGGTTCCGTTTTGGCCATTTGGCTACGGAACCCTAAAAACTGTCCATGGTATTATTTTTAATGATTATGTTTTCATTTCAAAAGGAATAACCATCACCAAGACTGGTGTCAGAATTTCTGACTGATTACCCAAAATGACTGTCGAAACCTTAACTTTCAATTGACAGCCGGGACCAATGAATGACGTGTCTCGACCACGCAGGAGTATCGATATTGTCAAACCGTCAACGCCGGCTGTCACTGAAAAGCGTTGTGGCTCTGTCTCGCACACGAGTCCCAGCATTATGCTGAGAGAAGGCCGTTTTGTGCAGATTTGACGAATATCTTCCCAATTTTTCATATTTACTATAATTGTAATTTTTGTGTATTTTTGGTCTGCGTCATATTGACCGCACATAAACTCTTTTTCTTTCTTTCTTTACAAAGACTACGGCCTGACCTCGCCAAGCGTTACTTTGTCTCGAAGATAAAACCGTTAAAATTATAATCATTAACGATTTTTTTAATGAAAATTTTTATCGCCTGTTTCTGGAACCAAAATGATGTTGAAAATTTCTTATAGTGACAAATTGTCAATCGAACTTTTGCTGCTGCGAGTGCGATTGGTTAAATAAATACCTATATATAAAAAATGCATCGCTTAGGGTCAAAATTGAGATTCATCTAAAATGTATTCCCGAAAACCTGGAATGAGTTACTACCTCACAAATAGACAGAGGAAAGCCAGTAACCTCAAGCCACCCTTTTAACATCTATCATCCGGTAAAACTAAAAGAATTTGAGAACCCGCGAAACTAAAAAAAAAAACTCTCAATAAATTAAGGCCTTTTTACACCACCCATGTGGTTGTATATTAACAGAACAAAGCGAATGCATCAAGCGACCCCTTCACACAATCAATTGCATCCCATTAGTCTGCAATTTTAACCATTCACTAGTAAAATTATGGACTTTATGTATATGCCTATGAAATGGAAAAATAAAAATAAAAACGTAAGTTCGGGAATTGGAAATACGAAAAAAAGAATAAAATCGTTGCTATTAAATTAATAAGTCCACATGCCCGTGGGTTTCTCAAATCGTTGGAAATATGGAATGGACAATTACTAGCATACATTATTTCGAATTACAATGGCTATTAAGTGCAATCTAAGAAATTATTTAATAATATATTAGACGTTGCAATAAGAAGATCATTATATTTTTTTAATGACCGGTTTTAGTAATGCAACTGTGAAATCCCATGGAAAAATTAATGGCACATCCATGAAAAATTCTTCGTATAATGCGCCTTTTGTTGTGATTTGAATTTGCTTTTAAATTGAATACTGAGAGTCTGCTAGGGGATTCACTAACTTTGTCGACGCAAATGCTTGCAAAGGCTTCAGCCGGAGGCAAATTACTTAACCATTATCATGAACATCTTTCCTGCGGCTTGTTTTGTTCATTTATCTTTGTCGGACGGTAGCTTGGAACTTGGAAGTCTTTCAAGTTTTGATAGTACTCGACAAATATTGTGAAAAAAGTTGTATTTGTAGTCTCTAAAATATTTACATCAAGCACTGTTAAAAAAAGTGGGAAACATATACTGAACTGATATTTACCTTTTAGAAGTGGTTTCTTTCTATAAGCAGATTGCCAATACTACTAATTTTTAAGCAACTTTCGCATTCGCATGTCAATCGCAATGTGTCAAAAATTTATGAAAGTTAAGGCTTTTTTGGCAGTTTTGCGATTGATTTGCGAATGCAAAAGTTGTTTAAAAATAGAAGAATTGGCCCTCAGATTACTAACTACTTAGTTTACACATTGTTAAAATCCCTGAAAACCAGCCAAGAAAATGAATGAACAGTCAATGAACAGTCAAATCTGTGGAGGTCGGATTTGAAATGTTTTATGAAATAAGTACTGCTCTTAAAGCAGTCGGTAGTTCATACCAACTATAAAATCTTTTTATTTTTTTAATAAAGCCTATTTCTTTGACTTTTCTCACCGTTCATTTTCTTAACACCCCCAGTAGTCGCGTGGTGTAGGCTCGTATCTACCCCCTCCGTTGTCCATTGCATAAGACCGTGTTATTAATGCATCTGACGTTCCTTAGAGAATGGCCGCCATTCCGGGCGGGATATCATGCAATATAGAATATTTCTCACATCTCCGTGATATGTTCACCAAGAATATTATTGGCTGTAGATTTTTTATTTTGTGACCACTTGCTATGGGCGTTTCGTTTTTATCATATTAACGGTAAAGCATAAAGGCAAGTCGATACGTCCTTATTATCTGAAATTAGTGGCCACATTTCGACGGAGTCGTTGTTTAAAATAATCAAGGGCGGAAGTGTGATGTTCCGTGGGTACATTGTTGTTGCGGAGTTTGATCAAAATAATCACCACGGCCCTGGAATGCAAAAGAAAATTAGGAGGAACACGGGTGGATTTTAGTCAGTAAGCCTTCAGCTCCGCCCAGAGCGAGAGGAGTTATTTGATGATTTCCCATCCTTAAAAAAAGGTGTGATGTTGATGATATTCTCATACAGTGTATTGGCAATGTATTGAAACTGAAAATGTTTATGAACATGAACAACTTTTATCTCCGAAATACGAAAATAAAATCTGCTGTTTATTAGATTTTGTCGGGTGGTGCGAGTATAATTAATTTACCGATAAACTGTTTTATCTTTACATTTTACTGAGTTGATCCCTTTGCTAGAGATTTTTTTACCTTTTTAATTTTAGCTATGGATTTTCGGCCTGAAAGATTGCCAATTAATAACACCAGGCATAGGAAAGATTAATTTATTTAAATCTTTACGGACACAATATGTGCTAAGCGGACTTAAAAATCGATGTATTTTTACATAGATCTAAGCAATAAACTTTAAGAAAGAACGAAATTAAGTAAAAGAAGAAAATTACTGAAAGTTTATAATTAACATGCATTCAATCGTCCTCGCAATCTTAACCTCCTCCTGAACCTCCTGGCTTTCCAGTGGAATCTTATCTTCTTATCCTTATAATTCTATCTCTGTTTAAGAAATCTGGAGTTCGTTTAATCAAGCCTTAACGTCCCCTGCATTGGTTTAAACAAACTGATTTAACTTGAGCCTTCGGGCTATGTCGGTAACATTGGTTCTCTTGCGGATATCATTTCTGATTCGGTCACGCAAACTCCAAGCATTGCCCTCTCAATTGCTCTTTGAGTGACTTTAAGCCTTCTGATGAGGCCCATTGTGAGCGACCACGTTTCAGTTCCATAAGTCATCACTGGCAAAACGCACTGGTCACTTTCGTCTTGAGACACTGTGGTATGAGGGACGAGAAGATACCACACATCTTCCCGAACGCTGCCCAGCCGAGTCGATTTCAACGGTTGACCTCTTTCTCGAAGTTGGCCCTACTTAACTGGCCTGTTTGCCCCAGGTAGACGTACTCATCTACAACTTTGGGTGTGGAGTCTCCGATTTTGATAGGAGTGGTTGCTATATGAGTATTTACCATGATCTTGGCTTTGTCTATGTTCATTTTGAGACCCACACTGTTGGAAGCTCCACTGAGGTCATCGAGCATTGAGCCATGACGACTATATCGTCGGCAAATTGGAGAAGGCTGATGTACTCGCCATTGACATTAATGCCCAGCCTTCTCCCGTCCAAAACCTTGAAGCCATCCTCCATTGCGGCCGTGAACAGTTTCGGAGAAATGGCGTCTTCCTGCCTCACGGCTCGCTGCAGGAGAATAGGTTTTGAGGTTTGATCCTGAAGTCGGACTCACATGGTGGCGTTTTTGTACAATCATTTCAGCAGCTCGATGTACTGATAGTCAATCTGGCACTGTTGGAGAGACTGCAGCACAGCCCAGGTATCGATCGAAACGAAGGTTTTCTCGTAGTCCACAAACGCCAAGCATAGGGGCAGATTATACTTTTCGGTCTTCTGTATAACCTGCCACAGCGTATGTATGTGGTCTACGGTACTGAAAACTTTCCGGCTGGAAGTCGTCAAATCTGAGCGCGAGAAGGTTCGTGATGACTCCGGACAACAGCTTGTAGATATGGCTCAGAAGTGCGATGGGCCTGTATTTCTTAAGCAGGGCATTGTCACCCTTCTTAAGGAAAAGTATCACCACACTTCTGCCCCACATCTGGCTGTATGAGATTAGGATGGTGAGGACGGAATTACAGCTGAACTCCTGAAGGCGGGTGGAAAACCGGTTCTTAAGGCACTTTAGGAACTGTTCAATACTATGTATTATTATTATTATTTATTAATTTAATCATTAAATAATTATAACACCTTTACCTGTCATTCTCTAGGGGAAAACGCCACAGGCATGAGGCAGAGGTGTGGTGGTACTTTTCCTTAAGAAGGGTGACAATGTCTTGCTTATGAAATACAGACCCATCTCACTTCTGAGCCATACCAGCGACCCATCAGATTCAGGTTTCATCTTGTTTGTATGGTTTGACAGCTCATTTCGTGATCACTTCACCTTCACCCACGCTTTCACTTCGATATGCTTACAGAATCGACCGGCTGAACTGCTTACTACCCGGCTGGCTGATACCTACTTAAAATGCTTACAACATAATGATTTTAAATGACCGTCTTCAAGCGGCAAGAATCTAAATCCGAATTACTGCTAAGTCCCATCGACAACAATGACGAGGTCCCTTACAAATTTTCACGCTTTAATAAATGTATTTCCGAACAGAATAAGCGAGAGAAGTCAACAACAAAATATTTACTGCTAAGACCACATAAAAATGAAATAATTTTAAACAATGAAACTTATACAGAAATGTCTATTTCAGATTATGTGTTGTACCTACGGGAATAAAAAGGGGTTACCTGTCAGTTTATTATTCAATTTTTTTTTTTTTAGTACACTTTGACTAATATTCTATTGGAGCTCGTGGCTAAATAATGACAACCGCACAGGTCGATCTTCAAGGTTAAGCAACGCTTGCCGAGGTTGGTCGGTGGATTGGTGACCATCTTAACATATCGAGTTTCCTCCGTGTCTCGGAATCAGTCGCGACTGTAATTTTGAGATCTTTATCAGTCGTTACGGATAGTCAGCAGTCAGAAAATCTGACACCAGTCTTGCCAAGGAGAACCGTGTTACCCAGTTAATGGATTGTGGAGGTCTGGTAGGCAGCCGCTCCACGTAAAATACTGGTATTCAGCTGAATCCGGTTTGACTTGAAGTCGACCCCAATGTAGTTGCGAAAAGGCTAGGCAGATGATGATGACACAATATAGACTAATATTCGGTAAATACCTATTATTTGCATTTGAAATAGATACCGGAAACATTAAATATCATCCGGCATGATAGCCTCTACAACAATATCAGTTCATAAAAAAGTTTATTTTTTATCTTCAATGTGCCTAAACATTATAAAATTAGGTCGTTACCTTGTAAAACAAAACCTAAACTCTTTATCGGAGAAAGGTTAAAATATACTAAAATATTAGTGCAAAATATAAAACATGGCGGCAAACTTTCGAACAAAGCAATTACAATGAACAAATTGTTTGAGTCCTCATCTTAATTATGGGTTTAAAGAGGCTCCACCAGTTCATAACTCGGTCTCAATTTTTTTTTTTCTTAGCGCAATGGATTGTGAATAGGTAATTGAAATGACTAAGGTTACTTATACTAAGACTCAGGCTAAGGTTAGTATGAATATCCAAAATAATATTATAAATGCGAAGGTAACTTTACTTGTTACCTCTTCTCGTCTAAATGGCTGACTGGATCAGGATGAACCTTAGCACGACGGTAGACCATGTTTTAACACAGGATCTTTTTAGTCCAAGAGTTTGTTCTCTTGCCATAATTTGCGTCTGTCACGCAAGCGGATCGCGGGCGACCGTTGGTTGCACTCACGTGTCGCATTTTACCAAACAGAAGCTGTGCATTTTCAGAAAAAAAAGTAGCCAATACACTTAGCCATTTGAAGTGACTCCTAGAAATACCTAACCTAATAAACCTTTTACAAACCTCTTTTTTAGATTCATTGTATCACTTTCGAACTACAATTTTAAAACGGTTTTTGTTGGCCCCACAGAGGATAAAACCACTTTGGAGCCCCTTTTGGCACTTAAGTACCTACTTCATATTACCAATTTTAGTTTTTAAGTTTATTTTTGCTTCAAAACTTACTCTGTTCGTTTTTATTTTTCCATTAAAAACTTAACACAAAGAATATTTTACATCCACGCTGTTTAAACATACCGATACAGATTCCTCTGTGGCGTGGCTTGCATTTACGTTTATGAAAACGTTTGCGTTTCCTTTCACAAATAAAATCGTACGCTTACCGCTCGAGGATTAAATGTCTAGTTTATTTCTTTTTTTTACGGATGGAAAATCATCTAATGACTCCATTCCCTCTGAGTGGAGAGGAAATGAAAAGTGCCCTTTGTGTTACAGGGCCGCGGTGACTCTTTCGAACAAATTCCGCAACCAGTAAATTCCTTAGCAAAACATTATACACCTTAATTTTTTTTTTAGCCTATGCCCCTATTGGAGTTTTCCTTGCCATTCTTATCATAGACTCAATGTCTTTTGTACCATGGTTTTGTAAACACTGATTTAAAAGAGTGGAGTCCGGAACAGTTTGACTGATTTTTGTGGTAGGTCTGAAAATAGTTAGTACGATATTTTTTATCATAATAATATGGCAAAACAACATTTGTAAGGTCACCTGATAATTTATTCATTATGACATTCGTTTCGCTCCAGCGCAGCAGCCTTTTTCAGCATTAATCCTACCCTCCTGAACATCATCATTAAAATATCTGAATAAAATATTTTAGATAAAACAAGTAGATTTTCGTTTCTGGTTTAATTAGGTTTACTAGCTCAATTGTAGCAGATAATGGTACAGCTAGTTATTCTAAATGCGTAGTCTCTGTACAATGTATAGATCTGTAATCTCTATACCTACTTCGAAATCTGGATAAATATTTCGTGTTTAGGCTATATACTGAGTTAGGTATATGATGCAAGGTTGTCGTAACGGAGAAAGGAATACACGTGTTACTGTAGTATAAAACTAATGAGCTCGATGTCAAGTTTCATCAAGTCTTCCGATACTTTTATGATACAAAGGAAACTTTGAATAAATGTATCCGAATTGTATTTGTTAGCATATATTTCAGTTGTTTTTGTTAAATTTATTCAAACCATATTCATATCATTAAACTCTTCTTATTTGAGTTCTTTATAACTGAAGTTTGTCTGCTGAAAACTTAGACGGATACACTAACAAATTACTTCCAGGACACTCTGTCTTCGACTTGTTTACTTGAATGGTGTGAGTTTTGCGTAGACGATGACGTCGCGTCGTACAAGTACAAAAAAAATGAAAAGTAAAAACTTTTATACAAAAAAACAACCGAAAATTACTTCAATTTCGGAAGTCGGTGCCAAAAAACCGAAGAAACTAAATAAAAAAGCTTTAATCGTTTTCTTTTTAACAATAAAATAGATATCGAATCAAATCAAAAGTCATTTATTCTAGCTAGTTTGAAATTCAGCAATTTTGAACATCAAAAGATACGGAAAGAAGAAACCTATTTCTGCTTTATTTATCTCTTTGTTCCGTTGTTTAATGACCCAGTAACAACATCTTAATTTTCAAAAGCTCAGCGTGGTACAAGCTCTGTAAGGAGGATATTATGTCCTTAAGTACAATATTACTATGCAAATTATGCAACTAGTACTCTTGCGAACCGTACCAAGTATAAACGTGCTTGTTCATAAAGCACTGAAGCAACTTTACTTGTTACTATTACAGTAGAATGCTCTGGAAAACGCTTGTTATACTAACTAATTTTAAAAATTAGTTTTCTGGATTTTATTAATAGTGTACATTATGGCAGCGGTCAGCAAAATTGATGGACGAACGTTTAATTTGGGCCGAGGCGTAGCCGAGGCACACATACGTAAGTCCATCAATGCCAATGCCACTTATTCCCGCGTAAAAATGTCCATTTTTATTTCAATAAACAGCTTTCTATTCGCAAGCCTGTTCGAAATTTAAATAAAACCTGTGATAAGTTACCTCCTTGGTTGCCATGTTTCGGAATAAAAGATCGTTCCATTTTTTAATAACTCGACAGATATTAGTTTACTATGTAATTTATTTGGCCACTAAACACGACAGATATATGAATTTTCATACAATTTTTGCCGCCCGCTGCTCGGCTAGTACAGCAATTTTGATTTATTTCGAAGAAGGTTGTCAAAATAATGCTCAAATTTCCAAGCATGTTTGAGAAAAGTATTGTTAGTGTGAGTTCAGATTACAGTAAAGAATTAATAATTGCCAAACGAAGTTATCTGGAAGTTTCATATCTAATTATACAAGTGTCATCATTTGCCTAGCCTTTTTCCCAAATATGTTGGGGTCGGCTTCAAGTCAAACCGGATTCAGCTGAATTTTACGTGAAGCGGCTGCCTACCATACCTACACAACCCTTTATCTTATTAGACGAGTGCATTGACCGAATATTATTACAGTTTACAGTCACGAGCTTGATGCTATCCGACTGGACAGCATCACACAACACCTGACAGTTATAAATGCTTGGAAAATAGGAAATGGTACCACATGTGGTAGTTACTTACGTGATTTTGTGTTGTCCAAGTCAAAATAAAATTTTCAAAATTTATGCATTTGTTTTTTCAATATTACTTTATCTCACTTAGTTTATACTGGTCACCGCCGATGTACCTTAGTTTTTTTTAGGCTATTCTGCTCTGGGCGGAGCGGTAGGGAGTGTCCGACTTTTACTGACTAAAACCCATCCATGTTCCTTCTTTGTGTTCCGGAGCCGCGGTATCTCTTTCGATTAGTCCCGCAACTCCGTCAGGCGTCGGTCTTTGCAGGCCCCCCCTTTTTGCTGACACTCCCCGAATCCCGATGTACCCTGATTTTTTTTTTCTGTTAGATTATTTCTCTCTTCTCTACTGATTGTTCGACTTTGGGGATTACGACTATCCACAATAGAGGGCAAATAACAATTGACGGATTCCAGAATAATATATCCACATTATGTCATATTTAACTCCATCACTGCCGTTGGCATTTTGGTAAAATCCCATAGAACTAAATTGAAAAATAAAATGTGTGAAACGTTAAAACCATTGAAACTGCTGAAAATGGCATAATTGTTTAAGCTGCGAAACCTGTGCCAACATTCACTGTGGCTTTGAGTTATGGCAGGTATGTGTTAATTCATACAACGCGGCAACGTAACACTATCTGGCAAAGCATAGAACACTTACAAAAAATGTAACATATCACACACCTGTCTACCTATAACCTATGTTTACAAATTAAAAAAAATAACGTAATATAGAATGCTAGTTAAGATGAGATTAAAACTGCTTTCAGACTACGCTATAATATAATAGCATATAGTATATAGGTAGCTCATAGCACAACAATATCGCGCACCATACATTGTCAATAATATTATAATCAGTACAGTGTGAACGCGTCCATAACATTTTTTTTTTTTTGTGACATACATAGTTGTTTTCTCTCCCACAAATTGTTGCTGTTTGGTGTTATTAGAAAAGTCAAAAGTTCCAAAAACATCTTTTCTTGATCTCCATCAAACCTTGACATTCAGTGAAGCCGTTCTCCACGAACACCGAGACCAACGGCTTAACGAGTTTTCTTGAGTCTCCTAATGGATGCAGATCACCAATACACGAACCAACCCCAGCTAGCGTTGCTTAACCTCGAAGTCTGAACCATGCAGCTCTAGTTAGTTAGCCAGGAGCTCCTCCGTAATATGTATTTTCACACTAAAATTCAAAAGCATTTAGAAATATACATGGTGTAGTGTAGATCCCATTCCGCAAACTTTACCCCAGTAACAGCTGCCTGCTAGAATTAGTCACTATACTACTTCGCAATTTATAACAGGCGTGATAATCTACCCTCATCCGTTTGTAAAACGTTGTAGAGCAATTTATGTGGGGTTGATCGTAACGGGTAAAAACCGCTCTACTTGCTATTTTTAATGATTACTCAATTATTACACGTTGTCGCTTTGCTAACTAGGTTTTTCCCGCTTTTGGATATTATGTAGCATTTTACCGGGTTACGATGAATTTTATGCTAGCCTAGAGTGCTATGGTCCAGGATTGCGGAATACCAAGGTTATGGGATTTTTCGAAACACCGCGGCCCTGGGACGCAAAGGGAATTGGAGGAACATGGATTGGTTTTAGTCAGTTATAGTCTTCCACTCCACGCAGAGTGGAAGAAACCATTTGATGGGTAAACATACTAACAAAAAAATAATATTACAATTATTTCATTCATTTAAGACAACTTTTGGTCCACAATCTATACTAATATAATAAAGAGGTAACATTTGTTTGTAAGTTTGTATGATGGTAAGTTTGTATGTAGGGGGTAATCTCAGGAACTACTGGTCCGACTTGAAAAATTATTTCAGTGTCAGATAGCCCATTTATCGAGGAAGGTTATAGCTGGTTATATATCATCACGCTAAAACAAACAGGAGCGGAGCATTAATGGAAAATGTGACGCAAACGAAGTTGCGCGGGTCAGGTAGTATTTTATAAATACAAGATGAATAGCCCCTAATAATGATAATTTAATACTGGAAATTGGATAAAAGATTAAGTTGAAGTCGACAATAAATAAAATGAAATTGTTAATAATTAATTAAAGTCACAATATATTAAAAACTCATGGAATGAAAATAAAAACGACAAAAAATTAAAAGAATTAGTATAGTAAATTAAATGTCAACAATTAATATGGTAACAATATTTAAGATGAATGAAATTAGGTACCTATAGTTAAAATCAAAACAAAATGGCTACATCATACTCAAAAGCTACCTGCCCCATCTACGGCAAGGAGACTGATGCCACTGCCCCGCACTCTGCCTGCTATCGAGGTCGCCTTCTTGCGCATACTGGCGTGAAAGAGTCAGCAATAATAATAAAAAAAATCTGTTTTTGTTGTTCGCCTTCATACATAAATGACTTAAATTCCGGTACAGAGACAGATGGAACCTTGAAGATGTGATACAGGGTGATATTTAAAGTGTGCCTTCAGGGCTAAATCTCAAACTATGAAGGATATTGAAAAACACTTAAGTAAGTCCCGAGTCCGATTTTGATGAAAAATGTCAAATCGTCGTTCCTAACCATGTAGGATGTTTTTTTTTTTCAAAATCGACCAAATTCGTCGACATTGAAAAAAATACACCCTGTATTATTATACAAAATACACCATCCGAAAGTGTAGCGATAGTATTAGTGCCCCACACTGCTATTGAAAATATTTACAAACATCAATAAACATTTTCTAAACAAACATTGACTACAAATTTAAGGATATTCTAAACATTTTAGTAACTAACTCATTAACTTAAAACATCAAACAAATGTTAACAGAATCCAACAATTTCTAACATTTGTTAATAAATCTGTGCCGATGTCACAGCCTCTGACATCTGTAAAACGAGTTAGGCCCGGACTCCACCAAAGCGGAGAAGTTCGGAGATGTCCGAAGCGGAGACGAGAAGAGACGTTTTTCTGCTACGGTGTATCCAAGAAACTGTGCGGAGATGCGTACTGGCTAGATTGAAGCGGAGATGTGTACTGGCTAGGATGGAGATGTAACTTAACGGCTACTCTCTAAGCCCGAAGTCCGTAATTTCGGGCTTAGTTGCGGGCTTATTCTACTCCGTATCACCTACGGAGTTACGATTAGTACCAAACTCGAACTAAGAATGAATGACAACACGATTTGACCGTAACTATCAAATCTTGCTGTCATTAATTCTTAGTGGTTAGGTGATAAGGAGTAGAATACGCCCGCAAGTAAGCCCGAAACTACGAATTTCGGGCTTATCTCCGCTGCACGCCATCGTCAGCTTATGAGACTAAGCTCACAGCTCAATTTCAGCGAGGAACAGCTCACATCTCCGCTTCCATCATGCCATACAAATATGATACATCTCCTCTTAGTGATATCCACTAAAGCTGAGTGGAGACGAGGTGTGTGAATAACGAAATTCAATTAGTTCTTCTAAAACACCTCTCTCACGTCTTGTCTTCGCTTTGGTGAAGTCCAGGTCTAAATTAAATAAAGATTACTTGACCTTTGCAACCCCATTCCATTAGCAGATCTAGTTCAAGACAATCGTGTCCAATTTGAAGAAAGTTTTTTTCCACTCACCCACACACCGCAGGTCCATTAATAGCAATTAAACTGTGGCAAATGAACTGGAATACAAAGCTAAAGGTGCGGTTACACGGGCAATGTTTTTTTTCCAATTAGCAAGGCTGGTCGATTATTATCACAGAATATCAAGCAATTTACGGAAACGACTTCAATCTGGCCAGAAGTGTTTTTTATTTTTTTAGTATGGGAAATCATCAAATGACTCCTCCCGCTTTGGGTAAAGCAGGAGGGAGTGTCAGACTCCTACTGACTAAAACCCATCCGGGTTCCTCCTAATGCCCTTTGCGTTCTAGGGCCGCAGTGACTCTTTCGAACAAATTCCGCAACCCCGGCAGGAAAAACAATTTTATCACGACTCATGAGATTCGAACCTGCACCATGTCGTTTGCAAGGCAGTCTTCAAACCAACGGGCTATGACGGCTGTTAAAAATAATTTTAATACGACTCATGAGATTCGAACCCGCACCATGTCGTTCGGAAGGCAGTCTTCAAACCGACAGGCTATGACTGCTATTGGGCAGAAGTGTTGCGATGACAATTTTGTGGAATATGGAGAAATTCCAAGAAACTAGGCAATGCTTTCATAAATGACTAAAAGACAAAACACAGAAAGACTTATCATATTTTTGTAATTTCATACGTTCAGAGCAATTTAAAAAAATAATAAAAACCGGCCACGGGCGAGTCGGACTCGCACACCGAGGGTTCCGTACAAAACTGTAGGTATTTATAAGCAAAAGTTGAGATTTACGATTTATGACGTATTAAAAAAAAAACAACTTACTAGATATCGTCCAAACCAATTTTCGCTGGTAGTTTACATGGTAATATACATCATATTTTCTTTTTTTAGTTTTATCATTCTATTATTTAGACACTAGCTTCTGCCAGCGGCTTCGCCCGCGTGATCCCTAGGGAACATGTTCCCGGGATTAAAAGTAGCTTATGTGCTATTCCAGACTATATAATCTATCTTTGTTCTAAATTTCATTAAGATCCGATAAGCCGTTCTGGCGTGATTGAGTAACAAACAACCAAACTTTCACATTTTCATTTTTTTTTTTTCTTTTTTTCTATGATTTTAGTTTGATGAAAAGTATACTATAACCAGCTCAGGAGTATGAAAAATAATTATACCAAGTTTCGTTAAAATCCGTCGAGTAGTTTTTGTTTCTATAACGGTTATACAGACAGACAGACAGACAGACAGACAGACAGACAGACAAAAAATTTACTGATTGCATTTTTGGCATCAGTATCGATCCCTAATCACCCCCTGATAGTTATTTTGGAAATATATTTCATGTACAGAATTGACCTCTCTACAGATTTATTATAAGTATAGAAGATAGATTACATTTTATCACTTTGGAAATCTCTCCCACGCAAACTTAGAAAAAAATTATTTTAGAAACCTCAATATCATTTTCGAAGACCTATCCAAAGATACCCCACACGTATGGGTTTGATGAAAAAAAATGTTTTTGAGTTTCAGTTCTAAGTATGGAGACCCCCAAAATTTATTGTTTTTTTTTTTCGGTTGACAGAATACATCTACTTACCAAGTTTCAACAGCATAGCTCTTATAGTTTCAGAGAAAAGTGGCTGTGACATACGGACGAATAGACAGACAGACATGACTAATCTATAAGGGTTCCGTTTTTGCCATTTGGCTACGGAACCCTAAAAAAGTTACTACCGAAATAACTATCCAATTTTATTTATGTTGCTGCAGATTGCTCCGCTTATTGCTTCAGATGGAGCTACAACAATAGCTGAAAACTTCCCGTGTAAAAGCACCTTTAAACCCTGGCCTTGAATTGTAAGGCTTGAGAAAAGGTTTCAGTGAGATAAAACAAACAGTAGTCGAGGGATGGAGGAGTGGCCCTGACCTTTGTGAATAAAGGATTAGTTAAGAAAGCTCATTAAACAGGTGTACTTAGTTGTTGTGTTAGAATTACCTAAGTAGGGATGCGACTTTAAATTACAAACACCAGGCAAGAGCGACTCTGAGATCAACGTTTAAAGTGATACGTTTTCAAACTCACATGTATCAATTTTAAACCATATACTTCTCATAAGTATTCCTGTAATAGTATAGAACAATTTTTTGTTTTTCTTCTAAATATTGCTCCTATTGAGCCTAACATTTTTCAACTATAAAACCAGCCAATTTAAAAACCGAATTCTCTTTTTGTTTAACATAGAATGCCAGTCAATAAGCACAAAATGTTTTAATACCAACCATGATGAAAAGTTAGGTCCTCTTATGTGATGTATTTTCAAATGGCAAACAAAATATGTTTTCATATTTAAAGTCGTTTACTGATATCCAAGAAATAAGTTTACAAATTGTGAGCTGAAATAGCCTTACTTATACTTGAACTTCCAGTCCATCATCGAGAAGCTTTCTAAAATTGCATTCCGACATGTTACATTATACACAACTAGGTAAAAGCCAGCCCTTGGGTCACACGAAGTGTCAACTAAGCGTTTAGTTTTTTTTTTTAAATAAGGCATGAGCACTTGGACTCCTCGGTCCAAGAGTTTCAATTTCATTAGAACAATGTCAATGAGAAACAATGAAATTATCCCTCGTTGCCGCATTGCCACATGACGGACCTGTCGGTGGGGCTTTTGAAATTCGCGTGGTTTCTCATTGGTTAGAAAGTGAATCTCTAAATCCGATGCGAGCTCTGTAAGTCCCTTTTGAGATAATCCCTCTTTACATGCCAGATGGACGTCCTTACTCAAAGCCCTTTTCTCGTCGCCTCGTGTTATAATATCACATTTATTTATTTTGTTTGACAGACCCAAATCGTGGAATGGTTTGACGATGTATAAGCTTGTCAAACAAGTGTTTTATAGATCCCTTATTTTTATGGCATTAAGTACGCCTGCTTATATATCCAATGACTACTGCACACTTATTATTAAAAAAATGATACTAACGAACATTTGAATATAAAAAATGTATATATTATTTCATGACACAGATCTAATGCAGTATTTATTTTTATTGTCCATAATAATATTATCTTAATTAATTATTTAAAAAAAAAACGCACTTAGAGGTAGTTAAGTGCGTACTTATTGTCGGGTACATTAAGTGGGCCGCTTTTGTAAGATAAGTTTGAATGGCACCGTGTATAGATTAGATATTTCCAGAGTGTGTATTTTTTCGATCAGGTAAACGTTCCTCGCCTGTTCTGTTTCACAATAAAAAGAACTTTGTGTAAAACCACGCCACGAAATGTACCACGTAAAACCTACACTTCCACTGCTGTGTTTGAGCATTATACGCTCCCAATTCTCTTGAGAGTCGATTATTGTGCCATCGATTTTCGGGTGCATCCAATATCATGGTCAATCTGTCTCTCTCTATAGGGAACACATGAGCCCTTTCAGGCTTAGCGACCATAAAATTAATGATTGTACACCGTTTTCAGAGTTCTATTAGCCCATAATATTAAAAAATGGGTTTTATTTAAACGAGTGACTGTAAATTAAAGTTTTAAGTGACGAAAATAATTAATTTAAGTACGTTATAGTATTACTAAGTGAGCGAATGACTGCAAGTGACGAGAAATCAATAGAACAGAAACATACAAACATTCATTTATGTTACTTAAAATACAAAATGCTAACCTCACCTAACCAGGGTCCGCGGATATTAATTCTAACAAATAAAGTAAAAAAACCTAACCTAACCTACCTATCTTTATATTGAAGTTGCCCTTCTGTGTATTTTTTTTTTATTTGTGATTGGTTTGCTATTGACGAGAAATAATAGATTAAATCTATTATTTCTCGTCAATAATATTTCTAGTCGCTCACTTAGTCATTTAGTCGCACGACTAGAATTTTAATATCTGAAATGGATTAATCACAACCCATTTTTTGTAAATTCGTTCTGGATTTTAATCGATATTCGTCCTTAGTTTAGTTAATTTATCGCTTACTCAAATTCATACCCCTCAAGTTATTAAAACAGTATCTCATCATCAGTCGCTAAGTTTTCTTTATTCGATCGTTTTATATTTCCCCTTAAAAAATTAAACCATTCATAATTCGAAATTAATACACATGTTCATTATACAGTCCTGTTCTTAAGGTCAGGTATATCGAACGAAGTAGGTGCACGATTCATTGCGCGTAAAGTATGGAAACGTGTCTAACGTTTCCATACTTGTCTTTACGCGCAACAAACCGCGGCGGCGTGAAGCCGCTGTAATAGATAATCATTTATTATTAAAAGAATTGAACTATTTTGCAAAACTTAACCACAAATTATTCTTCTTTAAGTAATTGACTTCTATTAGATATTGTTTTTGGAAGTAAAACTATCATAAGCTTCAAGAATAATAAGAAAAACATGAAAAAATAGTTGAAGTTAGCCTCCTATTCGGTTTTTTTTTTTGATCGAGTGAAGTTTTCGCTATTATGAATTGAACCAGAAATTGTCAAAGTACATAAAGTAAACTTCAACATGTTTTTTTTTTGGCTTTAAACAATAACTATTTGTTTGTTTAATATTGATTCAAAGTGACGGAATATTCGGAAAATTGGGAATACCTGGCCTGGAAATCTAGCCTACAGCTGGGATAAATTCTCATCCCATGAAGATAAGTCACCAGGGTGGTTCAGGACCAGTTCCGCTACTATAACTTTCCAATTGCACCGTGATTCAGTTTTGTGATAGAGACGGATTTATGAATTGCTCTATCCTACTTTCACAACGGATGATGGTAATGACACGTCATTGTTTGCGGGCTATGCAGAGATTTCAAAGATAAACATAGGATTTAGATTCGTAAGAATTAATAATAATAATAATAATAATATAATAATATCCTAGGACATTTCACACAACGCCATATTGTAAAAGTCGCGTTGTCTACTTGGACATATCTTACCGGGACAGTATGTTAACCATTTCAAGCACGATTTTAACGCCTTAAAACAAGGGGCATCATGAAATAACCAACATTTTCATAGATTACTTGTACCATCTATACTAGTCTATACTAATATTATAAAGAGGTAAAGTTTGTGTGGTTGTAAGGGGGAAATCTCTGGATATACTGAACCGATTTTGTAAATTCTATTATACCCCATTATTACCAGTAGAAAGCCACGTTATTTGTGATTGTCACAGGCTATTTAACACGAAAATTCCGCCCAAAAAAGTGGGCGCGGGAGTCAGCCAACTTTATTATAAATCGATAAAAAATAACACATCAAAAATAAATAATAAATAATGTTTTGTTCTTTTTTATTGAATTCCTCATTGTAGTGCAACTGCAAGATTTAACGGGGCCAGTTTTACCGGTTACGGATAAAGTGTCGGTTAGCCTATTAGGAACTTATCTGGCAGATGAACTAAAACTTTTGGTTTCACAGGTGTCGGATAGCGATATCTGGCAGATTTATTAAGTATTTGAGTATTATAAAGTATTATAGTATTATAAGTGTCGGTTAGTTATCCATCAGATAACTAACCGACACTTTATCCGTAACCGGTGAAACTGGCCCTTATACTTTATAATACTTTAATCTGCCAGATATCGCTATCCGACACCTGGGAAACCAAAAGTTTTAGTTCATCTGCCAGATAAGTTCCTAATAGGCTAACCGACACTTTATCCGTAACCGGTGAAACTGGCCCTAAACCAAAGAGATTCTTCCTAATTGTTTTCACAGCAATTTTTTTTTATATTGTTAAACGTAAACGTCCGGAATGCGGCGGGTTCGGTTTAAACTTTGATTAATTATGCACGGTCCCGTGAAGATTCTTCCCAGTTGCCATGCAAGATTGAAGGCATTTGCATTCTGATGTATTAACATAAAATACAAATATAATGAAGCGAAAGTCTTAAGCGTGGAGAATCTTGACTGGCATCAGTTATGTTAGAGATTTGAGAGATATTCCGGAGTATATTTACTCGAGAATATTAGCTGGTGCTTTTAAAAATAATGACAAGGTGCCATCAGTTGAAGAGAAGGTATCTTCCTAAATAATAAAACAACTGATATCACAAGGGCAATTCTCGCTGCAATTTTATGATCTCAGCGACTGTTTTATGTACAAAAACTTATGTTTTTTGAATATGAACGCACCTAGAAAATACAAAAATTGCCTCTGTAAAATTGTAACTGAAGAAAACTGAATGCAGCCCGACAACTAGGTATAGCGATATTTAACATTTTTCGACGCGTTTAGAAGAAATAGCTGTACAGTTAGGACCACTCCTTTGAAGAAGTGTCATCACATCGATGTCGCATTGTCGCGTTGCAGCTGTCTTAAACCCGTAAAGGCTCTGGGAAGGTAGATTAAATATTCTTACATCATCACCATAATAATAGCCGAAAGACTGCTGGACATGGGCCTTCTCCAAGTGTCCCAACAAACAACCAGACCTGTGCGTCTCGCATCCATCGGCTAGCCGCGTTCGTAAGTATTTAGGTACATAAAAAAACCGGCCAAGTACGAGTCGGACTCGCGCACCGAGGGTTCCGTAAAAACCAGTAATTAAAAAATTTTTTAGAGTTTCAGTTCTAATTATGGGGACCCCCAAAATTTATTGTTTTTTTTTTTCTATTTTTCCGTGAAAGTCTTTATGCGGTTTACGGAATAAATCTGCTTACCAAGTTTCAACAGCATAGTTCTTATAGTTTCGGAGAGAAGTGGCTGTGGCATATGGACGGACAGACAGACAGACATGACGAATCTATTCGGGTTCCATTTTTGCCATTTGGATATGGAACCCTAAAAAGCAAATGAAAAAAAAAACTATAAAATTTAACGAGACAGAAAATTCCTGACAAGCATATGCTAGTGAGGAATTTCAACGTACGTATTCTGTAGGTAATTGCAAGCACGCTTCCGCAAAATCTCTTTGAAATGTTCTGCATTCAACCGAAATTCTATCATTTGGTTGATTGGAGTTGAGTTAGAGCATTCTGAGGCCAGGAATTTCTCCTGTATCGTGGGTGCGTTTACAAACATAAGGCCATACAAATATTTGTTCCGTGCGGGAATCGAACCCACGACACGATCGAACACACGCGACGCAGCAGTCGATCGCTCAACCACTGCGTCAACAGCAGGTTAGTTGGCTGTGAACATACAGGATTTTAGAATGGGGAATCTAAAAAACTAAAAAAATCAGATTGTTGTGTTGTTTACAACATGAAGATGCAATACTATCCCTTACCTAATAGCCTAATCAATAGTATCCATAAAGTAGTCTAAAAGTTTAACTATAAGATTAGATTTAAATGTCACAAAGCCCTGTAATTTGGAAGCTACTGGCATATGAATAGAGAAAGACAAAAGAGTTTAATTGGTTTTATTTGTCTATTCAGCTACCCACCGGCAGATTAAAGGTTCAACTCTTCCGATAGATACTTTCCGGCATAATTTATTTTGATGTGGTCTCGAAGGCGCCCGGAAATGAATCTTAATGTAATTTTTATTAGGAGAACACAAGCCTTTCTTCACACATTTATTTTGTTAGTCTACCTACAAATAGTACACACCTATTTATTTTATTTATTACAATTTTGGGACACGTACCTACTTTTTTTATTCAGACACAAAATAGGGAATATGCATGAAAAAATTATTTATGATCTGAACAGTTTATCTAAAAGTATTCAAAAATATAATACTAACTGTGAAATTAGAATCTAAATTGCTCGAAAAACGAACGAGATACAATTATTTTAAACAAATATATCTGTCCCTCTCGCGAAAACGCTGTTTTCTATGGCAGCTGTATAGTCATCGTGTAATTTGACGTCACATTAAGTATCGGACTTCTCTTTCTATCTGTAGTCTTTGAAGCTTTATAACTTAATAAATGATGAAGGTATTTAAAAAATAATTTCATGATTGTTTACTAGAGCTAATAAGTATTTTATTTAGCAAATAAAAAATTTGCATGCATGTTCCCTATTGAGACGATACAGTGCGTTGAAAACTCGTGTAACATCATTATTTCAGTGCACTTTTTACTTAGTAGTGACGCCACAAGCCCCCACTCCTGATCTTTGATGCGTTTTATCTTCGTCAATTTTTATTGATTTGATAAAGCAAAAAATACATGTCCAATATTATTCGTTAATCTAACTGACGGACTAAATAGAATCATATTTTTTTTAGTCAGGAATCATCCCTATTTAGATTAAGTTCATTCAACGACCTGCGGAAACTTGTTTCGTCTCGCTAAACTACAAAAGAATGATTTCTCGTACGTTAAGGAGCGTCCCCGAGCAAAACGCAGCGCTAGCCGTTTTTTGTGCAGTTTTTTGGAGCTATCTACTCTTTATCCAAAAGAAATACCAACTAATAAAAAATACATTAAATTTCTACATAATCTTGGCTTCAAAATGGTAGATTTTATTTTTTATTACTAAGTATAATGTTTAAGTAATCTCCTAACAACGAAACCACAGAAATGAGAAAAAAATACTGAAAAAATGCATCTTCTCGAAAACTAACGATTATTTTGATTTTGTACTTACACTAATGGATAGGCAATTTAATTATGAACATTTTGGTAGAAGTATTTTTTTCAAACGACCAAAATTTGATTTTATAACGATTTTATTCAAGATTCTGACCGTATTCGCTAGTGTATCTCTTGCGCTGTTATTGAGGGAAAAAATGCTCAAGGTTATTTGCTCAGGGTACGGCCTTAAGACTCGAAAAATATTCTCTTTTTAAACTGATATCTCAAATATTTCGTATTGAGGTCGAACAGTTTGGAGAATATTAATGCCATCTCGATTCGGAACAAATACCTACTATTATTATCATCGATATGTGCAAATATTATTTGGGTCAGCCGAGTTATTTAAACATTCGTTAGTACGAAGTCTTAGTATTCTACATAAGATTTTAAATAGTTCGTTAGTTCTATTCACAGCTATTGCTGATACCCCGTGTGTAGAATACTGAAATTCAAAATTCAAAAGTCATTTATTCAAATTAGGCTGAGGGCCAGCACTTTCTGAACGTCAAGTTTTACAAAAGACAGTCCCCCAGAACGCCCGCTCGTCACCACTTCCTAGTGTTTTAGCTGTGGAGAAGAAGTGGCCAACAAACTCCCCAGCAACACGACTGTCTATTACGTTTTAGGAACTAGAATTTTACAATAATTAATATGCAAAGTAATTCAAAATTCCTTCTAAAATTTACATGACACAAAAAAAATACATTATTTATCACTTGTTCTAGCTACTAGCACTATGACACTAAAACAAAATACACACTTATGCAAGTGTTGACGTATGTGGATTAAATAAGTATAAAAAATGACCAACATAGTCAGACAAATAATTAATAAAAAGAAATAAAAAATAAAATAAAACATTATATGAACACATATAACCTTTTATAAAACTACTATACTATCTACTTAAACACAAAGAACATGATAATTTGTCTTGCGTTCAACACAGCGACCAACTATACTTATCGTCTAAATAATCATTAATAGAATAGTATGCCTTCGAACAGAGGTTAGATTATACTTTTTCTTTAAATGAGTTAAAAGGCAGATCAAGATAAGAAATTGGAAGTCTATTGTATAAACGGATACCGAGCCCCACAAATGAATCATGGACCTTACGAAGTCGGTGTGAATTAAGGAGCATGTAGCTTGTGCTTGTTTCTGGTGTTAAAGTTGCGGATGTCGCTCGTTTTACTGTATAAATGTATATTTTTCCTAATATATAAAATGTTTGCAAAAATAAATTGAGATAATACCGTGAGAATTCCAATCTCTTTGAAAATTTCTCTTAATGAAACTCTTGACCCTAGCATATATTGCTCGCACAGCACGTTTTTGTAAGACAAACATATTTTGTATATCAGCAGCTTTTCCCCACAATAAAATACCGTAGGACATAACATTATGGAAATAACTAAAATAGACTAACCTAGCTGTGTCAACGTCAGTAAATTGTCTAACTTTCCTAACGGCGTATGCGGCAGAGCTGAGCCTTCCCGACAGGCTTGATATATGTGGGCCCAATTGTAGTTTGGAATCAACAGTTATGCCCAAAAATACTGCCGAGTCCACAGTTTCAAGCACCTCGTCACTTAAGGGTCCTAAATTTCAAACATTTGGCAAGGCAAACTTTATACATTTCGTTTTTTTAGCATTTAGAACTAAATTATTCGTCGTAAACCAATCCGTAACCATTGAAAGAGTGGTTTCCGTTATCGAAATCTTGTCTATTCCTATCTACTTTGAAGATAAGAGAGGTGTATTTTATAATAAAATGATTAAGATGTTCTTCGGATAATCTTATATTATATTATTACCTATTATAATCTTCATGTTTTGTTTGTGTACTACTGAGAGTGAAATAATGAGTAAATAAAATTAAACTTTAATAGGTTATTAATATCTTTATATTGTTTTTTCTTTTTAATGTTTTGTTTATGTTGTTTTTTTGTTTGTTGTATGATTATCTTGCCCAAGACACGAATTTATTTTCACACCTACCTACTCACATTATATCGGTACCTACTTTCACTTGATTTTCCTCTTAACTATAACTTTCCTACCCAAAACCTTGGCGAAGATATGTAAATAATAAATTATCTGCCATTACAACTATAAGAAAATCTCATCTCGTTCAATAACAACTATACCCCTAGGCAAGTACGCACTGAGTTTCTTCCTCATTTGCACTTAGGTAAGCTAACTCCAGAAAGATGAAACTAACTTTAGAAAGCACTCTTGTTCGCTTAATTCATTTGAATGTCTTCAGCTCAAATTTAAGGCATTGCGTCATCTTGGAATTAGAAGGAAGGGTTACATACTTTAATAATTATTAATTAATTTTGTTATTTTAATCTCAGAGGTTAGAAACAGCTGTCTGTTTGTAACCAGAGCGCCAATTCTACTAATTATCATATTCGCATCTCAATCGCAAACTTTCAAAATGTATGAAAATTATACTTTTTTGACAGTTTGCGATTGACATGCGAATGCAAAAGTTGTTTAAAAATTTGTAGAATAAATTGGCCCTCTGTTCACATTTTGATTTCTGCTCTTAGCGAAGTGGAAAGGAGTGTCAGACTCTTACTTACTAAAATCCACTGACCTATATTGTACAAGTACGCTGGACCTCATACAACTTTCGAACAAATTTCGCAACTCAGGCAGGCATGATCCATCCCATAAATAATAAGGTAGTGAGATATTTTATGTAGCTCTTATGTAGCCAGTAGTACAATTCTGTGGAAATGTCACCGTGACATTTTAGGTGAATAGAGCTTGCCGTCAATCCCTTGGATCCCTATTGGAATGACATTTACTCACTTCACTTAAATTTTAAAGCGAGATACTTACAGCAGCGCGATTCTCTAATCATCTCATCGTGAAAGCGTAATTTTTAGGATTCAGTACCCAAATGTCATTAAACGGAACCCTATTATTAAGCCTCTGCTGTCCGTCCGTTCGTTCGCTCGTCAGTCTGTCTGTCAGCGGGTAAACTTAAGGTTTATGGTACGAAACCCTTCGTGTCCGAGTCCGACTCGCTCCTGGCCGGTTTTTTTCACTATACTCAAAATAAATTGATACTGTACCTGACAGCAGTCGTCTGAGAGTTACGAAGATCAACTTAATATTAACGACCATAAGTGGAAACTAGGGCGATCAATATGATTTTAATTAAAAATCGTTAACACTGAAACAGGAACGCGAAAATTTGTGAATGAACTTTATGTGGATCAATGACCGTTATTGGTTATTTTATTAGGTGCCTACCATTCAACGTGTGACAGAATAAACGCAAACCTGAAAAGTAATAATTGTACTCATCAATATGAAGAAGTTTTACATAAGACTTCCCAAAAAGGAGGAGGTTCTCAATTCGGTTGTATTTATTTATTTATTTTTTTAATTATGAACCGATTTGAAAAATTCTTGATTTAACTGAAAGGATATACTTGCAGTTGATACAATTTGATTGCATTTGATAAAATTTAAATGGGACCACCCATTTAAATTTTATCAAAATCGGTTACGAAGCTGGAATTCGTTTACTTTGGATGATGGTTTGGTTGGTTGGTTTTTGTTATCCAAGAAATCGAAATTGCGTATTTTGCTTTTCTGCAATTTTGCAGTGGGGTTGTTAGGTGTACCATTAAAAAGTGAAAAATAAAAACTTTTTACAAAAAAATACAATCGACTTCCAAATTGTTTTTTATATCGAGTTAGGCAGTAGATTTTTCATCGCGGCTTCGGGGTCTCTTAATGAAATTCGTTCATAATCTGTATAAGTTTTGCGTTTACACTTTTTGTAAGTAAACAGTTTTAGTCAACACCTTGATTATTTTAGCTAACCAGATATAAATAAGGCATAAAATACCCTTGTATTTAGTCATTAATGGAATAGAGCTCATGAATCTGAAAATTACCTATTAATTAACAAATAATAGAAATTACCCTATATAATATACGAGTACTTACCTGTAATAGTTTCATTCAGATTTATTTGCTAACATATTTTCATTACGTAATTCTTCTCGAAAACAATTTAAATATTTATCGTATATATTTTACGTTGGAGAACACTGAAGCTCTGAACTGTAAACGTCGCTCCCAAGTTTTTCAATGAACGGATTATTTTCACTTGTCAGTTAAATCTTCGGTTTATATTCATTTGGTTAGTATTGAACGCATAAAATTCTTCAGTTTTGCTAAACGACGTTTATACGTCGCATTTAAGTGCTGCAGATTTGAGACTTGTTTTACAAAACTACTACACTTATGTATAGTACTTGTTTCTTCATAGTACCAAGATACATCAATTAAGGGGAAAAAAGAGGCAGAGACCCTTTGAAAGATGGCTAGACGATATAAAGAAGATGGCTGAAGAAAATTGGGTAACTAAGGCCCAAGACAGAACAATGTGGAGTGAAATGGAGGAGGCCCATACTCATACTCAAAGAGAGATCCTTTAATAAACATAACATATTACAAAACATGCTTTGTTTATTTAAGACCACTCTTTATCAAATGATGATAATTAATCTATGAGATATGTTTATCTAAATATATCTTTAGGTATCTTTTTTATTTAGATAAATAGGTAGGTTTGTCTCATAAATTAATGAATGTTTCAACCAAAACTATTAATATTGAATGAATGACTGTTTACTTACTTAATTATTTAATAATTGTATATAGGTACATAAATATCTAAATATAGGTTGCTTTTTTTTTCAATTATGTACTTATATAAAAATTAATCTCTATTTCTCTTGGCCCACATCACGCGTGATCGGCTGGGCCGATATCGCTAATACTTTTGTGTTTGTTACTGTCAGGAGAAGTTTCTAATAATAAAAAGGAATTGTATATTATCTATGTATCATGTACCTAAATGTTTGTTAAGGGTAAATAAATATGGCTTTAATAATAACATATATAGAACCAAAATCAAAACGCTAATAATATTTTTAAACATATTAGACCTTTGATATAACTTTTTTCAACGACTAGCTGACCCGTGCAACGTCGTCTGCGTAACATTTTTCATTACTGCTCCACTCCTTTTGGTCTTAGCGTGATGATATATAACCTATAGCCTTCCTCGATAAATGGGCTATCTAACACTGAAAGAATTTTTAAAATCGGACCAGAAGTTCCTGAGATTAGCGCGTTCAACCAAACAAACAAACAAACTGTTCTGCTTTATAATATTAAGTATAGATGATAAATACTGAAGCATATTAAATAGAATCGACTTTTTAGGTATGGTCAGGACTCAGGAGAGGCCACCATTCCGCTCTCTTCACTAATGACCACCGATTTGATACCCAGCTGACGTTATGATGACCATCTGTGACCAACAGTAACGCTTATTCGCAAAATAAAAACTTGTTTTCCGATTCGAACACGTGTTTTTAGAACGACTATTTCGTTCATTTAATTACGGTTATGGCTGTTTAGTTTCGTAGCGTTTTAAACTGTGGACAAAGGTTTTTGGCACGATAATAAAATGAGGTTTTATGTATTTAGGTATGTTGTAACAGGTTGGTGAACTTTTTAATGGTCGTGGTTTAAATTTTACTTTCAACATGATAATACCACCAACTATTACAGAAATTAAGAATTAAACATAAACGAAACAAAGACACTTTCTTAGACCAAGTTCTATTAGCGATATCGATTTGACTGTCAAATAGGCAAAAGATACAAGATAGAGATGTGTCACCGAAAGGTCACGTAGTCAATATTTTAGGTCTCATGCGTGACGCGTGTGCGACACCGTGGCCCGTAGCCATAATATTTTTAATTATTGACAATCGTCATCGCCGATAGAACCTGACACCTTGCCCAGAATGTCAATTCTACTAATTTTATCATTTCTTTCGCATACGTATGTCAGTCGCAATCTGTCAAAAATTTGTGGAAATTCAATGATATATAAAACTATAGATACGTTGTCCGCACTCTAAAATGACAACATGTAATGAAGCCAATTGGCCACATCGCGCTTAGTTACGCACCAACCTGTCGCGCGACACTACGTTTGTTTTGATGTCAATTTGACTATTACTTATCCTGTGACGTAACTGAACATGTATATTTATCTCCCTCTAGCAACAGGCATCCCGCCGTACGGTGACATATTTTCTTTCCCTTTCTTCATGCGTATTAATAGCTATCTAGTATTTTCGCCGTTTTTAAGCGCCGCGATGTCGGTTTATGACGTGTCTATATATAATACGTCATTGTGGAAATTGAGATTTTTTGACAGATCTCGAATGAGATGTGAATGCGAACGTTGCTTAAAAGTTAACAGAATTGGTCCCCTCTGAACCCAGTCGCTGGTATTTTGTTTCTAAGACCACGCTTTGTAAATGAAAAGTACAGAACCAAATGCACGGAAACGAATATGGACGTGTGGTCGCGATTTCATGCTGCAAACAAAACTAAATCGATTTCGCCACTACGACTTGCTATGACAATTCAGCCAGAGAAAGGTTGCCAGTACATTACAGCAAAGCAAGGCAGCGGAACGGAGAAATATTAACCAATCATGTCAGTCAAAATGTCAGTGACTCACGTATTGTGGAGATTTTACCAATTCCAATGGTTAGAATTTCTCCGTTTCTCCGCTGCCTCGCTCGGACGGACAGGCGCACTTAGTGTGAAACTACGCAATACCTCACCCCTTAGTGGACTCGCCTCGTGTTTCTGTTCCGTATCGTCGTTAAGTCTGAATCGAATACTTTAGGTTACGTAAGCCTACGTACGTTCATGATGACACTGCTTGTAAAAGACATTACTTGGCATCACAAACTAGTCAATAGCACCATCGACTATTTGGTTTTGTTACCGTAAAATAAAAAAATCCTGTAAACTATTTAGAATCAGATTTTTCACACAAACATTTAAAATGATTTGATAAAGCCTGGTGTCCGTGGCTTCACTCGCATCTTTAGGTACCTATAGTTTTGAATAAAATTCACATTTTCCCGAAAAATACACCTTCCACGAAAATTCTTCTCCTTATTCTCTCTGGAATCACTAAAAATCCCAACGTCTCAGCTTGAAAAGTATACATGAACCGGTCGTCTTGACGAAGATACATTGAAAGTCGATTTGTGAACCGCAGTTCTCGACATCTGATTAAATTGCTCAACCTCAACACTGAGCAGTAAATAAGCATGGAAAGAAAAAAATGTGTTTGCGTTCCATGTATGTATTGTCTATTCAGTGGGTGTTTTAACCGGATAATTTTTCAGCAACATAAGGAAATTAGAAATTTAAATGATTTAAGCGCGCTCTTCCCGAATCTGTAAAAAAAAATACAAATTTTAAAATTAATAAATATACTTTTAAAATACTATTAATAATGGTACCCAAAAGGGTGCCATTTTTTTCTAATATGGTATTATCAACGGCGTAGATATGAGATGACAAAGTGAAATTTTAGTTAGCATCCCCAAAAACCACTAATCGTTGTCACTGCGGAGTATGGGTTGACTCAGTCAGTACAAACGATATTGTAAGTACAACGAATTTATTCAATAAGATATTCTTAATTTAATAAGATAAAATAATCTTTCATTTCATCAATTTTACTAAGTGTTTCATTCTAAACAGTATGCTTTAGGTCTTGAGGTTATTTCGTTACATGTTGAATAATGAATCAACAAAATGTGGGACTATTCTGTACTTTGCTTAGACAAATACTCGGATTTGTTCAACAACCTGGTTCGCATTTATAAGTCATTTACTTTGTTTACATTATTTTGGCAAAGGTTACAGCTCTTTTGTTAATAGTATTTATCTTGAAACTTCACTAACATTAAAGGTATTTTGTACCGAGGCGTTGGAGTACTGAGTACTGAGGTAATAAAATTAGTACCAGCCGGCTTAGTAAACGAAACTTGAGTATAAAATTGAAAATATGGTAAAATATTACCGCCATTTGTAATTTCTTTTTAGTTTAAGTTTCTCTTTATGTTTTTATATATTATGGTGTACAATAAAGCATATACAAATAAATAAATAAAAAAGGTAATATTTTTTTTCATTTTTTTCATTTGAGATGGGTTTGTTCTTGACTTTCTAGATCAGAGATGACAGAGACAAAGTCTACGATGGACCGAGCTTACCCAGAAGTAGCCTGTTCACTCCAACTTTGAAAATATTAGGGTTGTAATATTGCAAAAAAGTTGATACCGTAATGTAAAACAAATATTTCTTTTTTATTTTCGGAATAAGTGTCCCAAGGGTAGCGAGTTTGTTCGAAAGTGTCACGGTGGCTCGGGAACACAACGCGCATTAGGTAGAACACGAACGGGTTTTTAGTCAGTAAGAGTCTGATTCTACATTTAGATTTAGATCCACTTAGAAAAAAAAAAGAACAAAAAAAAATGTGTGTCTGCGTTGAATTATAAATGTAATGTAAAAATTACGGCTTCTGAAATCATTATAAATAGCCAAATAGATATCGTGTCAATTCGAAATGGTTATTTTCAAAATGAATATACATGAATATGATTCGAACCACTGATGCCTACAGACATAATTTTCATTCTACCATTGTGAAAATTACGAGTATTAGATGATATTTTATCAGTGTTGTCATTTAAAAATATAACTTTTAAGTACGCCTTTGTTTGCGTTCCAAATCTTTGCGAGTCGAGTGTTTTAGTATCCATATATGTGCAGTTTTTCAAATCGGACCAGTAGTTCCTGAGATTACCCCCTACATACAAACTTACAAACAAATGTTATTTCTTTATAATATTAGTATAGATATCGCAGCATATGCTGAGATAGGGACCTTTTTGGCCTCGCACAGACCAATTTAATGTATCTTGTTTAAATCTGTATTTTGCTTCTATCTGTTTTGTGCGAGTCCTAAATAAACATTTTACTTTCTTTCTTTCAATAAAATAAACCAGTGAATTGGGAAAACAAACACGCACCAACATTACCCACTATTATTGAACTCGGCTACGTTTACCGCTTTAATAGCTTTCGCACGGAACTTCGTACAAGTTCTCGAATTTTCCGTTCCCGTAGGAATTTCGGGAAATCCTCCTAGTACTCTTTATATCTCCACGGTACCTACATACCTTTCAACTTTCTACGACCAGTAGTTTCGACTATGCGTTGTCTGTCCGTCACTCAATCAGGAAGATTTTAGTATACTTAATTGGCATTGGTTTGGTTTACTAATATTAAATACTGTACTTCACTGTTGTGTCAGACGGTTTATTTTTTGTATTTGTTTCTTTCCAAAATATTTATTTAGTATATTTTACGATCTGTGAAATAACTATCTTTAGGTATGTATAGGTGTTCTTGGTCTATGTAGTTGATGTAGTTGATAATGATGTATGAAGACATTATTGATTGAGTGATTTAGTAATAGTCCTATGAGAACAGCTTGATATGTGCTTTGTCTCTTCTCATACATCGAATTAATGTGCTTATCCAATACTGGTAGCTGATTTCAAACCGTCCAAATTATGTCCTAATTTTCTAAAAATGGTGTACAATTGGTACCTAATAGGCTACATTCCATCATCCACAATTTGCAAAACTATTTAGTCTGTCAGTTAGAGTATTGAAAAATAATGGACACGTATTTTTTTGTTTTTGTAAATCAATGAATATTGACAAAGATAAAACGCATCAAAACTCGGGAGGCGCTCGTGACGTCTCGACTCGCTAAAAATTATGCGAAGGTGTGACGTATTGAGAATTTTAAAAGCGTCGTAACTTCGTCAATTTTGGTTCCCGTAACAAAAGAAAAAACACGGGTCAAATATTTTTTGATAATCTAACTGACGGACTAATTAGATTTTTTCAGGACACAAGCCCATTCATATCGATAATTCACCTCTAACAGTGATGTCTATAAACATAATATAAATAATTGATAGTCACCTAAAGTAAATGTACAAATATTGTAAAGTGAGAAAATCAGTAGACCGGGATGTATGGCGCTCTTTGGGGAAGGCTCAATTGTAGCTACAATTTTAACATAAAGCGACCACGGGAGGCTAAGACTGGTATATCTATTTAGCCTCATTCAAGCACAGATCGGCTTAAATATCAGCCCATCCTTGTCTGGACGCAGCCAATCTCCTAACACTCAACCACAGCGCTAAGAAGATTACCGCTATTATTTGCTGCAAAATGTACAATATTATTCTGAAGAGAATATTGGCTTTAAGAGATTTGAGATAACTACTTTATAAAATTGCTAGTTTTGTAAAAAACAATTGGTCAAAGCTACTTAGTTCGTGGTTTTTTTTTAATATTTAGGTTTGTTAATCATTATTAGGGGCGAGTCGGAGGTATTGTACCGCAGGATGAACCGTACCACCTCCAAATTTCTTCTAAACAGCAGTATTTTTTTACACTGGCAATTTAGATCTATATTTTAGACTAGCTGACCCGCGCAACTTCGTCTGCGTCACATTTTCTATTATTGCTCCGCTCCTGTTTGTCTTAGCGTGATGATATATAAGCCTATATATCATCACGCTAAGACAAACTTGGAGGTGGAAACTTGGTATCGAAATTTGGAGGTGGTATATTTCTGAGAATTTTGGGGGTTTTCACATGTTTTACAAAACAATACAAAGAATTAATTTAACGGAATTTTCCTACCCCGGCGTTGGGCCAATGACACACTTCCTACTGGCGAAGTATAACCTGGTAATAACATATAAATTGTGCTGAAATGCCAAGTGTACCTAATTGTTTTAAGTAATTTTATCGTTTGAATGAATTTATTACGTCCGGTTGCCAAGGTACTTTATCGTTCGTTTATCTGTCCATTAATGCTATTGGGCATACAAATATACTGTAAATGAACGAATAAAGTCCCTCAGGGACATTAATCATTTTTATGAAAACACTTTTCGCACCACATGCAACTAGCGGCGGCGGTGAGCCTCTGCTCACCATATCTTGCTTTCAATTAATAATCGCACTGTAGATGAGAAAATACACTATGCTCTTCAGGGGTAAAGGTATATTCGCTTTTTGCCAGCTTGAATCCCTCATCGCATTCAAGTTTCTAGCACCTATTTTTAGTCCATCGCTTCGCTCCTGAGTTAGCTCCGGAATCCGACTTTTCGCTTGGGATTCCCTTGACATTAGACACTGCTTTATCCTCTCTATGCATAATATATAAGTTCTACTATCCCGGTAGTATCGTAAGTAAAGTAATGGTATCCAGCTGAATCCGGTTTGACTGGGACCCGGCTTCAATATAATTGTAAAAGGCTTGGCAGATGATGATGGATCCCGGCAGTACGTTACCCGTGGGACATTTTTTGATGTTTACATGGTCGAAATAAAAACTCGTCAGTTTACTACAGAAAAAAACCAAGACCAGCTATTAGTCTGTTTTCATAGTTTGGTCATAATTTCATTTGCGGAATAATCAACGTCACAAAGAAAGATCAGTGCGATCTTTCTTTGTGACGTTTGATAAATGATTTTGGATATTCACGCTGTCTAAGGCGATGGTAAAAGCTAATTTGCAATACATATCGAGAGCTTGAGTAACATTGTTCACTTGGACTTTGGGTATTTTGATAAAATACTCAGTTTCACAGTTTCTTGCTCACTATTAAGGCGGGGTTGCAGTACTTTTTAAGATTTTTGAACGTCTGCAAATCTAATTAATTATGAGTTTTTTAATAATTAAAAATCATTACATAAAAAATTAACATACCCTCAAGTAAATCGTAAAGATAGAAACGCGATTTAGAATGATTGGCTCGATACTTTTTTTTTACCAAACATGACACTAAATTACAATTTTAAACGTGTACTGCTAAGAGATTTTATCACGAATATATATAAAAGTTATATCAATAGATAGAGCTTTTTATTTTGAAGTAAATGTTGAAACCATATTGTATTATTTCTTTATCAGTTTTCGCCAAGAAGAAAAAATAATCAAAATTTAGGCAATATTTCGCTCGCTGGACAGTCGCTGTTGTTCGTCAAAACACACAGTAATACTGCAACCTCGCCTTAAGCACTATTATCGCGGATTTCATAAATGAACGCGATCTCGCGATTGCGATGAGTTTCTGGACAGTCGCTGTTGTTCTTCAAAACACACAGTACTGCAACCTCGCCTTAAGCACTATTATGGCGGATTTCATAAATGAACGCGATCTCGCGAATGCGATGAGTTTCTGGACAGTCGCTGTTGTTCGTCAAAACACACAGTACTGCAACCTCGCCTTAAGCACTATTATGGCGGATTTCATAAATGAACGCGATCTCGCGATCGCGATGAGTTTCTGGACAGTCGCTGTTGTTCGTCAAAACACACAGTACTGCAACCTCGCCTTATGCACTATTATGGCGGATTTCATAAATGAGCGCGAGTTTTCCAAGTTCACGAGCTGTCAGTGTCATTATCTTTTGTTGAATATTGACGCTGGCAGCTTTTGAACGCAGTTTAAAGCGTCCTCCACACTATTCCGAAGTTGCACGAGGCGAAGTGCTCTCCGAAGTTGACCGAAGTCCGAAGTAGGTGTCCACACACTCGAGCAACTTCGCGAGGAGCTCAGTCCCCCGTTCCCCCCGTTCCCCTCACGATAGGCATGATGGATAACGTTCATGTGGGAACTGCCGTTGCAATGTGTACGTATGTGACGCGAGCCGAAGTGAGCCGAGTAGTGTGGACAGACGCTTCGTGTTCGAACTTCGAGTCCTTTGACTCGGGCGCAAAAACCGACAACAACTGGAAGTCGCCCGAGGTGAAGCGAAGTTGCACGAGGCGAAGCGAAGTGCCCCTCCACACTATCGTATTCGCTCAACTTCGATCAACTTCGGGAATAGTGTGGAGGCTAGGTACTTAAATGTGTTGATCGCGATCAATTTCATTGGTGAAATCTTCTCTTATGTTTTGTTTTCCTTGATTTGCTATGTAATGCTTAGGTCACAAAGGTAAACCGAGCTGTCCATTAAAACTTTTTACAAAAAAATACAACCGACTTCCCAAAAAAAAACACTACAAAGTAAAAAATAACTTTAATTTCGAAAATGGGTGTTTTTGTTAGTTTCTTTGTTTTTTTTTTCACTTTTTAGTGGTACCCCACACCTAACAACACCACTGCAAAATCGCAGAAAAGCAAAATACGCAATTTCGATTACTTGGATGACATAAAACCATCATCCAAGTAGTCGAATTCCAGCTATTTCGATTTAAAATCCAAAGTTCGTAACGGATTTTCATAAAATTTAAATGGGACCAATCTGCAAGTATATCCTTCAGATGAAACAAGAAATTTTCAAATCGGTTCATAATTGTCGGAGTTATGTGGTAACAAACAAAAAAAAAACATACAACCGAATTGAGAACCTCCTCCTTTTTGGGAAGTCGGTTAAAAACTGCCTGTTTGCCACGGGCCTTGGTACGGTCAATAACCCAAGCTGCTTTTTGAAAATCATTCGAGATGAAAGCGTACCCAAAATATTGAACGTAAATGAGGGTATGTACGTACATGAGCTCAAGTACACAATGTAACATATAATATTGGTGAACTATTTCTGGAATACACGTATTGTATCCTACAAATGGTATTTGGTATTTTATCTACTAATGATGACAAGATTATTTTATGTATACTGCTATAAGTAGGTACTAATAGGTTCACTTATTACCAAATATGTTGAGCTCAGCGGGAGGTGCTCGTGGCTAAATAAAAACAGCCGCATAGGTCGATCTTCAAGGTTAAGCAACGCTTGCCGAGGTTGGTCTGTGAATACGTGACCATCTTAACATACCGAGTTTTCTGCTTGCCTCGGAAAGCATTAACGCAGAGATAATACTAAGTTTGACGACTTATGCACTAAAGCTTGGAACGAACACTTTAGCACCTAGTTTTTGATACTTTTGAATAATTTGTACATTTTTTTTGTTGAAATACAGGGTGTATAAGCAAGCCTCTTTGCACTCCTCTCCCCTTTCCATACCCCTGAGTTAGGTACTGTCTATTTAACCTTTACAACCCAGTTACGTGTTATGACGATATTCCTTGGTAGTTGTCTTACAATAGGAAATATGCAAAAATATTTAGTATCTATACAGTTTATAGTAAAAATATACAAAAAATATAATACTTACAATGAAAATAGAATCAAAATTTATTGAAAAACAAGCGAAATAATTATATTTAAAAATTTTATACAAATATAGGTATCTGTCCCTCTCGCGAAAACGCTACTTTCTATGGCAGCTGTATGGGCATCATGGACTTTGACGTCAAAGTCGATATCGGACTTCTCTTTCTTATTTTAATCTTTGAAGCTGTTTAACTTCATCGCTTTTGAAGGCATTTAAAAAAAATTCCCAACCAAATTTGAACCCAACACCTAAGCTATAAAGTTGAAAATCTATAGAATACATTTGACAGATTGTTATAGCTTGATGTGCTAGCGTCTGTACACCAGTCCTAACAAGTACAGGAAAAACGAAACAAGTGTACAATGGGCGGTCTTATCGCACAAGGCAATTTCTTACAGATAACCTTAGGATGGATTGAACGGACGAAGTTAGATTTAGGGCGGTCAGTGTACAAACATTATAAATAACTAGCTGACCCGTGCAACGTCGTCTGCGTAACATTTTTCATTACTGCTCCGCTCCTATTGGTCTTAGCGTGATGATATATAGCCTATAGCCTTCCTCGATAAATGGGCTATCTAACACTGAAAGAATTTTTCAAATCCGAGATTAGCGCGTTCAACCAAACAAACAAACAAACAAACTCTTCTGCTTTATAATATTAGTATAGATATTAATTACCTAGACATAATAATATAAAATAAACGCATAACCCTACCTATATTGTCCTACCCTCTGATAGGACTGGAGGTGTGGTATATTTTGTGTTTCGGCTCCACATCCATTTCCTGCTGTTGATCCGCCACGATAGCCCAGTTTACGAGATTGGAGATTGGAGTTACAACTTTCTACTTGTGTCATGAAGCAGATCAAGGACTGGACCTCGGAATGTTAAATTCTGCAGAAAGGTCCTCGCTGGGTCCTACAAAGCACTTGTTTACGGTGCCATTTCAGTCGTCTTGCAACGGCAGCCCACTTCGTCTATCCAACGACTACAATACATTCTATAAAAATAAATAAATAAATAAACATTTGAATTATTAAAATTTAAAAATATTATCATGACGCATGACGTAGTTTGTAACATACAGGAGCGATCAGTGTCCGAGCCTTGTGTTCAAAAGAAGACGCGGAATGGAACGGCAAAATCGTTTTGATACGTAAACATTATTGACCTTTACGAATTGTTTTAGCAAATAGTCGCGCCTAAAGCTAGTTTATGTAGTATACATTAAGTGGGCCTCCTTTGTGAGATAACTAAAATGGCACCGACAAAATGCTAAACAAAAATGATCGAATTCACCACTACGCTTGTCCAGACTTTTTTTCCTCGCTTCACATTTTCCTGTAAAATTACAATATAGTCCGTTTGTATTCAATTCGAAACGGAACAATAATTGACTGCACAGCGGGGCAATAAACCGGTTCTGCTGTAAGTAATAAAATATCACGAGCAATGACAAAGATATAACTGTAGCAGCTTTTTACAACCAGGGCGGTTACTCTACGACTGCGCAAAAGCAATTTGAAGCGTCAGTTTAATTATTAGTTTTACTTAAAGAGAGCTCGTGGCTAAAAAACAACAGCCACACTGGTTGATCTTCAAAGTTAAGCAACGCTTGCCAAGGTTGGTCTGTGGATGGGTGACCATCTTAACATATCAAGTTTCCTCCGTGCCTCGGAAAGCACGTTAAACCGTTGGTCCCGGCTGTACTTTGTAGATCGTAGGCAGTCGTCACGGATTGTCAGAAGCCAGTAAATCCGACTCCAGTCTTGCCAAGAAATACCGTGTTACCTAGTTTATGGCTTGTGGAGGTCTGGTAGGCAGCCGCTCCACGTAAAACACTGGTATTCAGCTGAATCCGGTTTGACTGGAAGCCGACCCCAATGTAGTTGGTAAAAGGATAGGTAGATGATGATGACTTACTTAGTAAAAACCTCTCTTTTGTTTGTTGGTTCATAGAAGGAATACTTCTTTATTAGTTTTTTAGTGGTATCACTCGTTGATGTCAAAGATTATTTTAAGAGAACAGACGTCTCTGGTTACGAGATAAAAATTATTCGTCGAAAGGACAAAGGAGACTTTTATCTAAGTTTATGATTATGGTCTTCCTGTTGTTTCAATCAAAGCAGATTTTAAATATTAATTATAAGTAAGCTCGGTTAAGAATTTATCAGATTGTTGTTTCTAACCTATGTTAAACGCCATAAGACATTCTTAGTGCATATGTGTGTTGCAGCCAACAGGTTGAAATTCATGTCCTAAACCATCAGGTAGTAAATATGCCGATTACTTTTGTCTGCAGGGTTTAAGGAAACCTATCATGAAGGGAATGATTTGCTTTGTCCGCTTAGGTTAGCCTGTATCATCCCTTTTTAATGTAACCTATGCGTCTGGGTGCCCTTAAGGGGGGGTTGCAGTACTTTTTAAGATTTTTGAACGTCTGAAAATCTTATTAATTATGAGTTTTTTAATAAATAAAAATCATTACATAAAAATTGAACATACCCTCAAGTAAATCGTAAAGATAGAAACGCGATTTAGAATGATTGGCTCGATACTTTTTTTAATCAAACATGACACTAAATTACAATTTTAAACGTGTACTGCTAAGAGATTTCCTCACGAATATATATAAAAGTTATATCAATAGATAGAGCTTTTTATTTTGAAGTAAATGTTGAAACCATATTGTATAATTTCTTTATCAGTTTTCGCTAAGAAGAAAAAACAATCAAAATTTAGGCATTATATCGCTCGCCGGACAGTCGCTGTTGTTCGTCAAAACACACAGTACTGCAACCTCGCCTTAAATTCTCCTCAATCGTTTTTTTCAGTAATCCATTCGGTCGTTGTTCAGTTGTTTCCCACTCAGTATTAACTCACAACCAATGTTACGGTGGATTTTAAATCAGTCGCTATGTTGAACTAATGTTTTGAACACCATCGAAGGCATATTGTTGAATAGCCTTGTTCAATGAGAGGTCTAGCCGAGCTACATATAAGTACCTGTGTGCTTCTTGTGGTCAATTACAAACGTAAGCATCCAAGTATTCCCACTATCTCCTTCGTGGTCTGCCGCTGCCCCAACTCTAAGATCTTGCGGTTTAAGCGCCATCTTGGGTGGCATGACCGATGTTACTATAAACCGTGCATAAACAGTTTATGCACGGTTTATAGTAACATCGGTCATGCCGTACCACGCGTGAATACGTTGACAACTCGAGATGTCGTTTTTTTTTTTTTTTTAGCTTAAACGCTTCTGTGACCTTATAATGTAACCCTACCGGTACTATAAACTCAACTCGAAATACTCAAACAAAATCAAATTATTGCTTTCGTACATAAGTGAGTATCTACAATTATGGCAATAAATATTTGATAAAACGACATGTCAAATTAATAATACTTAACTGACAGCGTTTATATTATTGCATTTCGATTTATCAACATAAGTCAGAACATGCATTAGTTAATATATCAACATATACGTTTGTGGATTTGCAAGTGTAATATGACAAAATCAGTTATCAAGTTATGAACGTCTTTGAGTACGAAACACACACATATATATCGAATTGTCTAGTTATGCACGCTATCAAAAGTTGTGATATTTTAGAACATTTCGAATTGTCTAGTTTTATCATTATAAAATCACACGAGTCATTTATGAAACTCTTTAAAATGGACATTATAATCATTTATTTATAATAACAAAGCGTGAATTGTTACGTTTACTTACTTTGAGAATACTTAAAATACGCATATAATTTAACTTTTATAAAAATAAAATAATTTCATCGTTTTAAGAGTTTGATGACCGTATTTGACTCAAAATCAACTTTTAGGAAAACTTTAAGCGCAAGGTAATTTGAACTAAATTGTAAACATTTAAGGCAGGTTTATACTTGAATGCCTTTCATATTACGCGTCACTGCCGATCTGTAGGTACATGATCAAAATCAGTTCGTTCGTTCAGAAGATCGTGTCGGAACTTGTCAGTATCGAGTATCTCGTCGTCTGAGAAGGTTTTATTGTTAGTACTAAGTGTTTTGTATTACAACAACTGCATATTATTTTTACCGACTTCACAAAAAGGAGGAGGTACTATGTTCGGATGTTTGTATGTTTTTTATTTCTATGTTTGTTCATCGAATACTCCGCCAATTGTCGACGAATTTTCAAAATTCTTTTTTTGTTCGAAAGTAGATAGTTCTGAGGTGGTCCCACTGTCACCAAGTTAGGATCTGATGATGGGATCTTAGAGAAATCGAGGGCAAACCTCAAATTTTATAGGCTTACTCATTATTTTTCGCATACCTATATTATGAAGTATCTTGTGTATTTGCGTATGGTTGTCACCATCTCAGGTAGCTGGGCTGATGATGGAAGGTACAACTCCTTAACAGTAGGTAAGAAGTTACTCGAACAGGCAAGGATTGTTTTAGTAAATTGTTTTGATGTTTGATAGGGCATTTGCCACATTTGGTCTCATGATCATCAAGTCATGACCTAATGCTGCAGAGTACCTAACTCCTCGACAACTAACAGCAGATATATCGTGTTTAGGGTCATAGAAAAGGGCTCGATATGTAGATAAACGTACTGTTAATGAGGAACACCGAAGTATATAGAGACCTGATGCTGAAGCCAGGAGCATCAGAAAAAGTACAAACCTTGCAATTACAGCACCATAGTCGTGTTTGGGCTCATTTTAAACAGGATTAAATTTTAAGTTCAATGCAATGTTGACATAAGTCTGGCCTGATGCTGCAGCCTGGATTATCAGCATCTAGTCTAAAACTGATAAATACTTCTTAAAGTGAGCTTCTTTTGCGAATTTTCTTCTGTATAATTATTAACCGACTTCAAAAAGGAGGTTGTTAGGTATGGGGTACCACTAAAAAGTGAAAAATAAAAAACTTTTTACAAAAAAATACAAACGACTTCCAAAAAAAAAAAACACTACAAAGTAAAAAATAACTTTAATTTCGGAAGTCGGTGTTTTTGTTAGTTTCTTCGTATTTTGACACCGATTTCCGAAATTAAAGTTATTTTTTATAAATAAATTAAAATATAAATCGCAAATATAAAAACGGATAATGATACAGAAAATATCGACCCCGATCTTGATAAAGAAGAAAACACAGAAGAAATAAGTAATTTAAAGTGTTTTTTCTTGTCATTTGGTTAAATTTCATAAATTTAAAAAAGAATAAAGGATCTTAATTTGTTTCTGCGATTAAACTTTGTTATTACTTCTTTTGGTTTATACTTAAATTCAATTATGACAGTTAGAATTTTTATCTTCCTTCAGGGAATAAGTTGATAAGTCGTCGGTGAATAATTGGATAAGTCTGTTTTTAAATGCATTAACAAATATTACATTTATTTTGTAACGTAGACTTAAAACAGCTCCTTAAAGAACCTAAATTCAACTATTAAAAAAGTAATCATCATTATTTTCGATTTACCAGAAGATCGTAAACTTTAAATTGGCTGCCCTGAAAAGTATGCATAAATGACATATCAACTTATTCACGCCAGGTACGGCTAATATTCCAATTTAAAGTCATAACAGCCCCAATTTCATGTCCAGTCAAATACTGTTCATCCCAGGTCGCCTGGAAGAGATAGCGAAATGCGATAAGGCCGCCCATTGTATGTATTTTATTTAGTTTTAAGTTTCTTTTTTTATTTAATTTTTGGTGTAAAATAAAGTATATAATACCTAAATAAATAAATTACATCCATCCAGACAGTTTGATACTAACATCGACATTTTGTGGTTTAATTTTACGCTTTACGCCCTCAGTTTCATAAAACACACGCACGCACACACGCACAGTTATTGTACGTACGTAAACATGTCTGTGGTACGTACGTTCGGTATAGTACAACCACAGTAATTCACAAAAAATCACAGGTCAGTTCCACGGAATTTGACAAATGACAGTAAAATAAAGTTTTTTTTTAATTTTATTGTGGCGCAACTATTAACCGAGGCCAATTCCAACCGTATTTTTGGGCATGCGGGCATTCAACATTCATTAGTAATAAATGTTCGCGTCATTGTTAATAAAATATCAGCAAACAATTATTATCGCCATGGTTAATAAATTATTAGCAATGACTTCTGTCAATACAGCGGTTTCATTAATTCCCAAAAAGTCAAACAGGTTATAACTTTTTGGGAACTACTGCCGCTCATGGAATTCTACTTACAAATTAGTCTAGAACCGATCGCTTATAAAAATAAACTACACTACATTACAAACATAAACTTTCTTTCTGTTTTTTTTTTCTTTGAAGTTTATAGGAATAATAAAAACAATGTGGGTACAAACAATCACCGTTACCCATCCCGCTCTGAGTAGAGCAAAAGGAAGTATCAATCTCTTACTGCCTAAGGGACTACTCACACTTATTCAACTCCATTCGCGTTACGCTGAACGATTTTGGTCACACTTATACAGTTCTGCTTCTATCAGTCACATACAACGTCATAGGTGAACTAGTAGTAACAGCACCGAACTCTATCTATAGCACTTTCATGATAATAACACATTTGTCCTCATTTTTAACCGACTTCCCAAAAAGGAGGAGGTTATCAATTCGGTTGTAAGTTTTTTTTTATGTTTGTTGCCTCATAACTCCGACAATTATGAACTGATTTGAAAAAATCTTGTTTTATCTGAAAGGATATACTTGCAGATTGGTCCCATTTAAATTTTATGAAAATCGGTTAAAAACTTTGGATTTTAAATCGAAATAGCTGGAATTCGTCTCCTTAGATGATAGTTTTATGTCATCCAAGTAATCGAAATTGCGTATTTTGCTTTTCTGCGATTTTGCAGTGGTGTTGTTAGGGGTGAGGTAGTACCACTAAAAAGTGAAAAATAAAAAACTTTTTACAAAAAAAATACTACCGACTTCCAAAAGAAAAAACATTACAAAGTAAAAAATAACTCTAATTTCGGAAGTCGGTGTTTTTGTTAGTTTCTTCGTATTTTGACACCGACTTCCGAAATTAAAGTTTTTTTTATAGTTGTTTGCCGTGAAAACTAGTAGACGCGGAAAGCTGAACGGATGCGTACGCGTCTCCATACAAAATTGTTGTTTCTATGGGCATAAGCTAGAGCTGAATAAGTGTCAGTAGTCCCTAAAACCTATCCGTGTTCCTCGTAATGCGATTTGCGTTCCAGGGCCGCGATGACTCTTTCGAACCTATTCCGCAATCCTCACAGGAAACAATCACCGCCATACCATTGAGAAATCAAATCGGACGAAGATTGTCATTTCCCTGTTACCGTTTCTCGTAATCCAATATTTTACCACTTAATACTTCAGTTCACTGAAAGTGAGGCGACAGTGATACTCTCACCGCCAGCAAGTTGTATACAAGAAACTTTGAAGGGCAGCATATTAAATGCAAGACCGACAGAAGACCCGCGTTTAGTGTTTCACAAACTTTAGTTTTAAACTCATGTAAAATCCAACAGGACCAACTTGCTTTGGCAAGCCAACGCCAACGTCAATTGTTTGTCTAACGTAATCGCAAACATTTGTGGTGCGAGGCGAGTGCTTCAGTTTAGCGTCATTATGCCAATGCAAAGCTCTCCCGCATGTGGGTTTGTACAGTAAGGGGATTAGAGGATGAAACATGGTTTAAGTTGTAGTATTTATCAGATAGTGAAAAATAATCTTATATATGAAACTAGCTGACCCGCGCAACTTCGTCTGCGTCATATTTTCCATTAATGCTCTGCTCCTATTTGTCTTAGCGTGATGATAATAATATATAGCCTATAGCCTTCCTCGATAAATGGGCTACCAAACACTGAAAGAATTTTTCAAATCGGACCATCAGTTCCTGAGATTAGCGCGTTCAACCAACCAAACAAAAAAACAAACTCTTCTGCTTTATAATATTAAAGTATCAAGTATAGATTCTCGTTGGATAGCTTACTCCCCCGAAACGGCTATACCAATTTTTACAAAATTTTAAATGCATATTCAGTAGGTCTGAGAATCGGCTACTATCTATTTTTCATACCCCTAAGTGATAAGGGTTGTCCACCCCTAATATATATATTTTTTTATTTGTACAATTATTATTTTTTTGTATAATGTGGCATTACAAAATACATACAACCCTAAATTTTTACCCTTCTATCACCAACCCCTATTTTTTATAGCGATATTATTCATGAATAATGTGACGCAGACGAAGTTGCGTGGGTCAGCTAGTATAAAATTTGTAACTTTAATTTTTCTCACAAAGACATTTTACTTCCATCATGAGCATCATCTTCATTTGAGCTGAAAGACGTCCACTGCTAGCCAAAGGCGTTCCCCAAGTGTCTCTATATCGCCCATTCCTGCACGTCTCGAATACAGCGACGTTCACAAAGTCATTGATCCACCTTGTTCGAAGCCCTATAAGTCCTTACTTTAATCTTAGTCTATAGGTACTGAATGTTAATGATACATCTCATTAACAGAGCCTTCTTCTTCCTGCCGACACTAGCATTGCGAACTAAAATAGGATTGTGTGCAAATAGCCTTTAACCAACCACATTCGACTTATGAGCTGACATCGCCCCCCGCTTCGCCCCCAAACCGACTGACCTAAATGCTACAACAGCACTTTGTCACCATAAACGTAGTCCCATAAAACGTTTAAAGGCGGTACATCGCTCCCGAAGGCATTATCATTGTTTGCTTTACATTTAAATACGCGTTTGGAACATATTTGGACTCTAAATATGTGAACCTGTCAATGTATAATATATATGTCACCGGAACATTGCAGACTCCCGATCCATCGGGAACTCCGGGTTAAAAAGTAGCATATGTGTTATTCTGGGTCTTTAGCTACCTACATACCAAATTTCATCGTAATCGGTTCAGTAGTATTAGCGTGAAAGAGTAACAAACATCCATACCTACATACTCACAAACTTTCGCATTTATAATATTAGTAGGATAGTAGAGGCTATATCAGATAATCACACTCTTATGTAGCCAGTAGTACAATAGGGAATATGCACGCGATTTTTTTATTTACAAAATGAGTTACTTATAAGCTCCAGTAACACTCAAGAAAATATTTTTTAAATATCTTCATCAGCGATGAAGTTATAACGCTTCAAAGATTACTATTAGAACGAAAAGTCCGACATGGAATTTGACGTCACACACATTACGTGGCGTCTATACAGCCGCCATAGAAAACAGCGTTTTCGCGAGAGGGACAGACATATTTGTTTAAACTAATGATATCTTGCTTGTTTTTCGAGCAATTTTGATTCTATTTCCACTGTTAGTAATTTATTTTTGTATATTTTTAGGTAAACTATTTAGATAATAAATATTTTTTTATGCATATTCCCTATTCTGTGGAAATGTCACCGTGACATTTTAGGTGAATAGAGCTAGCCGTCTATCCCTAGTTTCAATATTGGAATTGGAATGACATTTACTCACTTCACTTAAATTTTAAAGCGAGATACTTACAGCAGCGCGATTCTCTAATCATCTCATCGTGAAAGCGTAATTTTTAGGGTTCCGTAGCCAAATGGTACAAAACGGAACCCTTATAGATTCGTCATGTCTGTCTGTCTGTCCTTCCGTATGTCACAGCCACTTTTCTCCGAAACTATAATAACTATGCTGTTGAAATTTGGAAAGTAGATGTATTCCGTGAACCACATAAAGATTTTCACACAAAAATAGAAAAAAAACAATAAATTTTGGGGGTATAACTTAGAACTGAAACTAATTTTTTTTTATCATCGAACCCATATGTATCTATGGATAGGTCTTCAAAAATGATATTGAGGTTTCTAAGATATTTTTTTTCTAAACTGAATAGTTTGCGCGAGAGACACTTCCTAAGTGGTAAAATGTGTCCCCTCCCCTGTAACTTCTAAAATAAGAGAGTGAAAAAATATAATTATGATGTATATTACCATGTAAACTACCAGCAAAAATTAGTTTGAACGAGATCTAGTAAGCAGTTTTTTTTTAATACATCATAAATCGTAGATCGCACCTTCTGCTTATAATAATTATAATACCTACTGGTTTGTACGGAACCTTCGGTGCGCGAGCCCGACTCGCACTTGGCCGGTTTTTTTTAACAAGAAGTGAGCTGTCAATTCACACAAACTAGATGGAATAAAGTTCACTTCATGCTCGCTCCACCTAAGTTAAATAAATACTTTTTTTTTCTTTTTTTTAATGTTACTAAATACCTAAATTATAAATCCATAACTCTTCTTTTCCCACATTTGCCCAGATACGGTAAATTGTTGTTGAAAAAATTATTCAACCAATTTTATCACGACACATTACGATCCTGAATGCTGGGACCGCAACATGGCCGAACTGTGATTGCCTCCCGTTACTCACAAAGAAATATTGGAAACAGAGTTTTTACACTTTTACCACAATTTATGTCGCTGTGTGATTGGATTTACAATAGGTAGGTACATGAATGGGGAATCACTTATTCAGAAAATAATGTTAAATTGTAAACGATGAGCAGCTTCATTTAGGTACATACAAAATACAAATACAAAATCCTTTATTTCAAATAGACCACTTACAGGCACTTTTGAATAGTCAAGGTCTGTCAGTCAAATAGATGAAGCTAATCCTGCCGCGCTAGCGACAAGAGCAGCGGGTTGTTCTGCAACATAACACACCCACCGACCCCGTCTCCAGCGCGGCAGTTGCACGTTCCAAAGAGTAGATCCTGTGGAGAAGAACGTGCAAGAAACTCCATGGACACTCTTTTAAACCAGTGGTCATTGTTTACAAAACCATGGTTACCTTCATCTCAAATCATCAATACAACCCTCCAAGTTCATAAAGGCCTAGGAACAACAAAAAAATAGAAAAAGTAATTCCTAGAGCTTTATGAACTTAAAAAGCGTTGTATTGATGATTCTGATAATTCTGTAACTACATACGTCTTACAGCCGCGAATAATATTTTAATCAACATACAACCTAGCACTGGCATGCAAATTGCAAAAAACGCAAGAAAATTTGAATTTCAAGGGCTAGTTGGAGCATTCACCTTAAATAAAAATGAGTAGAATGTTTTTGATATTTTGTCAGAGTAGGATAGAAAACCGCCCAGGGTTCCGTAGTTACACGCCACAATAACCGACCTCTCCAAGTAGGTTAATATTTTATAGGTTGGTAGACTATTACTCGTTAACTTGTAAAGCGTACTTAGCTGCGTTTGTTTTCCTTTTAAATTTGTTATGCTTATATGCTACTACCATGATTTTTTTCAAGCTACAAAAACAACCTTTTATTTGGCAGAGTAGGCCACTTGACTCTATCAAAAACTGGCACATTAATTTTTGATATTTAGCAAAGGAATCCTTGTATGGTAAAATGGTTTTCATGAATAAACGTCAAAGGAATAATTACAGCTGACATATTATTTTGTATCTCATGTGCAGCGCTTTGTCAGAAATGGTTACAGCTAATTGAAATTGAATTTCTGTGCCGTGCCTACCGTAATTTTAAATAGGATTTAATCTTATTCTGAGGCTCTGAAATGCTAGTGGACCCAAATGGAAAACTAAAGGCACGAATTTTAATTAAAACTTTGAAACACGTAATCACTAATTTCTCTCACGTAAACTCTCTGATGCAATTATCAACGGCACGTCTCCAACTTCACGCACACAGCTTATATTGACTGGGTTTGCGAAAAGGGCCAATTCTACTAATTTTTAAACAATTTTCACATTCGCATGTCAATTACAAACTGTCAAAAAAGCCTTAATTTTCATACATATTTGAAAGATTGCGATTGAGATGCGAATGTGAAAATTAGTAGAATTGGCCCTCATTATTTCGAATGTCAATTAGATTAGAATAACTATATACTAAATAAGAATGTATTAAACGAACGTTAGAGAAAGTGATTATGTAGTTTTATGAATGGAATGAACGTTATATAAAATAAAAATATGTAAAGTGTTGTTATGGTTTACGCCAGATAAACGTGGAATAAATTACATTGACCTTTCCCTAATATCTCTTCGTAGATACTAGAACAATAAATTAAGAACTGTTTTTCATTACTAGAGAACGTAAAGGATCACGATAGAAGTTGATTCAGAACAGCTTGATGTCATTATTTCTGATTTTGATCTTAAGAAAGTCTCAACTCAATCATTTATTTCAATTAGACCATTTACAGGCACTTTTGAATTGTCAAGGTCGGTCGGTCCAAAAAAAAGATAATGAAGCTATTTGCATGTTGTAGATCTCTATGGAGAAGAACGTGAAAGAAACTCCACGGACACTCTTTTAAATCAATTGATGTACTGAACACAAAAATCATCGTAACGTTATCTTTGATTGCTTCTATATGTGAGGACAATTGCAAAGAACAAGAAAGTGTATAAAACAATTCAAAAAGTACAGGTTAAAAAATATGCCAGTGGCTGGTAAGAGATGACCAGTCTCAACTGACGGCGCCCGTTCACGAACATGACGCGTGTATCAGCACCATCTAGCTCAACCATTTTGAAGGGAACCAAATGATCCAACACACGCGCCACCATCAGCGAAACGTTTGTGAGAGCATGACAAGCTCTCAACTGCAAATTAAGTCAATAAATGTATGTGGGTCAATGTACTTTATTCCACGTTTATCTGGCGTAAACCATAGATGAAGTTCACGTTATGTCATTTGAGCATTATTGCTTTTGAAAATAGAAATTTTGTTCTATTTTCAAAAGCAATATTTCAAATTCTTATACTAAAAGAGCGGCACCTCGCCTAAATACAATCAATATAAGGCCGAGTAGCCACAGTTTAAGCTTCTAGAGCTCGGGTGGTTTCGTGTAATCGTTTTAGAGACAAAGAAGGACCTGGCTCACAACATCAGTTGTGCTATGATACTCCTAAGTCTATACATGTTGTTCGCAGCCAGTTTCCTACAGAAGGTGGTACATTCATAAGTTATTTACGCCTTGTTGCCTTTTGGGATGAACTGGGACCATAGCCAGTATTTCTTTTTTTTATTCTAGTACTATCTCCGGCCATTTGTACGGTCTGCTGTTCTTAAGAGATCCTTTGCTCATTATTTATTTTTCAGGGAGTCTTTTGTGTTTTAGGGATGGATAATACTGTTTTATTTACTTTTTAGGGTTCCGTAGCCAAATGGCAAAAAACGGAACCCTTATAGATTCGTCATGTCTGTCTGTCTGTCCGTCCTTATGTCACAGCCACTTTTCTCCGAAACTATAAGAACTATGCTGTTGAAATTTGGTAAGTAGATGTATTCTGAAAGCCGCATAAAGATTTTCACACAAAAATAGAAATAAAACAATAAATTTTGGGGGTGCCCATACTTAGAACTAAAACTCATTTTTTTTTTTTCATCGAACCCTTACGTGTGGGATATCTATGAATAGGTCTTCAAAAATGATATCGAGGTTTCTAATATCATTGTTTTTTGACTGAATAGTTTGCGCGAGAGACACTTCCAAAGTTGTAAAAAGTGTCCCCCCCTGTAACTTCTAAAATAAGAGAATGATAAAACTAAAAAAATATATGATGTATAATTACCATGTAAACTACCAGCGAAAATTGGTTTGAACGAGATCTAGTAAATAGTTTTTTTTTAATACGTCATAAATTGTAAATCGCAACTTTTGCTTAAAATATAATACCTACAGGTTTGTACGGAACCCTCGGTGCGCGAGTCCGACTCGCACTTGGCTGGTTTTTTTTTATTTGTACAAGCCTGTCGCACTATTTACGAGATAGATTTTGTATTTACGAGTAGTAAAAATATTGTAACTAAATTACTACTGAAACGAAGGTGAGTTGAATGTGAAATCGTGGTTCTAAGGCTGCGTTTCCACCAGAAATGTGCGAGGATGATTATTTCTTAAGAACCAATGATATTATAAGTAAAAAGGTGCAGATAGGTTATAAGCGCTCAGCAAGCGACACGTTAAAATGTGGCTAACTAGCCACACTTCACCTCAGTGTGGCGTTGCGCCGTCAACGGACACACGTCACGTAGGTGTCACGTTTTTGAAGATCGAATGTTGTATACTTAGATAACCTATCTACACCTTTTTACTTATAATATCATTGTTAAGAACCAATGGAACCGCTTCATTTACTTATACTTTAACAGCATAGCTCTTATAGTTTCGGAAAAAAGTGGCTGTGACATACGGACGGACGGACAAACAGACACAGACAGACATGACGAATCTATAAGGGTTCCGTTTTTGCCATTTGGCTACGGAACCCTAAAAAGTCAAACTGCCGAAGAAATTCCGGAAGTAAATTAAATTATTCAATGTTCACAGCAACGTCTTCCCCGTTTTTTTTTTAATAATATCTCAGAAATACCTTCCCCTAGTCCTCTTCAATAATAATAATAAAAGCATTGGAATATTCAGTTCGTTTTTATTAATATTCCATTGTTGGGTCTTGATTCTACCTAGTGACATAACCTTGATTTTTCTGAAGGCTGTTTCATTCAATGGATGCTGTTAGAATGATTGGGTATTATTATAGCGATGAACCAATCATAGCGGCTCACAGCAGATTAACTATTGCGTGATGGGGTTAAGCTTTTTTGAAATGGAATTCGATTAGCACCAACACATGCTTACTTGGTGGTTTGTCTGTACCTCAGATTGCGGTTTCGTGTCTCATCTACAAACTCGTGTATACTTCGGTCAATTTCGGTCAACCTCGATTTGCTGACAACAGTCCCGCTTCTATGTTTGAATTAAGAATTCGAGATATTATGATAATCAAATTTTGGAACAATAAACTGTAACGTTCTAAATTAAAATTGTATCCACGACATTTAAATCTAGCAGTTAAACCTAGCTTTATTTTGTAAACCAATTTATTTTTTTCTTCAACAGGCAAACCCCCTGATGTGGTGGCCTTCGTAATCACGCTAGGGATGATGATGGTGCTCGTCGCCGGAGTGAGAAAATCCCTGTTCTTTAACAACTTGCTGAACGCGATCAACCTCAGCATTTGGGTTTTCATCATGGGGGCGGGCTTGTTCTACGTCGACGTCTCGAACTGGACTGAGCATAAAGGATTCCTACCTTTCGGATGGAGTGGAGTAAGTATTTTCACAACTTACTTGATTAATTAGAAGTACCGTGTTACCCAGTTAATGGGTTGTGGAAGTCTGGTAGGCAGTCGGTCCGCGGAAAATACTGGTACTCAGCTAAATCCGGTTTGACTGGAAGCGGACCCCAATATAGTTGGGAAAAGGCATAGCTTGACTTGATTAGTTAGCTTGTTGTTATACACTGTTAGGCAATGCTCTTCCTCTCTCTTTTTCTGTGTTTTTGTGTTTAGTGGGAGTCAAGTTTATCACCTATTTTACAGTTAACTTAGAAAACTTTCTACTTAAAATCTCTATTTAAAAGTAGATCGAAATCATCATACATTCTTCGTTCGAATTTTTTAACCACCGCGACCGACCCGAAAAGAGGGGTGTTATAGGTTTTTTGCATATTTTTTTAAATTGAATGTCATAGAAGAATAATAACATTAAGGGTACCTACCTGCCCATTACAGCGCAGCGAGGCAGAGAAACGGAGAAATATTAACCAATCATGCCAGTCAAAATGTCAGTGACTTACGTGCGGAGATTTTGCATTGATTAAAATTTTTCCGTTTCTCCGCTCCGCTGCCTCGCTCCGCTGTAATGGACAGGCACCCTAAATCGATGTACTTCACGCCAACCAGCACCAATTCTTTCTCAATCAAATTGGTTATCTTTTTCGATTCCATTTTCTACTCGTAGTCAATGCTCGACGTAGACAAAACAAAAATGTAATTACAGAGACATTGACAAGTTCAAGCGCCCTCTCCGATCGTTATCAAAGATGGGACGCCGACGCGAAAAGTAGGTTGAATATTAAGTCAGACAGAGTATTGTAGGCAGTGAAGGCTCCTGTTTTATATCCAGAAATGTAGGCCAAACTTAATATAAGTATGCGCTTCAGACTACGCGGTTATAACCGGCAATTACTCGGGTGACATGTTACGTTGGATCCTAGGAAACTAATAAACTCCATGTCTACAGCTTGTTACTGGTGCTTAAATGTTTATGGCGTCAGCAGCTGCCGTGTTAGATATTAATAAAGTGCTAGCGGTTATGGTGCAGGTAAAGGCTGCGTGCAAACGTTTAATTTCGACTTGCATGACGAAATTTTGCTTCCAATACACAAGCTACCGCAATCACCAGCTAGCATTTTTTTTTTGGGACAAGCCCGCCACACATTCTCAACCACTGCAACTCCTGAAAGCCAGAATCAACAGTGGCGACCACCAGAAAAACGCCGAGTTAATGAAACCCGACGAGTCCCGGTGAAACGATTCGCCTGTCTTGGATCCCGCAACGAAATTAATCAGAAGAGTACCTACAGCGGAGGAGTAGGAAAAATAAATATAATTTCCACACCAGCATATTGAAAAGAAGTCTTAACACGGAAAGACAGGAAATACGACAGAACATATTTCTTCAATATCTGGAGCAAATGTTACGTCGGAAACTACGCAGACAGCTGTAATAGATTAGGTTACGAGTTTAGGTCACCTCAATTTCACGGAGCAAACTAGATCAAAGTTTCATACATCGGATCTCGGTCAACCGACCGACCGGCTGTTGTGTATCCGACGACAGCGGGAACGAGTCGGAAGTTTGAATGCAACTGAACGTTTTTATCACGATATCGACTGGCAATCGCTACCCACAATACTGCCGGAAGAGGTCTAGTTTCAACTTTGACTTTTCAACCGCGGGCAATTGCAAATGGAAAATAAGGAATAACAATGACTTTTCAAACAGAACAGCATACTTTGACTCTGTTTGATTCAAGGTGTATTGTGTGAATAGGTCGTATGCTGTCTATTTTCTTCTATATCCCATCAAAAGAATGTCTGGAAGAGATAGACTTGGCGTTAAGGACGAGCTGTTGTATGTAATACCTTTAATTTTTTTTTTTGTGTCGGCCTTATAAATTTGTCTTCGGAACAAACGTACTGATAACGTGAATTTCTAAAGTATTTAATTTAATCATTTGTTTCGGGCTCATGGCCAAATAATAATAGCCACACGGGTTGATCTTTACGGTTAAGCAACGCTTGTCAAGGTTGGTCTGTGGATGGGTGACCATCTTAACATACCGAGTTTCCTCCGTGCCTCGGAAAGCACGTAAAGCCATTGGTCCCGGCTGTCATTTGTAGATCTTTGGCAGTCGTTACAGATTGTCAGAAGCCAGTAAATCTGACTCAAGTCTTGCCAAGAAGTACCGTGTCACCCAGGTAATGGGTTGTGGAGGTCTAGTAGGCAGCCGCTCCTCGTATAACACTGGTATTCAGCTGAATCCGGTTTGACTGGAAGCCGAACCCAATGTAGTTGGGAAAAGGCTAGGCAGATGATGATTTATTTTAGGCATCTAGGACCCAAAAACTAAAATACAAAAACACGAAAAGTATCTACTTATAAATAAATTAATAGATATTATCATAACGTAAACTATTGATGAGAGTAAATTCATTACATAGTAAATGTAAAATTATGCTGTTAACTTAACTTAACTTACTCCAAAGATGTATAATAATAATTAATAGTTATGCTACTGGGAAATTGCTAACTCCGTAAGATTGTACGAAATCTCCCGTATAATTTTTCGATATATTGTTGATAAATCATTTTCAATACCCAAAATCTCATCCGAATTCAATTGTTTCCAAATTATTCGTGTGTCTGATTGAGATAAAGGAGTTTACAACCTCGCGCGATATTTTACAATCTAACGGCGGTTGTTATCATCCGTTGAGTTATATTATGTGCGTATAGCAGGGCCCAACTCTCGTGTTTATGGAGCTTTGAAAGTCGCATCGCAATGGCAAACGTCAACAAAACGTCAATATCTCTAAATGTTGTCAAGCTTCTGAAATTGATGGTTTCTGAGAAGATTTATTTTGAATTGAATTTTAAAGCTCTTTAAAGACGAGAGTTGGATTCAGGAAGGTTTAAAATAATTATATATTTTGTTTATGCAGAAATAGATCTTCGTTTTACTTTGAAACCTTTGAGTAACTATTTATTTAAAAACAAGCATACATAATAAAATAGAATAAAGTATCTAGACAACATTGTATATATAGTTGCATGATTAACTGCTTGTAAATACAAGTCCACATTTTACGACGTTTAAACGCTCATACACATTTATAGCTTCAATAAACGTTAACGTTACAATAAATACAAAATCAAACTGTTGGGTAACTCTTTTAGCAATATATTGTTTTAAACTTTCATGTTCACTAACAGCAGAATAATTAATAACGGGATTGCTACCATGTAACTTTTTATTTGCGAATTTCCGATATGAGTTACTCCATGATCATGGCGCTTGCAACAGTGCCGAAATATCGGAAACTCGCAAATAAAAAGGTACATGGTAGTAATCCCGTTATTAACCAATCTTTTTAGCAATTTTATTCAAATTTTCGCTGTATTTTTTCTAAAAGATAAATCGCAAAAAGTAAATAGAGAAAGATAATAGTTCCATTGTAAAATGAAACTCAATAATACAAATGTCCGTTTTCGTGAAATTCGCAATAAAGCACAATATTATTTCTGGTTAGTATTTAGTTCACTCTATTGTACGAATTCAACGACTTACATAAATGAGTCTTATAGAACAGATAACCCAATTTACAGAGGTTGCTTTGGTGCCGAGGAATCAGTGGCCTACGTCATCCTGAAAGTAAGGCTGAGGCTTCCCGACGTGAACAAATTCTCGGAACGGTGAGGTCGCTCCATGAAACCTGTAACGCACCTAGGAGACATCTGTGCATTTGGGGGGAGCTAGGCTGGCTAACTAAGCTAGAACACCTATGCACAACGGACAGAATAGGAGTCTAACATGGTGCAGATACCTGAGTCTAGATCCGCAGGGGTAGATTGCTCTTCCGGTTGGTGTTTTCCCATGACTAAACTTAATGTAGCTCTATCGCGTGTTAAAAACCCTAGCACCTTTCTTTAACAAAAATGTACAGAGAGGCGTTATCATCAAAATGTTTTTCATAACGAAAAATTATTGGGGCTGGTCGGCATTTAGAACAGAAAAGGCGAAACAGCCAGCGCCTTGCATAACACTCTTCCAAGTTCCTAAAGCTAAGAGGAGTTAAGCAATGCTAGAAATTGACTGTTCGTATATCTTATCTTAGAAATCTTACCTAACGACAACATATTACTTTTCGACATACCTACACGCGAACGAAGTCGCCGCGGGCAACAACTAGTAGAATAAATATATTATTCGACGGATCCGGAGGTGGTAGGTGTGAACGTAGATATGCTGCTCTGGTTAGCATATTCAAGCATACATTATTTTATTCCGTTACTTAATTACAGTGGTCATTTGGTTTGTGACGTATGTCATATTATTATACTAGCTGACCCGCGCAACTTCGTCTGCGTCACATTTTCCATTACTGCTCCGCTCCTATTTGTCTCAGCGTGATTATATATATATATATATATATACGCCTATAACCTTCCTCAATAAATGGGCTATCTAACACTGAAAGATTTTTTCAAATCGGACCAGTAGTTCCTGAGATTAACGCGTTCAACCAAACAAACAAACTCTTCTGCTTTATAATATTAGTATAGATTGCATAATATACAAAATCTACGTTCAGTTACGTATCCTGATCTCTCTCTCGAATTAAGAATATAATTATGAAGAGGGTACCTAATGCAGGGCACTGTATCATCTCTATCGGTTGAAATGCCGACCAGCCCAGGTACCTAATCTCCTGGTACAAACTAATCTTGAATCAAAATCAACAAAACCAACTATCGAACGAATGGTGCTGAATCAAGTGGATTCTTAATTTCGTCCAGAACAGTCCAAAAAGAAACACATTTTCTCCGATTTTTACTGACAATATTGCTGATCGTAGACCACTGATAAATATAGTTTGTTTTAAGATTTTATAATATCAAAAAAGTTTTACTGGGTTCATAGAATCGATTTATTATAGAGGAGCTCGTGGCTAAAGCCGCACGGGCCGATCTTCAAGGCTAAACTATAACAGACGAACGCATCGATCTTCAAGGTTAAGCAACGCTTGCGAAGGTTGGTCTGTGGGTGGGTGATCATCTTGACATACCGAGTTTCCTTCGTGCCTCAGAAAGCATGTTAATCCTTTGGTCCCGGCTGTCATTTGTAGATCTTTGGCAGTCGTTACGGATAGTCAAAAGCCAGTAAAATCTGACTGAAATCTTGCATTGAATGAGTTGTGGAGGTCTGGTAGGCAGCCGCGCCACGTAAAATACCGGTATTCAGCTGAATCCGGTTTGTCTGGAAGCCGAGCCAATATAGTAAGGAAAAGGCTAGGTTGTTATAATGGTCACCCATTCACAGACCGACCTCGGCAAGCGTTGCTTAACCTTGAAGATCGACGTGTTCGGCTGATATAGTTTAGCCACATTGAAACATAATACCAAATATTCATCTCTTCTGTTAGTAAAACAGTTTACTTATGGATACAGGTAACTCCGGACTCCGGAGGAGACTCTCCTCTCCTCCCAGTAAATCGAAAAACAATCTAGTAATTCAATCAAATCCATACTTCCATAGCTAATAATTTCATCATTATACGTCTTCAAGTTAAACAACATAAAACATGGGGCTGACCTTATGCTACTGCGGAGAATCTTAACACCGCGATTCAGAAAAACGCGTCATAAGTACAACGCCATCTATCGATCTACAACGTAACTGAACTGTCTTTATGCTCATAACTACTCATAAGTTCAAACTTAGAAGCTTACACGTTACGATAAATAATGATAATATAATAACATATATAAACATTATGTGTTTAATTAAAAAATAACTCAAAAATACATTGTTTCGGGGTCTTTTCACACATTTCTTATTAAAAAATTTCTCAATAGATGGCATTGCAAGTATCTGAAGTCTCAATGAAAACAACCTATTTTAGCGCTCGATGAAGTTTCTTCGTAAACTTTAAAATTCGATATCTTTTGATTTTGTGGGTCGATTTTGATGAAATAAACACTAAATGTTGCTCCGATTATCACTTAATATTTCGAAGTACCTAAATTTTGAAACCAATCAGTGGTTTATGCGTGATGCTCCTCCAAACGCACAGACATACAGACGCACAGACAAACAGACAAACAGAAAAGAATTTCAAAAACTGCTTTTTTGTGTTCTATGTCATTTTTCTGACATTTCTATGTATTTTTTATGCGAAAATATTCAATGTACAGACACGGCAACTCTACGATTTTATTATATGTATAGATAGATGTCGGTCACATAATACTTCTTCCTGTATCTTGTTTACTTTTTGTTTTTTTTTTAGTTCTATTGTTTATTTTCTAGTTCTTGAGAGTTTATTTTAAGAAATTATGTGTGTGTGACGAAATGGACGAAAAGTACCTATTAATTTTACGATGAAATTAGTTGAACAAGAAACAGAGCTTGATCTGCCAGCCAGAGTTGCCAGTTACCTATCTTAAGGTCGAAAAATATTTGACCGAATTTCATTTCACCTAAAACTTTTTAACTACATATTATCGTTTCGCTTTTTTTTACTTCATCAAGGTCACGTCTGCCACACTGTATCAGTTGACCTATTATCAATTAGTTTTTTTTCATTACTCCGACGTTTCATTAGGTCGAAAAACTTTTTAGCAAGTTCTCAGTATTATGTTTCCGAACATTTATTATACCACTGTTTTAATTGCCATATAATCATTAAATACATACTTCGTTAAAGAAACAAAATCTAGAAAACTTATGGAAATTAAAGACAATTTGAGTGAAATTAATTTATATTTGAAATAGCTTTCAATGCAACACAGGCGTTATAGATTAAGGCAACAGGAACTCATTTCAGTTTAACCTACTATTTTTTTTTAATTACGTAAATTATTTAAATGAAATAGAAAACATTTATTTTTAATTATTTCTATAAAACATTTGATTATGAACAATAGTGGTTTTAAATTTTCCCAATAAGAAGTATGCAAACAAGGATGCTTGCTTGCATGCTGCAGCATAAAAGCAAGCATATGGCAGCAAACAAACAAGCATACATCATGCAAGCAAGCCAACAGCATGCAAGCAAGTATGCAGCACGCAAGCAAGCCTGCAGCATGCAAGCCAAGCATGCAACATACAAGCAGGCATGCAACATGCAGCAAGCATTGTTATTGTCACCCCTCCGCGCCTACGTGGACTTAGATTATACTCTAGGGGTAGGGCAGACAAGACTGCGTGAAGTCGGTTTTGCAGCGATTCGTTTCTGTCATTAAAATTTGTAGCAAAACATATTGACTTTATATGACACGATTTTAATTTAATATCGAAAATGCTACGATGTAACCGGCTATGTGTTTGTGACCAAATAATATATTCGGAATTTATTTAATGGTCAAACAGGAGCAAAATCAGATAAAGGAGAGTTCATCATAGGTAAATATGGCCAGGGAATGAGAACCCACAATGGGCAACGTATGATAAATTTTTGTTTCGAACAGAATTTGAGAGTAATGAACACCTTTTTCTCAATAAACAAGACAGGACCAGAAATGGAGGTGGATGTCTCCAAATGGCAAAGATAGAAATGAGATAGATTTTATAATTACTCAAATGCCCAAGATTTTCAAAAACGTCCGCGAGTAAATAAAGGCTATTTTCATTTATTTTTATATTTAATATATTCCGAACATGTTGTTTCGGTGTGGTGAAAAAATCTGGCAAATAAATCATTTGGCAAATAAAATAAGTTCAAAAGAGGCTTTGGCCAAAACCAAAAAGTTATTATGTAAATCGGCGAAATGTAGTTCTGTAAAATAATACCTATGACACATGATACTTCGATAATCTAAAAATATGTCAAATAGCAAACTCGACGTCGCGTCGGTCAATAGTTTTCGATAAAATGAAACACGAACAAAAAAAATCGGAAAAGTTATCTGTTCCCAGAGTTGCCAGCTTATTATTATTTTTAATAGTTTCTGTAAAACTGACTGTCAGAATTTTTTTTTTCGAAATAAGTGATATGTATTTCTTGCCTTTTTTAATTAAGTCAACTATTTCACATAACTGGCAACAGATCGAAAAGATATTTTTAACACGCATACTCGAAAAATGGACCCTACCCCATAACTTTTAGGCATGAAATAAAGTGGCCTGCCTATTCAAGCCTACAAACTTACTCCACTTCCATAACATTACAACAAACTATTTCCATTGCGTTGGCCGACTAGATGTTGGCTATATATAATGAGAACATCGTTTTTTTTGGAAGTCGGTAAACAATAACGGCCTTACTACAACTTTTTTAGGGTACCGTCCGTCGGAATAATAAAAGCATAATTATCAGCCATGTCAGTCTAAATAAATGTATAATTTTTAACCTTCTTAAAAGCAGTAAGTACCTAATATTGTATTTTGAATAGCCGCAAGGGGTACAGTGAATTAACGCAAATGAAGTCGTTTTCTTGGAAGCCCACCCGTAAAGGTTAACTTTGACCGCAGGAAAAAATAAAATGTTGTGCCTCTAAAGGAAAGAAAAGCGGTTAATTCTTAGAAGCTTACAAAAAAGTCTATGGCTGCACGTGACTAAATCTCCACTGTTGGCAGTAAAGCCGTACCCAATAAAGGCGTTCTATTGTTTAAAATCGCTAAATTCAAAAATGTTTCCTTCATTTTCCAAGTCAAAAATGTATTAATAGCAAAGCTCCTTATAACTCGGTAGGCTAATGAACTATACGCACCAAGTTTTAGTGTAAAATATAGCTGAAACTCCGAAAGGAAAAGTCCACATACTCAAACCACGATACTCATAGCTAGTCAAAAAAATAACGGCGGCCGCAATGTTTTCCCACCACCTAACCCCCGGAAACGTCTAATTATATGCCATGCAAACCTAACCAAGAAGACGTAATTATTGCTCGCAAAGGGCCCCATTGGCGTCGGCCACCACTGCTAGTTGCAGATCACGCCGTCAAAATGAGGTTCCAAAATCAAATCACATTGTTGTCCGAAGAGATAGACCGTCCGTCTTCAGATGACAGGCTGTGTCGACGGCGCGTTAGTGTTCCACGCGCGCCTCAAAGAGAGTCAGCACACAGAGGGGCCCGAAAGGGCCGACGCCTGCCGGAGTCGCGGGACTGGTCGAAAGAGATACCGTGGCTCCGGAACACAAAGGGCAATGAAGGAACATGGATGGGTTTTAGTCAGTAAAAGTCTGACACTCCCTCCCGCTACACCCAGAGCGGGAGGAGTCATTGGATGATTTCCCATCCCTATAAAAAAAGGGCAGTCACTTGTTTCAATTTATGTCAGGCTCAACACGCGAGAGCATCTGAACGGGGTGTATGTAGTTCTAGTACCTCGGGATGGCGGGGAGGTACCTATTATAAATATCACGTAGCAACAATATTCGTCCATTCAGGGATCATAGTTGCATTGAACAGATAAAGTATCTAACTAAAATAATATCGGATGTACTCGAAACTAAGCACATTTGTAAATAAATAAATGATTGAGTTTAGTGAATATAAAAATAATCAATTAGAAGGAATATAAAGTATTAAATAATTGAAAGTTGATAAAATGGATGATAAAATTGGGGTGACCTGGATCTCGTTGATCCAGGTCCCCCAATTTTACCCTACCAGTGTCTACGCGCGAGTGCCTGCGCGCGTAAAACGCTACGTCTGGAAAGGCTATTAGAATGAGATTCTGTACCTACAATATAATTGCCCAGCGGTGGGGTGGAGGCACAGTTTCGGACGCGTGACCTGCTCCTAGCATTGGAAGACAAAGCGCGCCACTCGCGGCACCACCTCTCTTCATGGCTTTAGCACAATTTGCGCGCAGTAGGTGTGAAAAGCAGAATAATATGCTTCTCAGGGATAAACGTGTCTTTTCCTTGTGCTGGCTAAAATCCCTCGCTGTATTCAGGATTCTTGTATTATCTCTCTCCAGGATTCTCGCTTTGCAAGTGAGTTTACTCTCGAATCCTTCATTGCATTCGAGATAATATGACGCCTGTGACAGAGACCAGTGCTTTCCTCCAGTGATTCCACAGATTGTGCACCGAGGAAAGCACTGGTCTCTAATTACACTAATTCAAAACTCCTATAGCATTTGTCACTTCGGCATTTAAACCAAAGTGAATGATACCATAATGAAATCTATTCACGCCTTCCTTTTGGGATGGTCGGCAAAAAGCTGAAACAATTTATTAAGCATTCATTTCCTTATCAACCAGGTATTCAGTGGTGCAGCCACCTGCTTCTACGCGTTCATCGGCTTCGACATCATCGCCACCACTGGCGAGGAGGCCAACAATCCCAAGCGCTCCATCCCCCTGGCGATCGTCTACAGCCTGGGGATCATCCTACTAGCGTACGTCTCGACCTCCATAATCCTGACTCTGATGGGTAAGTTTTTTCTATAAGTTAGTTGGCCTCAAGATTCAAGATTCAAAGCATTTATTTCAAATAAACCATTTACAGGCACTTTTGAAATGTCAAGGTCGGTCAGTCAAAAACATGAGGCTATTTGCACGTTCCAAATCTTTATGGAGAAGAACGTGCAAGAAACTCCACGGACACCTCTTACAGGCAACCAATGAAGTTTCTATGTTTTCATTACTCCTCTTCTCTGATTCCTGTTCTTTTCTGGTTAATTTCGCTGCGGGATCCACGATACTTGAATTGTTCCTCCGGTACTCGTTGAGCTTCATTGACCGATGGTTTGATAACCAGTCTTATCACAGTCTATTTCAAGTAAAATCCAAGCTTATGGTGGCTTGAAAACCTTCGCGAGTCGCTGCATAAAACCCTTGGCGTTAGGCCGCGGTGACGTTTTCGAACAAATTTCACAACCCTGGCAAGCACTAGCGGGCCCCGAAGTTAGTTATTCAAAGAACTACAAGAAGTGAGTGCTTAAAACTACTTAAAATGCAACCACGATAACATAGTTCTACAACAAGATTCTTTGGATACAAAAACTTGAACCTATGTACGTGAATTTAACACTAATTTTATTCATAAAAGCGGTTTATGTTGATTTGGTAACTATCAATGTTAAGAAAACACTATAAATGTTTGAATATTAGTAGTAAGTTTACAAAAAGTTAGGGTGTACTTTGATATAGAATAAATAACGGGCTACTTGTCTGATTGAACTAATATTATGTTTTATGTTGGTTATCTCTTGTGTGATTAGCTTTCACTTTACATTTCTCATCTGTTTGCCTTGGTTATGTAGGCCTACATGAATGTTAAAACAAGCCAGAAAATCTGAAACTAGTCTTGCCAAGGAGTAACGTGTCACCTCATTGCTGTGGAAGTTGATAGGCAATCGTTACACGTAAATACTGGTATTCAGCTGAATCCGGTTGGACTGGAGGCTGACCCCAAAATACGAGTAGTTGGGAAAGTTGAGGCAGATTGATTGAGTGGCTTTTTACAATATAATATATAATAAGTATTAAAAATATTTTACAGTATAATATAGAAATATGACTAGAGTCATGAAGGCTTTCGTTCGGATCCTGGTCGGATAGCGATACAGTCTGGGCTGAACTCCAGTGAGACTCATGTCAGTCAGAGTTCATGACACCCTTTTTTTTTAATGTGGACCTACTAACTTAGTTTGTAAGATATTTTTATTACTAACAAATGGACTAATTGTCTGATTAAGTAAATTGATTGATTAACACAGATTTTAAAAGTATACCCTTTCCCAAATATATTATGGTCGGCATAAAATACTGGTATTCAACCAGTAGTGTATACGTGGACACAGATATAAAAAAAAAATCCACGCAAGCTCATCTGCCTAGCCTTTCCCAAGCTATATTGTGGTCGGCTCCCAGTCAAACCAAATAATCTGAATTCTAGTATTTGATACAGACCTCCACAACCCATTAACTGGGTGGCACGGTACTTCTTGGCAAGACTGGTGTCAGATTTTCTGGCCAATCCGTATAGACTGCCAAAGATCTACAAATGACAGCCGGGACCAACGGCTTATCGAGCTTTCCGAGGCACGGAGGAATCTCGTAATGTTGAGATAGTCACCCATTGACAGACCGACCTCGGCAAGCGTTGCTTAACGATGAATAACGCGCGACCAGTGCGGCTGTTACTATTTAGCTACAAACTAGCATTGACAGTACCTAACAATAAAAAAAAAATAAGTACTGGTACTTACAGGTCAATATAAAATTTAGTTACTGCGGCCGATGTTAAAGACCTAGCCGTCACCTAACTAAGAGTAATCAAAACTTTCACAATTAGTTTTACAAAGTTCAACATTTTTGGCAGTTTATTACAACTTTTGTCGGGATTTATTGCCATATATCGGTTCATTTATACGAGTTTATACTACATTCATCGTTATATCATCATTCGCAACCACATTTCGAGCACTGCTTTTCTGTGCCAGCCTTATCCAGTTACTATGGTAGGCGCCAGAGAAACTTGGAATAAAATACATTGACCTTTCCCTAATATCCCTTCGTAAACACCCGAACAGAGAACGTATCGGATTGCGATAGAAGTCGATTACGGACAGCTTTGGCCGCTATCCCACTGGCATTTTGCGAGCGTTGGCGTTTCTCCAACGTCCAAGTCTTTAGTGGCAAACGTTAACGCGCGTTAACACGCGCGCGCGAGCGGGACGGCGTTATTTATTTTACCTTTTGGCAAAAACGCAAGGTTAGCCTTGCGTTTTTACCAAAAACTAAAATAACGCCATCCCGCTCTTTCCGTGTGGGCGTTGGCGGGACAGCGTGAATGTACCTGTTGCCAAAAACCGCAACGTCAACGTCGCGTCTGCGCAGCGTTGACGCTGCATAAACGTTGGAGAAACGCCAACGCTCGTAAACGCCAGTGGGATAGCGGCCTATAAGTCTTTACTAGCTTCTGCCAGCGGCTTCGCCCGCTTGATCCCTTGGGAACATACTTCCAGGATATATACATAATTAGCTAATCTATTATTTCAGACTATGATCTGCCTCTGTGTCATTTCATGAAGATCCTTTCAAGCGTTCTGATGTGAAAGAATAACAAACATCCATCCATCCATCCTCACAAACTTTCGCATTTATAATACTAGTAAAATTTATGTTTTTGATATTCATCATCATCATCATCTTCCTGCTCTTAAATTAAATTAAATTTGTTTATTTCGAGTTCCTTGGACTCATATAAGTTCAGACAACCAATACACAAACTATACATAAAAGCACAGAAAATACAACATTAAACACACCCATGTTACTTGGGGTTGGCGCAACACGTTTTTTTCTTCCACTCTGCCCTATCAGCCGTCAAACTATCACTAACTCCCTTTTCTTTCATATCGATCCTCACACAATCCATCCATATTTTCTTTGGCTCTTCTCTCCCTCTCCATCCATCCACATTAATGTTCATTACTCTTTTAGTTAAATGTTTTTCCTCCCTCCTCTTCACATGACCATACCAAGACAAGCGATTCCCTTTTAACTTGTCCGTCACTGGCGCCATTTTTAAACTACCTCTTATGTAATCATTTCTCACTTTATCCATTTTTTTTCTATTTTTGATATTAAGAAAGTCAGCGAATGTATGAGGCGTAGTCAACGACAGTTATTGCACATTTATCAGGCGCCTACCATACCCACAAAGACAATAATGTTGTCTGCCCATCTTGTCGCAGTGTGAACATGAGTTTCTTTCAGTCTTTTTACACTACTTGGTAACTGCCATACTACACTTGAGCCTAACCAGTAAAAAATCACTCTCATTCTCTCAAAGGTAAACGAGTATAAATGAATCATCTCATTCGAATTTGACTGGTTTTATAAAGATTGCCGTCAACACGCCTTACCGCGGTGTTCTTTTTACTATTAGGTATGTAAAATCACTGCGAAATTCAGTTTCTAAACGTGATGAAATCGAAAGCTCAATGAATCGGGATTTTCTTCCAAATCTATAATAATATTCCTTTGAAAATTCTAGATAGATACATCGTTAAATCGAGATCAAAGCTTAAACTTTGCCTAAAAGCGCAGACCCACCGCGGCGCATTTTAGCTGCGTGGTTTCATTTGTTTGACAACGTGCGTTACGTTCCCACTGCAGAACTGGACAATCAATACGTAGCATGGCCTTGGATTGCACATACATTTTATTGAAAAGCGAAGCTTAACACGTGCGTAGTCTCTCCATGTGCTGCGGTGGGTTTTAAATACCTTTTTTTGAGCCAAGCAAAGTTATGGAAATTAACATCAAGGTTCAGTTTCAATATCCCCCAGTCCAGTATTAGCAGTTGTCAGTTTGCGGTTATATCACAATAACCGTTGCACAAATAGACAATGTCGGTATTAGTTTCAGTCCATTTAATAATTGATCTTAAGTGATCTCAAATATGTGTGAAATCTTAAGTATGTGTGCCTTGGCTTCGCCTCGGCCCACATTTACCGATCTTCCATCAATACCTCTTTCGCTGGCCGCTGTGATGATGTACCTACTATTAAGGCCGTACCCTGACCAAATAACCTTGAGCAATTTTCCCTCAATAACAGCGCAAGAGATACAATAGCGAATACGCTCATAATGTTGAATAAAATCGTTATAAAATCTAATTTTGGTCGTCTGAAAAAAAAATTTCTACCAAAATGTTCATAATTAAATTGCCTATCTATTAATGTAAGTATAAAATCAAAATAATCGTTAGTTTTCGAGAAGATGCATGTTTTCAATAATTATTTCTCATTTCTGTAGTTTCGTTGTGAGGAGATTACACATTATACTAAGTAATAAAAAATAAAAATTGACCATTTTGAAGCCAAGATTATGTAGAAATTTAATATATTTTTTATAAGTTGATATTTTTTTAGGATAAAGAGTATATAGCTAGAAAAAACTGCATAAAAGACGGCTAGAGCTGCTGCGTTTTGCAAGGGGACGCGCCTTAACACACGTGCGTAGTCTCTCCATGTACTGCGGTGGGTCTACGCCTTTACTTTTAGCCAAGCAAAGTTGTGGAAATTAATATCAAAGTTCAGTTTCAATATCCCCCTGTCCAGTATTAGCAGTTGTCAGTTTGCGGTTATATCACAATAACCGTTGCACAAATAGACAATGTCGGTATTAGTTTCAGTCCATTTAATACTTGATCTTAAGTGATCTTAAATATGTGTGAAATCTTAAGTATGTGTGCCTTGGCTTCGCCTCGGCCCACATTTACCGATCGTTGATCAATGCCTTTTTCGCTGGCCGCTGTGGTAATGTACTATTAAGCTGGGACCAGCTGCTTAATGACGTGCACGGAAGAGCCTCGTTTTGTGAAATATGGTCACCCATTCGCGGACAAACAGTAGAAAGCAATGTTCAGCTATAAAAATCACCCGTCAACTTCTGATTATTTAGCCAGAAGCTTCTCTTGTTTTGTTAAACTACAACATAAAAATAACAAGCTGTAACTAAAGCAACTGCAGTACTCAATGTACATTTGAGTTTGATGGACAGTGGGTATTGTTCGAAGTAAACAGAACTGGAAACTAATTAAAGGAATTGAATGAAAAACAGACAGGAAACACGATATTAATTGGGATGCTGTTTTAAGTCAGTCTTTGTTGTTGGCGCAACGAGCAGTGGCAAATTCTAAATAGTTATTCAATATACAAGTTTAGTTAGTTAGGAATGAATTTTGGGTTTATTTTTTAGTAATGTGTGTTGGTGTACGCTTTAAGAAAAGGTTAAGTGCGATAAAATTGATAATTTGTTAAATAAACTTAGTGCGCAAGTAAAAATCACTGTACCAATGTGGAATTAATGCGTACAGTATTACCCAACTGATATGGCGCGTCGTGAATCTTCGTTCGCGCAGAAAAGAAAGTATGGTCCCGAAGATTAACGAAAGAATGCTTAAAACTTACAATCAACCTAAGATCACTATTATAAGGTTCATAATACACTGCAGCTGTTAGTTCCATCTCATTCGCAAGCCATTGTAAGAAGTATGGCGGCTGACTAACATGCCACGCGGCGATCGCTAAGATGGCGGCGGCTGCCGACCAATAGCGGTTCAAGAAAAAGAAGCGCGGTGCGTGGAACGTGCCGATTGGTCAATAGCATTTCCCGCGCTTTGAAAATTCATCTTCTGCGCAGGTACATCGGTAAGCCATATCAGTTGGGTACTACTGTAAGGCATTTCTGCCTTGCCATCTTAGGGTACCTGTGCATTTTTGCAGAGCGAGGCAGCGGAGCGGAGAAACGAAGAAATTTTAAATAAAATATCAGTGACGAAGAGTTGCGGAGATTTTATGCAATTCCAATGCTTGAAATTTCTCCGTTTCGCCGCTCCACCTCCTCGCTCCGCTGTAATGGACAGGCATCCTTAGGATAGGGTAAAACCGGTGTATATTAATAGAAAGACTACAGTTTTCATTATGCGACCGAAACTTGTTTGTTTGTTCTATAGTAAAAGTTGTAATGATGAATAGTATGTTCTTCCTAATTTTTCATATAATAATACCTACATAACTGTAATTTTTGTGTAATTTTGGTATGCGTCATATTGCCCGCAAATAAACTCTTTTTCTTTCTTTTTTTCTTTCAATTACCTCTTAAAAGGTATTGCGTTCATTCTATTACGCTTTGTATATATATATATTATTATACATATTTAATTTATTGTTCTTTTCCATTACATCACTCACAAGCATATCATAATTCGAGTAGGTACAACACGCATTTTAACTCATCCAATATAGATGACCAGCCACATACGGCACCTATGTAATGACGACACTTGCAGTCAGCTTGACCTGGATGCATTTCGCGTGTGAAGTTCCCCCACATTGAATAGGTCAGGGTCGAAGCCATACTGCAAGTGTCTGAGCTTCAGTGTAAACAACTTCATTGTTTTGTAACAACCCTTTAACTTTAGGTATTCAAGCTATTTCAATATCATAAAAAGTAAAGATCGCATGAAGTAAAATCAATATAAATCTATACTAATATTATAAAGCAGAAGAGTTTGTTTGTTTGTTTGGTTGACCGCGCTAATCTCAGGAACTACTGGTCCGATTTGAAAAATTATTTCAGTGTTAGATAGACCATTTATCGAGGAAGGTTATAGGCTAAATATCACGCTAAGACAAATAGGCGCGGAGCAATAATGGAAAATGTGACGCAGACGAAGTTGCGCGGGTCAGCTTATCTATATAAAACTGTTCCGTTATTGAGTGACAGGCAGACAACGCACAGCCAAAACCAATGGTCGTCGAAAGCTGAAATTAACTTGTAGGTTCAGGAGTGCAGGGAAGCACAAAGACAGAATTTCTTGTAATAACTACGAGAACGGGAAAACACACAACAAGTCGCGGGCAAAAGCTAGTATACTGTTCACTAATTCAACTCAGTTAATTGATTTCCAAATTTAAGGACTTGTCAGTCAGCTACCCCATACATTTATGTATGTGCGCGAAACTCGACAAAACGTACGGAAACAATAGGGAATATGCATGAAAAAAAAATTATTATCTACAAAGTTTATCTAAAAATATACAAAATTGTAATACTAAGGGCCTCTTTCACCACCCTTGAGTAAAGTATCGAGTAGACTAATCGCCAATTAAAGTCACCCGTAACTGCACGTGTCAATTTCACGACGTTCGAGTAGCACTAATCAATGATTAAACTGACCAGTAACTTACTTGCCACGTCGTCTGCCAATTAGAGTGTTTACTTGACGGTTAACAAATTTTCACTAAACATTTTTGAAAATATCTCGAAAACCATAAATCCTATCAACTCAATTCTTTTTTTTAAAAGTGGTTTTGGGTCAAGACCTTTATTTTAAAACTAATTTCAAAACCCTATCACTTAAAACAAAAAATCACATTTTCAATCTACGTAATTATTCACAATACAAAATCCTTACATCTAAATTCGCATTTAAACTAGAATCTAACTAAACCTATGATGCGAAAATATCCTTTAACACTAATTAGAGAATGCTAAACCTAATCTAATCTGATTCAATTATAATTCTAATTAGTTTTCCTTACAATTTCCTTGTTTGATACGGTCGCGTCCACCATTAATTGCGCCTATGAACGTGGACGGGGTCTTATCTCCGACACTAACCCAGTTTGGTATTTCTGTACAAGTGAAAAGTTTGCACTTCTATCTCTTTTAACTTTATCCATGATAATTTATTTAAAAAAAAAACCACACGCAATAATTTCCTAACCAAAAACACAACAAACAATACACAAAATGAAATGACAAATGACAGCTAACCTGCCAATGACGTTTGACGAGTAACGTTGACGTAATATTGAACGAATGCAACGTATGATTTGTTAAGTCATTCTCTTAACCAGTAAGTTGTTACTCGAAGCTTTATTTTCGCTTGTGAAATTGACAGAAGATACTCGTAAGTTTTACTCGCCGATTAACTTTAATTGGGAAGTAACTAATCAACGCTTTACTTGGAGATGGTGAAAGAGGCCCTAACAGTGAAAATAGAATCAAAATTACTTAAAAAACAAACGAGTTATCATTATTTTAAACAAATATATCTGTCCCTCTCGCGAAAACGCTGTAATGTATGGCAGCTGTATCAGGCGTCATGGAATCTGACGTCAAAGTGCATATCAGACTTCCCTTTCTAATTGTAATCTTTGAAGCTTTATAACTTCATCACTGATGATTATATTTAAAAAATAATTTTATGATTGTTTTTTAGAGGGAGGTGATGTAGATACAGTCCTTGAAGATTTAACATTTTTGATGGATAAATTCAGTTCAATTGGGCTAGAACTCAACCTTTCGAAATGCGAAATTTACCTCCCCCAAACGACTGACAGACAGACTACCTTAGCAAAATTTAACACTGTAGCTCCTAATAACAAAATCACTGATAGAAATTCTTTTCACCTCCTGGGCTCCCCAATTTTTGATGAATCCTTTCCAACATTCATTGAGCAGAAAATACAAAATTTTAATGATGTCTCGGATAGACTTTTCAAAATTAACATGCATTCGGCCTTTACACTTATTCGATACTGTTGCTTTGGACCAAAATTTACATATAGCCTTCGCTCCTCCCATCTATGGAAACATTCACATCTTTTGGAAAAAGTGGACCAAATTATAAGAAACACACTTTCTTCAATCCTAAATGTGGCCTTGGACGACCGAGCATGGCAGCTAGCCACACTTCCCATTCGTATGGGTGGTCTCGGCGTCCGCAAAATTTCAAGTATTAGTTTACCGGCCTTCCTCTCCTCGGTCCACAGTACTGATACTTTAACCAGGAATATTTTATCATCCTCACTGGTTGATTTTGAAGTACCGTGTTTGACTGATGCGTTGAATGCTTGGAAAATGGCTTGTCCCAACATGGATTTGCCCGACAACCTGACCTCCCAGAGACGATGGGATGTGCCGCTCTGCAGTATTGTACGGAATAACTTGATTCATACGTCATCGAATACTGCTGAGCGCGCGCGTCTGTTGGCTGTGGGAGAGTGGGAGTCGGGTTTGTGGCTTCAAGCACTTCCGTCATCCACCATAGGTACTATGATGGATGACGCATCGTTTCGGATCGCGGTCTGTCTCCGCTTGGGTGCCCCTTGTGTTGCTCCGCATCGGTGTCATTGCGGAGTTTCTGTCGACAGCCTCGGACACCATGGCCTTTCCTGCTGCAAGAGCGCAGGCCGCATAGCGCGACATGCTAGCATCAACGATATTATTCGTCGGGCTCTTGTCACCGCCGGCGTACCGGCAGTATTAGAACCTAGTGGCTTGGTACGTGACGATAGGAAGAGACCAGATGGTATGACGTTGGTGCCGTGGAAGATGGGTAGGCCTCTGGTGTGGGATGCAACATGTGTCGACACCCTTGCGCCATCACATGTTCCAAGTACGGTGGGCTGTGCCGGCGCTGCCGCTGCGGCTGCTGAGGCCCTCAAGCGGCGCAAATACTGTAACCTTATCGGTAATTACAGTTTTGAGCCGTTTGGGGTCGAAACGCTTGGGTCATGGGGTCCGAGTGCGCGTCTCCTTTTTAAGGAAATATCTCGTCGACTAATCGACACTTTGCGTGACCAGAGGGCTGGCTCGTTCTTTGCTCAAAGAATTAGCATTGCCATTCAACGTGGCAATGCTGCCATTCTTCTGGGCACGTTTCCGGATGACGACGATGCGGAGGTATTCTTCGACGCCTAAGCGTATCTTGTTTTTGTATATTTATTTGTATATAGTTAGGTTTAGTTGTTTTCATGTTTTTAATAAATGTAACATATTGTTTTTTAGAGCTATTTAACGTATTTCATTTTGCAAATAAAAAAATTGCACGCATATTCCCGATTGATTTTTCTTCGCGATTTCGGTGTTCGTCCCATAATAAAGTTGTTCGTAATGATGAGTTTAATGACACTTTAAGAGCGTTTATTCTGTTACACGATATGTATGATACCGCGTGCACGTTGTATACATCACCTGAAAGGAGCAGACTCCGTAATAAATCTTGATTAGATTATAATTATTCGAAATATTATGAAAAAATCGTAACGTGTATAATAAATCCCATCCAAATTCAATAGTTAATTAATGTAACTGTGTCGTTTTTACAAAAAAAAAAGTAAACAATTTCACGCGATGTTTTACAATCTTCAAAGTTTTCTATTTTCCGGTGACATATATATACCGTGAGTGCAAAAAACTATTAAGGTCCAGCCATATACGAGTATTTATTTATTTATTATATACTTTATTGTACACCAAAAATTAAATACAAAAGGAAACTTAAAACTGAAATAAACACAATGGGCGGCCTTATCGCATTTCGCGATTCCAGGCAACCTAGGTCGTTGATATCTACGACGTTGTTCTAGTCCCTTTTGAATTGTCGTCAAACACAAGTAGTTCCCAATAATTAAACAAAGTAGGAGAAACTAAATTTACGCAAACGTCGTACACATCTGGCTGCTAATTGACTTGACAACTGGCACCTTGACAGTTGGTGTTACCACACTAAAATATGTCCCAGTGTTGCCAACGACGCTACTACTAATATGTGCAAATTGTTAGTTTTAGTTAGAAACAAAGTAACACAGTCACAAAACGTCAATTTTGTTGAACGCTGCAAAAAGAGTAGGAAATAGGAGCGCGGCTAAAGAACAACAGACATTTTCACAAAAGTTTTATACAAAATTAAGGCGCGTCCCCGAGAAAACAATATGCTGATAAACTACTTGTATACACACATATTATAGTTTAAAACACACCCAGACTCGGAACAAATACTTGTAAGTCGTACAAATATTTGTTCCGTGCGGGAATCGAACCCGCGACATGCTGCGCAGCAGTCAATCGCTCAACCACTGCGCCAACCGTGTCGTCAAGTGTTGTCGTCGTGTGGCGGAGATGTGAGTTTTGCCTCGCCAGCTGACGATGGCACGCAGTGGTGATCAGATGGCCAATTCCACAAATTTTTCACATTCGCATCTCAACCACAATCTGTCAAAAATTTAAGAAAATTAAGGCGAATGCTGTTTAAACATTAGTAGAATGGGCCCTCAAATGTGTGCGGCGTGGAGTAGAGTCAGCGCACATATACATTCTAGCCAGCACACATCTCCACCATAATCTAGCCAGTACGCACCTCCGCAAACTTTCGGTAGACACACCATAGCTGAAAAACATCTCTTCTTAACCTACATGGTTCTCATATGATTTGACCAGTACGATTGTATTGACTTTAAAAGAGACTTTGACCTCTGAGTTTGTTTCGGTGTTTCTTCTCAGAGCAGTCAGCTAGGAAACACCGGCCTCATCTAATTTAAAATAACCAAAAAAGATTGACGTGTAAAAGTGTTATTTACAACCTACTTACAGAATAAATATAATTTATCATTTATCATTATCTCGTCTCAGCTTCGGACATCTCCGCACGTCTCCGCTTTGGTGGGTCCTGGCCTAAAGGGTTATGAATTCACAGTTCAACTTCACATAGGAGAACTCTTTAGTGAGTTAACGAGAGAACTTAGTTATTTTAACCACATTCAACCCCTTTTTCGTACTTTATTACTGTTTATTTTTCACTAAAACGTTGAGACTCGTTATTTCTTTTTCCTGAAAATTCGGTAACGGAATGCCAGATCATAAACTATGAGAAATAACGAATAACACTGAAAGGAGTCTCGCAGGATTAAAAAAAAAAGGGTTGCAAAAGTTCGAAAGAGTCACCACGGCCTTGAAACACAAAAGGTGTTAGGTTCTAGACAGACGGACCGCATTTCAACTGCAATCCAACCGCAAATTGCAGTTCGGATGCAGTTTGAATGCAGTTGACACGACTGCAATAGAACTGCAAAACAACCGTGCAGTTCTATTGCAGTTGGTGTGCAGTTCACACGATTAATTGCACGCCGACTGCTAGTGCCTGAGGAGAAACACGGACGGATTTTAGTCAGTTATAGTCTGACACTGTCTTCTGCTCCGCCCAGAGTCAGAGGATTAAATTTGATTATTTCCCATTTTGAAAAAAAAGGATCAAATACCTACAAGAAAAAAAAAGCAAAGGGTCGCACTCCGGGAGTACTGGCAGAAGTGAAAAAAAGCAAAGGGTTGCACTCCGGGAGTACTGGCAGAAGTGAAAAAAAGCAAAGGGTTGCACTCCGGGAGTACTGGCAGAAGTGAAAAAAAGCAAAGGGTTGCACTCCGGGAGTACTGGCAGAAGTGAAAAAAAGCAAAGGGTTGCACTCCGGGAGTGCTGGCAGAAGTGAAAAAAAGCAAAGGGTCGCACTCCGGGAGTACTGGCAGAAGTGAAAAAAAGCAAAGGGTTGCACTCCGGGAGTACTGGCAGAAGTGAAAAAAAGCAAAGGGTTGCACTCCGGGAGTACTGGCAGAAGTGAAAAAAAGCAAAGGGTTGCACTCCGGGAGTACTGGCAGAAGTGAAAAAAAGCAAAGGGTTGCACTCCGGGAGTACTGGCAGAAGTGAAAAAAAGCAAAGGGTCGCACTCCGGGAGTACTGGCAGAAGTGAAAACATGAACAATAACGTTGAGCATTTTATAATCATCCGTTTAACGAATTTTCGATCAGGTCACGTGCCCTGACGCGAGTTAACCATTTTATACGCATTCCAAGAAAAGTGCCCAACGCCGATGAAGAAGTTATCACTTTAAAAATCTAATCACAAGCACTTTAACACGACTTTTCAGCACAACAGTACAAGTACATTGCTACGGAATTTCGTTATATCACACACTGATATTGGATTATAACATAATTGATCCCTGTATTCCCTCGACGCGTCGTATATAAACTAGGTTACAGAAATTAGCTACAACACTGCGATGAAAATGAAAAACTATAGTGCGTGCATTGTACGATAAAACGGGCAAGTTATTAAAGAGCATTGCACCTTTGCATACACGGGTATGCAATGGTGCAAAGCTCTTTTAATAATTTGCACAAACAAATTTTAATGTACCACAAAAACAAATATTGGTGCATAAAATTGCTGTTTATTTGCGTTATATTAAGTTTGTATGTTTGACTATTAATAGACTAATAGTAGACTTTAATAACTTTCAAAAGTCAAAGTCAAAAGTCATTTATTCAAATTAGGCAAGTGGCACTTTTTGAATGTCATTTACAAGTAGACAGTCCCAAGAAACACCCACCTGTCACCACTTCCTAGTGTATTAGCTGGGAAGAAAAAGTGGCCAAAAAAACTCCCCAGCAACACATCTGTCTGTTGCGTTAGAAGAATTTGCATTTAAACAATAGTTTTTTTTATGAATTAATAAAGTGATTAAATTTATATGCAGATATCGTTCAGTGAAAAATATGTGACAATTTATTTTTAACGATCTTGCAACACGAAAAAAAATTGCACTATATTCGAAGTAAGCCTTAATGTTATAGGACTAAATAAACCATCCATTCGGTTACCCATCATTGTTTAAAATATCAAATTGCCTCGAAACAAAAAAAAAACACTCGTATCGAAAAATGTTTTAGAGAAAATGAGGAAACATTTTGTTTTAATCAGTTAAAACCAACATTCGTTTTTTCTATATTTTCTCTTGCACACGCTGTTTAATTTAAACAAACAAGTTTTAAAACTATCATGTTTTGCTCTCCCGTATTTGTTTTGTCCAAAACCCATCGTATTAAATAAATAAAACCGAAATATTGGCCAGCTAAGTACTTAAACAGCCCATTTTCATGCACTTTCAACGGAACGCGATGATATTCTTTGGTGTACCCACGATGAAAACTACTTTACCTTTGAAAAGCCCAGATAATTGAAATTCAAACCAATCCATTCAGTAAATATTCATTAAAATCCTGCAAATATGCACCAGTTTTTAAATTTAAATACTGAAATAGTTATTTCTGGTATCCTGAACGTATTTGTTTTAATAAAATAATGTCAAAAATTAAAATGAAAGCTGTTTACGGTTTTGTTTTTTTTTTTTTTTTCGTGTAAGTAATATCAAAGATGCAGGATTTAGCCACTAAAGATTTCAGTAAAAAGTGGATAGTGGTAATGGTGGCGGATACATTGGCATGTTCTTACATCCCCTATCAAACGTTTATACATGCCCTATCAAACGATGTAGTAAGCATTGGTCGTAGATCGGAATGGGACGCCGTTGCCTCCTTCTGCGAAGCAGTCATGCTAGCGAAGGAGGTGGCGGAGAGGGAGAGGAGAACCTCTCGTCCCGGCCGCCGTGGTAGACGCCGCGGGCGTCGGGAGCCCCCTGGTGACCTCCGGCCACCGTAGGCGCGGGCCTGTGGACGGCGAGCTATGGGTGGCTCGCCGTCCGTCCGTCTAGTGACGACAGGCCGTGTCGATGGCGAGTTAGTGTTCCACGCGCGCCTCAAAGAGAGTCAGCAACACAGAGGGGCCCGAAAGGGCCGACGCCTGCCGGAGTCGCGGGATTATTCGCAAGAGACACCGTGGCTCCGGAACAAGTTCCAAAAACCCATCCATGTTCCTTCATTGCCCTTTGGCAATGAAGGAACATGGATGGGTTTTAGTCAGTAGAAGTCTGACACTCCCTCCCGCTACACCCAGAGCGGGAGGAGTCTTTGTATGGTTTCCCATCCCTAAAAAAAAAAAAAAAGCATTGGTCGTAGATACAGAACACTGTCATCTTAGCCGAAATCAGAGTGGGATATATTGTTATTCTTATATTTAAAAAAACAGGTAAGTTTGCAGCATATGGTAGATAATGCAATGATAACCACGAACATCATTATTTGTTTCGAAACTAAATAATTCACATTTATAAGCCGATCGAAACACAAAATCATTTTTGAGCACTAATTGCAGTTAAAACGTCATAATCACACTTAATGTGTTCCTATAAACCGTATCGAATGCACATCTCTAAGCCATTCGGAATTCAAAATTATTTTAGAGTACCGCACATAGTTAAACCGGCATAACACGTTTTAGAGTGGCCCTAGAACAATGCAACTATCCGTCCAGTCAAACGTGGCGGGGTGAGCACTTATCCGAATACCCGTCATCCATGCGTACAATGGGCACTATACCCAACGTGTATGCATGGCCGACGTTCCTACAGGAATGGACCACTATTTAAATAGCAGCCAGTTTAATCCCCAAAAGCCTCGTCCGAATATGGAACTGTTATTCCGATATTATTGTTTAACATGAAATGTTTGTACGTTCGGTTTCCGACTTTGTGTTGGTATGTATTTTAGCAAATGGAAGCAATGGTAGGATTTGAACGGCTTAAATTTGGCTTTGTACATCAATGTGTAAAGTTGGCCATGATGCTTTTATAATGTGTGGGTTAGGCTAGAATATTAAAAATAAATTCACAAACTACACACACACACACTTGTTTTTATAAACGTTTTTCCTGTACTTGATAAAACCTGAAATCGGGGTCTCGACTTCTATGATACGAGACTTATTTGATATTAATATTGGATATCTTGCCGTTACTTGAATTACTTCTTCATGAATACTAAAACCACCTAGCTTTACAGCCGTCTTCTTTTATATTTTTAGTGTTTATACCTATTAACCTATCCTTCAATTCTTATAACATTAAATAAATAAACAGTCAAAACAAAAAAAAATGTTACTTATATACTTAGTTGTCATTTCAGTTTTTTTATTTTTAATATTACCTCGCTCAGAGGAACTCACGGGTTGATCTTCATGATTCAGCATCTATTGCTGAGCACGGCACGTGGATGGGTGACCATCTATACATACCAAGATCCTTTCTTGCCTCGGAAAGCATATTATGGTCAATCCCTCGGCTGTCTGTCTGTATTATTTTGTAGAACTTTGACAGTCGCGTTTCCGAATGCTTACAACCCTAATCTCTTCAAAGTTAGAGTGAAAAGGCTCCTTCTGGGTAAGCTTGCTCCATTGTAGACTTTGTCTCTGTCATCTCTGACCAAGACAAGAGTCAAGAGTAAACTCATCTCAAATAAAAAAAAAGTCGTAACGAGTCGTCAAAAGCTAAGAATTACATTTTATACAGATTTTATTTTATTCAATTATTGATAATAATATAGGTATGTTAAATTACTGACATTCTAAATTTTATTTTGTTAACAATCGTATATTATGTCCAATTTGATTTTTTTATATTCAATTGATTTGACTTATGATTTTATTGTAACTGGTTAAAAATATCTACTAACTTAGTATTAAGTGCTACTAACAGATACTGTGGACCAACAAGTTGTCTTTTATATTCAATTGATTTGACTTATGATTTTATTGTAACTGGTTAAAAATATCTACTAACTTAGTATTAAGTGCTACTAACAGATACTGTGAACCAACAAGTTGTCTTTTTCGGAATAAAATTAAATAAAAATAAGAAATCCGACATTACGACAAAACCTCATGTTTCATACAATTTTGTCAGATTGCGATTGAGATGCGAATGCGAACATTGATCGAGAAGTGGTAGAAATTGGCCATCAGATTGTTAATACATTAACAATCTGATGGCCAATTGGTGATGAATTGATGGTTTGAAATAAATGATCACGAACCACGTTCACAATCAGAATAATAAACACAGGTCGATTCAAGAAACCATTTCGCTAGAGCATGTAGAAAACCTACTGCAAGTCGAACAAAAGCGATAAATAGAAAATAAAATTTCGTGTGCTCTTAAGAGTGTGTATTTAGTCCACTAGCGCCGCCAATCGTTTTTTATTAATTGTGGTAGATTTAAGACACGTAGATAAAAAACCGCTCTGTAGTGCACTAAAGAAATGTATCTATTATTTTTTGACAGCTATTTTTAATACATAACTCATGGCTAAATAGCCAAAACGGCAATTATTGCTAAAAGTGGCCACTTTTAGCAAAAATATCGACTTTGGCAACTATTTATGTTCTAAAGTACAAAACATAACTCTCAAAACATAATAAATACATTTCTTCAGTGCACTACAGAGCGGTTTTTTATCTACGTGTCTTAAATTTACCACAAATAATAAAAAACGATTGGCGGCGCTAGTGGACGGAATACACGCTCTTAATAAGTTGAACAAATTATGATAGGTGTACCTATGTGTTTAAAAATCGTTAAACCAATTCTATGATACGTTTCAGTTAGGGTTCTGAGACAGGCAAAACACAACACTTCAAGTACCCTTTTTAGGATTCCGGACTCGAAGGATAACCAACGGAACCCTATTACTAAGCCTCCGCTGTCCGTCCGTGTGTCAGCGCAATGTATCTCAAGAATTGTATTAGGAAGACAGTTGAAATTTTCTGTAATAATAATAAATTGAAGTGGGCTCCCATGAAACGCATGACGACCTCGTGAAAGCCAATAAAGATAACAAACCAAGTATATTGACTTGGCTCGCGAGGTTTTCGACATGTGGGAAGTGGACTCTGCAATCATTGTACCGATCGTTGTTACAGCCAACGGCTTAATAGCCAAGAGCCTCGACCAACACCTCAGGAGGCTCTCGTAGGGCAGCTGGGTCAAGGGCTTGATTCAGAAAGTGGTACTTCTTGACACGGCTCGCATTGTTAGGAGGTTCCTCTCTCTGGAGCCCTGACCGCCGGTAGCTTGGACCCTATTCCCGACACCGGTGGGCTACTGTTTTTTTTTTATATTTTTAAATGTTTTTTTTCTTATCTGTATTTTTTTTTTAAATATTTAAAAATATATTAAACTAGCTTTCTCCCGCGACTTTGCTCCCGTTTAACACGCATAGTTGCCGAAACCAACTCGCAGAGGCCCCGTTAGACATTTCAAATGTAATGGGGCACCAACCGGCTATTATCCCTGTATGCACTGAAAGTATTCCCAAGGACTATCCCCGGTTGGAGCAGTACTATTGCAGAATATATTTATTTATTAATTAATCAATTATATTTGTTTTTATCACATCGGAATATTTTATTTCAATCTTTTAAATAAGTATTAGTTTCACAATATTTGAATAGTAGTCAAATACCCTTAGGAATAATGATTGAGTGTTTTACAAAGTTTTCCGATTAACAGTTTTGCAATCGACGCTGTAGAAACAAGTTATTACGATTTCTGACAGGAAGACTTAAAATATTATACTTCTTTAGGTGTGACTTGAGAGTCAAGGATTACCTTGCTGCTTACTGAATATTAATACCGGTATTAATATTCTGCCTACCCAAGGTTTTGCCGTTCAGCCTTCATTAAAAGTAATGAATATTTCTTCATAGCCTTTATAAGACACATTTTTAGTACAAAAAATCATGATTTATTTTGTTAACATTATCACTGTCAACTATATTTCTCATCAAGCATCGAGTGAGTGATAGGCTTTGTTCTTAGTTGGCAACCGTCCGATTCGATTCGAAATCATTTAAAATTGGAATACGAAATAATGATGTCACATTTTAAAATTCAGATTCAAACATGACTCTTTTTCCTGCATACTTTACATAACTGGCCACTTCGTTATTCTGTGTGGTTTCCATTTAATGGTACCTACGCCGTTTTCGTAAAAATGTGAGTTGACAATCTCATGTCAAACCTTTATCTCTCTCGCTTTTAAGATCTCAAATCTTGACCAGAATACTTGAACAACTAGAAACATAGATTGTGACTCAGATGCGAATGCGAACATTCCTTGAAATCAATTGGCCATCAGTTCCCAGCTTGATTTCAAAATGATTATATTATATATGCATGTCAGGTCGTGCGCCGCGCCGCACCTTAGAAAAAACAAAAAACAAATAAGTGCTGGGAAAAATGTTCGAACCCGTTTCTGTCGGAACGGTAAAATCTATACTAATGTTACAGAGAGTTAAAGTTTGTGAGTTTGTGATGTTGTAGAATCGCAGGATCCATTAAACCGATTTTGAAAAAAAAAAAAAACCAATAGAAAGCCACGTTATTTGTGAGTGCGCCTTCATGGCAAATCTGAAACTATGAGGAAAATCGAAAAACACTTAAAGGAGTCTCGAGCCCGATTTTAATGAAATTAAAATCGCATCATTGGATTTTTGAAAAATTGTTGTTTCTACCCAGGAATCGGACTTGGTTGATTTTGAAAAAAAAATTACACCGTCCGAAAGTGCATCTAATAGAAATCAAATTCTGGGAAATCATAACCATGAAATTTCGAATGCTTGGATGACATAAAACCATCATCCAAGTAAACAAATTCCAGCTATTTAGATGGGACCAATCGAAAAGTATATTCTTTAAAATTTCAAATGGCAAAAAACGGAACCCGTATAGATTCGTCATGTCTGTCTATCTGTCTGTCTGTCTGTCTGTCCATCCGTCCGTATGTCACAGCCACTTTTTTTCGAAACTATAAGAACTATGCTGTTGAAACTTGGTGAGTAGATGTATTCTGTGAACCGCATTAAGATTTTCACACAAAAATAGAAAAAAAAAAACAATAAATTTTGGGGGTTCCCCATAGATACTTAGAACTGAACCTCAAAAACTTTTTTTCATCAAACCCATACGTGTGGGGTATCTATGGATAATCTTCAAAAATGATATCAATGAGGTTTCTAATATACTTTTTTTCTAAACTGAAAAGTTTTCGCGATAGACACTTCTAAAATACACTACTAAAATAAGAGAATGATAAAGCTAAAAAAATATATGATGTATACTTCCACTGATAATTGGTTTGAACGAGATCTAGTAAGTAGTTCTTTTTTAATACGTCATAATTCGTAAATCGCAACTTTTGCTTATAATTACCTACCTACAGGTTTGTACGGAACCCTCGGTGCGCGAGTCCAACTCGCCCTTGGTCTCACAGTTAACAACCGAGGAAATAAACTAACAGAAAAAGTTAACAGACATTATTTGTACTGAAGTTTATTGAGACATCAGAAAGCGTATAACAATAGTTGAGGTGCTTCGGTTTCTTCGATTGATAAGGCATTATTCAGAAAAGACTGCAGTGCTATTCTGTAACAACATTTTCGTGTCTCGACAGCCGAATCCGAGGTGAGTTTCAAATTCGTATAAATATAAGACCTTATGATGTGTGAAATAAAGTTCACTTTGTAAACTTAGTCACTCAGGTGAAGTCGATATCGAAATGGTTATTTACAGAATAGACTAGCTGTTCGGAGAAAAACATATTTTTATCGTTATTGTGCAAAGTAGCTCATTAGTTTTAAGGCGTGACTAGTGGGTTTTTGAACAAATTGCCAATTATGAATAAATAGTCTAGTGAAAAATGTGTAGGGAGAATATGGCTTTTGTTTGACATCTGCGTATTTTTGGAAACGTAGATGATTGTAGCGTAGAGCGGTTTACATTATTCCGTTCTCTTTTAAATGAAAATAAACTTTGAATTGAAGCCATGTCATTCCTTAAAGAATTCAAAATTTCAGAATCAGACTTTATTTGTGAAACTGTATTTACATAAAGTAAAGGCGTGAAGGCTGAAGGCGTACAAAAATGTAAAAAAGCAAATAATTAACTATAAAAATAACTAAATTAAGTACTTACAAGAAAATAACATAGTATTTTATATGTAACAAATGTTTTAATAAAAACTACAATTAAAGACAGTTAAAATCTACAATGAAACTTAAAAATAGATACGGAATTGTCTTAAAATATTTAAAAATTATATCAAATGATTATTGCTCATGAAAATTAAAACTTTTATTTTTCAACAGTATAATAATATTTTTCAATGAATAGCGAGTAAAAACTTTTCTTAAACTTGAATGAGGGCATTTTTTTATAATATCAGGTATATTATTGTAAATTTTTGGTGCCATGCCAAAAAACTCTTTTTCATGAGCTGTTCTGCATTTTCTGTCGCACAGTTTATATATTGAAAACGCATTGGAGTCTTTTTTACATCGCATAGTTTTCAGAAAAGGTGTAAATTGATTTTCACAAACAAAGCAGTCTCATAGATGTACACATAGCTGGCATAATCAGTAATTTTAATTATTGAAAATGAAGTTTACAAGTTTCGGTAGTTCTTAAGCCACAGATGGACGGAATACAGCGTTTTTGTGCTTTATAGAAAGTCTCTCTTTCAGTAGATTGCCCCCAAAAAATAGTACCAAACCTCAGAAATGATGCAACTAATCCGTGATCTGCTATAATAATAACTTTATATAAATAATAGTGTTTGCGTGTTTACTTTTTCTGAAAGCTGAAACAGTGCATGTACAGAATATGTTTTCAATTTAAGACAAATTTCTTCAATGTGGGGTGTCAATGTTAGTTTGTTGTCAACCTAAAAATTTTGCCTTGTTTGTATCATCTATTTGGCATTTTGTCATAAGCACCATGTATTGGAGGTTTCGCATAACTTTGATAAATGTGAATTACTTTAGTTTTCTTTAAGTTAATCACTAGGTAATTGATATTAATCCAGTTAATTATTTTATTCAGGCAATCAGTAATATCATTCCCATAATAGACAGGATAATTACATTTTACTACAGCTGTGCTGTCATCGGCAAAAATGAACCATATTTTTAGAAATGAATATTGGGAGATCATTTATGTAAATTAAAAATAGTAACGGCCTAGCACGCTACCTTGAGGTACCCCGTGGTATGTAGATCTAGGTTGATATATGTAATTGGTTTCTAAATTGCGTTTATGGCACAGAGTTGTGATATATGTGTGCATTGGGATGTGCTATCCAAATATGATTCAAAATGTTTTAAAATATATCTTCGGATTCCATAGCCACACAGTTTTTCTAGCAAAATCTTGTGATTCACAAAATCAAAAGTTTTCATCGTGTCTGTGTATATAACCCATACCAGAGCTCTTTCATCGACAAACGTCATAATAGCTATAAGAAAGGAGGTCGAACAATACCATATTGATATTAGTATTTTTACGAAATCCTTGTTTTTTCGTTGCAGAATAACAACTTATTTTTTTGCAATAAATATAAATTGAGTTGTAAATTACTATTCCAATATTTTTTTGTAAAAATGGGAATTTTGGCAATGGGTCTATATTGTTCAACTTCAGATTTATCATCTATTTTAAATAGTGGCTTAATGTTTAACTTTTATCAGGCTAGGTATTAGGAAAAACACCATTTGTTATGCATAAATTTATAAATGTGTTATTGCTGGCGATATAATTTGAATTTCTTTGACATATTTTATAATTTGTGTGCTTACTCCATCATAGCCAACAGTGTTTGTATTTTTAAGATCATTAATTATTTTAATTAAGTCAATAGGTAAAATGGGTTGCATAAATAGTAATTGTGAAGTTAAGTTGTTAAAAGTATTTTTTCTAGTCGAAGTAACGTTACTATTTACATTTTTTTTAATTGCATCTACAAAAAAGTTATTTATGTGTAATAGTGGAATCCCTTTTCTTTATGGACAATATTAGAAGTTGTGGAAGGCGAATTTGGAAATGAGTTAATTACTTGCCATGCAGCTTTTTATTTGTTTTGAGGTCCGAGAAAATAAAAACCTCCTGACGCAGTCGGTTAAAAAGGAATTGGTAAAGTCTCTATACATTAAAAAGACACATTCGAACTTGAAGCCGCATCAATATTATTTTACCATTCTATAGTATAGAACGTTATCATAGTCAGAGCATGGTTCCGCTGAGGCAGTAAATGATTGGTTCACCAATTTGCTACAATGACAATCTAAAATCAGCTGCTATTATACATTTTGCGCGGAATGTTGACACAGTCTTTTCATCAAAGTCATATGAGAATTTTATTCACCGGACGTGTTAAGTTGATTTTACAGGATTTTATTACGCGGTCAGTAAAAATGTATTTAAGTGGTGATCAACAGCCACAATATTAAAAGTAATAAGGATTCCCTTATAGTATATGATATAAAAGTTATTAATTAATTTTTGCTCCGTTGCTGTCGCAAAGAAACTTGTAAGGATTAATAGACTTTTTTGATATTAATTATTATACCTTATATTAATTAAAACAAGATAAAAAAGTCTTTATGGACGGTTTATATATTACACATTTTTCCATATAATTTCCTAAATGAAAGAATTTGTAACTCCTCTGCTTTTAAATTATGTTTTGTGCTGTAGATATTGCTCGGAAAACAGAATTTCAAAGAGAAACAGTTTTTTTATATCATTAAGTCAATAGCCCCGAGTGGCACGCTCGTCCGTTTAGAGCTCACAAAAGCTACATTGCACTCCACTTTTAAAAGGTAACGAACTTGTTGAAACTTTGAGTAGGTACCACTGCAAATAAAATGGAAAAGGTGGCGCAACGACTGTATTCTTTAAAACGATTGCACGTTGAGAAATCTTATTAGACTGTACATTATTTACGTTAGTAGAGAAAGGAGGTATTTCTATACAATACGATATATTTCTATTTCTGTTAGTTAGATTACTACTGAAAAATATTGGATATGCGTTTTTTTTTTTATTTACATACATAACCAAAAAAAATAGATAAACTCAACGGCGAAAAAAAAACAACATCGTCACCTTTTACCAGCAAGATGTCTGGATTTTGATGCATTTTTTATTTGTCAGTTTTATTTAAGTGGCAAAAAAATGTATCCAACATTCTGTTTAAAATCTAACTCTAAATCATTATTATTAATTCTTCATACAGGAAATAAAAGCTATTTGATTTAGGTATAAAATGTATTTTTTAAAACTACTGTAGAAATCACACCTACTCTTAAATGCAATTTTAAGCTGCAACGTAAACGGCTTTATGTTTTAACATATTTCATTAAATATTCTGTTATAAATGGAAAGTATTCATATTATAAAAATGTCCCCGAACTGTAAATGCGTTTTAAAAAATAATTAATGCTCTACACAAAATGGCTTCTCTAACAGTCGCTGCGCTTGAATAATCCTTACCCAAAGCTAGGATTAAACTAAGTTGACAATTTGAGTCCCTGTCCATTACAGCGGAGCAAGGCTGCGAAGCGAAGAAGCAGATAAATTTTAACCAATGGAATTGCATAAAATCTCCGCCCCACGTGACTCACTGACATTTTGACTGACAGGATTGGTTAATTTTTTTATTTTTTTATTATAGATAGGCATACGTTTGATCGCTATCGCACCTGATGTTAGGCGATGATGTGGTCTAAGGTGGAGCACGCTTGCCTAGAAGTAACCTACCACCCTTGACTTAAAGACTCCCAGGTTGTAGCTATCAGGAAACACAGACTCCGGCAGGGAATTCCACTCCTTACCTGTACGCACAATGAATGTATTCCCAAAACGTATTGTGCGTATAGGTGGGATGTCCACCATTTACACGTGGCGCATCGCCGTACGTCTTGTGGAACGGGCTTGGCGGAATTAAATTATGCATTTCCGTCGCACACTCCCCAAAATGTTATCGATAGAAAACCGACAGGCCAGCAACTCGGCGACGATGCTCAAGACTTTGGAGCTTCGATTCGACGAGCTAATCATGCTAATGCATAATATTGCATGCCTACCTAAGGTTGTAATAGAATAAGTTATATATAAGGTACATAATATTAGGAATCACTTACATGTAAACTTATGCCTAATTAGTTTATATATTATGTACCTACATATCTTTGCTTATGAGTAATGTCTAAGTGAACCTGAAAGAAAATGTTGTGTTTTTGTGCAATTAAACTTAGAATAGTTTAATAATCTTTTGTCTTTCTATTATATAGTGGGTATGTTTGTTAGCTATATTGTCGTTTAGATTTTTTACGTTTTCTTGAAAAGTTACTGGTTGGCAAACTTTTGGGCTGTCTTCTCGGCACTCATCTGACTACCTTTAATAACCTATTTTAATAGGCTATTTTTGGCAAAAAATAAAATCAATATCGTTAAAGAATCAGTGTACGTCCAAACAAGAATTTCACAAAAATACGGAAACAAATATCAGGCGGGACTTCGATGTTATGTAGATTGAATGATCGAACTAGATGGGGTAACGTACTCTTCCAATTTCGCGCCTTGCATTCTAACGTTAACGTTGTTTTTAGAACTTAAAAATGATTTAAAAATAAAGGTTTTGCACACAGCGAACCCACTGTTTGGATTAATGTGCATTTTATTTCAAGAATGAATTTAAAAACCTGATTGTGAATTCGGTTCCCCGTTTTAGATTTATGTATGCGTGATTATTACGCCATTTCGTAAATTCTCCATATGTGATGCCATAAATATTTTATTCACTTCGTCTGGGAAGCTTTTTAGTTATCTCCAACCACTGCAGGTTTTTCAAAATATATTACTATTACCTTTCAACTACTGTGTCATAAGCCTAGTAGTATCCTAAACGGCTTTACCGATTTTTACCAAATTTTATATGCATATTCAGTAGGTCTAAGAGAGAGAGAATTGCTAGGACAGTGACGTGCCGGTCGATTCTGTAAACACATCGAAGTGAAGGCGTAGGTGAAATGATCACGAAGTGAGCTGTCAAACCATACAAACAAGATGGAATAACAGCTCACTTGTCGTTCACTTCGCCTAAGTGTACACGGTGAGATGTCGACAGAATAGACCAGCTACTGTAACGCTGTCGAAGTGAAGGCTTCGGTGAAGTTATCACTAAGTGAGCTGTCAAGATGGATAGATTGACTTCGCGCTACCTCCACCTGAATTTTCACGGTGTGAGGTTTACAGAATCGACCGGCAGACTCTGTGACGGGCAGACCTGTGTATCCTGTAAAATCTATCTACTATACAGGGTGTAAGGGACAGCCTTCCACAAATTAACAGGGTGCAATCAGCTCCTTATTTTGAATCATATTCCAGTGGAAATTTCCTCAGGTTTTTTTTTTTTTTTTTCGATTTTTTATTTTTTTTGCTTTATTTCAATGTAAAGTTACATTATCTGTATGCAGAAGTCCATTAATGTAAATAACACAGCTAAAATGAAAAAATAAAAAAAAAATATAAAAAAATCTCATGAACGACGCATGAAATCAGCTGTTAAAACGTAGCGCGGGCGCAGCTATCCTTTCGAAAGCTCGCTGCGCTGCCGTTCGCTGCGTGCGTTTTGCAGATACATTGCGAGTGAGGTAATTAAACAAATAAGTTTTATTGGATTCCCATAAAGTTCCTGAAATAATTTCATGTACCGGTCAACTTAGTACGATATACTGAAATCACCCTATCAGTTTGAGGAGGGCTGTCCCTTACACCCGTTATAACTTTTCCGTTACTGAGTGACTGACAGATAACACACATCCAAAACGACTTACTGATTGTAGAAAGCTGCAATAGGGAATATGCATGAATTTTTTTTATTTGCAAAATGCAATACTTGTTAGCTCTAAAAAACAATCATAAAATTATCATATATCTTCATCACTGATCTATACTAATATTATAAAGCAGAAGAGTTTGTTTGTTTGTTTGTTTGTTTGGTTGAACGCGCTAATCTCAGGAACTACTGGTCCGATTTGAAAAATTTTTCAGTGTTAGATAGCCCATTTATTGAGGAAGGCTATAGGCTATATATCATCACGCTAAGACAAATAGGAGCGGAGCAGTAATGGATAATGTGACGCAGACGAAGTTGCGCGGGTCAGCTAGTGAAGTTATAAAGCTTCAAAGATTACAATTAGAAAGAGAAGTCTGATATGTAATTTGACGTCAGATTCCATGACGCCTATACAGATGCCATACATTACAGCGTTTTCGCGAGAGGGACAGAATATATTTGTTTAAAATAATGATAACTCGTTTGTTTTTCGAGTGATTTTGATTCTATTTTCACTGTAAGTATTACAATTTTTTATATATTTTCAGATAAACTGTGTATATAATAAATATTTTTTTCATGCATATTCCCTATTGAACATGTAGTTTCCTTGAGGTACGCTCCCTTCTGCTCCACCCAGAGCGGGAAGAGTTATTTGAAGATGTCCCATCCAACATAAAAAATGTTTCTTACGTGTTGTAGGAGATTACTAAGAGAGGATTACCCGAAATTCCTACGGCAACAAGTCACGGATGAATACTAAAACACATTTTTCTCTTGTCCCCAGTACCCTACGACCAAGTAGACACCGACTCGGCCCTTGTTCAGATGTTCGCTCACGTGAATGCGCCCACCTGCAAGTATATCGTCGCTATCGGGGCCCTCGCTGGACTAACCGTCTCCATGTTCGGCTCTATGTTCCCCATGCCCCGCGTTGTCTACGCCATGGCTCTTGATGGACTGATCTTCAAGTAAGTGTTTTATTTTCTATTATTTTGTTTGAGGAAACTAGTCCTCAATGATGATATCCGCAAGTTATAGTTTAAAGGATTGCCAAATTGAAGTGGCGGGGCACATTTCTCGCATTTAATAAAATAGATATGTTAAGACAAAGCCTTAAGTTACGTAAAGGTCCGTTAAAATTGTTTCTCGATAACGAGGATTCTGCCTTTACTGAGGAACAAGCTCAAACCGCAAAAGTATAATTATGTGTGAATCAACTAATACATAGTGGGTATTTTTAAGGTTGGTTATTCATAAGAATGTGTACAACAACCAACAAGCGCTTCTCGCCATAAAACTTAGAGTTTGGCGAGTAATATTGTAAAGACAACAAATAGTGTACCTACCTATGTTTGACAATAAAAAAGGGCCAATTCTACTAACTTTTAAACAACTTTCGCATTCGTATTTCCATCGCAAACTGTCAAAAAAGCCTTAACTTTCATACATTTTTGACAGTTCGTGATTGAGATGCGAATGGTTGATGGGGCCGAAACGTTCTGGAGTGGCGACCGGGTACAAGAAGATGCAACGTTGGAAGGCCTCCCACAAGGTGGACTGATGACCTGATGAGGGTCGCAGGAAGCCAATGGATGCGAAACGCACAGGACCAAATGCTGTGGCGACACTCATCATCTGCCTAGCCTTTTCCCAACTATACCGCGTGTATCTGACATCGACGCACAAACGATTTCCATGGGTCCAGAGCATGATTCTGGACACCATTTTTTTTCAAGAGTACCACAAATAGGTTCCAGCTCAGCTGAGCTGAAATCTATTTGTGGTTTTATTCAGATTGCTCCTTTTAGTGAAACTAGTTAATTAATTGTTTTTTTTTTATTAAAAATCTCATTGGGTTAGGTCAGAATAACGATTATGAGCCGTCTAAAGTAAAAAAAACCCTTGAAAAAAAAATAGAAAAAGCCGACGAAAAATTCTAACTCTCGGGTGTCCAGAATCATGCCCTGGACCCATGGAAATCGTTTGTGCGTCGATGTCAGATACACGCGGTATTGGGGTCGGCTACCAGTCAAACCGGATCCAGCCGAATACCAGCATTTTACGTGGAGCGGCTGCCTACCAGACCTCCACAACCCATTAACTGGGTAACATGGTACTCCTTGGCAAGACTGGTGTCTGATTTTCTGGCTTCTGATAATCCGTAACGACTGCCAAAGTTCTCCAAATGACAGCCGGGACCAACAGCTTAACGTGCTTTCCGAGGCACGGAGGAAACTCGGTATGCCAAGATGGTCACCCATCCAAGACCAAGCTCGGCGAACACAATTAAGACAATTAAGAGGTGACATATTTCGAGCAATCAATACCGGTGGGTCATGGTTGACGTCGGTGACCGAAATCTTGTAGCACCTGCCAGTAATAACCTAAGTACTGGCAGGTGCTAAGTACCTAATTGATTTCGATGTGAGACAATCGTTGATAGGTACTTCTCTTCGATTGTACTTATGATAAACATGGTCCATTTAAGTACACTGTACTTTTTAGCGTTGCTTAACCTAGAAAATCGACCTGTGCCGCTGTTATTATTTAGCCACGAGCTGTGTGTTGTGGTGACACTAGGGAGGCTTTTGTCCAGGAGTGGACGTATTTCGACTGATTGATGATGATGATAAGGATGAATTCTCAAAGATTTCCCTAACCCTCTCTCATTAGGTGTATAGGACTTAAGTCCTCATCAACCAACCCAGTCGGATCATCGAAAAAAAAAAAGTCTGTACGATATTTTATTATTCAGATAACTTTTACCTGAGAAATAATTAAACTGGCCATGTGCAAGTCGGACTCGGTTACCTACGGTTATTTTAACACTACATACATCTTATACAGGTTTTCCTGTAATCTTTAGGTAAAGAATTATAATCTGTATTTTTCTTTTCAAAGTTTTAGGCTCAGTAGTTTCAGAAATAACTACTTGAATAACTTCAAAACCAATTACTTATAATTATTAAAAAAAATATATAATTAAAATCTTTACAGCAAACCCTTTCATTTGATATTTATCACAATACAGTTGTTTTTTTTTAATATACCCTTTTAAAATGTATTTATTTACGTAATGCAGCCATGTTTGGGTCACAAAAGTCCATATTTATACCTAATTTAACAGAATCGGTCCAATAGATCCAGAGAAAACTGACTGTGATAGATGGACAGACACACCAAAGTGATAATCTTTGCATATTTATATAAATATCACACACTTCAGGTAAAAGTTATCTAACTATAAAAAATCAACCCTAAGATATTTTACGAATAGCTTCCAATAAGGGTTCCGTTTTTTTTTACATGGCGTTTTAACAGCTTTTGCATATTTATGTGAATATGGCACACTTCAGGTACAAGTTATCTAACTATAAAAACCAACCTTAAGATATTTTACGAAAAGCTTCCAATAAGGGTTCCATTTTTTTTTTAAATGGCGTTTTAACTGCCTTTGCATATTATATTTATATGGCACACTTCAGGTAAAAGTTATCTAACTATAAAAAAATCAACCCTAAGATATTTTACGCAAAGCTTCCAAACCCCGAAATATTAGAATCAACGCAGGTACCCAATCACTAAACTTCCTCCGCGTTCATTTTACACAATTCCACGGCATGGGTTTATATTGAGCAATCCCATATCACACGTTGATCGAGCTGTATCACGCGAACGCTAAATAAACAGCTAACATTTGATTAAAAATATTCCCGTATCCCTCGTGACAAGTAAAAACAAATGCTGGCATATACAAATGACGACACGGTTGGCGCAGTGGTTGAGCGATTGACTGCTGCGCAGCATGTCGCGGGTTCGATTCCCGCACGGAACAAATATTTGTACGACCTACAAGTATTTGTTCCGAGTCTGGGTGTTTTTCTATCTATAATTTATGTATGTATTTACAAAAAAAAAATGTATATAAGTAGTTTATCAGCCATCTCGTTACCATAACACAAGCATTAGGTTGCTTAGCTTGGGACTATATGGCGTTGTGTGAAATGTCCAAGGATATTAAAAAAAAAATATATTGAATAGAGGTAGGTCCTTGGTTAATCCACTGAAATGCATTTCCTCTGTAGGCATGTAATATCCGTGAATCAGTCTTGTGGATCTCAATGCGACTAGTCCGACACCAGTGGAGTAGTCTCAAAGGGGCCCAGTATCAAATATTTTTGGGGAAACAGTTCTCAGAGGTTTTAATTTTTTTTTTACAAAATGGGCTCTACTTGCTAAGGACCATCTTTGCAGGCCACGAAGTAGACGGCGGGACTTCTTTTTTTTTTATTCAAAACGGGGAAACTCTTGGCTCAAATCTCACCTGATGGAAAGTGATGATTAGGCCGAAGATGGAAGCGAGCTTTACCCGGAATCCTCTAACATAGAGGAACTGGCTATCATACCTCTAATTGCCGGGACACAACAATGCTGTTAACATTCTGGATCTCAATGCGACTAGTCCAACACCAGTGGCGTAGTCTCAAAGGGGGCCCAGTATCAAATATTTTTGGGGAAACAGTTCTCAGAGGTTTTAATTTTTTTTAACAAAATGGGCTCTACTAGCTAAGGACCATCTTGGCAGGCCACGAAGTAGACGGCGGAACTTCTTTTTTTTATTAAAAACGGGGAAACTCTTGGCCCAAATCTCACCTGATGGAAAGTGATGATTAGGCCGAAGATGGAAGCGAGCTTTACTCGGAATCCTCTAACATAGAGGAACTGGCTATCATACCTCTAATTGCCGGAACACAACAATGCTGTTAACATTGTTGTTATGGCGTCAGACTTAGACATGATGGTGGTAGCTTTGCCAGGCGGACTTAGAAGTCCTACCACCAACCAAACCGAGCAAAAAAATTTCCCCCGCTTGGAATCGAACCCGGGACCTCTGGGTCAGAATCGGGTGGTATAACCACTAGACCACGGAGGCGGTTAGTGTCACCTGTTTGGCACCACCCGGGGACCACGTGTAGGAATTCGCTGAAGGGTATTCTCCTACGGACGCGGGTGACTCGGCCCCCAAGACTAAATGTATATATAGCTTTGCGTCGACATGTCGCGTCGGGGCCCTAGTGTATTTCAGTGGCCCGTAACATTAATACTGCGGTAGCTACGCCGTCCGACACACATTTCCGTCTTGCCTAACGTTAGTATTAAAAGAGTAACATGTGCAATTGTGCAACATGTTTCGAGATGTGAGAGCTTAGCTGAGTCGCCTTTGTGCAGTTGGCTGAACGTATAAGCAAATAATTCGAATGAAGTTTTAAACCAGAACAAAGTCAAAGTGACTTCTACCAATTCCAGACTGAAGAATTTGGATATGAGTGTCAAAATAGAGTCTAGGAACCTAACATATTTTGGCGTTAAAGTTGAATGTGGGAAATTCGCGCCTCCAGTTGGTCTCTAGGGAGAGAGGTATTGGCCCGGTTCGCATTAGGTAGGAGCGACAAAACTCAAGCATTTATTTTCAATTAAACCATTTACAGGCACTTTTGAATTGTCAAGGTCGGTCGGTACAAAAAACTTGAAGCTATTTGCTCGTTCCAAAGCGTAGATCTCTATGGAGAAGAACGTGCAAGAAACTCCATGGACACTTTTATAAATAAATTGTTACAAAGTTTTGTTTACATCGTAGAAAATATGTCAGCACCAGCCCGCGAAATTCAAAATTTCTTGCGTTTTTTGCAATTTGCAGGTTAGTGCTAGGTTGTATGTTGATTAAAATATTATTCGCGGCTGTAATTGTATGCAGTTACAGAATTGTAATCATCAAAATCACCAATACAACGCTCTAAGTTCTTATAGCTGTAGGAATGACATTTTCTGTTTTTTTTTTGTTCCTGTCTTTATGAACTTGGAGGGTTGTATTAATTCTATCTATAATATGTATGTATTTGCAAAAAAAAAAGTGTATAAAAGTAGTTTATCAGCCATCTCGTTACCATAACACAAGCATTAGGTTGCTTAGCTTGGGATTATATGGCGTTGTGTGAAATGTCCAAGGATATTTATTTATTTATTAATTAATTGGTGATTTTGATGACCCCAGACTACAATAGGGCCCTCATATAATATCTCTTACTGGACGGCTAGGTTCAGCAGCATATGCTTTAAGGAAAATCCGCCAGTTAACGGATGCCGATACCGCGAGACTGGTATATTTTAGTTACTTTCACAGTGTTGTAGTAGTAGTTACTTTCCCATCCCCATAGTAAAATACCGTACGCACCGTATGTACTTTATTGCAAGTTTATATCGCGCCACCATAATCCATGTTCTGGAAAGTTATATTTTAGAAAACGATGATTAATATTGATTTTACTGCAAAATGCAATTATCATTTCAAATTTATCTCTAACGACACTAAAACAACAAGCATACTCTTGCGACTTGTTTCAAATTGCAACGCCCTTGAGTAAGTAAGTAAGTAAAGTTTATTTGTTTAAACATGGTGTACATGATACATGCAAGATAACAATGAAGTACAGAAAAAAGTTCTAACATGTTCAGCCGCATATCGTGGCGTACAAATTGGTAGGAAGAGATGGTGCTTAAGCCGTGATAATATTCATCAAAATTACATTTAAGACATTTTTTAGGTACTTACTAATTCACTTAAGACTCTGCCAGCTCAATAACTCAGCCAGCATTTATAGATAAAAATGTCAAAGTTAAAAACTGTAAATAATAAATGTCAAAGTAGTCATTAAATAAATTAGTCAATAGAATATCAATACTATCATTAAATGTCAATTCCAAATTACAATTATTCCAATAAATCAAGATTACTTATTTATTGATTAGATTACCATAACATGTCAAAAATACAACATCGTCATCTCAAAAGCAAAGAAAATTGTCCTCTTTCATAAACTCTGCTATACTGTAATATACCCTTTCAATTAGTAGACTCTTTAATTTACTTTTAAGAGCTTTGAAAATGACCCAACTGAAGTTTACACATGCCATTTCATTAGACTCAACTGCCTCAAAGGCCATCCGATTGCAAACCGTCCAAATATTCCTTTGACCACCCGTTGTCGTGTATCATAAATAAATTATTAAATTCTCCTTTGACATCGAATTCGGAACGTTTCATATTGCGTTCATCGAGGTGCTCATGCGGGGACTGCTAGAGAGACCACTGCCAATTCATACAAGTCATGCGAGTACCTAATGAGAATCTGTGCACTGTGGCCCGTGAAAATGTTGATTACGGCTCTGACATGATTAAAGCTCGTCACGTATTCCACAGAGCCTAAAGACTAAGGTCTTCAATCAGTATGTCCTGCCGTAATGACTTACGGAGCCGAAACGTGGACACTCACGGTACGGCTGGTCCATAAATTCAAGGTATGCTTGGGGTCTCTTTGAGAGATCGAATCCGCAACGAAGTGATCCGACAGAGAACCAAAGTTGAGGACATAGCTCATATAATAGAATAAGCAAGCTGTAGTGGCAATGGGCCGGTCATATTAGCCGTAGAATCGATGACCGTTGGGATAGACGAGTTCTTGAGTGGAGACCGCGAATCGGCAAACGTAAGGTAGGACGCCCTCAGGCTAGGTGGAGCGACGATCTTCGCAGGGTGGCTGGTAGCAGCTGGATGAGAGTTGCCGGTGATCGAGCCAAATGGCGTGCACTTGGAGAGGCCTATGTCCAGCAGTGGACTGTTATAGGCTGATGATGATGATGATGATCGAAGCTTGTGCCCAGCTCATTTGTTTAGGCACGAATGTTTTTAATATTAGACAGTGACACAGTCAGACAGTAACTTGCAGACAACTTACTATCTATATAACCTTCGCTTCTGTCATGATAACGGCAGAAATACATAATTTTTCTTCTTTTTTATTTAATACGCATCGTTTCATTTGAATATTATTATATCTTATGAGAAACTAACATTAAATAAAACCGAATTCCAAACAAAACACTTCAAATTATAATTTTGGAAGTCGGTGTTTTTGGTTTTTTTTTTCTTTTAAGTGGTGATACTTGGACGACGTTCATCGTCTACGCAGAAATTGAAATAAGCGAAAATGCTCATAAAATAAAAATACGGAGCCAAACTGATTTAAATTTTTACGGAAACCAATGGCAAGTATGCATCCAACAAAAATAGAATCGCACAAATCGGATCAGAAACCTCTTTAATCGGTTTACATACATATAACAAAAAAATACACCCCAAATTGAGAACCTCCTCTTTCTTTGGAAGTCGGTTAAAAATGGAGGCGGTCTTTGCTCCATTCAAACGCTCTCGCCCGTTTTCCTTCTGGTTTATGACTTTTATTTAAGCAATGATTTTTAAAGAAACATAAATCTCAACTACTTTTATGCCCTACGTTTTTATGCTCTTGATTGATCTTGATTTGATGATATATAATTTAATCTTAATAAGTAAATCTCTAAATCTCTTTGATGATATATTTAATCTTAAATTTAGATCGCTGTCAACGGAGCCTTAGTTTTAATGAAATTACGGTCACTGGTAGAAGAAAAACATTAGGGCACAGCATATATCCTTTTTTTTTAGGGATGGGAAATCATCCAATGACTTCCCCCGCTCTGGGCGGAGCGGGAGGGAGTGTCAGACTTCTACTGACTAAAACCCATCCATATTCCTTCATATCCCTTTGTGTACCGGAGCCACGATATCTCTTTCGAATAGTCCCGCGACTCCGGCAGGCGTCGGCTCTTTCGGGCCCCTCTGTGTGCTGACTCTCTCCGAGGCGCGCGTGGGACACGAACGCGCCTGTCGACACGGCCTGTCGTCAGAAGACGGACGGAGGGCGAGCCACCCATAGCTCACCGTCCACAGGCCCGCGCCTATACGGTGGCCGGAGGTCACCAGGTGGCCTCCGACGCCCTTGGCGTCTACCACGGCGGCCGGGACGAGAGGTTCTCTTCCTCTCCCATTCCGCCACCTCCTTCGCTAGCATGACTGCTTCGCGGAAGGAGGTGACGGCGTCCCATTCCGTCTCGGTGGCTTGGCCCAGGGCCGGACGCGAGAGGTCGCCGCCGATCGCCGCTTCGAGGACACGGCGGTGATCCACCCAAGCGGGGCACACCTGCATAGTGTGCTCCACCGTGTCCTCCGGTCGATCCTCGCAGTACAGCATATATCCTTCGTATTCAATTTATGAAATATCTTTTAAATCGGTCCAATTTAAGAGGAGAAAAACGAAAGGCGAGAGCCAAACCTTGAATTATGAATTTATGACATTTTACTCAAAAGAGTCTCAGCCCGCATTTCCTCTTAACGTTCGCTCTATGAGCAGAATATTTTATTTTTCTTGTTTTATCTTATTAAATAACTCCTTTATTTGCTTTTCGTGCTCAGTACTGCGTCCGAAAACTAATCTGACTGGACTGCAATGACTGGTATCACTAAATTGAAACCCCATTTCGACGAAACCGTTTCATTCATTTTTCTCTCCTCCGGTGTACAGCTTTAGTTAATGCTGTTTAAGAGAACTGCTCACAGATAGTCTGCCCGCTCCAAGTTTTAAATGATCCGTGTTCATAAAAGCGGCGCCAAATCCCGTTTGTTCTCATTTGTGAGATATTGGTAATTAGTTTGGTTCCGCTTGCTTCCGGCCAGCTTTTTGTGTAGATAGTTTGTAGATAGTATTATAGCTTTATCGCAGTTGGTGGTAGATATTTTAGAAGATATACATATACAAAGAAGTTAGGAGGAGCTCGTGGCTTAATAATAACAGCCGCACAGGTGAATCTTCAAGGTTAAGTATCGCTTGCCGAGGTTGGTCTGTGGATGGGTGACCATCTTAACATATTGAATTTCCTCCGTGCCTCGCAAAGCACGTTAAGCTGTTGGTCCCGGCTGTCATCTGAATATCTTTGGCAGTCATTACGGATAGTCAGAAGCCAGAAAATCTGACACCGGTCTTGCCAAGGAATACCTTGTTACCCAGTTAATGGGTTGTGGAGGTCTGGTAAGCAGCCGCTCCACATAAAACACTGGTATTCAGCTGAACCCGGCTTGACTGGAAGCCGACCCCAATTGAGTTGGTGTCAACGCACATGGCCGGTGTTTGAGGTCTGTTGAAATAACATATTTTCACCGTTGTATGATCAGTGAATTTTTACGAAGTGTCTAAATGTGCTTGCTTCATACCTTCACATCACCATCACTTATTGTTGTACTCATTTACTTGAACCAGTTGTGCTTTTAAAAGTGAGAACTGACCGGTGGTACAGACCGTTATGTACCATTCGATTCGCAGCGAGCCTTTCACGTTATGTCGTGTCGAACTCTTTGCTGACTCATGCTCCAGCTTTGCAAGACACTCTCATTCCAGATCTTTGACTGGTTGCGACGTAACTGCGTAACACTCAAAGGGATTCGCCAAAAAACCGACAGCGGGCGGAGCACTCGAAATGCCCGGCTCGTTGTTCCCGCTAGTTGCCACTTACTGACTGCGCGAATGCACGCTGTAACATGTTACATTGTGCCCCGTAATATCGGTCATTACCCACCTTAAAGTGCAAACCACACCTTGTTAAAATTTTAAACTAGCTATCGAAAAAAGAGCGGCGAAGAGCAGCGAAGCGCAGCGACCCGCTTGGTAGAGGAATTCGCCAGAATTCCCGCGGCGCCGCAGGCATCCGCGCGACTCGTTCGAGTTTCTCATGCGATAAGTATTATAGTACCTACCTAATGAAAATAAAGTTAAAATTCATATGACACTGAAACTGCGCTCCTTTTCGCTGCGCTTCGACGGTCTTTTGGTGTGAGTTGAGCCTTAGTCCCTCTCTAACAAAAGTGAACGATTAAAATTTCATAATAATGTCGGACGGGCCAACGCTAACTGCTGCAGAATCGATGTTAAAGTTATGCTGGCTTAGTCTCGCATTAAGTACACGGTAATACTCGCATTATGTACGTAAAGCGCGGTGGAACTTTCGTTACACTACTTTGTGGGAAAACTTTGCTGTGGTCCTAACGGAATTTAGTCTAGTCTTCCGAAAATATTTTTAAATAAAATGACAGAAGGGTTCAAAAACCTGACTCTAATTGTCATCCTCTTTTAAGTAACTAGATTTAATTCTTACTACTAAAACATTCGTTTGTTTTTTTTAATTAACGAGCTTCGATATGAAGACATGTTTAAAGAAAATCATAACTAGGCTCGCGGCAAGTTACCTCGACTTTAAGTTTCCACCAAATTTATCACAATCGGCTAAGTGATTTAGACTTGAAAGCCTGTACAAACTCACTTTCGCATTTATGAAATTATTTAGTACAAATTAATTGAGTTTGGTCTACACCAAACTGACTGAATTAATTTATACTTAATCATTTGGATAGATGGAACCCTTTTTTGCTGAAAAATCTATATTATCGCGAGGGACGCCACGAGAGGAATGTATTGTAGCGTAAAAATTAAATAAAGCAAAACATCTATACTAATGAGATAAAGGTACTGGACTACAAAAATCATTATCTGTGATCGCTAAGCTCGTATTCAATAGAATGCGATTAACTACCGAGAATTTACGGTTCTGAGAGTAAAATAAAACACATACCTGTAACGTCGCTGCATTTTCCAATCCATTTTGCATTGGGACGATACGAACAGATAATGAGAAAAACGCTTCGATAGGAATTTACGATGTAATTTTAATGAACTCACAGTAGATTAATATCCAATCTATTTTGAAATAATGCAGTTAGATTTTTTGTCATTTTTTTGATTTTTTGACAATGGCTTCTCTTGCCAGATGATATAGTCAAGGACGATCTTTTTTGACATGGACTAATATGACGAACTATAAAAAGGAAGAACCACCCCACTCAGCAACCTTGCCTTTGACAGAATGTCGTGACGACGCATGATAGGGACACCTAACTGGGGTCAGTTCTCCTCATTGTGGAGAACGAACATGTCCCTACACCCCAGCCAAAAATGGAGACGAGGAACACCGGATTTAGTCAGTAGGAGTCTTACAGACCTCTCCGTCTGCCCCAAGATGGAGGATATTCATCATGATTTCCACAAGATAAAAAAGGTCATCTGATCTCAACTGTGACAATGCTAGTTTTTTACGAAAGTTGTCTTTCTCTGTCTGTTGCCTTTTCACGTCATTGCAGTCGAACGAATTTAAATGAAACTTTTCACAGGGCTTGATCAAGTCCTGAAACAGGCCTAAGATACTTTTACCTCGGGATTATCTTCCACCAGCTGACCCACACAACTTTGTCTGGATCACACTCCGCTCCAGTGGGTCGTAGCGTGATGTTGTATGCATATAGCTTTTCTCATAAATGGGCTATCGAAAATATTTATCAATTAAAACCAGTACTTCCAGAGATCAGCGCGTTCTTCAGCTATATAATGTTAGATGTTAGTATAGGTTGGAATATTATATTGAAAATTCGCCCGGACAAAAACGCTGCCAGAAGCTAGTTCTGAATAATTTTCAAAATTCTCAAACAGATGTAACCTCTTTAGTTTAAATCCCTATTTCAGCGTATCATAGACATAAATAATATTGTGACGCTCCAATGCTCCGATTAATTGGTCAATCACGTTCCACCACAGACTGTATTAAACAGCCCTAATGAGCACTATCACATAATATGCTTAATTTTATTGTAACAAGTTGCCAGAGATAATTAGTGTTCAGGATTATAAAGCTAGCTAATGTAGCAGCGCTAAGCCAATAAAAAAAAAGCTAGAAGCTGCGAGCTCAACTTTCAAAGTATCCAATTAGTGCAAAATGTAACTTTGTTTCTCGTGATTGGCGGAAAGTTTACCTTCGACGTTACGATTTTGTGCGGAACGCCCTTTTACGCCGACCAATGGTAGAATTTTGATAAACAGAATTTTGTTATTGTAAAATCCATTATGTGATTGGCTGAGACAGTTATTCTTTAGGTAACGTCTGATCATTTATCATCTTACATAAGTCACAATATATAAGACGTTTAATTTTAAACTTAAAACTACCATTAAGAATGGCCAACTAGAATCTATGTATATTTTTTCTTGCTTATATTGACTTTCAAAAATGTCTGTCAATTATAATTTCCTGAAAAAATACTTTTACATAATTAATTCATTTTCTTTTAATGTTAAATAATAATCCCTGAAACCATAGTCACCCTTAAACCTATGTTGAGCCTGTATAGGCGGGTGTCAAACGCCATACAGTGCGCTAATTATCTGTTTAACTCGATATTCCCCCATGCATTTGTTATTGATGGATACAGAGCCCCAAACCCATATTGTTCATCTGCAATCAACACGATACTTTGTACGTACTGAGTACTTTGATCCGGGGATTTAGTGATGTACTTCATCTGTTTCCTAATAGCTATAGCCTGTAGGTTTTTTAGTCGAGAGTGAATAGGTTACTGCTAGGCAAGCGTTCTCCGTCGTTGACCACATCAGCACTTAAATTAGTTTCCGGTGAGATAAGGGTACTGTAAAATCACAGGACGCTGCCAGTAGTACTACTAAAAATATTATTTATACTTTTGCCGGACGCTTTCAAGGTTCCAACGACTAACTCGTCTGCTAGTGACCTGTAGTCAAGGAGTTGACAGTAAAAGACATTAAATAGTAGTTGAAAATAAAATTATTAGAATTCGAATATCGAACAGTAAATTAGAAAGTCTGTTTCCGTATAATATTCTCCACTAGAGGCCGCCCGCGACTTCGTACGCGTATAAATTCTCGTTATTCCCGTGTAAATCCCGATCCCTCGGGAACTCCGGGATAAAAAGTAGCCTATGTGTTATTCTGGGTCTTCAGCTACCTACACCGAGCCGAGGCCGAGGCCGAGGCTTTGGGGGCCGAGTCACCCGCGTCCGTAGGAGAATACCCTGTAGCGAATCCCTACACGTGGTCCCCGGGTGGTGCTAAACAGGTGACACTAACCGCCTCCGTGGTTTAGTGGTTAAACCACCTGATTCAGACCCAGAGGTCCCGGGTTTGATTCCCAGCGGGGGCAAATTTTTTGCTCGGTTTGGTTGGCGGTAGGACTTGTTCTAAGTCCGCCTGACAAGCTACCACCATCATGTCTAAGTCTGTCGCCATAACAACAATGTTAACAGCATTGTTGTGTGCAGTTAGAGGTATGATAGCCAGTTCCTCTATGTTAGAGGATTCCGGGTGAAACTCGCTTCCATCTTCGGTCTAATCAATCACTTTCCATCAGGTGAGATTTGGGACAAGAGTTTCCCCGTTTTGCATTAAAAAAAAAACACCAAATTTCATCGTAATCGGTTCAGAAGTATTGGCGTGAAAGAGTAACAAACATCCATACATACTCACAAACTTTTGCATTGATAATATTAGTAGGATTATGCCAGAAAATCTGACACCAGTCTAGCCTAAGGTATTATTATTACTTAGTAACTTTACTGTGTTTTTGAAGTCAGATAGGAAGTCGCTCCATGTCATCTGCCTAGCCTTTTCCCTTCCCACTGGAATTTTTTGACGCCATATTTTAGTTAGGAGTTTTATTTTTTTTTTAAGTGTAGGTTTATAGTAAAAAAAAAAAAAAAAAAAAAAAAAAAAAAATATTCTATTCTATTTTTCTATTCTATAGTTTGTTCTTTAAATAAATATTTATTACTTACATAAAAAAAAAACAAATTGGCTACATCATATTCAAAAGCTAACTGCCCCATGACTGATTCATGAGTGCATGTAAAGCCTGCCAGTGCAGCATAAAAGGCCCGTCCAACCTGTTGGCAACGACGGCAAGGCGACTGTTCTGCCGTCGTAAGAAAAAAGGGCACAACTAACATTTTTGTCAAAATTGAGTTATATACATATTTAGAATCAGAAAAAAAAGGCACATCTACTCAATTTTTTATAGAATTTTATCTTCAAGGAATTCGGAGATACAGTAGGCTCAAAAGGCACAAATGAGACTAATATTCATGTTTTATAGAATGAAAAGGCACATTTATTTACCATTATATTGAAAAGGCACAAATACGTAGATGTGACTATTACTTCATACATATTTTTACTAAAAACTACTTTGAAAAGGCACACTTACAACATAACATAAAGAAAAGGCTCAAATGACAGATGTGCCCTGTCTACTTAATTAATGATCCATGCATAGCTCAATTAATTTACGTATAAAAGGCACAAATAACTAGTTGTGCCTTTTCTTTAAATTATTTACGATTAGGGGTGAGGAAAGGAGGGCAGGGTTTGATTGAAACGCGCCAGTTGTGCCCGACGTGTCTCGACGAGTCTGGATATGGATGGAACAAAAATACTTCTTTTTGTGTCATACTAGTCAAAGAAAACCGGATGGGCCAAAGGACAGAGAAAATAATGACCGAAATCCGCTATACTCACTAAACTTGGACCACTTATGCTTGCTAATCGAAGGCATTTTTGGGAAACCTTACCCGTAAATGACCGCTCAGCTGATCTAACTCATATTTATGAAGACTGATTGTTTTATTAATTTACTCATTTTGACTGAAGTTCTAGTTTTAAGTGCCTTGTTGTGATAAATTACCTAATTACTTAACATAATAATGTACCTAAGGTTTTATATTTTTCAAATAGTTTTTTTTTTGTTTAAGTATTCTTATTTTGATAATTTTAATGTTGTTCAAAGGACATGGCTAGAATTGTTCACAAAGGTGATAACCTTAAAAATGTTAAAACATTATTATAAAACTTCTACTAGTAGCTGATTATATATCCTTTTTTTATAAAAAAAAAGAAACTAACTCTTTTCTGGTTTTTCCTTTAATTTTTGAATTAGTTTGTGTTTATTCCTATTTTGATAATTTTAATGTTGTTTTTAGGGCATGGCCAGAATGATTGTAATTGTGATAACCTTAAAAGTGCCATATACAAACATTCTTATAAGACTTTTAGAAGTTGATTTAATAACCTGACTGTGATCACTGTGTTGCCCAATTTCTCACAGGTCATGGCAACTTTAAGAGCAAATTATTTTCCTTTAGGCTTGTGGCCTCACCTTTATGTCAATGCTCTACAGCTGACCTTAAATACGAACAATCCGCACATCAATTCTTGTGGGAGTGTATTCTTTGGCAGACTGAACGTAATATTATGTTAGATAGCATTCAATTTACATCTGGAGTAGTTTACTACACGGACCTTGTAGAAACCAGAACAAATTTCCGTGCGTTCGGGCGATTTTGCCATACCTATTACTGGAATCAAAAGTAGCTCACAATTTAGGACCCATTAGTTTAAAGTTAATATATATCTGTCAGTTGTATCCTGCCGGAGTCGCGGGATTATTCGCAAGAGACACCGTGGCTCCGGAACACAAAGGGCAATGAAGGAACATGGATGGGTTTTAGTCAGTAGAAGTCTGACACTCCCTCCCGCTAACGCCCAGAGCGGGAGGAGTCATTGGATGATTTCCCATCCCTAAAAAATAAAAAAATAAAACCCAGTTGTATATGTCCCTTGGTGCCTATTGGCCTAGTTCTAATCTATCTCCTGCTTGATATGGAGGGAAGTGGAAATTATATTTATTTTTCCTACTCCTCCGCTGTACTCTTCTGATTAATTTCGTTGCGGGATCCAAGACAGTTGAATCGTTTCTCCGGGACTCGTCGGGTTTCAATAACTCGGCGTTTTTCTGGTGGTCGCCACTGTTGATTCTGGCTTTCAGGAGTTGCAGTGGTTGGGAATGTGTGGCGGGCTTGTACCAAAAAACAACCTGACTGTGATTTAAAAAAAAACAAATAAGTTTCTTGAAGACTGGTAATTTCAGTTAACTAATGTAAATGTTTTAAAGTTGTGAGACGATAATTTTTGTTACCTTTTTAAAATAAAAAAATTATAATTATTTCCTAATTGTTTTATTACCTGTTTCTTTTTGTATAATTATTAAAATGAAAAGGCACATTTTAATAAATATGCCTTTTCATTGTAATATTTCATATTTTTTTCCCAAAATGTCAGAATGAAAAGTCGCAATTGGTTAGTTATGCCCTTTATTCGTAATATTAATAACTTTAGTTAATTTTTTTTGTTACTTTGAAAGGGAAAATGTTGATTATTTAATAAATAGTAATAAAATAATAACTTACATTTCATTAGTTGTATAAGAATCGTGATTATGAATTTATTTTAATTCATCTATTTTCGAAAAATAATGTTTAAGTCAATATTTTTCGCCAAAAACCAATAAAAACTTTAAAGTCGATTTTTTCCGTATTTATAAAATGTTAGTTGTGCCTTTTTTCATTATGACGGCAGTGTTGCCCCCCCGCACTCTGCCCGCTATCGAGTTCGCCCTCTTGTGCATACTGGCGTAAAAACAGGCAATGAGCACGTCCCCAAACAATCCCGAAACTATATGACTAATGCTCAAATAGCAAAAAAACTGCAGTTCAGTAGGAGTATATTTTTTAGACTTACGAAGCTTAGCGATTTCAAGGTTGGTCCCGCGGCAACGCTCGCAATCGAACGCGTTCGAACGTGAGTCGTGAACGAGAGGTTTGTTACCTCATAACTCCGACAATTATGAACCGATTTGAAAAATTCTTGTTTTATCTGAAAGGATATACTTGCAGATTGGTCCCATTTAAATCATATCAAAATCGGTTACGAGCTTTGGATTTTAAATCGCAATACCTGGAATTTGACTATTTAGATGATTCTTTGATAATCGAAATTGCGTATTTTGCTTTTCTGCGATTTTGCAGTGGTGTTGTTAGGTGTGGAGCACCACTAAAAAGTGAAAAATAAAAAACTTTTTACAAAAAAATACAACCGACTTCCAAAAAAAACACTGCAAATTAAAAAATAACTTTAATTTCGGATGTCGGTGTCAAAATACGAAGAAAGTAACAAAAACACCGACTTCCGAAATTAAAGTTATTTTTTAATTTGCAGTGTTTTTTTTGGAATGGTTGTATTTTTTTCGATTGGGAACTTCTCAGAAGTAGCCCGGAGCCATGATGAGTCTCTTATGCTAGTGATTTCTAAGAGACTTCAGGCTTGTTTTAAACGAACCACATCCACACTACACCGTCGCGACAAAAGGTGGCCAAGCCTTAGTTACGTGTGAACAGTGTCGCTGCGGCATCTTGTGTTTGCGTTGTGATACCTACTAAATGTGGATGTTTTTGCGATGTGAACGGCTGCTAGTTCGCGTTGTGGTTGCGACGTGGCTGCGATGCGGTGGGTATCACACACGCGGTCGATAGTGACGGTATAATGAGGTCCTTGTGAATTTAACTATTAATTTTCATACAAATTAGCGTCCGCCCCCGTGTTGTGGTTGAAGTGTGGATGTGATAAGTGTGAAACAAGCCTTATCACAACTAGTGAAGTCTCGATTTACGATAGATACAGTTCTACTTTACCCTTCCAATATTATGTAACATTTTGAGTTTATTTCACAATATTTTGGAAGTGACACAATTCCGTTTTCAAACCGGTCGTTAGTGGGTAGTATTACGGGGCGCGCTTACCTTTCTTGGTTATTGAACGAAGTCCGTACTACCTCCAAATTGAGTATTGATATAACGTAATTGGGACCCATTCATTGAATCTATAGAAGAGAATTGACCGTTTTTTATATATTGATTGGTCGTTTAAGATCTTTAATAAATATTTTTCTAATTATGTTGCTTGCTTCTTGAAATTACGTAATTAATTAAATTAATAAAGCTATAATTACTCATTAAGCTAAACTATGAATAAGATAAAGCCGCTTAAGTCTCTGTTACCTCTCGAATTTTATATTATACCTCTCATCTACCTTCTTAATAAAACGTACTTTTACCGCTTCTGATTTCGCGCTAATAGGAAATAGAAAAAGTTTTTCTTTGGCAGGGAATAACACAGAACTTGCGCGGGTAATTTAAATCCGGATGCTAGAAGCACACAATGGCGACGCCATGAGGAGTGGCGACATACTTAGAGTCACGACGTTCGAGAATGTGGATAAGACAACTAGAAGTGGCACTTTGAGCGTGGTTTTAAACGTTTGTTAGTATATTGCATTTACTTGGAAAGACATAGGAAATGAAGGAGATTTCAAGTCTTGGGTCATATCGGCTTTAACAACTCGTTTTGTGGTTTATTCCCTGTGCCGGTTTTTGAGTATACCCCGAGTTCTAATTTTGAGTTGAGAAGGTATTTGTTAAACTACCGCTAGGTTCAGTGCCTGCCAGGGTTTCGTAATATGTTCGAAAAAGTCACCGCGGAACTGGAACGCAAAGCGCATTAGGAGGAACACGGATGGGTATTAGTCAGTAAGAGTCTGACACTCCCTTTTGCTCTACCCAGAGAGGAAGGAGTCATAATTACGATGATTTCCGATCCTTAAAAAAAAAATATTTGTAAAACTGTGACATGAAAAACTGACAAATGGCACCAAATACTCGTTGTACTCCATTCAGCAACCGGCCTTTAGGTAGTTGGTCAGTATAAATGTTTTTTACACCTCAATTTTTACGTTCAGCATTTAAAGCGTAAATAATAACCCTAATAATATGCTAAGATAGGGACCTTTTTGGCCTCGCACAGAAAATATCTATGTTTTTAGCTACGAACAGTTAACTTTTAATTGATTTATTTGTTTTTGTTTGTCTTGTTCGAGTCTCAAATAAACGTGTTTCTTTCTTTCTTTTCTTTTCTGTATTTATAAAACGATTTTAACCAAAAGCTAAGTTTAAATACCTAATACGTTGTTTAAAAATAGTAGGGTTGGCCCTCAGCAATTCTACTAATTGGAAATGAGGAGTTTTTGACAGATTGTGACTGACACACACAACAGAGGGCCAATAGGGAATATGCATAATAAAAAATATTTATTATCTAAACAGTTTATCTAAAATTATACAAAAATATATTATTAACAGTAGAAATAGAATCAAAATTGTTTGAAAAACAAACGAGATATTATTATTTTAAACAAATATATCTGTCCCTCTCGCGAAAACGCTGTTTTCTATGTCAGATGTATAGACCAAATTCCATGTCGGACTTCTCGTTCTAATAGTAATCTTTGAAGCGTTATAAATTCATCGCTGATGAAGATATTTAAAAAATATTTTCTTGGGTGTTTACTGGAGCTTATAAGTAATTCATTTTGTAAATAAAAAAATCGCGTGCATATTCCCTATTCTACTATTTTTTAAACAGCTATCGCAAACTGTCAAAAAGAGCCTTGATTTTCATACATTATTGACAGATTTAAATTTGATAAATGAAAATTAGTAGAATAGGCAGTCTAAATGTGAACGTTGTTTAATAAATAGTAGAATTGGTACTCTGATAAATTCTAATCCTCCATAGACAATTTAAAAATATTTGTTTTTTTTATTAAAGAGTCTACTAACTGAAAGAGCATTTTACAGTATAGCAGAGTTTATGAAAGAGGACAATTTTCTTCGTTTTTGAGATGACGTTGTTGTATTTTAGACATGTTGTGGTAATCTATTGTATTTATTGGAATAATTGTAATTTGGAATTCACATTTAATGATAGTATTGATATTCTATTGACTAATTTATTTAATGACCACTTTGACATTAAATTTATTATTGACATTTTTAACTTTGATATTTTTATCTATAAATGCTGGCTGAGTTATAATAATCTTTAGTGAACTAATAGGTACCTACAAAATGTCTTAAATGTAATTTTGAAGAATATTATCACTTAACACGGTTTATGCACCATCTTTTCCTATCAATTTGTACGTGGTTGAGTTATGAGGTAGCAAAGAAGAAAAAAATGTATATATAAGAAAAAAAATGCAACCGAATTGAGAACCTCCTCCTTTTTGGGTAGTCGATTAAAAATAAGTGACGTGGCCTCCTTAAAATATATCACACTCAAAAATTCACACTTAATTTCTTTTGTTCTAGAAAACTGTCAACGATCTCTGAGGGTACCGGCACCCCTGCATTCGCGACCATCTGCGGAGGTATCGCGGCCGCTGTAGTAGCCTTAGTGATCCAGCTCGAGGTCCTCGTGGAAATGATGAGCATCGGTAAGTACTAATAATTAGGTTTTCAAACGACTGGAAGATTCTAAGGAGCATTTAATGGAGATGGACACTATAATGCAAAGGCAAGTCATTTACTTATGAAGACGGTCTTTCAACAGATTAGAGAAGGAAATATTTTTTAAGTAACCCAGGTACTAACGGCGATCATGATTTTTTAGGTAACCCAGGTACGGCGATCATGATTTTTTAGGTAACCCAGATACGGCGATCATGATTTTTTAGGTAACCCAGATACGGCGATCATGATTTTTTAGGTAACCCAGATACGGCGATCATGATTTTTTGGGTAACCCTGATACGGCTATCATGATTTTTTAGGTAACCCAGATACGGCTATCCTGATTTTTTAGGTAACCCAGATACGGCGATCATGATTTTTTAGGTAACCCAGATACGGCGATCATGATTTTTTAGGTAACCCAGATACGGCGATCATGATTTTTTAGGTAACCCAGATACGGCGATCATGATTTTTTAGGTAACCCAGATACGGCGATCATGATTTTTTAGGTCACCCAGATACGGCGATCATGATTTTTTAGGTAACCCAAATACGGCTATCATGATTTTGATTTATATCTCAGACTAGCTGGCCCACGCGACTTCGTCTGCGTCACATTATATTTTATTGATGCTCTTTTTGGTCGTAGTGTGATATTATATAGCCATCTTTAATAACCATTTATTAAAGATGGCTATATAATATCACACTTTATATTATAATATCACACTATTCAACACTAAAATAAAGCTTCAATTCGAACCATTTATTTAGCAATTATACGTTTTGGTTTAATCAGAACATAAAACGTTTCTACGCTAAAATTTATTTAAAAACGTGAACATTTTTTTGCCTTTAAACAAATTGCAATCCAACAATTCATACAGTGCATTATCTGCCAAGCTTTTTACAAACTATGGGTCGCCTTCCAGCCAAACTGGATTCAGCTGAATACCTACCAGTGTTTTACGTGGAGCGGCTGCCTACCAGACTTCCACAACCCATTAACTGGGTAACACGGTACTTCTTTGCAAAACTGGAGTCAGATTTACGGGGTTCTGACAATCTGTCTGAAGGGGAACTATGCGGGTAAATAGGTTATATATATTCCGTGAGTATGTTCCCTAGGAATTACGCGGGCGAAGCCGCTGGCACAAGCTAGTATTAACTATGTAACAAGTTAAATTGATTTGACTGAAACATTTTTACCAGGGTCAAGGCGACAAAAATCAAATCGGTCGAGCCATTTTTGAGTTTTTGCGATATTTACGCACGGCATCGGCAGTTGATGTTTCATAGGTATTCTATATTGAGAATTTTGCTGATCCAATAAACGATCCTTTTCGATTTTACTTTGTTTCAATTTTAATATTGTGAACATTTTCACTTTTGGATATTTTTTTTTTTTCAAATTATTTTAATATTTTTTTGGCTGTTCATCTGAATGACGAAGAAAAGGAATAATACTCTTAAGATCACTCACATCACTTTGCTGGTTTTTATTCCCACATATTTATTGCATTTGAAATAAAAGAATGAACACTTCCATTCAGAAACATATTGCAGACTTGTCATTTTTCAATTCCACACTGAGATATGGAAATCAGAAATAGTCACGTAGCGGCGTAGCACGCACGTAGCAATCAGCTACGCGCGTAGACACCGATGCATATTTATGAAGAAATATTGTGCCGTACAAAAATTGTGCGACTACGAAATAAATTACGATTTATATTCTGTAAAATTGTGCTTTGGAAAAACTGACTGAAATTCTTACCACGTCACATTTCGGTGGCGCATATCGATCGGACATTTTGACAATCGTGTGTTGCTAAGCATAATATTTATATAATTAAGATTTAAACCTTCAAAAATTACGAAAAGATATGCGTGTCGCGGCTAAAAAAATAATATTTACAAAATCCGTCATAGCGTAAACTATCACTTATCATCACAGGAAGACAGATACAACAAGGTTCTAGAAAATATATTTACACATAAAACAAGTCAAAAGAAATATCATATTTATGCCGATGTCTGGACCAGCATTATTTATCTCCGGATCATAAAAATGCTATTTTATTACAACTAGCATCTGGCTGAGACGAGCTCGTACGATTTTACTAGCGGTATTGTTACATAAGAGATTTTGTCCCTCCAGTGGGTAGGAACAAAAGCCCAGATGCAAGGTGGGTTGAGGTTGTAATGCAAAGAAACAACGAATTGTCTTAAACAATATAATTTTATTTGCAGGCAACTACCCACTAAAAATATAAAAATGGTTAGGCTTAGGTAGAGGTTAGGGTAATGCCAGCCAACATAAAGTTCAGTCGGTGGAACTTGGGTAGTGGGGGGTTGAAGATAACCCAGTACTGTACCTATTATTTAAATTTAAATTAACTATTAATTGTTCTTAATAAATTTCAAGGTCAACCTTCCAGTTTAGTGAATGAGAATTATAATCTTAAATTAATTAAACTAAATGGGCGCCAGGGACTTGAAGAGTCCCGGATCCCTGAGCCGACTAAGATGTTCAATATCCTTCCAGTTAAGCGTAGGTGTCGAACCCGGGGTCCATTAATTGAAGGTAGATAAAGACCGGCTTCTAATTTTGAAAACCGGGTAGGTAGTAAACTGGTTCTAGAATGAACCGGTTGAAAATTGAGGGTAAAAGTTAAATATAAAAAAAAACCGTCCCGCCTGCGCTATATCGCTAGGCGGACTCTGCCACTGCACGGTCGTCTCCACAGGAGGCGTTGTGTGGACTCGAGGAACGGGTCTCACGTCCAGGCTCCAGAGGCGCCTCTAGATCCTGGCGGCGAGACGAATCTCTCGAGTTGCCTCACCTGGAATTGACAACACGGGGAGCCTATTATATATATGAAAGCTACGGTACTTTCCCTGAGAAGGAATAAAGGGGTCCGAGCTAGGAAATCTAAAAGCTAAGACAATAGCCGGACCACGTGGCCTTTTGCAAACACTACCCAATGAGCTACGACTTTCAACGCTAACCCTGCATGGTTGGACAATAAGAAACCCATGGGGGTGCAAAACTTACGGTTGATTAGGGCTGAAGACACTTGGCTGGCTGCAAGCTTCGACCGGCTGTAGACGGGTCCGCCTAATTTCCTTAGCGAATCCTTTCAAAACATGGAGTCCTGTAATAAATATCCAGGGATCACAACAATATCCTTTTAAACGACCTTGGAAGGTCTCGAAGATCACTTTCAAACACTCTTTCAACAAAATTCCTACCTTTAAGACACGAGGGCAAGAACGCTGTGTGTGTCCAGCGTGGTAGATGGAAAAACGACCGATTGTTTGTCCTGTCAGGCATTACAACCAGAACAAGACAGCCCACTTAGAAAAACTCCTCTTTTTCTAGGTAAAACATGTGGGAACTCGGGTGACTGAATCACTACAACAAGATATTAAATTCCTGGAAAGATCCCTAACAACCGTCTAACTTGACGTTTACACCCTGGAACAATAATAATAATCAGGATCCAAGCTAACAAACTCATCATTTCCCACTTCCAACACTATCGTTTGTCTTGAGTGGGGTAATTCTTTGATAAAATCGGCTAATTGAGAATGTACAACCTGGCCACACCAAGCCAGTGACAAACCATAGACAATGTGGTTTTCGAAATTTCTAGAACAATGTCTATTATGAAAAAATAATTACATTTCCGTCTATGGTTAAAAGACCAGTGTCTTTTCACCAAAAGCCGAAAACTATTAAGGATTGGTCTATACGATATTAGTATTAGTTTCCAAGCAATCTGACAAAATCAACTAATAATATCGATTAAACTACAACTTTGAATCGGCAACCGCTAGAGGTCGCCTCCAACTGACAGAGACTGACGTTTCAACAGAATGACATTTGCAATGTCGACTGTCACAACATTATGATATGACGTATTTATATTATTGTGAAAATCTGTTTATTTAGGGTTTAGGAAAGTGATTTATCGACAGAAAGTGTTATCATTAGGGTCTAGTGACGCCGTAAAAATGAAGCAAATAACTCCTTTCATAAATCGCAAGTCAAAGTCAGTTGCACAAACTACAATGATCATTTTACTTGGAAACCTAAGGTAAATGTTAGGTTCAAGAAAAACAACGTAACAGTATATAAATTAAAATTTTACACAAATTCGCAGATTCAAATTCAGAATCACTACATAGTATAAAACAAAGTCGGGTTCTCTGTCCCTATATCCCTATGTATGCTTAAATCTTCAAAACTCCGCAACGGATTTCGATGCGGTTTTTTAAATAGATAGAGTGATTGAAGAGGAAGGTTTATATGTATAATAACATCACAGTTTTTTTGTAGTGTATTTAGTATCAGCATTGTACCCGTGCGAAGCCGGGGCGGGTCGCTAGTTTTATATATAAAAACCCAGAACTTACGTAGCTTTAGAAAATAGGCAACGGGGTCAATTTTTAAAAGTACATTATCTGTGGATTATGGTACGATGCATTTCTTTTTTATTTACAGTCAGAATTATTGTAAATAAGGCTTTTTTTTCTATAAATAAGTTGGCACTGGCCAGGGTCAAATCCACGTTAAGGCATTAACATTCCTCATCTTCCTGTCTATCACAAATATCTCTGCTCTATTCAGTAAACACTTATAAAATAACCTTGTGTTCCCGCTTATTTATTCTATACCACACAACTGAACACAACAACAAACAACAACTAATTACAACTAATTTTAATACAGTTTTACTAAAAGAAAGATCGATATACGAGGAACGTTTGTGTATATAATTCGCACCCTTGTGAAGCCGGGCTAATATGTAATAATATATACCGTTCAAGTTAATTCAAAACAGAACATTTAGAATAAACGCAACTCATTATGAACTACTTTGATTTTGAGACTGAACTCTAATCACTAGAAAAGAATCGACTACCAACAGTAACGTGTGCAACTCGAATAAATGTGTAGCAAGATCAACACCTGGCTCCTTAATCGCGAGTTCAGGTTTGGTCTCACACTAAAACTCGGTAATAATGATTAGGTTCAATATAGTATAGTATAGTAGCAATTACCCTATTCAGGTTTGCGTTGTTTTCGTTACATCCTCAAGATTTCTAACTAAAAAAACGATACACAGTTTCATATGCAAGCACCTGAAAAAATATAGTTGAAAAGAAAAAGGCACAAAGCTCATCAATTCGAGAGCGAACTCATGAATGGAATAAAATCGCTACAGGTTATAGAAGTCTGTCTAAAGATATAAATCTGACTGCTAACAAAGACGGGAAAATGATAAAGACGGCTATAATGCCATACCAGCCATCTCCGGAAGCAAGATAGCTAACTTTGAAAGCATTTTGTTCGAGAGAATAAAAAGCGCTTATCTAGTGACGTCAGAAGTTGGAGAAGATAACGCTAGTTCTTGGCTAAGTAAGTAGGCTAATAGCTGATATGCTGGTATGTGATAATGAGGCTGCAATTATCATGGCTTTGCTGAGGCTAGTTTCCAGCATCCACAAATTGCAAAACCTATTTAGTCCAACTTCCCAAAAGAAGAAGGTTCTCAATTCGGTTGTATTTTTGTTTTTGTAAATCAATGAATATTAACAAAGATAAAACGCATCAAAACTCGGGAGTGAGAGTCACAACCCGCTAAAAATAATGGCACGGCTTGACGTATTTAGAATTTTAAGAGTCGTAACTTCGTAAATTTTGGTTCCCGTAACTAAAGAAAAAATGCGGGTCAAATATTTTTTGATTATCTAACTGACGGACTAATTAAACATTTTCAGGACACAAGCCCATTGAAAGGGGGAGGATTATCTTGACTTATTTGTGAGGAACAATAGTTATGGATGAATTATTTGTCGAATAAGGTGTAGGTTAGTCATTGGTAAGCGATGCCTCTGGGACTTATATTGCTATATATGCAAAGTGTAATTATGTTATTATAAAATAAAATATTTCTGCTTTATGACGGCACGGTTGGCGCAGTGGTTGAGCTATCGACTGCTGCGCCGCGTGTCGTGGGTTCGATTCCCGCACGGAACAAATATTTTTATGGCCTACTGACAGTTGTTCCGGGTCTGGCTGTGTGTATGTGACTTTGTATGTTTGTAAACGCACCCACGATACAAGAGAAATTCCTAGAGTGGGGCAACGTTTTTTAAAAAAATATATATATATATATATTAATGTAGACTAGTAATCGAGGTATCAAATACTGACGATAGCGGTCTTTTTCTAGCAACTTTTCGTTGGAACTCGAACTATAGAGTTATACATTATGTATCACTTTTATTATATAGGTGCATAGAAAGGTTAAGATACGACGTCGATTTATGCCTGCTTCATATGTGTTGATTTTAGTTTTAAAAATATAAAATTTCAACAAATTTTGTTGGGTCAATGACCGCAATCGCCATTCCAAAATAACTGCAGTATTTCCTTTCTCATTCTTGATAACTAGTACAGTTAGACAGCATTTAGTTATAATCCTACCTAACAACGTTTATTCAAGAAGTTCACAATGGACACAGGTGACTGGGTACGAACTGCTTCGTTAGCTCGAACACCAACTGGATAAACGTGGGTGACCGGCCATTCATGTAGGCAGCTCTATAGCGAGCGGTAATTTGACGCTGGCGTAGCGAGCTACGAAACTGAATGCTAAAAATGCTGAAAAAACGTTATTTTTAGCTTTTTACTTTTGATATTATATTTTTTCACTGTAAAATCTGACTATCCTTACTTATCTTGCAGCTTTCAATCTTGAACGTTTCATGTTTCAACTTTCAACAAATAAAGTTCAACTGAAAAAAATACTTAGACAATATTAACAATAATTCTAAAACATTTTCGATCTATTTATTTTTGAGCTTAAAGCTACTAAACGAAACAATGGCGATAAAATGAAATGGGTCTTTTAAGCTCCTTACGAATAGTTCTATAGTTACTTATAGGTCCTTATTGAAGGAAACTTTATACGTTTGGCACACAGACGGCTGATAAGTTCCGTAAACAGTTGCCCCTCGGGATTCAATGCCACTTGTCCACTTCAAAGCTTTTACTTCTAGGTTATTTAATAGACTAGAAACATTGATTTTTTCGTCTCCACTTTTCGTTAAACTAATGTAAAAATAATGACTAGCCTGTTTCCATTTATATTGGGCTCGGCTTCCATTCAAACTAGATACCAGTATTTTTAAGTAGAGTGACTCCCATTTGACCTCCACAACCCAGTTATTGGGTATGACGGTAACCGATTTTCTGGCTTCCGACAAATTTGTGCTGACTGCCAAAGATCTACAAACGACAGCTGAGACCAATAGTTTGATCGTGCGTTTCGAGATACAGAAGAGTCTCGGTGTGTTTGAATGGTTACCCATCCACAGACTGACGTCAGCAAGCGTTGCTTTACCTTAAATATCAACCCGTGCGGCTGTTATTATTTTACTACCAGATCTTCGTAAAAAAAATAGTAACGTTACTCAAAAAAATGTTGTGATTTGGTCAAACTTATCCAAAGAAAGATATCTTTTTTTTTTTTTTTGTGCGTCTGCATCTACAATCAGTCCCAGGACTATAAGCAGATTTGTTGGGCGGTTGAAGCATTGTGAGGGGTCTCCCCAGCAGGAGACACTCCTATTTAACATCGAGCATGTAGAGTCTGGATGTCATGGCGTTTAAGGCGTTTCCTGTAGCTGATTTTTGTTAATTCGGCAGCCAAGTCATTCGGGTGGTTGTCGAGCCGATTTTTGTAGTTAGTGGAGGACTGTTGGATCTCTTCCTTTACTGTTTTAATTTCCAGAGCTTCATGGATTTCAGAGTTAGTGAGAAACCATGGAGCATTCGACAAGGTACGAAGTATGCCATTCTGCAGTCTCTGTATAATATTTAGATTGGAGTTACTAGCGCTTCCCCAGAGTTGGATCCCATACATCCACACAGGTTTGAGGATCATTTTATAGATTAGGAGCTTGTTGTCCACCGAAAGTTTAGAGTTGCGTGCCATCAGCCAATACATGGTCCGGAACCGTATGTTTGTTTCATCACGCTTTGTTTTGACATGATTTTTCCATGTCAGCCTTCTGTCTAGGTGTATTCCAAGGTACTTGACAGAGTCGCTTTGGGGCAGGGTATTGTTTCCCAGTTGCACGGGTGGACAGTTTCCTTTTCTAAGCGTGAATGTTATGTGGGTCGATTTAGAAGCACTTGCTTTGATGCGCCACTTCTGCAGCCAGTCACCTACTTTGTTGAGGCTTTCTTGTAAAATATTTGTTGCAGTTTGTGGATCTGAACTACTTGCTAATAGTGCAGTGTCATCAGCAAATGTAGCGTTCATTACTTGTGTTGACTGAGGGAGGTCTTCAGTGTACAAGGTGTAAAGGATTGGGCCAAGAACGGAGCCTTGGGGCACACCGGCCGAGATCTTATAGATTTCTGATGCATCACCACTTTCTCGTACTTGAAACATGCGATTTGACAAGTAAGAATTCATCAAAGTATAGTAGGTATGTGGTAGCAAAGTTTTTATTTTGGAGAGTAGGCCTTTATGCCATACTTTATCAAATGCCTGCTGGATATCAAGAAACACAGCAGAGCAGTACTCTTTGGCTTCAAGGGAGTGCCGTATTTTGTCACAAACTCGGTGAACTTGCTCGATGGTCGAGTGGTGTTTTCTGAACCCAAATTGGTGTTTGGGGATGACTTCATTTTCATCCAATAGCGGCAGTATTCTGTTCAGGAGAATCCTTTCAAACACTTTAGACAGGACAGGTAGAAGACTTATCGGCCTGTATGATGTTACATGATCTGGAGGTTTTCCTGGCTTATGTATCATGGTGATGATGGATACTTTCCACATAGTTGGGAAGTGTTGGACCCTGAGGACACCATTAAAGAGTGTTGTAATGAATACTAAAGCTTTTCTAGGAAGTTGCATAAGAACCTCTTTAGTGATTAGGTCAAAGCCAGGGGCTTTGTTGTTCTTCATTCTTTTCAAGGCCCATGTAAGCTCACGCACTGTTACTGGCCTTGGTGGAAGTGATAATTGAAGGTCTTGCTGTAGTTGGTTATCTACTTCCCTCTCGAATTCTTCGCATTCACTATCGTTTGGTTTAAATACGTTAGCTAGATGATTTGCGAATGTTTCTGCCTTTTCTTTACCAGTCCTAGCCCAACCTCCGCTATTGTTTCTTATTGCGGACTTAAATGGTTGTGGTCTTTTAAACGTTTTTGTGAATTTCCAGAGCGCGTACTGAGATGATGTGGTAGCGGTCAGATTTTGCAGTTTACTTTGTAGCGTTGCATTATTTATACTATCCAGCATTTCTTTCAATTCACTTGCGGCTTTGTTTAAAGCGGTCTTATCAGATTTATGTCTAGATTGATGCCAGACCCTTCTAAGCCTTCTTTTTTCCAGAACTTTATTTTTTATATCGAGAGGAATGTTTCCAGTAGTAGCCCTTTTCTTTTTAATTGGAGTGTTCATCCAGCATGCATTCTGAATGAGGCTAGTAATGTAGCTTGTGGCATCTTCTATCTCATCTGATGTTTTTAGGGATACATGTAGTTGTATAGTTTCCTCTATGTATTCCCTAAATCCTTCCCAGTCTGTAAGTTTGTTGGACAGTGTCTCGGGTTCTTCGTAGCAAATTATTGTAGTGCTTACGGTTAGAATTACTGGGGAATGATCAGAGTTACTATAATAACAGGGCTCGGTTTTGAGATAGTGTCTCGAGAGTCCTCTGGTGATAAAAAAGTCTAGCAGGTCAGGCTTTTTCTTTGGGTCTGTAGGCCAGTATGTCGGTTCACCGGATGAGATTGAGTCAAGGTTATTTCCGTCAATGCATCCCTTAAGCTGTCTACCTCTTGTTGTTAATAACCTGGAGCCCCAGTACGAGTGCTTGGCATTCCAGTCGCCACCAGCAATGAATCTGTTTCCCAGTGTGTGGAAGAACTCGGAGTACTTTGCACTATCTATTCTATGCTTCGGTGGGCAATATACCGCAGATATGTTGAGGGGTCCATCCTTACTCTCAACTACAACAGACGTTGCCTGGATATAGCTTGTTTTATATTCGGGCATGACGTAGTGCTTAATGTTCGCTCTAATGGCTATAGCAGTTCCAGCGTGGCCAGTGCCATCAGGGTGACAAGTGATGTAGGTGTAGCAACCCTTAATTTTTATGTTGCTTTTTTCTGTACAGTGCGCTTCAGATATGAGCATAACATCAAGTTTATTACTTGCAATTAGCACCTCTAGCTCGGACTTATTTGGTGTTAAGCCATTAATGTTCCACGTGGCTATCCTGAGAGAAGTCATTTTGGGATTTTGTCTAGCAGTGTCGTTATGAGACTCAAGAGAGTGCTCATTTGTTGTAAGATAAGATCAAATTTTTCTGATTGTTTTAATATGAGTTCTTCTAATTTATTATATGGTCTTTCAGCATAGGTGTCATTTGGTCTACTTCCTCCAGGGTTGGCGGGTTCTGCTTCCGTGGTGCTTTTCGAGTCTGGTGGTCTGGTGGTGTTTTTGTGAGTGTTCCTCTGTGGCATTCTTCTAGCGAGGATTTCCCTGTATACAGCACAGCCTTTATAATTTGCAGGGTGTTCACCTTCACAGAGAGCGCATAGGGCTGGTGTATTACGATCTTTCTTTGGGCAGTCAGCAGTTTTGTGCCCTTGAGCGCATTTTACGCAACGATATAAAGAAAGATATCTAGAACATAAGTTATATTAGCATATATCATTCCAATTGTTTTTCTTTTCAGTTCGAATACTAAAACTATTTTAGAAGTAATAGAACCCGCTCAGCACAACGATTCAATTGAACTAATCCCAAGAATCCTTTTGTGGGAGCCTTTAGCGTATTTTTATTACAATATCTAGTGAACCGTCAAATCTTTTTGATCTTAAACCCTTTGTAGGATAAAATATATTTCAATCATTCAACATAGTATGTTAATAGCTTTTGCTACAGGATAACTAACTTGGATGCCTAAAACTTTTAATTGCCATAATTTCGATTTCAGGCCTTCAAACAACTGATATCAGTTTTGCATTTAAAGTCTATAATTAATTGTTTGTTTGAAATACTATTTTTTTCTTAAAATAGAAAGACTTACCCCACACTAGGGTTTTTGCAGTAACGTAAGTGCGGTCACAAACATACCTACATAATAACATACAAAAACAACCAGACCCATAACAAGTATCTGTAGCCCATACAAATATTTTTTCTGTGCGACAGAGATGAATATGAACCGGGTTCACCAATTCCCGAAGACACTGGCAGCATTACTACGTTCAATGACAGTACTCGGACCCTAGTGTTTCAACCATAAAGGTTCCACCTTTGGGTAACGCGAAGTGTCAACTAAGCATTTTAGAAAGAACTTTAAATAAAGTATGAGCACTTTTACCCTACGATCCAAGAGTTTCAACCCAAAACGGCTTAAAAATTGCCAACAAGGTTATTACATTTTCGCCGTTTAAGGTTCTCAGCAGCGGCAGCGGCCATACCAGCACAGCACGACGAGCTAAGAAGATCGGATGTGGATCGGCGCAAGAGTATCGACACAAGTAGCGCCCCCCCCCCCCCTAAAGGCCTACCCATCTTCCGTGGGAAACAAAGATATACGGGCCGGTCGCTTTGTGAAAATGATATTTGTTTTCAGATGTCAGAATAAATTATATCACACAACATAATTATCCAACCATCAACAATAATTGCATCAAAGTAAAATAGAAACATCATAGTAGAATGATAGTCTACACTTTAAATCCACTAAAATATTAGAAAAGTTACTAAACAAAAATAATTGTAAAAGGCTTCGTATTCGTCGGCAAAACTATCCCGCTTCCAATTCTAAAGGCATAGTTTGGCGGGATGGATTGCAGACAGGAAGTAATCTGGCGCTATGATAGCATACCAATAACATAATATCTGTTCATACCTCTGCTGGAAATTGGCACCTTGGACTCTAGACAAACGTCATACCATCAGCGGTAGCGTGTCAAAAGCGATTGTAAAATCATCAAAATTGTTAACGTTGTCCTTATTGGCTTCGCCCACCTCATTGAACTTTATCCTAAGAACATACTTCCGAGATAAAAAGTACTATGCCCTATTCTACCCATACCCGTGTGCCAAATTTCATCCAAATCCCACGTTCGATAATCGGCGACCGACTTTTTTTTTGGAGAAAAATTAAACTTGATTGCAATAGTGTAACGCACACGTTCTCCTACCGGAGTCGCGGGATTATTCGCAAGAGACACCGTGGCTCCGGAACACAAAGGGCAATGAAGGAACATGAATGGGTTTTAGTCAGTAGGAGTCTGACACTCCCTCCCGCTACACCCAGAGCGGGAGGAGTCATTGGATGATTTCCCATCCCTAAACAAAAAAAAACGCACACGTTCTACAAAAAAAAACAGTAGTTTTTATTAGCTAGGAAAGAACGATTATCGGTCATACCTACAAAAAGTCTGACGTAGGCGGGCAGCGTTACTTTCTCTTTTATAATATTATAGTAGATACAATAGTCTTTACAGTAGACCAAAACTGTAAAATAACTATTTTACTAAACTCTTTTCTATAGGTACACTGTTCTTTGATAAGAATGTTACCGAAGCTAAGGTTACGGAACAAATACTGAAGTTACAAAATATACATAACTTCAGATATCGCGATGAAAGATGCTTCTAAAGATATGTATAATACGGCAGAGGCGAATAAACTTCTTGAACAGATAATTATGTAGCTAGTACTTATGTATAGGTGTTAGTATTTCGGTGACTAACTAACACAAGCCAAACCGCCAAAGTTTCAAGGGTGTGGGTGGACGTTAAATATTTATTGAAACTCCGCCCTAGACCGGGTCAGACGGAGCTCAAAGTTTGGAGCCGAGTCAAGTTGCAAGCAACAGCTACTTCACAAGGAAAGCATGAATTAAGAAAATATAAAGTAAGGCTTATTGCAATAACAAACGATACCGTTTATACAGAGGATTATTTTTGTCTCGTTTGCTAGTTGCGATTATCTGATTACGTTAGATATAGGTCAGACGGTTCCTTGCCGGTTTGTGCCGCCGTCGGCCCTGCTTTCCGGGTCGTCGGCTCATTGGGGACCGGTCCGGTCCGGGACGGAACCGGTATTTGTTTTTTTAGAAAACTCTCTTTCATCATTGGATAGCGATAAATATAGGGAGGCCGGGCCAAGGAACAGATTGATAGATTGCGTGAAATGATATGGAAAGAAAGGTGACGATATTCTAATAAACCTTTGAAATTTTGACGACACGGTTGGCGCAGTGGTTGAGCGATTGACTGCTGCGCAGCATGTCGCGGGTTCGATTCCCGCACGGAACAAATGTTTGTACGACCTACAAGTATTTGTTCCGAGTCTGGGTGTTTTTCTATCTATAATATGTATGTATTTACAAAAAAAAAAAATGTATATATGTAGTTTATCAGTCATATCGTTACCATAACACAAGCATTAGGTTGCTTAGCTTGGGACTCTATGGCGTTGTGTGAAATGTCCAAGAATATTATATTATTATATTATATTATTATAAATATTTTTCAGTTTTAAAACCTCTTACTTAAATAATCATATTTTTGTGATTGTGACAACAGTGATTTTGATGTAAAACCTACACACTAAACTTCAAATAACTCCGCACAGCGCGAAGCGCGAAGCTAGGCTCTTTAAAGCAGTATAAACTTGAGAGCCATGCAATCTGACGTTTCACAATGTAGCGTATTTTACCTAAGAGAGCCGTAATCCTCCGTCGAAGGATCATTACAGCACAGATTAAAAAGAGAGAAGAAAATACCAAACTAATAAGTTTAACAATCTACAACAAGTACAAAAGAAGAAGCCTGTTCACTATCACTTTGAAGAGATTAGTCTTCAAAGTTAGAGTGAACAGGCTTCTTCTGGGCAAACTAACTTCTTCGTCTACTTTGTCTCTGCCACGTCTGACGTAGACTAGAGTCAAGAGGAAACTTTCTTTTTACCTATAGAAAGCCACGTTATTTGTGAGTGTCATAGGCTATACATAAACTCGAAATATACCGCCCAACTAAGTGGCCATGGGTCAGCAAATCTCAAATAAAAAAAACCGGCCAAGTGCGAGTCGGAATCGCGCACCGAGGGTTCCGTACAAACCAGAAGGTATTATATTATTAGCAGAAGTTGCGATTTACGATTTATGAAGTATTCAAAAAAACTACTTACTAGATCTCGTTCAAACCAATTTTAGCTGGTAGTTTACATGGTAATGTACATCATATATTTTTTTTTGTTTTATCATTCTCTTATTTTAGAAGTTAAGGGGACACACATTTTACCACTTTGGAAGTGTCTCTCGCGCAAACTATTCAGTTTAGAAAAAAATTATATCGGAAACCTCAATATCATTTTTGAAGATCTATCCATAGACACCCCACACGTATGGTTTCGATGAAAAAAAAATTCTAGTTTCAGTTCTAAGTATGGGGACCCCCAAAATTTATTGTTTCTTTTTTATATTTTTGTGTAAAAATCTTTATGCGGTTCACGGAATACATCTACTTACCAAATTTCAACAGCATAGTTCTTATAGTTTCGGAGAAAAGTGGCTGTGACATACGGACGGACAGACAGACAGACAGACAGAAATGACGAATCTATAAGGGTTCCGTTTTTGCCATTTGGCTACGGAACCCTAAAAAAATGAAGGTACTAATTAAGTTAAAATTTTCAGTTGTCCTTTTAGGGTTTCACCCAAAGGGTGACCCAACGGAACCCTATTACTAAGCCTCCGCTGTCTATCCGTCTGTTCGTCTGTCCGTCAGCGGGCTGTATCTCAACAAGAGACAGTTGACCTTTTCACAGATTGTGCAGGTATTTCTATTGACGCTATAAAAACAAATCATATAGATAGAGGATCATCGGCAATGATAGGCTCGTCGAAAGCTCCAAAGTCTTGAGCATCGTCGCCGAGTTGCTGGCCTGTCGGTTTTCTGTCGGTTACATTTTGGAGAGTGTGCGACGGAATTGCATAATTTAATTCCGCCAAGCCCGTTCCACCATCGGACCACAAGATGTACGGCGATGCGCCACCGGTACATGGTGGACATCCCACCTATACGCACAAAACGTTTTGGGAATATATACATTGTGCGTACAGCTAAGGAGTGAAATTCCCTGCCTGAGTCTGTGTTTCCTGATGCTACAACCTGGGAGCCTTTAAGTCCAGAGTGAATAGGTTACTTCTAGGCAAGTGTGCTCCACCTTAGACCGCATCATCGCTTAACATCAGGTGAGAAAGCGGTCATCTATCAATAGTAAAAATATATATATATATATATATATAAAAATTAAGGATTATGGTACGGAACCCTCCGTGTGTGAGTCCGACTCGCACTTGGCCGGTTTTTATGTTCGGACGTTTTTATCAAACCTCTTTGTCAAGTCGTTGTTTATGAGTTTGTGCAACTATGTACTTTGTCCTTTTGTCAGTTTCAAGTCTTTTGTTTACGAGTTTAGACTACAACATTGTTTTACGTTGTTTTTGTATATCCTTTGCAGGTAAAAGGAATCGTGATATTGTCCGTGGAATAGTTTATGCCACATACTGAAAAAGTGTATTTAATCCTTTGTTTTTTAAACCATGCATAAACTTGAGTAAAAGCTGTTCATATTTTAAAAATGCAAATCACTAAAGTTTGTATTTATACTGATTCTTGTGGAAAATAATATCGAGAGTCACAAATTAAATGCAAATCATATTGCGGACTTTGCTCCTAGTGATTAGCTCTTATGCTTTTTTTGTGACGCACATGTTGTAAATAATACTACGTGATTTATTAGTTTCATGTGGGCCTTATTATTTCTTTGTTTCTTTGGTATTTAGTATCAATTCATTCTATCACAGCAGATGTGTTAGTCACATCATGCCACATAATGATGTGAAAATTTACGTTCCTAAACTGCGCCTAGATAATTTCATTTTATTTTCCTGGATATTATCTCAGCCACAGATATTATATACTTTATACGCAGCGCTTTTGCCATCTTATTCAAGACCACACGGCGTGCAGACTATAAAATAAAACCACGATGCAATGCAATGTTCTCATTGCATGTCAGAGGAAATTTAAATCATAGAGGGCGTCGTAAACGACCTAACTGAATTATTCATACATAGATTGGAATTCAATGCAACACGCAATATCTGTAGTTGTAGAAGCGTAGCGTTGTGAAGAATTTTATTGAAGAAAAGTATGGTATACGCTGCCGAGGTCCAAGTGGGACACAAAGGAAACTGAGGGCAAAGTAATTAAAGTCAAAATTTACCTATTTAATTGTCCACGTGATATTTCAGTAACGCGTGTCAATCATACATTTTGGATCCAAATTCGGGCAGGTTCTGCGGACAGTACAAAGGTGAATATGTTTTAAAAAGTGAACATACCTACAATAGCTTCATCACATCAGCAGAATGTCGTCCACTGCTGACCATAAGCCTCCACTAAGTGTCGCTACAACAAGCATCTCGCATCCTCCTACCTGCGACCCTCACTAGGTCCACTTTGTGGGAGGCCTTCTAACGTTGCGTCTTCAGAAACGCGGTCGCCACTTTCGGCCCCATCGACCATCTGTTCTGCGAGCAATGTACCCCGCCCACTGCCACTTCTGTTTGGTGATCTATCGGGCTATGTCGGTAACCTTGGTTCTTTTGAAGATAATTCTTTTCAACTTGTTTCAACAGCTTACTTGCAAGATGTAAGTATAGAATAGTGAGTTATAAAAATCAGAAGAGACATTGGTTGTTTTGATTTGTTGAATTAATCTTCAAGAACCATTTTTTTCACTCCTCGGGCGTATAATTTATGCTTGCTAAGTCAAAGTTTTAGAAACAGCGTAACAGCACCAGACCAGAAACAGGACTAACAATTTTAATTCCTGATTATAATTTTTTTGTTCGGAATAGTTACCTTTCGGAAATAACTATGTTTAATATTTGAATCATTAAAATTTATCACGATTACTAGGAACAGTAATTATAGAATCCCAAACACACTAATTATAACGTCGAATAACAACCGCAAATAACTTGACATCTAAATGATGGGCTATAGTTTTCATAATTAATTTCCCTATAATTTGATATTGATTTGATGCTCGAAATTCACCGCCTAGCACAGTGTACCCAGTATTAATTATTTTAATAAACAATTAAAATTTACCTCAGTATTATGTGCATGGAATTCTAAACTAGTTTATGTTCTTCCATTTACGTTTTGAATGGAGTGATTGTTAAGTAAATTAAACATTATTTTGCAATACCTGCCAACAAATAGGTATTGAACATTATTAATGTTTGCATAAATTAAATTCTACATATATAATTTACTAAACAACTGTTTTTCCTGCGGCTTTGTTTCCTTGGCTGATCCCAAAGATCTATATACCTTTTATGTTTGTAATCATTCGATATGTATGGAAGAAGAACACATGTTGCCTAGATATAGAGAGAAAAGAGAAGGAAAACTTTGAACTTTTTGCTAACACACTGCTGTTTAACCGACCGATTAAAATCTGTTTTTTAAGCTGCTGTAGAATATCTTAAAACATTTTAACCTTTTTCTTACAATAACGCATTTAACAACCTATGTGTTACATTTTGTTAGGAATTGTTAGACGTTTTTAGTAAATGAGTTAGTTAAATACAATGTTAGGAAAACAAGCTTGTGTGTTTGGCTGTGAATGTTTGTTTGTTTCAAACGTTTGTGATGTTTTGGTTTTTTGTTCAAATGTTTGATCTTGAAAAAAATTACTTAACATTCTGATAAAATTTTTGCTTAGAATAGGTAAATGTGTACACTTATGTAAACATTTTAAACAGCAGTGTGGGAGCATGCACGAAACATTGGCATTTCACGATGGATCCTCAGGAATTAGTATCAGTAGCACTAAAACGGTTGGCTGCGGAATTTATAAATCTGTGACAAAACTCTGGGTCCGTGATCTACGCTAGAAAGATCACGGACCCAGAGTTTTTACCGCAACGCGACCGTGCTAAGATCTCTAGATTATTAAAACCCCAGACTGACGTCTGGGAGGCACTTTTATGCGAATGGCAATGTAGGTGGGAAGATTCCATCAAGGGCCGACACCTCCACCAGTTTTTTCCATCCGTTCGTGAGCGGCTGGAGAAGACATGGCTGGAGGTGGATCACTGTGTTGCCCAATTTCTCACAGGTCATGGCAACTTTAAGAGTAAATTATTTTCCTTTAGGCTTGTGGCCTCACCTTTATGTCAATGCTCTACAGCTGACCTTGAATACGAACAATCCGCACATCACATCTTGTGGGAGTGTATTCTTTGGCAGACTGAACGTAATGTTATGTTAGATAGTATTCAGGTCAAATCTGGAGTAGTTTACTATACGGACCTTGTAGAAACCAGAACAAATTTCCGTGCGTTCAGGCGATTTTGCCATACCTATTACTGGAATCAAAAGTAGCTCACAATTTAGGACCCATTAGTTTAAATGTTAATATATAATCCGTGGTGCTTGGCAACTGGGCCTAACCCAGTTGTATATGTCCCTTGGTGCCTATTGGCCTAGCTCTAATCTGTCTCCTGCTTAATATGGAGGGAAGTGGAAATTATATTTATTTTTCCTACTCCTCCGCTGTACTCTTCTGATTAATTTCGTTGCGGGATCCAAGACAGTTGAATCGTTTCTCCGGGACTCGTCGGGTTTCATTAACTCGGCGTTTTTCTGGTGGTCGCCACTGTTGATTCTGGCTTTCAGGAGTTGCAGTGGTTGGGAATGTGTGGCGGGCCTGCCCCAAAAAAAAAAAAATCTGTGACAAAGAATTTGATATTCATATTACCCCTCCCAAGGAAAGCTTCAACAGCCAATTTTAATCAAATTTAATTAGTGTTCGAACTTCGTCAGTTTTTAATGGTTTTATAATATCGGTCCTGTCGCTTCAAGAACTTTGCTCATTTAATAGGAAATGGCTATCTACTTTCTCAGCTAATGTCTCGGAGATTATTTTGTCTTGTTCGAGAGAATTAAGTAGTGTTTTTTTTTAATGATATGAAATACTTGGAATAGTTTACTTATTGCCAATAAAGATAATGCACTATGTAAGGCTCAGTCTTGGAAACTTTTGCTTCATCCCTCTGACAACATTTTTTCATAAACTGATAAAATCGGGAGATTTGCGTATAAGGTGCTCCCGCGCAACGCTGGGGTGTGTCGCTTGAGCATATCTAAGGCCGCTATCCCTCTGGCGTTTTACGAGCGTTGCCGTTTCTCCAACGTCCAAGTCTGTAGTGGCAAACATTAACGTCGCGAGAACGTGACGTTAACCTTGCGTTTTTGCCAACATGTACAATCACGCCAATTCGCTCTTTCCGTGTGGGCGTGAACGGGACGGCGTGATTGTACCTGTTGCCAAAAACCGCAACGTCAACGTCGCATCTGCGCAGCGTTGACGCTGTTTAGAAGTTGGAGAAACACCAACGCTCGTAAAACGCCAGTGGGATAGCGGCCTAAGCCACTTGTCTCCGCCGGTGAGGAAGCGATTTCGACTATTTGCTTGCTGACGAAAGGGTCAAAAGATATATATCTCGTGTGAGTAAAAGAGACACATACATTTACAGTCGATAGCTGGCTGTTCACACTGCTGGCAAGTGGTTTTCACCTCTAGTTGAGCGCAGCAACAAGAGCTATCAAATATTGTACTCATAAGCACTCGCTTAAACCTGGAGGGCTACTCTCTAAGCCCGACGTCCGTAGTTTCGGGCTTAGTTGCGGGCGTATTCTACTCCGTATTATCTAATCACTAAGAATTAATGACAACAAAATACGAAAGTTGTTGTCAAATCGTGTTGTCATTCATTTTTAGTTCGGTTTCGGGACAAATCGTAAGTCCGTAGGTGATACGGAGTAGAATACGCCCGCCCGCAACTAAGCCCGAAAATACGGATTTCGGGCTTAGAGAGTAGCCCCCCTGAGCGTCAAAACGATCGACACTTTTCACTCGCTACTTGCTGCTTGTCAATTCGTTTCGAGTTTCAAGCTTTAGTCGCTCCTCGCCGATCGCCGGCGGTGATTCAAGTGCCTAAGGGAAGTGCAAATATTTATCCGTTCCAGAGTGATTTCTATTTAAAACTCTTTTATTACTTGAACTCCATTCTAGTACGGGAGGTAACGTGGTTATCTTCTTCGAATAAATGGATGTCACTAGAAAATGGCAAAACTTCGTAAGATTATAAAATACTGCTGTTAAGAATGTTTACAAACATTTTCTTAGGAACTGTTACATTTAAAAAATGTTAGGAATTGTTGTGTTATGTAACAATACCTAACATTTTTTATTAAATTTCTTAGTGTCACAAAAATTTTGTAAACTGTTTGCTTGTAAGTTGTTTTATATCTAGTAAGGAATTATTAGATGTTTTTAGTTAATGAGTTAATTAAATGAAATGTTTGAAAAACAATGCATTTGTGCTTGTGTTTGCTTGTGAATGTTTGTGTGTTTTAAATATTTTTGATGTTGTGTGTGACATTTGATCACAAAATTAATAAAATAATATTGTGATCAAATGTTTGCTTAGTCGATTAATAGTCTGCTAGCAAAACGAATACAACCAAAATTCTCTTCATTCTCTCCAAAATGTTGTTCAGTAAAAACGGCATATCGTTGTGAACGTGAGCGAAAACGCCAATCTATTTCGACAGGCTATTTATTAACATGAATAAAAGTCAAGCGGTGAGCCAGCTTTTAAACATGGCTTATTGTTGTTACCTGCGAATTTTTATGTACAGGACGATTTATTGAGAGCTTTTCGGTGTTTGACGTTGGAATTTGATTATTTTGAATGGATGGAATTTTAGTCCCACAGCTGGGCAAAAGCCTCCCCATATCCTCCCAGACACTCTTTTGCGCCGCGCCGCCTGGAACCAGGGTGGTCATCCCACCACCGCTTTCTTTTCCGGCCTAGGCGACGCCATCTATGCTCTGGCACCCATTGCGTGAAGATTCTTCCCAGCATATTCATTAAAAAGAAAATCCCACATTTTTCCGATTGATGATATAGCCGCAGCTTCTTATCAGACAAAAATATAACGAGTAATAAGATTAACCTGTGTTTAACCAATAGGTATTGGGATGTTAATTGATTTCACGTACAGTTTACTTCAACGTCAAAACTTGCGGGCAGAACCCACTGATCCCCAATTCATGTAAAGATCACAATAATAATTCATCCACTAACGACTTAATAGATGGTTCGTCGTTTCAACTGTCAAAATGACTACTGTTGCTATAACATATTCGTGCCAAGTGACAGATAACTGTATCCTGACTTTTGAAATACAACTGCCGTTGACGTCATAAACGTCAAGACATCATGATGAAACTTCGATTACCAGGTCGCGTGCCGCCATGTTGAGTCACGCAACAGGCACGGATACCCACGTTGGAGGTGTGACATCACTGACGTAAAGACAACATGGAATTAAGTGGTTCAACAGAAAATGTGGAAAAGTGTCAATAGGTATAATGCATGAAAAATGCATAACGTCAGTGGAATGAGGAGCTTGTGGAATACATTGATGATAAAAATGCTTGGCTTAATGCTGGTCCGCTCCACAGCGACTAAAGTGCCCAAACTTTGATGAACATGTGAAAACATTGTTGGACCTGCTGAAGATTGTGAGACTATATTTGCATTGTGTAGACTCATTCTTTTTGCATTGTATAGTTTTACTCATTAATTATTTCGCACCGAATGTAAACATGATTTTGTAAACAATGGCAACTGGTTTAAAAGAGTGTCCTTGGAGTTTCTTGCACGTTCTTCTCCACAAGATCTACTCTTTGGAACGTGCAACTGTCGCGCTGGAGGTGGGGTCGGTGGGTGTGTTATGTTGGAGAACAACCTGCTGCTCTTGTCATTAGCGCGGCAGGATTAGCTTCATCTATCATGACAGACCTGGACTATTCAAAAGTGCCTGTAACTGGTCTATTTGAAATAAAGGATTTTGTATTTGTATTTATTTGTATTTGTATTTGTGGCTAAATATTACCAGCCGCACGGGTCGAACTTCGAGGTTAAGCAGCTTGCGAATTCCGTACATGGGGCCTTGTCTACCAGTGAGAGAAGCACTTTCCATCAGTGAAATCTTTTTTGTAATTTTCAATAGCTCTTGCAAACAATGAGGCAATATTACAACTACAAGTACTACATAAAAATTCTTGTGTCTGAATCGTGGTTAAAACCTTGTCTTCCGTCTTCCTCCTACTCTCTTCCAGGTTTTCAACTCATCAGGAATGATCGCGCGGTTGGTGGTGGTGGTGGGGTGGCTATTTACCTCCGTGACTACATTCCCTTTTCCGTTGTTAACATGTCCACTCAGCCGCCCCCACCGAACGCCGGTGAACATCTTTTCCTGGAAGTTGAACTAAATCATTCTAAGATACTTCTTGGGGTCTACTACTGTCCTTCTCTTCGTATTAATTTCTTCTCTTCTTTTGAACGTATTTTAGAATCTTTAATTCCCTCTTACAGTCATACCATTATAATGGGCGACTTTAATACATGTCTCCTTAAAAATGACTCCCGCTCTTCTTCTCTACGCCGCATAATTGAATCAACCAATCTCTCTATTCTCGATCTTGGTGCCACTCATCATTTTCCTAACTCTGCTCCCTCACTTCTCGATCTTATTTTTGTATCTTCTCTTGATCACGTCGCTAAACATGGTCAATGTTCAGCTGACGCCTTTTCCTATCATGACCTGATTTTCACCTCCTTTAAAATTCGCCCACCTAAGCATAAGTCCAAAACTCTTTTGCTTCGCAATTTTGACGGGATGAACATTGATCGTCTTCGAGAGGATGCCAGCAGCATTGACTGGACGCCTCTTGTCACATCCTCGTCCGTCGACGAACAAGTTGATATCTTGACGTCTACCCTAATTCAGCTCTACGATAAACATGCACCTATTCGAGCTGTGAGAGTAAAGCATCTCCCTGCGCCATGGCTGAATGATGAGATTAAACTTTTGCTAAGGAAAAAAGCAGCCGCGAAGTTTAAGTATAAAATTCGGCCCAACGACATCAACAGGGAAAAATACGTCACAATTAGAAACCACTGCAACAAGGTGTGTAGGAACGCAAACCGCCAACATATCCATAGTTCTGTTCAAAATGGTGATCCAGCTAAAGTCTGGAGTTTTCTCAAATCATTAGGTATTGGAAAAAAGTCTCATGACAGGATTCCTAAGGACTTAGACTTCAACTTACTTAATAGTCATTTTTCTACTTCGCCCTTACTAGATAGAGCCACCAAAGCTGCCACACTAAGTCATCTTTCAAACCTTCCGATACCTGATTATTCCCCTTTTGTCATAAGTCAATTCACTGCTTGTGATGTTAAAAAGAGTATTGTATCGATTACATCCAACGCTATTGGTAGTGACTGTGTCAGTCGTAAGATGATCATTCCCATCCTTGATAACATTCTCCCGGTCCTCATTTACATACTCAACTTCTCTGTTTCCAGTAGGGTATTTCCACAAACCTGGAAAGACGCCTATGTTATACCTTTACCTAAAAAATCAAATCCTGCATGTTTCTCTGACTATCGTCCCATTTCCATCCTTCCATTCCTATCCAAAGTCCTTGAAAAACTTGTCCATCAGCAACTTAGCACATTCCTTTCCAAGCACAATCTGTTAAATCCTTTCCAATCTGGTTTTCGACCTGGACACAGCACTACTTCAGCTCTTGTACACATTATGGATGATATCAGATCCGGCATGGAAATGGGGAAGTTAACGGCACTCGCTCTGCTTGATTTTAGCAATGCTTTTAACACTGTTGACTTCGACATTTTGCTTGGAGTTCTACGCTCTTTTAACATATCTCCTTCGGTAATTGACTGGTTTCATGATTACCTGTTTGGCCGCCGGCAGCGTATTTGCATTGAAGAATCTTTTTCTTCGTGGTGTAACACCTCTGCCGGTGTGCCACAGGGTGGCGTGTTATCTCCTCTACTTTTCGCACTTCTTATTAATAGTATCACTAAAAAACTGTCTTCTTTCTACCACTTGTATGCTGATGATCTCCAAATTTACACACAAGCCCCTCTCGGAGAGCTATCTGATGCGATTGAGAATATTAATATAGACCTTGCTCGAATAGCTGAATGGAGCACTGAGTTTGGGCTGAAGATCAATCCAGCTAAGACGCAGGTTATTGTTGTTGGTAGTTCTCGGACCGTCTCTAAGATTGATTGGTCGACACTTCCCCAGGTTTCCTTCAATAGCACTACTATTCCTATAACTCACACTGTGAAGAACTTGGGGATTTTACTAAACAACTGCAGGAGGTCAGTCGTAAACTGTTCGCCTCAGCGGGCTCTCTGAGACGCCTTCGTAATTTTCTTCCCATCAACACCAAAATTGCCATAGCACAATCTCTTCTTCTTCCAATCTTGGACTATGCTGACGCCAGCTATCTTGATCTCTCCCAAGACCAATTGGACAAGCTTGAGCGACTTCAAAATCTTTGTATCAGGTTCATATTTGGCTTACGCAAGTATGACCACGTTTCTGAATTTCGTACTAAGCTCAAATGGCTTCCAATTCGCCTTCGCCGGAATGCCCACATCCTTTCTCTGCTTTATAATGTACTCTTTAATCCTTCTACTCCTTTTTATCTCAAAGAACGCTTTCAGTTTCTCTGTGACACACATTCTAGGTCCTTGAGATCATCGGAAACTCTTAAATTAAGTATCCGCATGCATTCCACATCGTTCTTTGATAAATCATTTACTATTCAAGCAGCTCGTTTGTGGAATGCTTTACCTATAGATGTGAGACGTGCTCAAACGCTACCAACGTTTAAAAAAATGGTGAAGGAGCATTATCTCTCACTATAATTTTTATCCAAACTGTATATCTGATATTTATTAGTATATAGATATATATATATATATATATATATGTATGTAATATTTTATTATTATTCTTATTTTATCTTTTGTATTGTTGTTTCACATTATTGTGTCTAATTAATAATATTTATGATGTTGTACACTGACCGCCCTAAATCTAACTTCTTTCGCTAAATCCATCCAAAGGTTGTCTGTAAGAGATTGCCCTGTGCGATAAGACCGCCCATTGTACACTTGTTTTGATCAAAGTTTTTCCTGTATTTGTTATGAGGTGTACAATAAAGTATATAATAAATAATAAATAAAAAAACAAACATAAAAGATACTTTTCTATCGTTCCATAGCAATAACTTATGTGGGTTAAATAGTAACACTGTTTCAGTTATTAATAACAGGGCTAAAGTTTCAACAAAATCCATTCTAAATTATGCATTTAATTATCAATGGAGTTGAATTCAATACTCCACCATGTTCATTTACGTCGAGCAATTTCAGACACCTCCCAATGTTTGAACTCGCTGCAAACGCAGATTTGACACGGTTAAATATTGAATTAAGGTGAATGCTCCAACCAGACCGCGAAATTCAAATTTTCTTACGTTTTTTGCTGCAATTTGCAGGCCAGTGATAGGTTTTATGTTGATTAAAATATTATTCGCGGCTGTAACACATATAATTATGTAGTTACAGAATTATAATCATCAATACAACGCTCTAAGTTCATAAAGCTCTAGAAATGACTTTTCCGGTTTTTTTTTTGTTCCTACGCGTTTATGATCTTGGAGGTTTTCATGCAGTTTTTTGGAGCTATATACTCTTTATCCAAAAGAAATATCAACTTATAAAAAATACATTAAATTTCTATATAATCTTGGCCTCAAAATGGTAGATTTTTATTTTTTATTACTAAGTTAAAATGTTTCATTAATCTCCTCACAACGAAACACAGAAATGAGAAATAATTATTGAAAACATGCATCTTCTCAAAAACTAACGATTATTTTGGTTTAGTACTTCCACTAATGGATAGGCAATTTAATTATGAACATTTTGGTAGAAATATTTTTTTCAAACGACCATAATTAGATTTGATAACGATTTTATTCAACATTCTGAGCGTATTCGTTACTGTCTATCTTGCGCTGTTATTGAGGGAAAAAATGCTCAAAGTTTTTTGGTCAGGGTACGGCCTTAATAAAGTAAGGTTAGTACTGTATTGAGTGTTATTATTCTACAACGAACCCGATACCACTGAACCCAAACGATGATGGCGCTATCGGTCAGCCGTCGCCGGCGCCGTCAAATTCTTCAGTAATACAATAAACATTCGCGTTTTAAATTCATATTCGTGACGATTTTCTAATTTATTTCATATTTATCGTCCTGATTTGCCTCTAAATATCGATCTAAACACTCACCATACACGGCACGCAACGTTCCAAAGATTAATTCACAGGTCAGTGAGCCCACCCATTTACAGAACCATTGCACTCAAGAACCTGTGGAACGCCTGTAAGGGGACCAATTTTCATCTTACACAACTGAATGTTTCATGGAAAAAAGGGCGAAATTTATTCAAATAAAAAAATGTATGAGCCTTTGTATAAATCAAGCCAACGAAGAAATGTTTTAAAAGTGACAAGTGTTTCAGGCTCTTTTCTCACTAATAGAAGTGAAAACTATACAGTTTTTTTCGTATTAGTCGCGGGACTATTCGAAAGAGATACCGTGGCTCCGGAATACAAAGGGCAATGAAGGAACATGGATGGGTTTTAGTCAGTAGAAGTCTGACACTCCCTCCCGCTCCTCCCAGAGCGGGGGAAGTCATTGGATTATTTCACATCACTAAAAAAAGGGGCAGACTATATATTGAAAAGACTGAGAAAAGAAAAAAAAACGATAAAGATATTGAAAGACACAAAAAATTACTTTGTGATAGCGTTATTTTTATGAAAACAATGGGTATTAAAAAGTTGAGGTGCCCAAGTAACAGCCAATAATTTCAGGTTTACTTTGTGATTCAAGCCGGGCACATTACGTTATGAAAGAGTAAAGACAAACGAGAAAGGCGCCTCGCTTTATGTACGTAAGTACCGCGGCGGAGAACGGTTCCCTAAAATTGAATTTTTCAACACCTTATAAGGATGGGCTCACATTGCAAAGGCTGAACACACTCCTTTTGTGTCCGATACCTTTCCTCTATCCTCTTTTTCAAGTCAAAAATCCCACAACTTCGCTCTTATAAACATTGGTGGATTTCTGCCCTGTGTAAAACTCATAATGTGATATTAAAAATGCTTTGCTGGCTTATAAGATTCTGTCAACATAATTTACATCCCGTTATTGATGTTGTTATACTCATAACATCAATTTATAATGGATTCCAAGAAATTGGGTTACCTCAGATGCTGGCAGTTATTGCCTTCTACGTTCGACGGAGTATGTTAAATTAATACTAAAATATAAACAAATGAGAGGAGTAACCCACATATTTTAATCTTACACAAAAGTGGAAGAAAACTATGATTTATTTTTTTGCAATTTATAGATTACATGGCAAATAAATAATTTGGAAAATTAAAAAAGTTCAAAAGAGGCTTCGGCCAATAGCCTTATTATTTTGTAAATCGGCAAAATGTAGTTTGGTAAAATAATATAACACCATGATACTTCGATGATCTAAAAATATGTCAAATAATGCTCAAAGAAAACCAGACGTCGGTCAATAGTTTTCGGTAAAATGAAATTCGAACAAAAAAAAATCGGAAATGTGATCGGTAACCCAAAGTAGGCATCTACACTTACAAAGATGAACTAAAAGACTTAGGGCTGATTTTTCCAACGCCAGATAACTTTTATTCGTGGAATAAATTTAACGTTTGACAGTTTTTGTATGGAAGAACTGTCGAAAATTCAAAATTATTCCTCCGATAAAGTTATCTGGTGTTGGAAAAATCAGCCCTTAACAAAATTAAACAGAACATGGCAGGGTAGGAAAAACATACAATAATGATTGCAATGCATTCTAAAGCAAACCTTCTACTGAAGTCAAAGCCGAACATTCATTAATTGCCACCCTTATTCCAGTTTTCCCCAACGAAGTGGTTTCCCCACACAACAAAACATGGTTTGACACGCCCAGATTTAACGCTGTAACTCCATTGACATCGCCAATTCCTTCTGAATAGATAACAGTGGACCAGCGTCCACTGAATAAATCTAACTAGTCCGTCAGTTAAATTAATAAAAAATATTTGACCCTTTTTTTGTTACGTAAACCAAATTGACGAAGATACGACGCTTTAAAAATTGTCAATGCGTCACACCGTGGTATAAATTTTAGTGCCTTCTGACGTCACGAGCCCCTACTCCCGAGTTTTGATGTGTTTTATCTTTGTCAATATTCATTGATTTACAAACACAAAAATTACGTGTTCATTATTTTCAGTACAATACTGACGTACTAAATAGATTTGCAATTTATTGACAGTGGTAACAAGCCTATTAAATGTCACCGGGAAATTGCGAACTACGTAAGATTGTAATAAATTTTAATAGATCATAATTTCTCGACATATTATGAAAAAATCTTTTTCATTAGGTACTCATACTCGGAAAGTAGGTCTAAAGTTGCCTGAAGAGCGGATTGAAAGTATTACTTTTGCAGCCCTAGGGAGAATCGTTTTTAACTGACAGCCGTCAAATAATAAAAAAAACAATGATGAAAATGTTATGGTTGAATAGATGGCCGAACACAAAAAAAAATTGTCGGGAAAGCGGCAATCCGATGTTCATTTGTTTTCTCGAGCTTTGTTCATACTTTCGTATAATATCAGAGATTTGTATTGAAACGATGAGTTCTTCAGATTCGTGTTTTTATTTTTACTTTTCTTGTATTATTTTGTTGTTATTAACGAAAAGCACAGTGTACACCTCGGGTGAAAGGCTTATTTAGTCCCTCGAACTATTGGCGCCCTCGCTACGTTCGGACGCCAAACGCCGTCTCGGTACTAAATCAGTTTCTTTCACCCCTGGATAACAATGTACTATTTTCTAACAATAAATCCCATCGTAATTCAATAGTTCCCAATATAGCCATGTGCTATTAAGAAAAAATATATTTACGACTAGCTGACCCACGCAACTTCGTCTGCGTCACATTTTCCATTAATGCTCGGCTCCTTTTAGTCTTAGCGTGATCATATGTAGCCTATATTCTTCCTCGATACATGGGCTATCTAAAACTGAAAGAATTTTTCAAATCGCACCAGCAGTTCCTGAGATTACCCCTACATACAAACTTACAAACAAATGTTACTTCTTTATAATATTAGTATAGATTTCACGCGATATTATTTTTACGCTCCACGTAAAATACTGGTATTCAGCTGAATCCGGTTTGACTGGAAGTCGACCCTGATATAGTTGGGAAAAGGCTAGGCAGATGATGACTGCGCGATATTTTGTAATTTTTCAGTGACATATACAACACAATAATAATAAAAACCATTATCTGTAAGCACAATGGCTCAGTAATATCCCTTGGTTCTTGACTGCAGGATATTTTTCGTAAGCTCGTTCGGGTAACTCGCAGACCGTCGGCGTACATCGTTCCCTTGACCTACTTAGAAGGGGAGGTCGAAAGACACTGCCGGTTTGTGAACAAACTCAGGAACAATGTCGGTTTACATGTAAAGTACCAAGCGCCGAACATTGTACGGTTACGCTAAATACTCTAACGCGAAAAGCTGGATTATACATTATTGAGACACGGTTTTTCAATATTCAGGTGACTTTTACCTGAGGTACATAAATGGCTGTTTGACTGCTTTTGTATAGCAGTCAAACAGACATATTTTCAAATTAAGTAAAAACTTCAGTTAAAAATTAGCTCCAAGTTAATGCTACATCGTGATTACTTTTATTTGCTTATTTCAATCGTCATACTTTATTAAAAATCCGAAGTCTGAAGTCACTTTTTAACCTAAGAAACCAGTTAACAGATTTATTTGAACGCATTTAAACTACATTATTGTAGCCACCTTATTTTAAATACCTACATTCTGAGCAAATAAATGAAAATTCTATTCTATTCTATATTCTACACATCGCTTGACGAATTCAGTGATAAACGAAATTACATTTTTTAAATAACTCAATTTTATAGCTAAACGTTACTCGAAAAATACGAATAGGTACCTTTGGAACTAATAAGTATCTTGAAAAGGGGTACACACTTCTGTAAACGACAAAACAGAAAACCACCCTCAATCAGGACTCGATTAATTAAGTCTAAAGTTGAGTCATGTTTTCAACCTAGTTATCAATTAATTAATATTCGTTTGTTTGTACGTAAGGACGACATTTGCTCGTCACAACATGACACAGGAGATCACAGCTGTTCCTAATCGAGGGCGTTGTAACGCGTTGGCTCAGCATTTTGTAAGGGTTGACAATAAATTATTAACAGTACCGATGACGTCACCTGATGACTTGGTTACTATGTGTTAGGTATTCATATTCATATTCATATTCATTTATTGCATTTCATGTTGTTTACAGGTTGTTACATTATGATAGTTCCAAACAATGAACCCTGCTAGGGCACAGCAATGTATAGGCGACAGGTTTTAATTAATTTATCATGCTATCATTATTCACATGATATTTTGATGATATGGAGTAATTTAAAAAAATTTAATTACTATTATACATTATGTCATTCTTATAAACTAAATAAGTAAATTATCATTTTCATATTACAATGTCATATTACAATGTCATATTACAATAGAGATTCTAAAATGTCTTTATTATCTAAGTTAATTTAATGTCAATAGATTAGTTTTACATATATTATGTCACATTTTCAGATAAAATAAAAAAATATAAAAAAAGAAATAGAAAGTACCTAATCACTAAAAATACAGGAGTGCGGCAGTAGCGGACTGATACAGTCAAAATCCAGCATATGTTGAGATAGGGACCATTTTGGCCTCCACAGATAATATACATGTTGGTAGCTTAGTTATTTTCTAGTTTACTTTAATTTTTGCTTGTCTTGTGCGATTCCAAAATAAACAAAAACCCAGGTAATTTTGAATCGGTTGTCCAAACAATATGTAAGGCCAAATTTCACCATTGCCTCCTTCTGCGAAGCAGTCATGCTAGCGAAGGAGGTGGCGGAGCGGGAGAGGAGACCCTCTCGTCCCGGCCGCCGTGGTAGACGCCGCGGGCGTCGGGGGCCACCTGGTGACCTCCGGCCACCGTAGGCGCGGGCCTGTGGACGGCGAGCTGTGGGTGGCTCGCCGTCCGTCCGTCTAGTGACGACAGGCCGTGTCGACGGCGCGTTAGTGTTCCACGCGCGCCTCAAAGAGAGTCAGCAACACAGAGGGGCCCGAAAGGGCCGACGCCTGCCGGAGTCGCGGGATTATTCGCAAGAGACACCGTGGCTCCGGAACACAAAGGGCAATGAAGGAACATGGATGGGTTTTAGTTTAGTTAGTTAGTAGAAGTCTGACACTCCCTCCCGCTACACCCAGAGCGGGAGGAGTCATTGGATGATTTCCAATCCCTAAAAAAAAAAAAAAAAGGCCAAATTTCACCAGCACTTCATTCTTCGGACGGCCTGATACATAATGATCGCAAGTACTATACGGCTGAACTTGAGCCCTCATGTGTACAATAGGAAAATACTTATTGGCTTTAGTAAACAATCATGAAACTATTTTTTTAATACCTTCATCAGCGATGAAGTTATAAAGTTTCAAAGATTACAATTAGAAAGAGACGTCCGATATGAACTTTGACGTTAAAGTCCATAACGCCTATACAGCTGCCATAGAAAACAGTGTTTTCGCGAGAGGGACAAATATATTGGTTTTAAATGATTGTATCTCGTTTATTTTTCGAGCAATTTTGAATCTATTTTCACTGTTAGGATTGTATTTTTGTATACGTTTATATAAAACTTCGTCTGCGTCACATTTTCCATTAATGCTCGGCTCCTTTTAGTCTTAGCGTGATGATGTGTAGCCTATATCTTTCCTCGATACATGAGCTATCAAATACGGAAAGAATTTTTCAAATCGGCCCAGTAGTTCCTGAGATTACCCCCTACATACAAAGTTACAAAAAAATGTTACCTCTTTATAATATTAGTATAGAAGCGATGAAGTTATAAAGTTTCAAAGATTTCAATTAGAAAGAAACGTCCGATATGAACTTTGACGTTAAAGTCCACAACGCCTATACAGCTGCCATAGAAAACAGTGTTTTCGCGAGAGGGACAGATATATTGGTTATGATTGTATCTCGTTTATTTTTCGAGCTATTTTGATTCCATTTTCACTGTTATGATCACGATTTTGTCACCATTTTTGTATACGTTTATATAAAATGTAGATTATAAATATTTTTTCGAGTATATTCCCTATTCCGGGCAAAGAGTGATTGTAATGTATGTTTTTTCAAATAAACTATTACTATTAGAGTTGTTGGGTTATTCCATCCCCGGAGTTGTTCCCCGTTACGCCCCTTGTTAGATGGGACTTCAATCTAACTTACGAAATTTAGGTGTGTGACGTGGTGTGGGTGAGTGATGCCTCTATGGATGCATCACACGATGCCTCTATGGATGCATCACACGATGCGATACGCATGCGGATGATCACCTTAAAACCTTTTATTTAATGTGATTTATTCCAAGAATCTTATTATATCGGTTTGGTATTCAAATTTTCATTAAGTTTCTTCGAGTTCCTTCCATTTTTCAAATAACTAACTAATGCTTATATTGTGGTTATTTATGTGCAATTATAATATCTCATGTTATTTCATTATTGCGTTAAAAAAATCAATTCAAGGTTGCGCAAGTAATTCACCGCGAATGAATTTGGCGAGACTGTGATCTTAAGGCATCATCATGATGAGATGTTATGTTAAAATCTGATAAATACTATCAACCCAAAAATTCAAACACAGCCCATCGTGTTAATTAACCTTTCAAAAACCAAACCAAAAATGTCAATGGTTAATATAGCTGCCATATAGGCTATCATTGAAACAGGCAGTAATTGTATATCAAACAGGCAATAATATTTAAAAATATTTACCTCACAAAAGTGAATTAAACGCCCTACATTTCATGTAGTTCATTGGTTCGCGTATCACGATATTTGTAATTAACAGATACGTATCATGCAAACACAGAAATTTGCTTTTTGAATCAACGAAAAATCGTTCACTGGCAATCGTCATATAAAACTTTGACCATGTTATCTAGTGTTACATATTCGAAACTTGTCAAGTAATACTAGCTGACCCGGCAAACGTTGTTTTGCCATATAAATTAAAAACAAGTTGTAGATTAGAAAAATCAAAAATCCGACTGCAAAACTTTTAAGAACGAGTACTGTATTCTAATTGAATTTAAACTTATGGCTCATATATATTTTTGTAACCTCCATTTAATTTCCTTCATTTTGATACCCAATTTTAATAGGTTTGGTTTAAAAAAAAATTACGGGTTACAATTTAGCGCCAAAAATCCGCAATATTGCTTTTTTTTTAAACTTAACTAAGTACACTTGGATATTTGAAATTAATCCAACGGCACATCAATAGTCGAAATCCACCCAACCGTTTGGAAAGTACGAGGTAATAAATACATTTACAAAAAACCAGCCAAATGCGAGTCGGACTCGCGCACCGTAGGTTCCGTACAAACCTGCAGGTATATATTATTAAGCAAAAGTTGCGATTTACGATTTATGACGTATTAAAAAAAAATACTTACTAGGTCTCGTTCAAACCAAAACTAAAAAAAAAAACAAACAAACAACAAAAAATATATGATATACATTAGTACCTACTTCATAATATATTTTTTGTAGTTTTATCATTCTCTTATTTTAGAAGTTACGGGGGGGGGACATTTTACCACTTTAGAAGTGTCTCTCGTGCAAACTATTCAGCTTAGAATAAAATGATTTTAGAAACCTCAATATCATTTTTGAAGACTTATCCATAGATCCACACGTATAGGATTGATTAAAAAAAAACGAGTTTTAGTTCAAAGTATGGGGAACCCCCAAAATTTATTGTTTTTTTTTTTCTATTCTTGTGTGAAAATCTTAATGCGGTTCACAGAATACATCTACTTACCAAATTTCAACAGTATAGTTGTTATAGTTTCGGAAAAACGTGGCTGTGACATACGGACGGACAGACAGACATGACGAATCTATAAGGGTTCCGTATTTTTGCCATTTGTCTACGGAACCCTAAAAACGAACATACAAACAAGATACGCGCGAAAACATAACCCTTCCTTGGCACTCACCAGTCCGACCCATTCTCAGACAAAAAAACAAATACACACAAAAAAAAATCATAATAATTATCGGTCAAGTTACGATGGAGTTCGATAACAAACACTGTGACACGAAATTTATATAATATTAGAGGAAGATTTGATAAAATTAACAATGACATTGCTGTGCTATACCACGTACCTATACCTAGTTTCTGTGCGTTCGCTAATAATAATTAGGGACAACTAGTGATGTGCAACTGGGAGTGTACAGCCAATTTGAGAGATGTTATTAGTAGGTACCTATATATATTTTGGGAATGTAATAGTCAGCATACCTCAATCAAATAATATACAGTCAGTAAAGTAGTTCAGTAGAAATGCTTGTTATGTTTTGACATTTAGGTACCTATCGAGAGTAAACACTTAGACAACAGAACTGAATAATGAGTCGAGTTGTGCGAAGAAATTTTCCTACAGAGGGACTCACCATAATATTAAACAAAATAAAATGCAGGCAAAAAAGAAACCAAAAAAAAGGCACCAAGTCCCAATGTTAAAATTAAAATTTAATTAAGACACAAAAATAAACATAAAAATACAAATAGAATTACAAATTATAACTAACAATTTAATTTATTCAAATTAATATAATTCAAGAAGTTAATAATTTAAATTAAATAAATGCAAAGTCACAGAAATTTACTTTTTTGTTTGTTAAATAAAAACAAATAGCAATACTACAACCCGTCGCTAGTGCAATAGAGATCGAGTATTGTACACCAAAATAAAATTTAACCGACTTCAAAAACGGAGGATTTTATTAATTCGGATGTTTATTAATTTACGATTTTTTAAGTATGTTTGGACATATTTCCGTCATACCTATATTTATGGGCGGATTCGAAATTATTATTTTATCGAAATAGGGTTATTTCGAAATGGTCCCATTTTAGTTTCGTAAAGGTCGGAGTGCCAACAACCAATTTTTAAACAACGTCCGCATTCGCGTGTCAGTCGCAATCGGTCAAAAATGAATAGAAATTGAGGCATTTTGACAAAAAAAGTTCGTTGCCTAAAAATTAGTAGACAGATGAAGAAGTTTGGAGATCGAAAATGAAATAGATAAGTATGGAGTGGTTTGATTTTTAAGGAGTGGCAGCAGTTTTGTAAGTCGTTGTTTTTGGTGTTGTATTTTTTTTGTAAAAATAAAATAAAAGTACAATAGCGGTCTTATCGCTGATAGCGATATCTACCAGTGAACCACTACCATAGACACATACATTACTACAACCATAAATTAATATAAATCAAATATCCACCATCACGTTTCACCATACTCTTATTTATACAAAACCATAGCTTTGAACGCCTAAATATTTCAGCAAAATATGTCTTCCCTGTTACTCGGTACAGCTTGAAACATTTTAACGATCCGAAGGTCGCACACTCGGCCGTAAAAGATTCTAGGCGAAGTAAATTTTCCAGGCGGGTGAGTATCTAAGCCCCTTATAGTTATTTAATGCAAGCCATGCCGGGATTACGCCTCGACAATGGAACATCAACAATGCAGCTTTCAGGAAATTCAGTTTCAGAATCTTTGTGTTGGCAATAAAGATCTTTTTTCAATGGTTTGCGTCAGGGCGATGAGTAGTATCCGTGGCGAACGTAATTTCTGCGACCATTTGAGCACACATCATGATTTATCTCGCAAGTTAATAACACATAAGTTAATAACAGAATGATCCGTAGGTGGGTAACATTTTTACCGAATTCTAAAACACTAATTGAAAATAATAACATTAAATACTGAAAAAAGAAACTGAAACAAGACTGAAACCATTGAGACATCAACTTTTATAAACGCATCGATGTTTGCCAGTACCGCACTCAAAAAACGAATGCTCACACTGTTTCTGACATAAAGGCCAAAATCCGATGTCTGCCAGTACCGCAATCAAAAACCGAATGCTCACACTTTTTTTGACATGAAGGCCAAAATCCGATGTCTGCCAGTAACGCACTCAAAAATCAAAGCTCACACTGTTTCTGACATAAAGGCTAAAATCCGATGTCTGCACTCAAAAATCAAAGCTCACACTGTTTCTGACATAAAGGCCAAAATCCGATGTCTGCCAGTAACGCACTCAAAACACCAAAGCTCACACTGTTTCTAACATAAAGGCTAAAATCCGATGTCTGCCAGTACCGCACTCAAAAAACGAAAGCTCACACTGTTTCTGACATAAAGGCCAAAATCCGATGTCTGCCAGTACCGCACTCAAAAAACGAAAGCTCACACTGTTTCTGACATAAAGGCCAAAATCCGATGTCTGCCAGTAACGCACTCAAAAAACGAAAGCTCACACTGTTTCTGACATAAAGGCCAAAATCCGATGTCTGCCAGTAACGCACTCAAAACACCAAAGCTCACACTGTTTCTAACATAAAGGCTAAAATCCGATGTCTGCCAGTACCGCACTGAAAAAACTAATGCTCACACTGTTTCTGACATAAAGGCCAAAATCCGATGTCTGCCAGTACCGCAATCAAAAAACGAATGCTCACACTGTTTCTGACAAAAAACGCCAAAATCCGATGTCTGCCAGTAACGCACTCAAAAATCAAAGCTCGCACTGTTTCTGACATAAAGGCCAAAATCCGATGTCTGCCAGTAACGCACTCAAAACACCAAAGCTCACACTGTTTCTGACATAAAGGCCAACATCCGATGTCTGCCAGTACCGCACGGAAAGAACTAATGCTCACACTGTTTCTGACATAAAGGCCTAAATCCGATGTCTGCCAGTAACGCACTCAAAAAACCAAAGCTCACTGTTTCTGACATAAAGGCCAAAATTCTAGTCCATTCTAATACAGGTGTTTTCGAAATACATTAGAACATTATGCTACAAATTGTTAAACATATCACTCTGCAGTAATGGTTTTGGTGTTAAATTATACAAGCAACGTAATTATTTCAGTGTTAGTTTATTTGGTTTGGAACAATGAGCTGGATATTTCAATTAGGCGGAAAACTCGAAACAATGAAAATAGTTTAGCGAGGCAAACAGTCATGGCGAACGCCTCAGGCGATACCATAGTGTTGGGTGCGGTGAACTCGAAACGGCTGTGAGCTCGTATCTTAATAATTAACTTAATATGATACACTTTTCGAAATTATAAAAAAGTCTGTTTGATATTAGGGGCTGATTTTGCAATAGTCAGATATTTTAACTAATGAATAATGCGAGCCAGACACGTTCGAATACTTTGATCAAATTGGCATGAGTTTCTGTGGGAAAGTTGTCAAAAAAAATTGTCGTCAAATGGCATGAAGAAATACGAAATTTCGATCAAAGTACTCAAACGTGTTTGCCAATTGCCTGCTTATGTAATAATATGCCTGTTTGATATATTTTCTTTACAAAAGCTGTCAAACCTGTCGACTTTGTATCTATCGCCTTTGACCTTGAGTCAGGAGCAAACCCATCTCAAGTAAGAAAATACGCCATTTTTGTTGCTCTGGTAAAGTTCATCAGTTCACATTTTAAATTCAGCCTACTTAATTTATTATCTATTCCACTTTTAATTGACTGCGCCGTTAGCACATTGTTCATAAACGCGAACGAGCATAGGACTCGAAATGCCCTAGACGGGTAAAAGTATACGAGTAATTAAATTCCTCCATTAAGAGTTTGTAAATGATATTTATCTCACAAATAAGTAACAAGTAACTCTTTTACTTGTCAATATGGTTTTAGTCATATTAATCTAGATGAGGCCGGTGTTACCTAGCTGACTGCCCTGAGGAGAAACACCGAAACAAATTCAGAGGTCATCGTCTCTTTTGAAGTCCATACAATCGCCAATAACTATGAAAACCACCAGGTTAACGTTTGAGGTGACCTTTTGAGGATAACACCACGCAGAAAGAGTATTTGTCAGTTATCCTGCAGCTTAACTTAGAACCTTTTTTTATACAAAACGGGTAAACTCTTGGCCCAAATCTCTTAAAAAAGCTGTCAAACCTGTCGACTTTGTATCTATCGCCTTTGACCTTGAGTCAGGAGCAAACCCATCTCAAGTAAGAAAATACGCCATTTTTGTTGCTCTGGTAAAGTTCATCAGTTCACATTTTAAATTCAGCCTACTTAATTTATTATCTATTCCACTTTTAATTGACTACGCCATTCGCACATTGTTCATAAACGCGAATGAGCATAGGACTCGAAATGCCCTAGACGGGTAAAAGTATACGAGTAATTAAATTCCTCCATTAAGAGTTTGTAAATGATATTTATCTCACAAATAAGTAACAAGTAACTCTTACTTGTCAATATGGTTTTAGTCATATTAATCTAGATGAGGCCGGTGTTACCTAGCTGACTACCCTGAGAAGAAACACCGAAACAAACTCAGAGGTCATAGTCTCATTTGAAGTCCATACAATCGCCAATAACATATGAAAACCACCAGGTTAACGTTTGAGGTGACCTTTTGAGGATAACACCACGCAGAAAGAATATTTGTCAGTTATCCTGCAGCTTAACTTAGAACCTTTTTTTATACAAAACGGGTAAACTCTTGGCCCAAATCTCTTAAAAAAGCTGTCAAACCTGTCGACTTTGTATCTATCGCCTTTGACCTTGAGTCAGGAGCAAACCCATCTCAAGTAAGAAAATACGCCATTTTTGTTGCTCTGGTAAAGTTCATCAGTTCACATTTTAAATTCAGCCTACTTAATTTATTATCTATTCCACTTTTAATTGACTACGCCATTCGCACATTGTTCATAAACGCGAATGAGCATAGGACTCGAAATGCCCTAGACGGGTAAAAGTATACGAGTAATTAAATTCCTCCATTAAGAGTTTGTAAATGATATTTATCTCACAAATAAGTAACAAGTAACTCTTACTTGTCAATATGGTTTTAGTCATATTAATCTAGATGAGGCCGGTGTTACCTAGCTGACTACCCTGAGAAGAAACACCGAAACAAACTCAGAGGTCATAGTCTCATTTGAAGTCCATACAATCGCCAATAACATATGAAAACCACCAGGTTAACGTTTGAGGTGACCTTTTGAGGATAACACCACGCAGAAAGAATATTTGTCAGTTATCCTGCAGCTTAACTTAGAACCTTTTTTTATACAAAACGGGTAAACTCTTGGCCCAAATCTCACCTGATGGAAAGTGACGATTAGGCCGAAGATGGAAGCGAGCTATAACCGGAATCCTCTAACACTGAGGAACTGGCTATCACACCTCTAACTGCCGGAACACAACAATGCTGTTAACATTGTTGTTATGACGACAGACTTAATTAGGATGTAGCTATGTGTAGCTTGCCAGGCGGACTTAGAACAAGTCGTACCACCAACAAAACCGAGCAAAAAATTTTCCCCCATTGGGAATCGAACCCGGGACCTCTGGGTCTGAATCAGGTGATATAACCACTAGACCACGGAGGCGGTTAGTGTCACCTGTTTAGCACTACCCGGGGACCACGTGTAGGGATTCGCTGAAGGGTATTCTCCTACGGACGCGGGTGACTCGGCCCCCTAAAACTACGAACTATGAGGAGCTCAACGTTGGTAGTACTGCTACGTACCTCAATAGCTCGTTGGTGAGTGCGGTAATAGATGAAACCGTTGGTCCTGCTTCTCCCAGGTCTTTTATTGCCATCGGAATGACAGTCAAGGACGATAGTGCCTTCTCACTCACTTCCACACTAAAAATTTATTTATCTGCCAACGAGGAGGTTTCATCAAACAATAGTTGCTCATATTAAATTGTATGACTTTTCCACAATACATTAAAAAAACCACTAAATATTAATTAACAAAATGGACGATAGTAAATACAGTCAGAAGTGTTTTCTATATACCTATTTAATTCCTGCTAAATTCACGGTTCTTGTGGAGATATTCATACTGCCGAAATCTTGTGGCAGACCTAGAAATAACCTGTGATATGGTAGTTTTCAGTAACTAACCAATTTCTGCTCTTCCCCAGGTACTCTTCTGGCTTACACCCTGGTCTCCACTTGCGTGCTGGTGCTGCGCTACCAACCGCACTCCACGAACCTGATTGAACTTCTGCCTCAGAGCCTTCGAACACCGGTAGACCCTGAAGGCACTGCCAGTGCCAACCGAGAGACTACGTTCACGGTAAGTTTTTAGAAATAGACAAGTTTTACCTGTAGGTACCAGACACGGTTATAGCCTTAACTGGTGAAAGATAAAGCGCATCGAAATTCAAGAGTGGGTACTGGTGACGTCAAATTTTAGTAAAAACAGTGCTTAAATATGACGTTACGCGAGGTATCAACGCACAGTTTCGTCTTAATTATTTGTTAACTTAACTAATTAGGGTTTTTCAGAAAAGTACTCATTGCCGTGCATAATTCAAAAACTCGAAAACCGCTCGACTTACTTTGAAAAAGCAGCAATTAATGCTTTTAAACGCGCATTCCCAGAAAGTAGAAATAATTATTGTTGCTATTTTTATTTAAGACAGTATATGGAGGCACATACCTCCTCATTCGCCTCATCTAGTTTAAAATTACCAAAACAGATTGACGTGTAAAAGTGTTATTTACAACCTACTTACAAAATAAATATCATTTATCATTTAACAAGCAGGATTGGCAAAGTTGTATGGTGACAACTGTGATTTTGCGTTTAAAATGAGACATTTGGTTGGCTACTCTGGCATTTTTATCTGCAGTAGAAATTCTATCTGTTTCTAAAGAAATTGTTTTACCACCATTAGCGCACCAGGTAATCGAATTATTATGTTGACTTTAATGTTTACAAAACCAAAAATAATCATATTATTACGAGCTCATTAAAAGTATTGATTACAAAAGTGCCACCCGCGATCCCGAGACATGGTCAAAATCAGATTCCACTGAAGCAGGCACACCAACCACACAAAACGCTGTCGAAAGTTGGCACAATAGGTGGAACACTAGGCTAAATAGAAAAAAAAACGGCCAAGTGCGAGTCGGACTCGCGCACCGAGGGTTCCGTACAAACCAGTAGGTATTAAATTATAAGCAGATGATGCGATTTACGATTTATGACGTATTAAAAAAATTACTTACTAGATCTCGTTCAAACCAATTTTCGCTGGTAGTTTATATGGTAATGTACATCATATATTTTTTTTAGTTTTATCATTCTCTTATTTTAGAAGTTATGGGGGGGGACACCTTTTACCACTTTGGAAGGGTCTCTCGCGCAAACTATTTAGTTTAGAAAAAAATGATCTTAGAAACCTCAATATCATTTTTGAAGACCATTCCATAGATACCCCATACGTATGGGTTTGATAAAAAAAATGAGTTTCAGTTCCAAGTATGGGGACCCCCAAAATTTATTGTCTTTTCACGGAATACATTTACTTACCAAATTTCAACAGCATAGTTCTTATAGTTTCGGAGAAAAGTGGCTGTGACATACGGACGGACGGACGGACAGACAGACATGACGAATCTATAAGGGTTCCATTTTCGCCATTTGGCTGCGGAACCCTAAAAAAGGAAAATATTTAAAACTATAAATGAAAATAAAAAGGAACAAAAAATACAAAATGCGAAATAGAGAGACTATCAGCGGAAAATGAATATAATCAAAGAAAAGTTGATGGTACATTTGAACAACAAAAACAATTAAGATGTGATCGCATTTTTTCAAATTTTAACCAATATTATTAATTTTAAAACATTAAGTAATGTTTAATTAAAAAAGAGTTGTTATAAGAATGATTTAGGTTTTTGTGATATTTTTATTAATACTAGAGGTTTGTTTAAATAAATTAGTTTTTTTTTTTTTTCATGCTTTTCTATGGGTATCTTTACTTATTGATAATTATTATATGTTCATAGGTATATGTATGTACCTATACTAAAAATCAATGCAAGATCTTTATTTTTTATGAATTATTGTATGCATAATCGATTTCCAAAGTAAACTTATCTAATTATCAGAGATAATTTGGGTCGCTGATGAGCCCTGTCGGCGAAGAGTCCTGTCGGCGAAGTGTCCTGTCGGCGAAGCGTCCCTCCGAACTAAAGTCTTGTCGGTGTTCAGTCTGTCGGCGTTTAGTCGTACACTCATTTTAGTTGGTACGAAGTTTCATCTTGGTCATCTAGTTGTTCCATGTCTACATAGTTGCCAACACTAGTATGATCTACAGATTACATAATAATGTGCCTCGCGCATGATATGGAGGCTTGTGTAACTAACGCAATCAGCGGGAGGTCTCTCGCTCCTCCCACATTCATGATTGGAAACTGATTATTTGTGGTTGCTATCTATGAATGACCGTCGCTTAATTCCATCGTTATGACATTTCAAAGGATTTAATCAGAACGCAATTTCATTTTGTAATTAGAAAGTCATATAGTATTATGTTGGGTTGAATTATAAGGGGGGGGGGGGAGTGTATCTATGCTTGCGCACAGACTGGTGCACTATAATATTATATTTCCGTGGCGATGGCTAGTCTCGATAAGGTTAACTATTAAAATATTCGTTAATAGACGGTTCATAGATCTTCAGGGTACCTAAAAGTCCCAAACTTCCCAATTCTGCAATTATAACTTCGCCATAAGAAAACACCATCAAAGAGAATGTTAAACTACTCATAAAACCTCCCTTGTCTACTATTCTGGAGTGACAGTTTTGCAGAAAAAGTTCAGCACTTAAAAATTCTGTTCCCCATTGAAAAATTCTTATTCGTTACAAGAAGTTTTCCCAGCTGCAGGGAAGTTTGTTAGAATTTCTGCAGATATTGCGAAGTAATTAGTAGGAGGAAGATAAATTGTAACTGGAGGAGTAGTTTTGACGTTTATTGTTCTCAAAGCTACAGTAACAGTCGAGTAATTAATATTTTTTGATGAGAACAAACAAAAGATCAACAAAGGCGAACAATTCGTTTTATTAAAAGTTTCATAACTTTTCCAATACCTATTTTTAAACTTGTATTTTAAGCAACAAGTATAAGCGGAAATTGAGATCCGAAACTGAGAAACATATTTCCTTTGCTTTAAGTTATGTTCACCTACATTTAATAGGAATTTTTAAGTTGTGCCTACCTAGCTTTAAGTTAGCCACCTTCATGTAGTATAAGTGTCTTTGAAAATAAAAGGTTTCATATACAAAGCAGTTACTATGAAGTAGATTATACACTAAGTCCGTCCGACATCAAGCGACGGCGTTATTTCCATGTAAATTATGTCAAAGACACAAGTATAACGTAGGAAGTGAAAAAGCGTGGTAAATGAGGAAAATAGACAGGCTGTTAACATGTATCGTAGAGCAAGCTGTATATTGGGCGGCGAAGAAAATAAAGCTTGCCTGCTTTGAGGATTGAGTTAACAAGGAAAAGCAAAGATTACTAAGGAAAAACTCTATTTGCTAGCGCACTCAATTCATCAGTGACAACAACTAACTTGAAAATTATTTATGAAAATAGCTGATTTTCTTCGAACATACTGATTTCAAAATAATGCAAATAAAAATTGTAAAATTCGAATCAAAACGATAGAGGATGAGAATTCTACAAAACAAACTTAAATAACGTAGACATTAGAAATTAAAACGAATGTGAAAATTGTAAATAGAACCTGACTTACCTACTATCACAACTTACAAAAGATAAGAAATGACCGTCGCCGTTCGATTATTAGTTACCTCTTGTTCGACTATTTTTCTCATTTTCTCGGAAAATATCTCCCTTAGTGATAAAATCCTCGCACCAATGTTTGGTGAAAGGAAATATAGTTTTCGTTTATTGGCTGGCACCTCGAGATAGAGAGGTTATTAAAGAGAGATATCGGTTATTTTAGAGGCAAAGGATTTACACTGAGGCTTGTTTCTTTTCAGTTATTTTGTAAGATATTAGAACCGCAACAGTTTTAGTAGAACTCAGATGAGATGGTACTAATAAAATTAAGCTGAAGAGTTTGTTTGTTTTGACGCGCTAATCTCTGGAAGTACCAGTCGGATTTGAAATATTATTTCTGTCCACGTTAGCCACATTCGTCAAAGACATATTATACATAACCACATTCGGCTTTAGGCTACACGGAGTCGCGGTTAAAAGCTGGTAATTGATAAACAAAGAAAGTTTTTTCAGAACTCAAATAATATTGTTGCCATACCTATTACTGGAATCAAAAGTAGCTCACAATTTAGGACCCATTAGTTTCAGTGTTAATATACAATCCGTGGTGCTTGGCCAGTTGTATATGTCCCTTGGTGCTTGATAACGAGGGAAATGGAAATTATATTTATTTGTTCCTACTCCTCCGCTGTACTCTTCTGATAAATTTCGTCGCAAGGTCCAAGACAGTTGAATCTTTTCTCCGGGACTCGTCAGGCTTCATTAGCTCGGCGTTTTTCTGGTGGTCGCCACTGTTGAATGGAATGTGTGGCGGACTTGTCACAAAATAAAAAAAATTGAAGAACTCTTTTTTTTTACAAATCCCGACTAAGCAGAGGACGTTGTTAACATATATGTTGACCTTATGCAACTGACTTTACTGTTATCTCCGCACCACGTGTGTCACTGGCATTTTGACTGACATGATTGGTTAAGATTTCTCCGTTTCTCCGCTTCGCTGCCTCGCTCCGCGCAATATACAGGCTGGTATTGTGATTGAGAGGAAGTTCCTGCCTCTGGAACACTAACCACCGATAGTTTAAACCCTCCTCCCGACACCGGCGGTACTACGATTTATTAAAAGAAATGGTTACCTATCATAGGGTCGAAAAATATTTGACCAAATTACATTTCACCTAAAACTTTTTTGTTAGTTCGAAATTTCATTTGGTCGAAAAACTTTTCACCGAAGTTACACTTTGCTAAAATAGCATTTGATCTAAGTATTGTGTGTTGGAACATTCATTATGCCACTGTTTATATTACCATATTTTCATTTAAGTTCAATACGTCGTCAAAGAAACAAAAATAAAGTCGTCGTCAAAGAAATGCGGTTTTGAGTTGTCCCAGTAAGAAGTGCATGCAGCTTGCAGCATTCAAGCAGGCATATGGCAGCATGCAAGCAGGCCTGCATCGTTCAAACCAACATGCAACACGCTAGCAGACAAGCAACATCCAGCAAGCATTGTTTCTGTCACTGCTCCGGCGCTGCGGGGTTTGGGCAGCCCCACGCGAGCTTATCATTGCAGATGGTATTAACGCTCACCTGCTCCTCAGCTCGCAGGCCACCGAACCCCTCCGTGCCTACGTGTGCTTAAATTACACCCTAGATGAAAGGCAGACCAGACTGCGTAAAGTCGGTTTTGCAGCGATTCGTTTCTGTCTCATTTTAGCTTAACATAATTGACATTTTGAGAAGCTCGTGGCTAAATAATAACAGCCACACACGGCGATCTTCAAGGTTAAGCAACGCTTGCCGAGGTTGGTCTGTGGATGGGTGACCATATTAACATATCGAGGTTCCTCCGTGCCTCGGAAAGCACGTTAAGCTGTTGGTCCCGGCTGTCATTTGGAGATCTTTGGCAGTCGTTACGGATAGTCAGAAGCCAGAAAATCTGACAACAGTCTTGCCAAGGAGTACCGTGTTACCCAGTTAATGGGTTGTGGAGGTCTGGTAGGCAGTCGCTCCACGTAAAATACTGGTCTTCAGCTGAATCCGCCCGTACGTCTGTCTGCTAGCGGGCTGTATCTCAAGAATCTTAATAGGTTGACAGTTGACATTTTTACAGATTGTGTTTATCTATTGCCGCTATAACTACAAATAGTAAAAATTACAATGGGTTCCCATACAAGAAACGTCTTTTTTCGGTTTATTGTCTGGTTTCTAATATTGCGTAAGTGGACAGTATTTATCATCGTGACTGTACCACCGTTCCCTGTGGTATGAACACGACAGCCATTGACAAACCGTTGCTTGAAGGTTGTCTCTCATTTTGCTCATACAAATCAAACGCAGCCTTTGTTATGAACCTTTCATCAAGCCTACGCAAAACACGTTATGTACTAGGACTGAGGCGTATTTATCGAAACAGTTAAAAAAAACAGGTATTTCAAAGTAACAACATGAAACAGGTATCTCAGAACCGAAATAACAGCTCCTACCTATTTCGCCTGTTCCTCAAACAACCGTAGTAGCCGTAACTCAACATACAAAACGAAACAACCTGGAACAGCTATGTGAAACAGTTTCAAATGGAACATGCTCCATTCGACAGTTCTTCAGTTCCAGACAACATCTGTTCTTTGGATCAAGCTCTTTGCTCCTCTGGTTCATTGTGATAGAAAGAGATACAACCTGTTCCCTGCCTGTCACTGTTTCCGACCTTTTCAGTAGCAGGTACTGTTTCTGAATCTGTTGCAATCAATGAGTCTTTAGTTCCAGTGGAACAGGCTGTTTTTTTGGAACTGGTTTTTGGAACTGTTTTCTTCTTGGAACTGAAACAGGTGAAACAGGTTTCTAATTTTATCTGTTCCAACCCACTCCTATTATGTACTTCAAAAGCTGGTTGAATGTATGTGGCGTATCGACGAGCCAATAATAATGTATAAGGTGTTACAATAATAATGACTTGTTGACAATAATTACACTAATATCAAATCAGAAAATGCAAGCGAATGAATAATAAAACAACTAAAAATGTAAAGTAATCCAAAAATAATTGTGAAGGTAAAATAGGTATTTAAAAATAGTATCTAACTAATTGAAAACGAAACGCTAAAATTTTAAAGCAAAATCAAAAATAACAAATACAAAATAACAATAATAATAAAAAGCGCCCTTCCTCTCTCCTAATTATTTTGCTGTGCCCGACAGGGTCCATAATTGTTTCTAATTATTAATTTTACCACCTGTATGACATTATGGATTGCAATAAACGATTTGATTTGATTTGATTTGAATCAATACTAATATTATAAAGCAGAAGAGTTTGTTTGTTTGTTTGTTTGGTTGAACGCGCTAATCTCAGGAACCACTGGTCCGATTTGAAAAATTCTTTCAGTATTAGATAGCCCATTTATCGAGGTAGGCTATATATCATCACGCTAAGACCAATAGGAGCGGAGCAATAATGGAAAATGTTTCGCAGACGACGTTGCACGGGTCAGCTAGTTTGTTATATTCATTAGCTTTTGCCCGCGACTTCGTACGCGCATATCCCGTTCCCGTAGGAATTTGGGAAATTCTCTGTTAGTGTTCTGCTACACTCCTCAAAGAACCTACCAAATTTCAGCTTCCTATGACCAGTAGTTTCGGCTTGCGTTGTCTGTCAGTCACTCAATAACGGAAGAATTTTATATACCTCGTCCCCCGCGGCTTCGCTACCGTCAACTGGCAACTTTATATACCTCGTCCCCCGCGGCTTCGCTACCGTCAACTGGCAACTTTATATACCTCGTCCCCCGCGGCTTCGCTACCGTCAACTGGCAACTTTATATACCTCGTCCCCCGCGGCTTCGCTACCGTCAACTGGCAACTTTATATACCTCGTCCCCCGCGGCTTCGCTACCGTCAACTGGCAACTTTATATACCTCGTCCCCCGCGGCTTCGCTACCGTCAACTGGCAACTTTATATACCTCGTCCCCCGCGGCTTCGCTACCGTCAACTGGCAACTTTATATACCTCGTCCTCCGCGGCTTCGCTACCGTCAACTGGCAACTTTATATACCTCGTCCCCCGCGGCTTCGCTACCGTCAACTGGCAAATTTATATACCTCGTCCCCCGCGGCTCCGCTACCGTCAACTGGCCACTTTATATACCTCGTCCCCCGCGGCTTCGCTACCGTCAACTGGCAACTTTATATACCTCGTCCCCCGCGGCTTCGCTACCGTCAACTGGCAACTTTATATACCTCGTCCCCCGCGGCTTCGCTACCGTCAACTGGCAACTTTATATACCTCGTCCCCCGCGGCTTCGCTACCGTCAACTGGCAACTTTATATACCTCGTCCCCCGCGGCTTCGCTACCATCAACTGGCAACTTTGTTATTTTTTTTTCGTCATGTCTGTCTGTCCGTCCGTCCGTATGTCACAGACACTTTTCTCCGAAACTATAAGAACTATGCTGTTGTTTTTCATCAAACCCATGCGTGTGGGGTATCCATGGATAAGTCTTCGAAAATGATATAGATCTTCGAAAATGATATTGAAGTTTCTAATTTTTTTTTTTTTCTGAACTGAATAGTTTGCGCGAGAGACCCTTCCAAAGTGGTAAAATGTGTGTGTGCCCCCCCCCCCCCTGTAACTTCTAAAATAAGAAAATGATAAAGCTAAAAATAATATATGATGTATATTATCATGTAAACTACCAGCGAAAATTGGTTTGAACGAGATCTAGTAAGTTTTTTTTTTTTAATACGTCATAAATGGTAAATCGCAACTTTTGCGTATAGTAGATATTTATATTACCTACAGGTTTATACGGAACCCTCGGTGCGCGAGTCCGACTCGCACTTGGCCCGTTTTTATTTATATAGATTAGGATTGTACCTACTATTTTGTATGTATATAATGTGGACAAATAAATAATTGGCCTTCTGTTACAAACTGAGTTGAGTCTGTTTATTGGGCACAATATTAAGATGGATTCAGATCTTTTTCTTGGATATTTTTGGTTAGAAGCCTGAACGTGTTAAAATTTGTCAATTTATGTATTTTAAAGGGACCCTAGAAATTTTAACCACGAAAGTTGTTCGTTTTTAATTAAATCTATTTTAGGGACTTTTGTTCTTTGAACATGTCAGCCCTGTTAGAGTTGTTAATAATGATGTGTTCTAAAACCCCTTAAGAGGTTTTAAGTTTGTTGTGTTACAAGTTGTATAAGCTTAACGGTAAATATATTTTGGTCTCTAGAGCCTAATATGGGCTCATAAGTTTAGTCACACCCACGCAACAGAGGACCTTTCAGGTAAGCGAGGCCTCCTACAATTTCGGCCTTTATAGGTACTTAGCTTGTGACTTAAATACAGGGTGGATATGTTTTATGGGCGACGATGGCTAAATCCGTAACTGTGGGGACTAATCACAAATATTAAATGGAGTTTCTTGTCCGATTTTTATCAACACTAAAACCGCATAAGTTTATGGAAGTTAAAATTTTATACAAAGCCGTATCCTACTTTTTTTTTTACTTGTAATTGGTTTGCTCTTGACTCTAGTCTTACTCAGAGATGACAGAGACAAAGTCAACGTCTACTTCCCAGTTCCTTCCAGCTATGTGTTTTGCACTGCTTCCCAGACATGGGATCCGTAGTTAAACTAATGGCTGAACTGCGAGTAGCCCTATCCAAACAATAAAAAAAAAGTTGCTTTTGTGAAACCTCTAATGGTGGCGTTTTAGTTTTCATCAAATTTGTACTCCAGACATCTTAAGCTTCGCCATTCTTCATACATTTGGTTTAGGCCATCAAAGTTTTCTTCGCGAAATCGAAATCCGCGAATCGGCAAACGTAAGGTAGGACGCCCTCAGGCTAGGTGGAGCGACGATCTTCGCAGGGTGGCTGGTAGCAGCTGGATGAGAGTTGCCAGTGATCGAGCCAAATGGCGTGCACTTGGAGAGGCCTATGTCCAGCAGTGGACTGTTATAGGCTGATGATGATGATGATGAAGTGAATTTGTCGGCAGATGTTACTTGCACATTCGTGGATGGATCGAATCGAATGGATCGTTTTAGCAACTAATCAATCTCATGATTAAAGGAAAATCTGCCTTTGGAAATAATCTTGCGGTAATTTTAAAGGGTGAAATTGAAGGCTTTTAACGAAACATAATTATTTTATGAAAAAGTCGCTTGTTGAATATGTTGAGGGTTCTTCTGAACGCCGTGATGGATTTTGAGATGTTTTAGACAGTCTGAAATTGTGTACCATATATTTTATTCAAAACTAGTGGCCCGCCCCGGCTTCGCCCGGATATATTTATTCCCAAAAAACCCTTGCCCTGAAAATTACTAACACAAAACAAAGAACTATCTTTGAGTAAACCGTCACGAAGTTAGCGTACCTACATAGGTACATTTCGGCGATTTATTTTCTTTTTGTGGAAATAAACATGTTTCGTCAAATCGTTAAAACCGTGCGAGGCAGGGGCAGATTTAACTATAGTTAAACTATTAAAACCCATTTGAAATAATCGTTATCAAACGAACCGTTAATAAATCCACATAAGTACTTGAATTCTATCTTCTATCAAAATCGTTAACCCAAAACAGAGAATACCAATAAAAAAGAATTAAAGTAAACTTAAACGTACCTAAAACCTTTTTTAGGTACCTATTGCGTGTCCCTAACCATTAATAAACAATATCTATTTAGAATCTTTTACGTCACATCATTGGACCTGGAAAGTATCTATAAATTTTCCCTGAGTCTTATTTTTCTACGCAAACTGCTAACCTTTATCTTTTAGTAAAATACCATTTAGTTTCACAGCAGTTTTCTTTCCTATCTTTTAAAGAAACAGATGTAACTGCAATGCTGAAACTTGAAAAGAACTGTGCCGCGCGCTGCGACCGCTTCAAAATAAGTACTTAGGTGATTTTAAGAGAATTGCTGCTCAATGTGAAAGTTTAACGTGGCTTTAAGTGCAAAGATTGTCATTGTATTGATACACTTTATTTTTTTTTCTCATGAGTTTTCGTTAAAAAAACTTTAGATGGGTTGTGAAAGTACATACATAATCAGTCTACCTAGCCTTTTACAAACCATGGATATATAGGGGCTGGTTCCTGAGCTAACCGGGTGCAGCCCATTTGATCTCTCTGCTGCATTAATATGCTTAAATGCTCTATGCGCTATATAACACAATATATTTAGAAACAATCGAAATAAATGAGAAGTCTCAAATATTTATTGTTACAATTTAATTTTGATTTTATTGAGTCTCTGTTGTGAATTGTTTTTTATTTTATTTTGTGAATTTTGTTTTGTTTGAATAATTTTTTTAATTTGTGTTAAATGCGGACCTATGTAAGCCTGAAATAAGCTTATTAATAAATCAATCATTTAAGCAAAAGAAAAAGGTACCTCAAGTCACACATAGACATTTTTATGTTTTTTTAGTTATCTCCTCACGGAAATAAGTTGTCTAAAAACTATAACCACATAAATATTCCGATAAACTGTAAAAAAACAAGAAAAAAATATACGTTCATTAGTGAGGCGTCAACGCTTGAGCTCCCCCGTTGAGTGGCAGTCAATACCACTGCACTCATTTATCTCCAAGCCCACTTAAGAGAATTGCTTCACATTCCCTCCACGGTTCGCCTGCACCCCTGGCCCATTTTCTAACCAACTTGTTTAATTCACGGAAGAATATTGAGAAAATACCAATTTAGTACGTATTTCGGTATGTTTGCTAAGCATCCACGTGTTTGTGCAGAGTTTTTGAATAAAAATAGATAATAACATGTGAATATGTGTGTAAATTTTACGTATTTTATTTAAGGAAACATGAAGATTAGGAAAATTAGAAAAAAAACAACCAAGTGGAGTCAGACTCTCATTTGAAGGGTTCTGTACCATAAATCGAAAAAAGCACGTTTCTTGTATAGGAGCCCGCTTAAATTTAATTTAATTATTTGTTATTATAGGATAGGAGCTCCTCTAGTATTTTTTGTCATAGCGGCAATTCCTGCCTGCATTTCAACTGACACTTATGACGGGTAAACGGATACAAATCAACCGGTTGATTCTGTAAACATGTCGAAATTAAAAAAAAAAGCTTTTATTTCGGGTGGCATAGACCCATAGAAAAATAAAATTAACCTAGTCAACACAGTACACGCTTAATTGATATGACTCGCCACACCAACACAAGTCATAACCCAGTGATATTGGAAGGGACAATTGAAACGTACAGCTTGTGTTCAGAATGCTGCTGTTGCTTCCCCGCATACGGGCCAGCAGAGAAGGTTTGGGTGAAGTGATCTCGAAGTGACCATCATTCCATCTTGATTACTGGGATTGGCAGCTCACTTCGTGATCACTTCACCCAAGCTTTCACTTCGACGTGTTTACAGAATGGGCTTGTGTCCTGAAAAAACCAATTAGTCCGTCAGTTAGATTATCAAAAAATATTCAAACCATGTTTTTTCTTTTATTACGGGAACCAAAATTGACGAAGTTACGACGCTTTTAAAATTCTCAATACGTCACAGCTTCGCATAATTTTTAGTGAGTCGTGACGTCACGAGCCCCCTCCCGAGTTTTGATGCGTTTTATCTTTGTCAATATTCATTGATTCACAAAAACAAAAAATACGTGTCCATTATACGACATATTTGACGACACGGTTGGCGCAGTGGTTGAGCGATTGACTGCTGCGCAGCATGTCGCGGGTTCGATTCCCGCACGGAACAAATATTTGTACGGCCTACATGTATTTGTTCCGAGTCTGGGTGTTTTCTGTCTGATAATATGTATGTATTTAGAAAAAAAAAAAATGTATATAAGTAGTTTATCAGCCATCTCGTTACCATAACACAAGCATTAAGTTGCTTAGCTTGGGACTATATGGCGTTGTGTGAAATGTCCAAGGATATTATTATTATTATTATTATTATTATTATTTTTCAATACTCTAACTGACGGACTAAATAGTTTTGCAATTTGTGGATGATGTAATCTAGCCTATTGCACCTCAATTTTGTGAGATGTAATTGGATGTGCAGATTCTTCTTGTCGTGTGTGTAGTATGGTCTAACAACCCCACACAGCCTAGCGTCAGAGTTTCTAAACTACACATGCTTTAAGAGCATCGTTTTTGACACGCATTCCTGTGTCCGACTCTTTTAATAATCTATGGGGCTTTTAGAGAGCTTTAAAAGCTCCCTTTGCACAGCGTGACAATGCGACCACCATTTTTCGAAACAATCGTACTACTTCGTAGAACATTTTCTATAAAACGCGATGTCGAATAATCGCGTCACGCTGTGAGCCTTCAACAAGACTTTTATTAAATCTTTTAGTAAATAAACATAAGTAACCATGTCTACGGATATGAATGTAATAAGGATAACATGGTATATTAAAAGCAAACCACATTATTATTGTTTCATCTTCTTGGTTCAAATGTCAATCCTTATGTTCTCAGAATTTGATTCTATGAATACCTTGGCAAATAAATTTCCTAATTGCTTAGAAATAGGTTTGCCATTTGCCAAAGTGTACTTTTTATGATGAGCCAGATCATTATTTCAATCTCAAGTGATAGAAAGCGATGGTTGGGGTCTACGACGGAACAAGCGTGTCTTGAAGATGCATTTGCATACATGTATTGTGTGTATGTCTTACTCTTCTTAGGGCACACAAAAAAAAATACAAAATCCTTTATTTCAAATATACCAGTTACAGGCACTTTTGAATAGTCAAGTTCTGCCAGTCAAATAGATGAAGCTAATCCTGCCGCGCTAGCGACAAGAGCAGCGGGTTGTTCTGCAACATAGGTAACACACCCACCGACCCCGTCTCCAGCGCGGCAGTTGCACGTTCCAAAGAGTAGATCCTGTGGAGAAGAACGTGCAAGAAACTCCATGGACACTCTTTTAAACCACCACAGACTCAGAGACACTTCTGCTGTGTGGAACATACTAAATGAGGAGCAACATCAATAAAGACAATGTTGATACAGCAATCAATCATACAAAATTCAACATTATGATGATTTTCGCTACCCATAAGCTGTCTCTTACGCTACATCGTAGGAACACACTCTCGAATTAAACCAGTTACCGCGTCCCACCAATAGCCCCGTAATGAAGACATTGCACGACAACCTGATTATCAGCTGGCCGGCTGATTAATTCTGACCTAAATTAAATTATGGCTTGAAACAACCGAGCTCGGGTGTATATGGCATGTAGGTTAGGGAAGGGACGAGCGAAACAAATCGTAATTTGCGTAGCGCAAAATGAGTAGGTACTTATGTAGTTCCCACACATAGAGGGACTAAAGGAGTGCTCATTGTGAGCTTCCCGTTTCTAAGTGATTATGTCACTTAGACCATCAGAAATGCCCTGGTATGTTTAAATCGACGACGTGACGCATGACAAACTACACGGTGAAAAGCTGCCGCTTGATTCTGTAAACATGTCGAAGTGAAGTCGTGGGTGAAGTGATCACGTAGTGAGCTGTCAAACCATACAAATAAGATGAAATGACAGCTCACTTGTCGTTCACTCCACCTAAGTGAACACGGTGAGATGTCAACAGAATCGACCGGCTGCTGAATATCTAACAAGTGTTACTCACTTTCTTAAGGCATGGAATTATTAAGTACCCTACCTACATAAATATGTGGTAGAAATAAAATTATGGACTTCAATAAATAAAATTATGGACTTAATAAAATATATGATTAGAAGAAATAAAATTATGGATTACCTACTATTGGTAAAAATCATTATACATTTACTGTCCGACTCAAACCCTTATCTACCAGAACGTAGTAAAATAATATATTAAATTCGCATTTCGAAATTTTATTTCCAAATTACTTCATATTTTCCTCCCTTTGTTACCAGTAATCGGATTTTGTAAGCCGGGCGTTGTTATTTAATGATTCCTCTCTGTGATGTAATGAAGAGAAAACTTTTTTTTTCATATTTGGTTTATTTTTATTGGCATGAAAAATTAAAAACAAAACGACAGGAACAAACCCGCTGAGGCTATTTATTGTACTGTTTCTTCTATGTATTGATATCTATACTAATATTATAAAGCAGAAGAGTTTGTTTCTTTGTTTAGTTGATCGCGCTAATCTCAGGAACTACCGGTCCGATTTGAAAAATTCTTTCAGTGTTAGATAGCCCATTTATCGAGCGAGGTTATATGCTATATATCATCACGCTAAGACTAATAGGAGCGGAGCAATAATGGAAAATGAACGCAGACGAAGTTGCGCGGGTCAGCTAGTAATTTTGAAACCATAATAATATTTGCCAGACTTTGATGCGGCTTTCACTTACTTGAAACTTGAGAAAGGCTTAGGTCTACCTACATTAATATTCCATTACTCAAGCACCATCCCCGCGTCGGCGCGGTTCTCTAGGTACATATGATGCTCGTCATCTATGTACCTATGTATGTTTTCCGAACTAAGGAGTCAGCTTCCAGTATAACAGGATGTAGCTAAATTACAAATTTTTACATGGAGCGACTTTTTATCTCATCTCCCTAACCCGGTTTGTGCAGGAATGGGGTTGGGCTGGTTTTTGGACTTCGGACCTTTTTTAAGGATGGCAAATCATGACATGACCCCCCGTCCGCTCTGGGTGGAGAAAGAGTACTGACACTCCCTTTGAATAAAATAAAAACTATAAATAAAAACCGAAAACCAACACTAAAGTTCAATTAAAACCACGAGTTCACGCCATCCTTTGATGAAAAAATACCTTGTTTACTTTAGCTACGTCAAACACGCGCCAATGAAGTTTACCCGTTGCAGGTCCATCATTTTGTTTCATCTGGGCTAAATTCAGGCTCGCAACAAAGGGTGGCTTCAATGAATTCCGCTCTATCCGACCAACAAACACTGCAATGTCAACGGACAGCGGAAATTGCGGCACAGTATATTTATTTGTTACCGTTGAGGCGACGTATCGGCAACCAACTTGACTATGGTAAAACCTGGAGCAAAATAGCCTCGGTAAACAAGAATTTTTGTTATTTAAATTCACGAAAAGGCAATTCGGAGGAACACGGACGGATTTTAATCAGTTAGAGCGGAAACGGAAGGGAGTGTCAGAACACTTCCTTCCGCTTCGTCCAGCGCGATAGGAGTCATTTGATGACTTCCCATCCTTAATTTAATTAAATTGTAGTATAATTATATTCTACTTTCAAGATAATTTCCAATTTACTGCTAATTGTTTATCTGAAGTGTTAAAAAATACGCTGACGTTACATCGGTTCAATATAATGAGTAACAGTTATCTTAGTAAGCCTTTAGATCCGTTATCAACCAAGATTACCTAATTCTAAGCAGAGGATTATGAAACTCTTGTAAATACTCTTCACGGGCTTAAATGGTTAAAAGGTTAACAAAGTATTACGTAACCTACGGTGGTTTTTATAAGTTGTTTCTAGATATATTCGTATTAATAGTTACTCTGCTATAACTTATTTTTCGTTTATTCATTTTTAGGGTTCCGTACCCAAAGGGACAGAAACCCTACGTTATTATATTCTAAACTAATCTTTCTTAAGATTTACGAGAATCTTTCTTTTATAGTGACCAACATGGCTGATCTTTGGTATTCTTTCCAGGCGCACGCGTCGACGCACATCATGCCTCCGAGCCAGCGTGTCATGGTCCGCCGAGTCACCAGAAGGTAACATGCGAAATGCGAATGTCTTGCGAATGTGCCCTGCGAAAGGCCGGCCGTACCCTCATATCAATAATTGTTATGTGTATCCGCTTGCGGCTACAGCTAGGCCTCCCTTATTGAGAATCTATGTAATTCTTAATAGTCTTGATGATCCAGTTTTTTCCTGTCCAACTTTCATTATGCAATCAATGCCTACTTCACCAAAATCGATTGTCTTTAAACGTTCATTTGGCAGTATGTTAAACAGTCTGTCACAATGATCGAGATTAAATTTAATGTAGCAGATTTCGGTGAACTAGTGCTTTTGTCTAAAAAAAATGGGGTCCTTTTGGTAACGTCTTTTTACAGTAACTTTTAATGATTCTATCATGCGTTATTTTAATGCGATTAAAGTTGAGGCTTTGAGACATTTGCTCTTGAACTATAAATGTTTCCAGCTCCCCCGATTCCGATGACACCCTGCCAGGCGATGAGAGTGAAGAATACCGCGATGACACGTTCCTGGTCGGCTCCAACACCGGAAACAACTACTACGGTAAGATTTTGTTCCATCTTGGTGTTTATGCCGACGCACATAACGGTTAAAATGTAACTGTTTAAAACTGTGACTGTCATTTGTTTTTGTTGCTAAGCGATCTGATAATTATGCTGGTTACTGCTTACTTTTTTAAACAGAATGTTGTCTTGTAACCATTTTTTATAATAGTGGTTGCGCACCAACGATACCGCTCCGAAATTCGTGAAGTGATCACTTCACAATTTTCTGTTACAGCAATTTCAACGAATTGGTAGTGTACGAAAGCGTCGGGTCTAAAAAAATAGTTCCGAAGAGTTTCGGTTCGCCTTTATGTAATTTTTAGATTTACTATTATATTATTTTAATATATGCACTCGAATCCTTGGAATTTCAAACATAGTTTTTAGAGACACGCCCCAGGGTTCTCTTTGGTTATATTCGTGGAAGGCTTTTTGAGAGAATTTCATTAACAATGTAGGAACCTTCTCGTCTTTATGATACATAGAAATAAAAGCATAGATACCAATATTGTAATCTACAAAAATAGGTGATATGTATATGAAAACTTAAGACTTAGGCATTGGAAATATTTTCAGGTTTTGGTATTACTTCTTAGAAAAAATAGCAGCTATCTCTATCTTTCAGTAGGGTACTCTGAATTAAACTGAGATCTTATAGAAAATAAAAAATAAAACTATGCTGATCTCGAATAAATCTGACCTTTATGGACGCATGCTTGTAGTTACTAAATAATTATAATTTTCATCATAATCTGCCTAGCCTTTTCCTTACTATATTGGGGTCGGCTTCCAGTCAAACTGGATTCAGCTGAATACCAGTATTTTACGTGGAGCGGCTGCCTACCAAACCTCCACAACCCATTAGCTGGGTGACACGGTACTTCTTGGTAAGACTGACTAAAAAATTATAATTTTTCATTAATTTAAATGGTTACCAAACAAGCTTTATCGTTCATAACATGTGTATAGCTACCTATTTCACTCAACAAAAAAATAAATTTCCCTTCCACACTTATCTCACAATAATTTGGCCTTTCCTGTGAGCATAAACTTCCGTCAAGTCCCTGTTTAATTTCCCTTGTGATATGAAAAATAATAGAAAATGATCACAGATATTTGCCATCGGAATAAATCGTGTTTGAATATGCCAGTATATTGATATTTGCCTTACAATAATAATGGACCCTTGGCATTGCGTGTTCGCGTCATAATGGGGAATATGCATGAAAAAAAATATTTATTATCTTAACAATTTATCTAAAAATATAAAAGTAATAGTGAAAATAGAATCAAAATTACTCCAAAAACAAACGAGATATAACTATTTTAAACAAATATATATCTGTCCCTCTCACGAAAACGCTGCTTTCTATGGCAGCTATATAGGTGTCATGGACTTTGACGTCAAAGTTCATATCGGACTTCTCTTTCTAATTGTAATCTTTGAAACTTTATAACTTCATAGCTGATAAAGATATTTGAAAAAAAAAAACATGATTGTGTACTAGAGCTAATAAGTATTTTATTAAGCAAATAAAATAATCGCATGCATATTCCCTTAGAGCAATTATAAGTTGTTATAACTAAACGTCGATTGAATACGTCATCATTTGTACACTTTTAACAATCAACCATATTATTTAAATTAGAATCTTAAAGTAAATATTTACTTTGTTAGGACTGCCATTATAAAAATCTGATTCATTTAAGCGACAGATGTAGTTCGATAACTTAAATACAGCTTATCTTGTGTTAGTTTCTGTGGACTGGAGCAACATAATAATGCGAGGACGATTCAATAATACGTTTTTATAAAACATGTTTCTAAATTCAATCTATACTTATATTATTATAAAGAGGTAAAGTTTGTGAGTATGTGAGGTTGGGGTTAACCTCTGGATCTCCGGTTTTGAAAATTCTCTTACCAATAAAAAGCTACACGTTATTTTGTGAGTTACGGATAGTCAAAAGCCAGTTAATCGAGCTCCAGTCTTTCCATGAAGTACCGGGTTTACCCAGTAAATGGGTTTTGGAGGTCTGGTAGGCAGCCGCTCCGCATAAAATACTGGTACTCAGCTAAATCCGGTTTAAATGGAGGCAGACGATGATTTTGTGAGTGTCATTAAACCGAAAAATACCGCCCAACGAAGTGTCAGCTAGTGTCTAATAAAAACTTATCAAATGTTTTGTGCATTAATGCGTCTCATCGTCTGTGGGAGCTTCGAAAATGATCACAGAAATTAAATTTAAGCGTTTTTCAGAACGCGGTTGTAATGTACCCAAAATAAAAGTTCTTGAATCCAAATTCGTCAAAACCGCCACATTATATAAAAACCCTAATCCTTCTAAGAGGAGATGATTTCCAAGTCCAGGTTCTTTAGCTACCAGTATTAAAGGAGCGCCATCTATGTGCAGTTGGCGGTGGTTCCTCGGGCAGCAATAGCAGCTGCAGCCGGTTCTTCGCAGCCGTGTCCCGTCAGCTGCACGCCATGAGCTACCTGTGTCCTGGACTGTTCCCCTGGGTCGACTGCGGACCGGCTACAGAAATGAGCGGTGAGTTCCACGTTTTGGATCTAGCAGCATTTAGTAGCATGGGCAACTGATACTTTGTTTCCTATGGAATTTGGGCTAACAGTCGAGGCCTCAAGAGACCTCAGACGTAGTAACATTCTATTAATAAGGATGCCTATGGCACTTGCCTCACCGCCCACGAGGAAGCGATCAGCTATCGACTATTTTCTCGCTGAGGAAACGGACAAATATATAGATGCTGTGTAAGTAAAAGAGACACACACTCGTACATTTATAGTCTGTAGCTGGCTGTCCATACCGCCGGCTCTTACCATTAGTTGATCGCAGCGACAAGAGCTATCAAAGATTGTACTCGCTCAGCGACACTCGCTCGGCGATGCTCGCTTGGCGGTCAGAACTCACCAACCAGCGGTAATTTCTACCTATAGTGCGACCCGGAGCGAGTGGTGCGAGTATTCGCCCGTGACACAAAAACACTCACTTAATTAAAGCTGAGCGTCAAAACTATCGAAACTCGCTACTAGCTGCTCGCCAACTCGTTTCGAGTTTCAAGCTTTTCTTGCTGCTCGCTGTTTTCCGGTGGTGAGACAAGTGTCTTTAAATTGAGAGATGATTGTTTTCGCACTTTGAAGGCAGCAACCAAGCATTAACATTAAATCAGAGGCTTATTTCCCGAATTACCAAATTAAAAAAATAATTTTCGGGTAAAGTGACAAGTTTACAAGTTTCAGAGAGAATTTTTCAGTCTCATACATTTTTTATAGGTATGTCTACCACATTTGATGACCCTGTCAAAGTTGCTCGCTTTTAAAACAATATCAGAACTTTCATTGTAACTGCAAATATCTGAAAACAGCGGTGCGTAAAAACTTCACAAAAAAACTTAAATAAAAAAACAAAGGCGAGGCCGGCTGATATGATGATGAGAATAAAAAGCCTAAGTAATAAACGTTTGAGCTCGTGATCGAGAGTAGGAAACGTAGTTCAAAACTTCGTAAAGTAGGTTCAAAACTTTTAAACCAGCTCATTCTATAATGGTATTCTAGGTGTAAGTCCTAACTTTGAACGGTGTTAATGTTATGGCGTTCATGTTAATATTTGCTGGATTCGGCTTAACGGCTTAGAGTAGTTATAAGTTTGTTCAACAACAACATAGATGCACTTTCTGCTTAATAACGTTTTAATACATGACGGTGTTCCTCAAAGGAAACTTTATTATACCAATTCTAATAAACCGCATCAATAAAAATCAAAACTAAGTCTGAGTATCGCAAGGCTTGAATATTATAATGCATCAATCAAAATGGTCACGTCTCCAAAGTCTTGCTTCAATTGTTTCCAACCTTCCAACAGGAATGTTCGTCATCAAGTCGGTGGGAATTATGTACCTCATGATCATCGTGTTCGACCTGTTCGCGGCGTACGGCAACCCTGGAACTTCCACCTTTACCAACGTCACCATGCTCCTGCTGATGTTTGGAATCTTCGCCATCTTGCTGATGATCTCCAGGAAGCCGCAGAACCGGTAAGGATCGTGAAATTTTTTACTGAGTGATATTTTCAAGCGGTCTTAAAACTCGATTTTGGACCAAGGGCCGTCGTACATTTTTAATATTTGCCGGTCGAAGTAATAAAGTTATTAATTGAGCCAATGCTCTTGGTTATTATTCATAATTTAACTATCGGCCGAACCGGTCTATATTAATACTGCCTGGTTAATTTAGTTGCCCAGCAACATTAATATTTTAGTTACAACCCGCCCTTGTTTCGCACTGGGGCACACCAAAACATTGTGTCCAAAATATTTTACAAATTACTGTATCTTTTAGGCCGCGTTTCCACCTGCAAGCAACTTGCATGCAAGTTTAATTACACTACGGGGCACGATGGAGCGCTTGATCAGATGATCCCTTGATAGCCCGCAATGTAATTAAACTTGCATGCAAGTTGCTTGCAGGTGGAAACGCGGCCTTAGTGAAAAACATATCAATCGTACAGCCGTTGCGTGAACTGCCTCCGTGGTCAGGTAGAAGCATACTTTGTAAAGTTGTTTCCAGTTTGGCTAGGACATTGTAGGCTTGATTCACCAGGTATTCTGATAAAGAAATGATTTCGACTACGCATTTTTAATTGTTTGACATTTATTAAAAATAAAAGCTAGAATTCATTTCTTTTTTAATTTTAACACATTGAAATATTCTTTAAGTCTTTATTTCATAAATTTACATCAGGTCGTTTTGAAAATATTGAAGGTTTTTATTTTTTGCTATTGTATTTCAGTTTTTGCAAAAAAAAATAGCGTGCATATTTCCCTATTGCATATCGCAACAAAATATTATTTGCTCTAAGCGCACCTCAGAAAGGTCGTGACGGACAACTAAGGGTCCGGTATTTTTTTCTATACGCAGTATGCAACCCAAAAAAGCGGTGAAAAAGATTGTTTTATGCTATAAAAGATAGGGATTAATTTAAAATTAAAAACAAAATTTTAAAAATATTTAAACTTTTACTATGGGACAAATCACGAAAAAACATCAGCAACTACATTTTGTCGAGTTGTACGCACATAAATGAATGGGACAGTCGTTTTGTGTATCGGTCCCATACTGAAAATTGTTCATAATGGTGAATACAATGACCCCGTAAGATGTATTGCGTGTATTCTGTTCCAGGTTGTTCATATGTTTTGCCCGAATGTTTCAGTGTTGCTCTGATCTACACCACTCCTGGACTACCCTTCGTGCCCACCATCGCCATCATCGTCAACATCTACCTGATCTTGAACCTCTCAATCCTGACCCTGGTCCGATTCACTGTCTGGATGATACTCGGTAAGTTTCTTCGTTCTTAAAACAATTTTATTCATTTAAATACAACAACCAAATATTTTATTAAATGAACCTCGTAACATTTTTGATTTATGCTGCGCTCCTTTTAGTTGTAGCGTGATGTTATATAGACTATAGCCTTCCTCGATAAATGGGTTATCGAACACTTAAACAATTTTTCAATTAGTTCCCAAGATTAGCCCTTTCAAACAAACAAACAAATTGTTCAGATTTATTATGTTAGGGCGGGTTGTTTCACGTTAACATAACGCATGCGTGAAAGTTAAAAATGGTGCTAACTATCGTTAAATAAAAAAATGGGGTTGTTACAAAATATGAGCGTTTACGACGTAAAATATAAAGTTTACGTTAACAGATGGTCTGAGCACTGTTTAACGTTACTTTAGTTGCGTCAAATAGAACAATATTGTGAAATTTCTTTTGAATTCCTCAATACCTTAATGCAAAAAAAAAGCTATTTAGGTAGGACCCGTGTCAATAACATAGCTGTTGGGATAGGAAGGAATTTATACCAGAATGTTTTGAAACAACGCTTCTTATTAAACGAACGTGAAAGATCTTCCGTAATTGTTACTTTTTGACGTTCGTATGATACAACCCGCCCTAAGTGTAGATTATTTCCAAACTAACTTTAACTAATTACTTTACATTATCTTTAATAAATGCAATATAAATAAGCCTTGAAACTGACAAAGTAAAAATCATGTAAAATTTGGCGTCGAATAATAATTCCTCTGCATCGTTGTGCCCAAAAAACGGGCGCCATAAGCACGTTGTCGGGCACACCCCTGTCTAAGGTAAAAGCCTGAGGGCCAATTCCACTAAGTTTTCAACAACTTTCGCATTCGCATATCAATCGCAAACTGTCAAAAAAACTATAGTTTTCATATTTTTTTACACATTCCGATTGAGATGCGAATGCGATGCGAAAGTGAATAGAATTGGCACTCGAGACTAGGGTCAAAATAATAACTTTTTCTCGCGGCCACGTCCGGGTAAGTACCGACTATCGGGATAGCTTATTGTAGACTGTCCTGACCTAGATCATGGGACCTGAATATCAGGAGACCGTGTTAAAAGTAGATACCTAATACATCACCTATTTTGGGAATTTATCAGGCATAGGTTTTGCCCGCAGCTTCGTACGTGTACTCCGAGTATATCCCGTTTTTTCCGTTCCCGTAGTTACAGTAAATCGAATGATGAGAATTTGTCTTAGCGAATGACCTATGCTATGCTATGCTAATATTATAAAGCAGAAGAGTTTGTTTGTTTGTTTGTTTGAACGCGCTAATCTCAGGAACTAGTAATCCGATTTGAAAAATTATTTCAGAGTTAGATAACCCATTTATCGAGAAAGGCTATAAGGCTATATATCAACACGCTAACACAAATAGGAGCGGAGCATTAATGGAAAATGTGACGCAGACGAAGTTGCGCGGGTCAGCTAGTAGCCCATAACCTTCCTCGATAAATGGGCTATCTAACACTGAAAGAATTTTTCAAATCGGTCCAGTACTTTCGGAGCCTATTCAATTCAAACAAACAAACCTTTCCTCTTTATGATATTAGTGTAGATTATTAGATACGGATTACCGAGAAAGGAAACTCCAAAACAAGCGATAACTGTCAGGTTATTGTGTTCTGTGCGCGATATTGTAGCCGTGTGGAAACGCGTTCATGAAGTTATTATAGAAATACGTGTCACGATGATAATATAGCCGGCGATTCTCTCGCTCGGGGAGACGGTCCCTTATGGTTCAATCAAGTAATCATAACTGTTGTATTTACGTGGGTTTTTAGTTGTATTTTATGTTAAACTGAGTTTTTAAATATAAATAATTAACAAGTCGCAAATTAGAAAAATCAAAATCCCTACTGCAAAAGTTTTATGAAAGAAAACTGTTTCCTAATTAAATTTAAACATTTGGCTTTTGTGTAATAATATATATTTGGTTTGGCTCGATAGGTTCGATTCAAATAAATATTAACGAGTTAAGTACAATTTAGCGCCAAAAAACCGCCATATTGTTTTTTTTTTTTAACTAATGCTAAAACACTTTGGTATTTGAAATTAATCTAATGGCACCTCAATAGTCGAAATCCATCCAACCGTTTAGTAGGTAGGTACCTACTAGATAATGAATTTTTTTACAAACAAAAAAACATAGGTACATACAACATACGCGCGAAATACAGAACCCTTCCTTGGCACTCGGGTAAAGTGACATTTCAAAATTTGTTTAGGTATTACCTGTATTCAACTACCTAAACCTTCCTAGTATAGGTGAGCTTTGGACTAGTTGACTCGATAGTCAACAGGCAGGTCAATGATCTACAACCAAGACGTCGAAAACTTTGCTAGCCAAACAGACATTCTTAATCTCTTTCCGTCTTATTACGAAACAATGCTTAAGTTCTGGTTTAAACCAAGACTAACAAGTCTCCGTCTTTTTACAAAACACGATCTAACTTTAGTATTAGGATTAATAGAAGGTTTAAGCCGTGACTAAATAAAACGTTATTATAAAATAAAGTTTATCACTAGTTCCAGAACTATCTATGGTACTAAAGTTAGTTCGCCGATACCGAAGTTAAACTAGGGAGTTTAACTTCGGTATTAACTTATTTGAGGTTAGCATTAATTAATACTTACTCTGTGTTTCTCTATGTAAAAATCGTTAAAAAAGATTAATTGACTTGATGGATTTAAAGATTTGGGTGTGTTTTGATGTGTCTCGGTGATCTTACATACGTTGTCAATCCTTTTGAATTGAGTGGCGTACATTTTCCATATAAGTATAGTTTCACAAAACGTTTTGGAATTATTTTACGTGATATTTTATCCCAAACAAACCCCGTAAAATTATGAACAATTAAAAAAAATAAGAAAATCATTTATTTATTAAAAAGGACGCAAATGACTATGTAAACATTAGTCTCGTGCGCCCCCGTCGTCACCCCACTTTAACGCAAGAGGTGTTAAAAATATGACAACTTTATTATAAAAATCGCGTCAAAATTACAAGTTGTGCTTGTTCAATATGTCTGTACTAATTTTATAAAGCAGAAGAGTTTGTTTGTTTGGTTGAACGCGCTAATCTCGGGAACTACTGGTCCGATTTGAAAAATTATTTCAGTGTTAGATAACCCATTAATCGAGAAAGGCTATATATCATCACGCTAGAACAAATAAGAGCGGAGCAGTAATGGAAAATGTGACGCAGACGACGTTGCGCGGGTCAGCTAGTTGTAACATAAACAAAGAATTTATGACATATTTTTGCATTGTGTTTTTGTATTATTTAAGCATTCCAGCTGTTAGTATAACAAAAATATTTTGAGAAACGGAACGTTGTTTCAACTAAAGATTTTATGTACGAATGAAAAAAATGCCATTTTTGTTTCTTATCTGTGGATATTGTTTAAACAATGGACTTTCTTTGGTAGGTACTAATTGATCTTCGAATAGTCTTAGTTTTGTAATTGGAGCACACATTTTAAACCTGGTACTAGCGTTAATACCGTAACAAACCTATTAGCCATGGTTAAACCTAGTATTAATCCCAGTACTAAAATTATATAGTTTTTTTAAATAAGACGGTTTATGTTTTTCGGACGTTCCAATATGTATATAGAAGTAGAAAACACCCAAGAGGCCATGTCGAAAACTTTACAGACATTTAAAAGTAAAGGCGAAAGCACTTCAAAGTTTTTTTAACGGCATACTTTTATTCCCGTAGGGAAAATTTCTATAATCCTTTCATCGTGTCCTAATAACATACGTTTCACTCAAGAATTTTAGATCTTAGCAGTATTATTGTAAAGTTTATTTTGTTTTCGAAGAAATTACTGTTAATGGTCATATCCTTAAATTATACCTAAGGTAAACGTTAACCCTGCTGGAGTTGCGGGACTATTCCTGCCGGAGTTGCGGGACTATTCGAAAGAGATACCGCGGCTCCAGAACACAAAGGGCAAAGAAGGAAAATGGATGGGTTTTAGTCAGTAAAAGTCTGACACTCCCTTCCGTCTTTTGATGATTTCCCATCCCTAACTTTCCCTACTCTTGTACAGGTATCCACATTCATACTCAATTTAATGTTTCCTCAAGACATTTTCGTCATAGAACGAACACTGTTTTAACGTCTATTTCACTATATACTTCAGGTATGTTCATGTACTTCAAATACGGCATCAAGAACTCGACATTGGAGACGAACCCGCCTGGCCAGACCCCGGAGACCCCGCCACCCCCGAACCCACTGGACCGCACCACCATCCCGCCGCCATCACCACACCAGTCCAGACCCACTGGCGACCGCAACATCTTCGAGGGAGACGGCAATGAAGGACTGTACGGAAATATGGAGTAAGTATTTCTGTGTGAAGAAGAATGAACCAGTCTTACCTTCTTTAAAGATTATAAAATATTGTATATAGGTAGCATAGGAATGTTAGCGAATCTTGGGCTATAGTTAGTTATCTTTGAGTGTGTAAAGCTTTGTTCACGTAAACGTGATGTTGGCGAAAGAGAGTTAGATCACAGCAGACCATTCTTGACTTGACCAAGTGAGTAAAGCCATACACGCTGCTTCACAAGCCAGTGAAGACTAAAACTTGTGAATTAATACCGGAATGCAACGAACAGTCATAACACCCATCTAGCACCATATTACTCTTCAAATGTATCATCAATTAACTACGCAACTATTAAGTAGAATCAATAGAAATAACATTTAGAATCTAGTTTTAAATTTCTAACTCTTTTGCACATATTCTACCAATAACACCATTTTCCAGGTATAACAATGCTTTACTTACGTGGCATGAATCTAACTTGCAACCAGTAGAATCGTCAAGTGGTTTTTCATCCCCATCCTCGGAAACCAACCGGATGCAACCTCAAAATCCAACGCCATCGCATTCTGGTTACAATCCGAACACGTTCAGACAAGTAGAAACACGGTAAGTACTTGAGAGAGCCAAATTATGAAGTGATAGAGCCAACTTTCCAAATGAAGAAAGAGATTACATCGCAACGAAACCATGGCTTAAACACTTCGAAATACGGCCCTCTAACTGGGTTATACAGAAGTCAAAGAAATGTCCGCGGACTTAGGAAAATGTTTGGAATTGACAATTGATATCGCAGACTGCCTGTCTGTTTTAGCCTTCTGATCATTTTTGAATAATTTAAACTCGTCCTTAGACTACTTAAAGAGCAATCTTCACTTGAAACTCACGTACCTATTGATTCACGATCCATATGCCACGCAGATTGTATACACTACAGGTAATATGAAGCATTCCAAGGTCCACAGACAGTTCCGAAGACTTGTAGATGCATCTATTGTTTGATCCATTGATAGACCGAATTCGAGACATTACTATAAATAGCGTATTGGGTGTTTGACATCATTTATTTTAATAGACTGGGACATAGGCGGTCCTATGCCCGGTTTTCTGAGATACTTTCATCCGTCCGTTAACCACTAACAAACCAATGGCGTTATGACAAATAGCGTTAACGGACAAATAAACGACCGATAAAAACTTCAAAAACTGGGGATTTATGGTACCTCCAAAAGACTACTTCAGTATCTAATCTATTCATAAATGTATGAGTTACCGCTTTGGAATGAAAACGATGACAAACACTCTATGGTCAGATTTTCTGATTTTAAATATATTTTTTTTAAGTTTTAATTGGTTGTAGGTAGCAGGTACTTTCAGATTTATAGAAAAAGAAAATATACTAAGTACCCATATTATCAGTTAGGTACTAGGTTTATGTTTCAATAACCCTGTTCAAATCGGATTTAAGAGAAAATTGGCGAAATAAAATTATATCGAAATTGTGGCATTTCAAAACATAGTTCTAGTATCTAAGGACAACTATGTTTTGCCACAATTTCGATATAAAGCCAATTTTTATTTCTGCATTTATTTCAAAAAGATAGTTTAAGTTCAAAATATTTATTTAAAGTACAAACTATATACATTTAAAATAGACAAAAAAAAACTCCTAACTAAAATTAATATGGCTTAAAAAAATTCGTCCCCATCGCTATGAAAAGTTCTAACTTTAATCGAAAAACTTTTTTTGTATGTTTGGCATTATTTTTGTTATTCTGCCTTCTTTTACTAATAGGTCAACTTGATAATTTCAGCTACGACCCGCAGACGAACAGGACCACCACCGTGACGAGTTCAATCAGCCGACCACCCTGGGCTCACCCGGATGCCCAGTACGGCAACTGGGACTAAACTCTTCGATCACACGACTGCTTACTAAAGGGTTTAGACTAAAATCAAAAGCTCTGTAGGCCTCTTACAACTTTAATTTTCCATACAAAATTTGACTTATCATTTAATTCCACATACAACTTCGCAAATTCAATAGAAGTCGGTGATATATGTTTGTTTACAATTTTTATTATATATATTGTGATCGTATATTTAAGGTGTCTAATTATGGTCTAATTATGGCCTTTCACAGCTTAAAATAAAACTTTAACTGAACATCTGACATCACATTATAATTCAACTTAAGATATATTATAGTCTCCTTTTTATTATTATTTTCGTTGTGTAGCGTTGTAAACGGCTTTACACTTCACATTCACGCTTCCTCAACTCTTAGCATATATATGTATGTACATATTTACTGATTTATTATACTTCTTGGCCATTTACTGTAGATATATTTATATTAGCGGTATACTTATATATTATATCATCTATATACATGTATCCTTTTCGTATGTAGTATATGAACTGTTTCTAATAATTTTAACTAAAACCCCGTGCGTGTAGCTACTGAATAATCCGCCAATTCAATTCAGAATCACAAGACATTGAACATGAATTAACATATCTGATGATAATTTTCATCAAAATGCATAATTTTTTACAATATACACAATTGTATGTATATGTTTGTCTCAGGTCGACGTACGGGAAGCATTAAAAATCTCTATATTTTTTACTCCAAATTCTAAAATCTTAATATCTAAGCATATCACATGATGAATTTCTACGATATTTATTTATTTTTACCAAAAACTTTTTCTCCTGTTATCGACATTTTTCGTAGTTTGTATACCTATACCAACAGAAAGTTGTACCTATTTTGTAACTCATACATATATTGCACTTAAGTTAAAGACCTTCATTATTTTTATACCCATTTTCACATGTTTGTTGTTATTTAGGAACATTTTTATGCAGCTCAAAACGTTGTTGAATATTTATATTTATTATTATCTACCTATATATTTCAATTCGGTTTATACCTAAGTATATTTTATACTTATCAGTTTAATATAATTTACCTAACATAAAAATGACGCGGTCACAATCCGCTATCGACTTCTAAGTTATTAAAAACTTCAAAAAGGCAACAAATCAGTACGTTACGGTCTTCTCATTAATTTGTCACACTCCTGGAGTTGCTCTCACCGACAACAGTGAACAGACCAAGTTAACATCAATATGCATTACATTGGAGTTTATTTAAGTACCTAAATAGGTAAATCTCCTGGATGATTCGACCCCGGTTTCGTACCAATTAGATCTGGTCACATCCCCATCGCAAGATCAACAAACGAGACCATACGTTTAAACGATTCAGCAACTTCAGTCGTTGTCTACCCGAATTTACCAATTCTATTTATTAATTTACCAATGGAAAATATTTTTAATCAATTTCCTACTTACCTATTTTATTTTGAACTCTACCTATGTAAAATTATTCTTAAAAATGTGATATTTTAAGTAATGTTATATGAACTTAAATGTATTATTAGAACTCTTCAGTAACATTTACATATTTATTATTATTTTATATTGATATAATTTGGGCTAAAAACCTATCCTGTTAGGTAGTTTCATTGTATTTTACTTACATTTTCAGATGTTTGCACTATCCAATAAGTCAGACATAATCCAACACTTTGGTCGAAGACATGACCATGTTAGGAAAGTGCAAACGTTGCCTACTGTAGATACAATACATACTTATAGGTCTCAAGTATAAATCGGATATTCTTTAATATGTGTAGCGTTTTTACACTTGCTCTTCAGCTGAGACAAAAACAGGTTTTTTTTAACCTAAGTTTTGAAAACATAAATCAAAAGCCTCTTTCTTATGGTTATATTTATTATGCAACTAGTCATTACTTAATTATGTATTAAGATTAAGTATTTTGTCAAGGAATAACTCATGGCAAAATTCTCATTGGATAACAAAAAATATGATAACATTGGTAAGGCCTTAATGAATAAAATTTGTTGATGTTGATAAATAACTAGTAATTGTTGGCTTTTTCAAGTTGAGGAGACCCTCTTCTTGGAATGAATTGATTTGTAATTAAATTAATTAAAGGTCGTAACAGCTGATAATGAGTTAAAATACTGACAAATTATGATTATGTTCATTGTTCTTCTCTTAGAAGAATAATTTTCAAACGATTACGGGACTTGACAATATGAGTGATCTCAGTTGGCGCCTAAACTATTAGAGAAGCCTATGAGATTCCAGCCTGTCCTTATGACAAAGGTGACCCCACTCGTCTGAGGACACATGGCTTACTTAGAATGCGCGTGGAATACCGGGACCTAATAGACTATCAGGGTCGAACAATTGAAGACCGAATGCGCCATTGCGCACGCGACGGATCCTTGGCGATAAACTATGCTAAGGTGTATTGTAGGGCACTAACATCACTCAAAAAAGACGCAAAACAAAATGCAAGTTACCTTCTCTAAACCGCGCGCACTCTAACCGGGACTACACCAGCCACGTCCCGTGTTCAACTAGAGATGATACCAATGTAACTCTCTTATATTTAATAGTATTTAGGTATGTTCTGTATAAACACGCACTATGTAACAATAACTGTTAGTTTGAATGTGCTCCTTCGATCAGACACATTATAATTACCATTTAGGGCTGTTGGCTTGGGGTGTGAAGTATGAACATAAGGTGGAATGCCAGGACTTGATGTCCAGTTTTCTATTCGAGGTGTTTGAGATCAAAACAGCCTCAGTAATTTGATACAGACTACTGGGTGATCTATGACGCAGATACTGCACAAAAAAAGACTCTTGCGCATCAACAGTAGATATGCAAACTGTCACCTATGAGGATACTCTAACATAACATCAATATTGAGGTCCTAATTTGTAGGTAAAGAAGATAGGGAAAAGTCGGTACGGGAATATAGGCAATATGAAACACGACAAATTTGACGAAACCCCTGAAGGAGTCTTTGTAACTACCACATAAAGTCATCCAAAGTTAACGGAACGGAACATCGGATGCGGCTCAGATCGCGATGCGTCAATCCAACTCTTGCGAATGTTAAACTACAAGTGTCAACCAATAAGGGTGCTCTAACAAATCATCAATTAATGAAGCCCTCGCTTGAAAACCTACCTCCAGCTTCTTGGTAGGACTTACCAACTCGATAGCATTTTATTAACTGGAAACACTTCTTTCGGCAACTTTAATGCCCAGTCATTCGACTTTGTAGTTTTTTCTATCCGCTCTTCAATCAGCGAGTTACCTACATATAATAATATGGTAAAACCCACTGAAGCCGTCTTTTAAAGTACTACTTATGATCACCCGCCAATAACTTGAACTAATTTCGACATAATGTATAGTAACCCTCTCAGTATAGGGCCTGATTCGAAATGGCTGGCCTCATAAGAAACCGTGATTACATCAGGGTTCATATAACCTTCTTCCACCAATCACCAACGTCAGCCCAAATCTAAATTATTTTCATTTATTACAATATTTTATTCCATAAACTCTTTTGGATTTGCTACCAAAATTATAACGCTCAAAAGTTTAATTTATTGTCTTTATTAATTTCATAGATAGTTCTTGAAATTTTAATTATAAATTGTTGATACGAAGGATTGTATTTGTAAGTCTTAATTGTATTATTAAGGACATATTGTTAAAGTACCTATTATAAATTTAGATAAGCATTAAAATGTTAAGCGTAGGGCACACTGTGTGCGACTGTGGCTGGGCAAACTAAGAACAACATAAACATGTACGTAAACGCAGTCACCGGTTTCCCAAACAGACCGCGGGATATCTGGCCATCATAAAATATTTTGGCATATTAGGTACTCAGCTTAAACCAACGTATATGAAGCCTCAATGTAAAGAGTTACCATCATCTGTACAAATAGGCATCTGCACTTGCATCAGCAGCTAACGCATTATATTAAGTACAGTAGCAGCAGATACATTAACAAAAGTCCAGTAACGTAAGGCGCATTATCAACAAGCGCTGTAACCACAAGCATAGTAACAACCAGCGCAGTAACATTTAGCATAGTAAAAACAACCGCAGTAACATTTGGCATAATAACAACAAGTGCAGTAACATTCAGCATAATAAAAATAAGCACTGTAACAACCAGCGCGGTAAAACAAGCGCAGAAAGAACAAGCTCAGTAACAACAAGCGCAGTAACAACCAGCGCGGTAACATCTAGCTCAGTAACAACAAGCGCAGTAACAACCAGCTCAGTAACAACCAGCTCAGTAACAACCAGCTCCGTAACAGTTGCAAAAAGCGCAGCAACAATTTGTGCAGTAAGATCCAGCACTGCGATAACTAGTGCAGTAACAACTAGCTCGGTGACAACTAGCGCAGTAACAACAAGCGCAGTAACAACAAACTCAGTAACAATTAGCGCAGTAACATCTACCACAGTAACAACCAGCGCGGTAACAACCAGCTCAGTAATAACAACCGCAGTTACAACCAGCGCGGTAAAAACCAGCTGAGTAACAACAATCGCAGTAACAACTGCAGCAGTAATAACAAGCGCAGTAACCACCAGCGCGCTAACAGCCAGCACGGTAAAAACCAGTGCAGTTATAATTAGCGCAGTAACATCTAGCACAGTCACAACTAGCGCTGTAACGACTTACACAGTAACATCTAGCACAGTAACAACAACCAGCGCGCTAGCAGCTAGCGCGGTAACAACGAATGCGGTAACAACCAACGCGGTAACAACTAGCACGGAACAACCAGCGCGGTATCAACTAGCGTGGTAACAACAAGTGCAAAAACAAACAGCGCGGTAAGGGAAATTGGCTCCATTAGACCATCAAACTAACATCAGCTGATTTCAGTCCACACCGCTTATCACACAGTTTGCCCTAAGCTTTAAAATACATTGAAAGGTTTACATTGAAGGCAGGGGACAGTGGGGATGGTTAATACCAGTTTAGTCGCAATTTTTTGTTATTTAAGGTTGGTTTCCCTTGGCCTTGAGTGGAGATCGACCCGGTGTATTTTAAAGCGCCGAATCGATGTTCCCCATATTTAACCGAGTTATCCAAGCACAGCTCTAATATTTAAGTGTAGATTCTGTTGTCCGTGAATATATGAAAACACGGGCACGGGGTCGAGGGAAAATATTGGCTGGAGGAGGTATTGCGTATTGTGGAAGAAGAACCCTTTGAAGGTCCTGAGGCCGTGGGTGCATAAGAATCCGAACAAGTACACACAGCATTTTACTTTGCAGCACTGGCTCTGATGTATCATCATCATCCTCTCAGCTGAAAGACAGACTGGTGGACCGTTTTATACCACCATACTTCACGTGGAAAAAGCTAAGAGCCTATCAGAACATCTCGCTCTTTGTGCAATAGCTCCACCGACTTTTTGGCTCAAGGGCAGCCGAGAATGTGCCACAGTACAATCCCCTCAGCATAATATTTTCGCTCCGTAGTTGTCCAGGTACAAAATAACAATGTCTAGCTTTGTCATTGTAACCAACTTGCAAGAGGAGAATGTCAGTACATAGTGATCTCCGCTCCTACATTGAATAGACATGATATCACGCCTGTCATCCCCAAGGGCAGCTACGTAGGCAAAAGTTTACCTAAGTGTACTCTCTCCTAAACCGTTGCCTAACTACAAAATGTCCACATTGTATTTTTTGCATTCCTTGATTCAGCTAGACATTGTAACTACCTATATATCTGTCTTGCAATGCTTACATTCCTATTTTAGAATACATAAGATTAATTAATTTGCCTACAATGGATCTCTACTTTTTAGGTTTCTTTAGTTTTTAAGTATTTTAATTACCTATTTAAATTTAATTAAATTATAAGTATGTCGTTATAATTGAAATCTAAGTTATTCGCTTTTACGACTATAGCTTATTTAGTATTTATTGTTACTTAACAATTCAATTAGGTAGCATGTTTCTTTGAACAAAATTGTCTTTAGTAAAAAAATTACGTGCATTCCAAAAACAAATTTTCTAAAGGATTACTTATTTACGTACTTAAATCTTTTATGTTTATCTTTTCTTCTAGTCTCTGGCCGGATCTCTGGAAGCATAGTCGTAAAGTATTAATGCACACTATCAGTATAATTTAGATATAATTTGTCTGTTTCTGCTGTCGCCTCTCCGGACCGCAGCAGCGCTGGCTATCATGATAAGAAGAGAATTGGAGTAGATCAGGTACTATTTGTTTAAAACAGTTGGTACATGCGTGAGTAGGATAACATCTGGTCAGACACAATGGAAGAGGCAGCTTACGAGATTGTAATTGAATTAGTAGACATTTATTCAATGAGAAAAATTAAGATCGTGTATTGAAAGTGAATCCATGAAAAAAGCTAAAGCGTCAAAACTTTTCAATCGAATGGAAAGTCAAAACCAAAAGGTCGAACGATAAGAAAAGCATAAAACTATATAAAATCTAATAAACGCAGGCAAAACGGCTACGAATCAAATAACCTGAAATTATACAACATTGTAGGTATTGGATACAAACCAAAGATATTGGACCAAAAGATAACCAATTCGCTGCTTCGCTCCGGAAACTATTTATGTGATATGTAAACTTAGTTTTTACTATAATCGTAATAAAATGTTAATAAACAACTGGTGTTTTATTTCTAAACTTTAATCCACTCCAATTTACATCTCTGTGCTGTATCAATTGCCAGGCTGAGCAGTGATAAATTTATTTAAGGGATTCTCAGTCATTGGAATTTCGTTTTTTTTTTCCTTAAACGAAATTGGGAAAATGTTTCTGGAAGATTGGCAACTCTAGAAAGTGGTGTGAGCCTAGAGTTGCGGATTTTTTTCGGAAAAGTCCGAATAATTAGTGTTTGTGACTTTGGAGTCACGACAGAATCTAATGACCACTTTATAAAACCAACAGCAGTTTCCAAAAGGTTGTCCCAATCTATACTAATACTATAAAGCAGAAGAGTTTGTTTGGTTGAACGCGCTAATCTCAGGAACTGCTGGTCCGATTTGAAAAATTATTTTAGTGTTAGATAGCCCATTTATCGAGGAAGGTTATATGCTATATATCATCACGCTAAGACCAAAAGGAGTGGAGCATTAATGGAAAAAGTGACGCAGACGAAGTTGAGCGGGTCAGCTAGTATAGTAATATAGATGGTCGTTTAATAAATTGGCCGAGAAAACTAAAAACGTGAGGTATTTATGTTTTAATGGGCTTCCGATCTTACCCACAAAAATGGCTGCTCAGTGTAGAACCCTCTGAAGGTCCTGGACTGTATTCAACTTTAGCAGTAGACAATATTATTATAAATAATCTCCTCTGCAATTCCGTCCCGGTGTGAGTAGGTCTTAACCCTTCTCTACCGCATTTAGGTGAAAAGCAAGATTTAGAATGAAATAAAACATACTTGGTGACGGAATCAAATTTTTATTGCAAGTCCTCTTAATGCCATTCCATGCATGTGCGTTTTCTTCTCTCAAACATTGAACACAATAACAATAAGAAGAAATGTATGTATCATTTTATTTTGATCTACTACGTATGTGAAAAACATAATGGTTTAAAATATCAAGGAGAGTCGTCCGAACTAGGCAACTATATAAAGTGACGGAACGACGACGTTGTTGCAGAACACTCTAATTCAATTTATTAATACAACATTTATAACAGATAAATTCTTTACTATAACGTTATTCTACTCATAAATTAATAACACAATTTTATAATACTTACGGGAAGCATCGGTACACATTGATTTTGTTTGTTAGTAATAAATCGAATAGCTAAAATTTATAAATTTACATAATTCTATCCACGATAAAAAAAACTCCAAAATATATTCATAAGTAAACTATATTACTGTTTTTTTTTAATAGCCAACTTCTTATTCTATTCATATGTAGTCTAATAACAGAATAGTCTAACAAAAACGTGAAATCTTTTAAAATTTTGATTAGAATGCTAACTCACGCGCTTTCTTTTTGATTGTAAACACACCAATTTTCGAATAATTACTATCAAACAAAAGATTATAACTAAATAGCGTTAGTTTGGCGGATACTCTTATGGTGGAGGGGGAAGGAGACGTACAACGACTTTTTGCTACATACATTTAACCATTCAAGTGTGAATGTTTACTTCAGCTTACATTTATAATAACATTGTATCCATGGATATTCGAATATTTTAATATGGGTGATGTATTAATATTTTGCCTACTTGATAAACATGTAACGCCGTGACAAAAAATTAGTATTCCCGGTTATGCCCGGTTGTTCACGCCTGGCTAAACACTGTATGAACGCGTACCATTGTATTATCGTAAAACTACTAGAAGTTACTTCTTGCTTGTGGCTAGGTAGGTACCGAGAGAACGCAAATAATTATAATATCAACTTAATTCTATCTTAGTATGGTAATTAGCAGAGAGCGGAATTTTCATAAACAATTTAACAATGTATTACGGATTTATCGAAGTTTAGATCTTAAATATAGCTATTTATTTTATAGTTAAACGAATTTTCAACTGATTAGTTTAGCAAGTCACCCACTGACTTCATTAAACTGATTCCTCATACATAATATGAATGATCAAATATGATAAAAAAATCTTTAAATGAGTGTTCCCGAATTAAGAGGAAATGCGGGCGGAGACTTTTTAAAAAAGGTAATTGAAGTAACTATCGCTGTCGCTTTGCAAAACTGCAGGTAGCCGAGAATAGCCTCAGTAAAAAAGTCTTAAATTCGAGGTTTGGCTCTCGCCTGTTTCCTCCTCCTATATTGAAAACCGATTTAAAAGATATTTCATAAACTGAATAAGAAGGATATATACTGTGTCCCTAAGTTTTTTTTTGTCATTTTATAGTTGTCAAATTTGTACACTACAGCTCTGTTGAAAACGATTTATATATACAATTTCAAACATTTTTTTATGGTTCTAGTGCACGGATAATTTTTCATCAAAAAGGAAAATATAGGGGCACAGAAGATATTTATTTTACTGTAAAAAATAATTTCCATAAGGTCATAAACTAGAGAAAAAACAGGAGAGAGTATGAAAAAAAGACCACCCGACCCTCATTTCCTTTTAATGGTATCATCAATTAGGATGGCTTGAAAAGTCGACAAAAAAATGCGCAAGACTAGATTTGCATTGAAAATTCCGCAACCTGGGTATGAGACATTTACCTATGTAGTGGAGTATCGCACGCCACGCATAGACATAACAATACGTTCTGGTACCGAAAGACCGTGGTAGGCATACCTACAGCAGTCTGTACGTACCTGACCGGTTTAGTGACAAACATAATATAAAGTGACAGGTGAAACCAGAAAAATATACAAACAAATACGGAATATACACATAAATATCATATCAAAAGTGGAATTGAAAATTAATAAATATCAAAACCCTTTTAGATATAAACCTCAGTTTTTTTAATAAAACCATCACGAAAATGATCGTTCACATTTGGTTGATAAGTATTTAATGTCAGCAATAACATGAAAAAGTTTCTGCGTAAACTTGAGTCCTTCGTCATATTATTGAGTACGCAGCCCGCAGCCGCATTTCAAACCCTGACCAACTGCACCGCCACTTACACTGGGTAGTTGCTACTGCTAAACATTTAACAAAATGGAAATGCAGACTTAAATAAACCGCGCTCGCGTTACGCCAGCTTTATGCTAAGAACTCATCAAGGAATCACATTACGGGTCTGTATTGTCGTCGTGCGCGGTGAGTGCGGCCGCTTCATCCTGGCCGCTGTCTTCCCTTGCGCTGTCAGTGTGGTGCCCGTGCGCTGCACCGGTGCTGGAGGACTCGGGTGGCGAGTTCTCGTCCCTCTCGTCGATGGAGGAGTGCGAGTTGCGCAGACTGGTGCCACTGGTGCCGCCGGCGCCGCACTCGCCCGTCGGCCGCAGCACGAGGTACATGAGCAGGTCGGACAGAGATATGATGCCGATCACTTTGTCATTCTCGTCGACTACCACGAGACGATGCACCTGAAAGGACAAAAATAATAGGCTAGATTCCATCATCCACAAATTGCAAAACTATTTAGTCCGTCAGTTAGAGTATTGAAAAATAATGGACACGTATTTTTTGTTTTTGTAAATCAATGTGTCAATTAATTTTGATATTTTGATTTTGAAAAATGATTTTGAATGAATATTTACAAAGATAAAACGCATCAAAACTCGGGAGTGGGGGCTCGTGACGTCACGACTCTCTAAAAATTATGCGAAGGTGTGACGTATCTAGAATTTTAAAAGCGTCGTAACTTCGTCAATTTTGGTTCCCGTAACAAAAGAAAAAACACGGGTCCAATATTTTTTGATAATCTAACTGACGGACTAATTAGATTTTTTCAGGACAATATATTGCTGTACTTTATAATCAATTAAAAAGCGTAATACATGTCTCTGATTAAATTTAAAACCGACATATCTGGCATCTACAGAGTCTTCGTTTAACGGATGATTTTTTTTCGTAATAAAATGTCGTCTAAATTGGTATCATAACGACGCACACTCTTGTAGGTGTCATAGTAACTAGAATAGCCTTTGTATGAGACCTATTGTGAACCAGCACGTTAAAGGTACCATAACGCACCCTCAGTAATTTAAGGAATCAAGCCAACATTTTTGTAAACTGTGATTTTAAATTCTAAGGGCACGAAATGAAATTCGCTACCGGTTAGCGCTGACATAGTGTATTTATTTAATAACAAATCTGCCCAATTTCTCATTTATAGCTGTAAAAAATAGCTGTAATGTAGGAATCGAGAATCATGAGACGCGATTTCCTTAAAATCTACTTTATTGGATTGTGCCTATAAATTACTAAGGCTGGATTTGACCAGATAACTTTATCGGAGGAATAATTTTGAATTTTTGACAGTTCTTCCATAAAAAAACTGTCTTCTCACTGGCAACTTCGTCTTGAGACGGTCCGACGCCAAAACATCGCACAGCTTCCCAAACACTGCCCTTTCGTGCCGGATTCGACGATAGACTTGAAGTTGGATGTTTTAGGTAGTAGAACCCACTCTTTCTACTGAGATCATCAAGCATAGTTTTAAATTTTTAAATTTTATAATTGTAATTTTATTGGTATTGATACTTTCCTATGCTCAAAATCAAAATTTAAATGTAATGTTATGAAGATTATCTTATAGCAATTAGAAATGTAAGCTGGTCTAAATTTTATTATTTATTTTTTATTATTAATTTTAGTTTTAATTATTGTTCTCTTGCCAAGAAATCGGTTATCAACATTTTGCATGATGTACCTAAACAATTATTATTAATGTGATTTTATTGTTTTGTATTACCTTTCTAGTGGCACTCATTATCATATTTTTTTTTCTGTCAATTTGTGGGCTGCAGTATTGTAAATATCTTTAAATGTTTTTCTTTGTTCCAACACAAATATTGTAGCTTTTTGTTGTCCCTGAATAAATAAAATAAAATAAAACATAGTTCTGAAGCCGTCCGTATCCGATAGTAGTTATGACTCGTATGCTAGTAATGTGCTTGCCATAGGCGTTACAACGGTTTTTTTTTTTCGGATAGCATATTATCATCAAATTGCTTCTTCCGCTCTAGGCAAAGCAGAAGTTTCCACTATTAGTTTACCCAACGTCTACGCAACAGAAACAGTTTGTCAATTTTATTACCTTTGTTTTTATTTTATTTGTTTATTATTGTTTTTCGTTTACTTCTTTCATTATTATTACTTTTTTATACTGCTCCGATCGACGTCAAACTGTCAACGCCGCCGGCTGTCACTGAAAAGCAGCGCTGTGGCTTTGGTCTTGCACACGAGTCCCAGCATAATGCTGAGAGATGGCCGTTTTGCGCGGATTTGACGCATATCTTCCCAATTTTTCATGTGTATAATTGTACTTTGTGTTTTTTTTTTTGGTATGCGTCATACTGGCCACATATAAACTCTTTTTCTTTCTTTTCTTTTCTTTCTAGAAGTAAAAGTCAGACTCAGACTTTAATCCATCCGTGTCCCTCCAAATGCCCGTTCCAGGGCCGCGGTCACTCTCTCGAAAAAATCCACAACGCTCCCTGCCAGGGTTGTTGAATTTTTAGTTAGAAGCCTAACCATCTCCAGTCAGTCTAAACTTATCCCCCAGAGAAGCGGTGAAAAGGAAATTACCCCAGAGAAATTACGTTTCCCTGCCGTACCACCTTTATGCAAACTTAAGGGGTTTAGCGGTCTGGTCCCAGAGTGAGGCAGACATGGTGGCGTATATAGATAGTCAATCTAATAAAGTCAGTGACACTATCGGGCTGTCCAAGTCTCTATCAAAACAAGGGCTTTATCGTAGTTCACAAACACAAAGCAAATAGACCTACTATACTATACTATCCTTCTGAATAACCTGGCGGAGCGCATGTATGTGTGTTGTTCGAAAGGGCTGGAAATGAATTAATCAGTGCCATGTCCAAGTCCTTGACGACTATTGTGAACAACATGAAGGCTTGGTTAAAATCAACACATCTCTGCTCTCCAAGCTTGTGGCGATTTTATCTGGAGTATAGCGGAATCCAAAATGATCTCAACAGAACCTGTTCCGTAAGAACCAGCCTTTAGGATGTTCGAATTGTTGTTTTAAAGCTAAAGCTAAATAAAAAGCTAGAGTTACCTCAGCTCGCACTATCCTCTCCATGACATCGAAGAGCGTTTCATCGAGGGTGCACTTCTGGACGCCCTCGAACCATTCGTTGCGGTGCTCGTTGGCAGTCTTCAGCGTCACGTCCAGATTGTTGTACGTTTTCTCAGCTGCCAAGTTCTGTAAATAAAAGATTTCGTGAAAAAACAAGCATTATGCAGAAATCGGTGGTCATCTATAATTTTTCTTTTTACGAGTCTGATCCATTCTTTTATGTCAAGGGACCTTTCCGTGCCTCATTAATTTGTTGACTTGCCACAGTGTTTCCAGCCTCTATAACGAAGCGCCGAGTCAATGACGATCGACAAGTCTCGGAGAGATAATTCAACTGTCTTGAATCCCGCAACGATATAATCAAAAATGATTTCTTTCTTCTTTCTTTCTTACAAATCAAACATCTTATTGAGCATCTTGCATTAATGCGCGTAACATTTCTGTTCATATGCATGCCCCGATCCCCACCAAGGATGTCTCCCTTTTGCAAATGTCTACCTTTTACGGTTCTAGGCATACAGCCTGCTGTCGGACAGACGGATAGCGGAAGTCTAGTAATCAACAAACGTAGCTAAACCTATCCCGTCATCATCATATACAACAGTCCGAATACTAACCATCGGGCTGTTGCCCATCGGAAACAGCAATAGTCCGGTCGGAGGATCCTCCCCTTTGAATGAAAGTTTGCGGGACTTTACTATCTGTTCCACATACTACCTCATAGCACTATGGGAGTCTCGAGCAGAACATGCTTAACGTGCCGGCTAACTACAATACGCTCTTAACTTAATGACCGCTGGCTTTTAAACAACCAAAATCGCTGGCGAAGCGTTCCGTGCTCTGTCTTATGAGTAATTTTGACATTTGTCTCGAAATTGACTAGGTAAAAATTACATACCATGGTTTAGGGCGGGTTGTATCAAACAGTTGGTTAACGTAATATACGTACGTCAAAAAGTTACGATTACGGACGATGTTTGACGTTCGTTAAATTAGAAGCGTTGTTTCAAAACATTCTGGCAAAAATTCCTGCTCATCCCAATAGCTAAGTTATTGACACGGGTCCTACCTAAATAGCTTTTTTTGCATTCCACCACTTATTTGTGTCATCAGAAGAACTGGTATTGAGGAATTCAAAAGAAATGTCACAATATTGTTCTATTTGACGCAACTAAAGTTACGTTAACCAGTGCTCAAACCATCTGTTAACGTAAACGTTATATTTTACGTGCGTTAACACTGACATTTTGTGAAACAACCCAATTTTTTGATTTGACGATAGTTAGCACCATATTTAACGTTTACGCGTGCGTTAAGTGTAGTTGAAACAACCCGCCCTTAGTCTATCATCAGGCCATGACTTTGGTTTTGTTTTCGGAAAAAAGCTTTCATAACGCGCCTGGACTTTTGGGGTGAAGACCGGAGTGTGCATGTTAAACCGTAAAGATACGTACAATGACGTCAAATTTAGCGTAAATGTCTTTGAGGCGTCCATCGGCGTCGATGAGCGGCAGCGCGGACACGCGGCGGTTGACGAACTTGCGCAGCGCGTCGATGATAGATGTGTCTTCGGTTGCCGTCTCGATGTCGCTGAGCGTGCCTATACGCAGATCGCGCAGCTTGTTCTGTAGGTACGAAGGCTTTGGCAAGTCGTTTATCTGGAATTTGAAAATTATTATATGTTAGTTTAAAGTTCAAATTGTTACTGGGTACAAACGTTACTTGTTTTGTTGTAGTTTAACTTTTTTGCCAAATCAGCTTACAGCGTTTTCAAAGCTAAAACTGAGGCCTCCTCAGTGGGAGAAAGGCCCCAGCTTTTGTGTGATATTTGGATGGATGTTTGTTACTTAATCACGTACGAGAACGGCTGAACGGATCCTGAACAATTTGGCACACAGGTCGATTATATTCTATAGAGTAATACATAAGATACTTTTATCCAGAGAGTATGTTCCCTTGGGCTAATTTCATCGACATTAATGAGGGCGGCAGCTAGTTTTTCACAAAAACCTCTTCTGGGAAGCTACGATTAACAACTCGTTTGTGTGATCTGCCTAGCCTTTTCGCAACTAGGGTCGGCTTCCAATCAAACCGGATTCAGCTGAATACCAGTATTTTACGTGGAGCGGCTGCCTACCCCTCCACAACCCATTAACTGGGTAACACGGTACTTCATGGCAAGACTAGAGTCAGATTCACTGGCTTCTGTCAATCCGAAACGACTACTAAAGATCAACAAATGACAGCCAGGACCAACGGTTGTAGTGCCACAAATGGCCTCTTGAATGTGATAAAAATGAAACGGTTCGTAATATATAAATAGGCACACACAGCACACAACGCACATATATCCTATAACTAGCATACAAAAGAAAGACATTGACCTATTAGGTTTGATTTGGACTTTGACCACGCATACGATTATGACAATAAAAATATCTTACACTAGCTGACCCACGCAACTTCGTCTGCGTCACATTTTTCATTAATGCTTGGCTCCTTTTAGTCTTAGCGTGATGATATATAGCCTATAGCTTTCCTCGATAAATGGGCTATCTAACACTGAAAAAATTTTTCAAATCGGACCAGCAGTTCCTGAGATTAGCGCGTTCAACCAACCAAACAAACAAACTCTTCTGCTTTACAACATTAATATAGATTTGTGGTTGGGCTCTGCCTGAATCACTTGTCAGTATTTGAAACAAGGTTTTTTTTATGTAGATGAATTTTATATAAGGTGCTATATTATATTTGACATAGATCGTAATGCGACCTGCAAGGTCAAGTAACGTTGGCGACAAAATTACCTTGGACATTATTATTTATTCAGTTTTGTTTAAACAGCAGATATGCACTGCAATCATCATAACAGCCGAACCGATCGATCGTTAACTAGCTTAGATTGATCTGTGGATGGGTGAACATCTATAAAATCTTATCTTTAGTTTGTTTTACCCTAACGGGTTTCACCGCAGGATGCTGTGAAAAGCATATTTCGGTATTTCAATCGAGGGTTAAACGCAATCGGAAACGCACATATTTTTTTCGCTTACTAATTTAAAGTCCAAAGAGGCATGACTATCGTCATTAAAAGGCCACAATATACAAATTTGGGCTACTAATGGTATGGTTTTTTTTTTTAAAGATGAGAAATCATCATGGCTCCTCCTGATTTGGGCGAGCAGAAGGGAGTGTCAGGCTCTTACTGACTATAACCCATCCGTGTTCCTCCTAATGTCCGTTGCATTCCAGAGCCGCGGTGACTCTTTCGGACAAATTCTGCAACTCTGGGAGGCACTGGCTATAACAGGCCCCGTCTACTATGCTGACATATCTTTGAGGCGACCGTCGACCCAATGATATTATTATGGTTATATGTACATTCCTAAATACCGACAATGCAAAAATAAACAGTCAATACTAACGTATAAGAAGAGAAAACGCAGTATCCTCTTGTGTGTGAGTATGTACAACACGTTGCCAGTCTCGGGTTCGATGACCGGCAGTCGGTGGATGCGATTGGTGATCAGCATGCGGATGGCGTCGAACAGAGAACAGTCCGGCCCAATGGACACCAGAGGCACCACGGAGCCTTTCAGCACGTCTGAAAACACATTTTGGTATACAATTATTAGTCTTTTAGTTATGTGTCCATAGTAATTGATATTTATTCAAGAAAAGTAACATTAATAAATACACAGATCTTCTGCCAAACTGCTGTACAGTTTGTCGGAAGTGTTCTCGAGGATACAGTTTTGTGATCCAAGTACAAATTGACTTTATACAAGTTGTAGGCATTCCTTGTACACATGGACGCAAACAAAAGTAAAAAGGGTACACACTAAATATGTAATGATGGGCATAGGTCGGCTTGCCCATAGGTTGGCATGAGCAACGCATGCACACAACCCAATTTTGATGACCTCTTTAATTTTGGATATCCCAAGCGGTTTAGCGGTGGCTTATTCTTTAGTAAAGCATTCAAAGTATACTCACGACGCCAAGTCTCAAGTTTGTGCTCTTCTAGCTCTTCCATAGCGACATTCGGGCTGGTGTAGTACATCTGCAGTATCTTGATGAAGTCCGTGATAGTGAGCATCCCGACGAACTTCTGCCGCTGCGAGTCCCATAGAGGAGCGGCTCGGACGCCTGTTGGCAACGAAACTTATTGGTATTGGCTGATGGCGAACAAAGGCTAATGTTTGAACGTCAAACTTAATGTTGGTGGCCAACATCAGTATTAAGAGCTTGAGGAATTAGTGGATGGTCAAGCGTCTTTTTGGGTTATATTTCTAAATCTACTTGTAACGAAGCTGTATAATTACTAAAGCATAAATACCCAGCGAAGTGGCGAAAAAATGCTTGGAATTGAGTACCAAACTGCAAAATAATGTTGAGTTGGGCAACAGCCCACTAAATACAATGCCTTTCGATTGGAGAATGCCGCCTTTCCAAGAAGGCGTTCAAACCTCATTCCTCGACATATGAACTGAAGGCTTCGTTACCGTTCATTCTCAGGTTCACAATGGGAAACCTTATACATTGTATATGAATTCTCTATGACAATGATGCAATGTAAAATTTCATTCACAGTAGAATGAACGGAATGATAGGCTACAGCATTACAGTCATCATAGACTCTTGAAGGTTGGATCCACTATCCGTGAGAATAACAGTGCGTGTTCAATACTCTATAGTCTACACTGTAATCTATAGGTACTAATATTATAAAGCAGAAGAGTATGTTTGTTTGGTTGAATGCGCTAATCTCAGGAACTACTGGTCCGATTTGAAAAATTCTTTCAGTGTTAGATAGCCCATTTATCGAGGAAGGTTATAGGCTATATATCATCAAGCTAAGACAAAAAGGAGCGGAACATTAAAGGAAAATGTGACGCAGACGAAGCTGCGCGGGTCAGCTAGTAATATGCATAAAGCTTATGCCATTGGCAACATCATCATCTTTTAACGTTTTACTCATGCCACTTGAAGTTGGAGCGAAGTCCATTCCGTCATCAACAATCAATCTTCTCTTTCATTCATTCTAACGTATATCCTCAAAAAAACGATGGATTTTTCCTCTGGCTTCTCTCTCCTCCATCCATCCACATTTTTAGTATATCTCTCTTAGTCACTTTTTATCCTTCTTCAGCATGGCAACCGTTTCCCTTTAATTTTTTTTCTCATTACTAGCTGACCGGGCAAAATATTGCTTTGCCAAAAAAAAATAAGTACCCTACGACTTATTCTCAGACCTACTGAGTAAAAAAAAAATTAAACAAAAATTGGTCAAGCCGTTTCAGAGGGGTTTGATAACAAACACCCGACATGAGATTTTTATTTATTAGAAGAAGAAGATATTCTGATACGATGCACCGTACTGATTGCACAGGCGTCACCGACATACGGAAACGAATTGTAGGATCACCGAATTCTCGCCGGGGTTGCGGAATTTGTTTGAAAGAGTCACCGCGGACCTGGAACGCAAAGGGCATTAGGAGGAACACGGATGGGTTTTAGTCAGTAAGAGTCTGACACTGCCTTCTGCTTCACCCAGGGCGGGAGGAGTTATTTGATGATTTCCCATCCTTAAAAGGACCACAGAATTCTCTGGAATTGATGGCGTTAGCCCGCCTAGCCTACCGCCCGGTAGGCTGGTTGGAGTGACGACATGGCCCAAGCACAATGTTCCACCAGAAGGAGAAGAAAATATGATTACACGTCATAGACGGAAGCATCCTGCATGGATCTTAACTGTAGTTGCCGTCTGTCTCTGCTTACTTACACGTTTTAGCTTATACTTTATTACATTATATTTTATGAAGCATAGATATATGACATTTTATGATATTGTTCTTGACTAGAAGCCGCTTGACACGACTCACCGTACAGCAACAACAAAGAATAAAACATCAACTGCAGCCAAAACAATCATGGTGTTGATAAACACTGTGTTTCAACTCGATCAAAACAAGGTAAAGGTATCTATAGTCGAAGTCAAACATGGAGGGAAACTCTTCGCTCATCATCTTCTTACCTTAGTCCCATGTTACTTGGGGTTGGTGCACAAAATATACATTTATACACTAAATCAAGTGCTATATCCTTAACTTTAACACTAGAAACAAGCACAAACTACATGCACCTTTTTTTTAGGGATGGGAAATCATCCAATGACTTCTCCCGCTCTGGGCGGAGCGAGAGGGAGTGTCAGATTTCTACTGACTAAAACCCATCCATGTTCCTTCATTGCCCTTTGTGTTCCGGAGCCACGGTATCTCTTTCGAATAGTCCCGCCTGATTACGATGCCATGGAGGAGTATGCTAGCTTACAAGTGTCGAATGAGTTTAGTTTTTAGGTTGTATGTATTACCCGTGTTTTATTATTTTTGTTTGTAATAATACTTTGCATAATTTTGTATAAATGCAAGTTCTTCTAACGCAACAGACACATGTGTTGCTGGGGAGTTTGTTGGCTACTTCTTCTTCCCAGCTAAAACAGTGACTGGAAGTAGTGACAGGCGGGCGTTTTTGGGGGACTGTCTTCGTGTAAACGTTGACGTTCAAAAAGTGCTGGCACTCAGCCTAATTTGAATAAATGACTTTTGATTTTTTATGTTTGGTGCAATTTTCTCTTCTTCCGCTAACCGCTAACCTGTTAACCGTCACACTATCTTAGGAGTGGATACTTCCTTATCTTTCTTGTTATTCCTCACAGTCTCTCCAATTTTTCTGTGGCCATCCTTTCCCTCTCAACCCATCGACATTTGTAGTAATTACACGTTGATAATTGCCGTTCCTCCTAACAACCATCTCAACTAAACGCAATTTTTCTCAACTTCAACCCTTAGCTAACAATAACAATCATTGGCAGAAATCCTAGTAGAAACCTATTTTGACGAGCAAGCCGTTATTAAACATTGATTAATGCGTTTTACTTGTTAGGCTTCTATCTGGTAATAATAGTCTTCTATGATTGGTTACTGAATAGACACAAGGAGTAAGAAACACTACAATTGAAGCTCGTCTATTAGAATAGATATTTTGTGAACACGAAATACGATATCTCCTGGCCTCACTCACTAAGGCTTGGTTTCTACCAGGAATGCAAACTACGAACACAAAAAAAAAGTATTTTTAAAGATTAAATTGTTTGAAATTGTTATTGTTTGTTAGGTACACAGCAATTTTTATAAGTTTTGATTCACGCTTTTATTCCGGGAAATGTAAGATTGTGTATTATGGGAAGCTCTAAGAAAATTTAGTTGATAGTTTTCAACGTAGAGCAATAATGTATTCTGTCCTCGCTCAAAACTGATGTAAAGCGAGCTTAACTTTTAATTCTTAGAACTGAAGGGGTTTATTGGGCATACAACAGGCACACGCATGACAAATGATACGCATATCAGTGAGCTAATTCTACTAATGTTTATGGTTCCGTAGCCAAATCTTAAGCAACATTCGCATTCGCATCTCAGTAACAATCTGTCAAAAAAGCCTCGAATTCCATACATTTTTGAAAGATTGTGATAAATATGCGAATGCGAACATTTCTTAAAAATCTTGTAGAACTGACACTCTGGATATGCCATAGATCATTTACTACAAAGTTGGACTATTCCTACAAAAACGATGTGTGCTATATCTTAAGGGCGGGTTGTATCAAACAGTTGGTTAACGTAACATACGTAAGTCAAAAAGTTACGATTACGGACGATGTTTGACGTTCGTTAAATTAGAAGCATTGTTTCAAAACATTCTGGTATAAATTCCTGCTCATCCCAATAGCTAAGTTATTGACACGGGTCCTACCTAAATAGCTTTTTTTGCATTCCACCACTTATTTGTGTCATCAGAAGAACCGGTATTGAGGAATTCAAAAGAAATTTCACAATATTGTTCTATTTGACGCAACTAAAGTCACGTTAACTAGTGCTCAGACCATCTGTTAACGTAAACGTTATATTTTACGTGCGTTAACGCTGACATTTTGTGAAACAACCCAATTTTTTGATTTGACGATAGTTAGCACCATTTTTAACGTTTACGTGTGCGTTAAGTGTAGTTGAAACAACCCGCCCTAAAACTTATAAGTGTCAGACAGCAAGCGAAGTGAAGCCTTTTGTTGAGAATTGCACCAGAGGCTCCTTTGATATTTTAATACGGTCCTATAAGTGTCAGACAGGTGCAGCAAGCGAAATAAAGCCTTTTTTGTCGAGAATTGCACCAGAGGCTCCTTTGATATTTTAATACGGTCCTCCCGTCAGGTAGGTATTCAATCAGGTGAAAGGAAGCAGCTAGCTTTTATCCCCCGAAAACCAGCCAAACGGAATCTTTGGATAGTATCCGCATTTAAGTTTTTTGTACGAGGCTTAAATACAGTGTCATAATATACTAGCTGACCCACGCAACTTCGTCTGCGTCACATGTTTCATTACTGTTCTGCTCCTGTTTGTCTTAGCGTGATGATATATAGCCTATAGCCTTCCTCGATAAATGGGCTATCTAACACTGAAAGAATTTTTCAAATCGGACCAGTAGTTCCTGAGATTAGCGCGTTCAACCAAATAAACAAACAAACTCTTCTGCTTTACAATATTAGTATAGATAGATTGGTCACTACCAAGTGGAAAGTACGCACTAGATTTTAGGAACTCGCAGTAAACAGCTTTCCATTGCTGACCTATCTTTTGTAGGTGTATCTTAGAATTGACGAGCTAATACAGGTCGTTTAGTCGGGTCGAATTAACCTAGACGTCACACGGTACGAATTTACTCAGGGATACCGAAATAGCACGTTCTTAAAATACTTTCAAAAAACCCTCGTCGTAAAAAATGAGACCAGTAAATCTGAGACCGAAGCATTTAGAACCTTTGTATGTATTTATCTACTAGATAAATAAAAATTAATCGCTGATATGAATGTGCGTGTATAACTTCGTAACGACAGAGGGCTTAGAGTGAGTTTTTTAACGTATTCGATCGCGTTAACGTATACGTGTATAGAAAAAAAAAAGGTTATCTGTTATTTTCACCAGGCGGCGCTTATTCAGTTTCAATACAAATTGGCATTTACGCTAACGCGGTCGTGAACGTTAAAAAACTCACACTGAGCACTCTGATCCAAATTAGATAATCTATACTAATCTTATCTTTATATATATAAATCACGTGTCACGTTGTTTGTCCGCGATGGACTCCTAAACAACTTAACCGATTTTAACCAAATTTGCCACTACTTTACAAGCCTTTATTTCAGGAAGGGTTAGGCAGAAGAGTAAATTAAAGGCCCATATTATGGAAGGTCAGCTTATTGCTATCTGAAGAGAAATGCCTAGCCTTTTCCCAACTACATTGGGGTCGGCTTCCAGTCAAACTGGATTCAGCTGAATACCAGTATTTTACGTGGAGCGGCTGCCTACCAGACCTCCACAGCCCATTAACTGGGTAACACGGTACTCCTTGGCAAGACTGGTGTCAGATTTTTTCTGGCTTCTAACTATCCGTAACGACTGCCAAAGATCTCCAAATGACAGCCGGGACCAACAGCTTAACGTGCTTTCCGAGGCAAGGAGGAAACTCGGTATGTTAAGATGGTCACTCATCCACAGACCAACCTCGGCAAGTGTTGCTTAACCTCGAAGATCGACCTGTGATGCTGTTATTATTTAGCCACGAGCTCCTCCAGCTAATTGCTATCTACTGGGAATAAATCCAGACTGAGCGCTACTAAGAAATTCCAACTGGTAAAACTCAATTACACGACGCCCGAACCGGTAATCCAACTCAGAACCTCTTGCTCAGTAGTACAACTCTTGTAGCACTTGTGACCACTAAACTAAGAAGGCTTATTTATTAATCCTTAAAATCAGGCTACATTTATCACCATAGCCATCCTGCCTTCTGTCTGACACTTATACTAAATAACCTCCTTAAGAAACAATACAACCACGCGGTGGAGACTGCAAGCAAATTAGCGCCTATTCTACTAGGTAGGTAATTAAAAATATTTGTACTAAGCCGTAAAGTTCAATGAACCTTTTATCGCCTATCCTTATCATCTAAAGAGTGATAAAAGCTAGCACATTAGGATTTAAGTCTGGCGTAAAAACGGTTTTGGAATAGTATTTTTATTCATATTCTTATTAAAACTAGCAAAAAAGAACCAGTGGTGTAGCATTCGCGAATCGAGCTTCGTTTAATATAATTTAAGCTTTTTGTTTGTTTATAAATGTAGGAACGATATACACCTTAGTTTCCATGGCAACACGGCCGTATTGTTTCTTATGGGGATCGCCCGAACTTTGCACCACAGCTGTATAAATAAATCAGAAACGTTACATCAACAATTGATTTCTTTAATTAACTCGCATGGCATTATAAACGCTATTAAAATCGCTACAGAAAATTAGCTAAATTAAAGAAAAAATCGCAACGCTTTTTACAATTCATTCGCTCAGAAATAAGTATTGTTTTTGGTTATATTATAAGATGAACGCATGTCCATACGAAAGATCAAGGTTCCAAAAAATTTAGGAACTACTATGATACAAAGAAAATTTTCTGAAACCTTGATTCGCTACATATTTATCTATGGTTAATAAAAAATCAAAATGACATTGAACAACAGGAAAAAGTACAAGCAGATAACAGCGGCATTATAATTATGAGTAAAATACATGTTTTAGACTAAAACAACCTGTCATATAGCACTCAACATGATAACAGACGCAAACAGTTTTACACACACTAACCGTTATAAACGAGAGCGAAGAATGCCTTCTTGACCAGGAGTTGAGTATCAAAGACCACCAGCTTCGCCGAAGTCGGTATCAGGTCGTAGCACTTGTGGAACTTGAAGAACTTGACGAATATCTGGGACTCATCCTCCTCTGAAAAGAGCATCATCAGAAAAAACTTAGTATTTACGTACATTGGAACATGCTCGTTGTACGGCAACGCGGACATAAAATACGAAATGACTCATTTTTGATGCCTATTTATAAACTCTGTACCTACCTACATACACTAACATACGTATATGTTCGTGTACACTAGCACATTTGAAACGCCATTGGATAATGTTAACAGCGAGATGATAAGTATTATTTTAGTCTTATGTGTGAGTTTTGTTTTTTTGAATTTGTGAAAGGAATTTGATTAAAATGGTGGAAAACGAGTTGTTGTTGACTTCAAGAGTAAACATAGATACATTTTGGAGTAAAATTTGTTTAATGCGTTAACTGACGTAAACTTCGCAAACAATTCTGAATATTATCAAAATATGATCGGTAAACAGCGAGATATGACTTGATACGAGTAGATATAGTATCAATCGTGTAATTTTTTATTAATAAATGTCAATTCCGAATAAAACAAACAAATCCCATGCCCTTGAATTAAATTCTAATCGATTTGTTTGTACCTATACAGTTATATTCTAATCGATTAGTATACAATCTCGTATGCTGAATTCGCTTTCCATAAATTCATTCATTATTCTTGTTTACTTGTTTGGCAGTCCAGCAACTCTACATAGTAATGTTACTGCGCAAATATTGTCCTATCCGATAAATAAATGGGTCAAATTTTACATATTGTGTCACGCCTTTCACCTGTACAACATTGGACACCAGTTTTCTATGGTCGCAAAAATATTCACAAGATCCACAACATGGCTTCTATGCTCCAGAAAATTCACGTTTTATGAACTGCGATTTTTATTTATATAGCCTAAACCGACTTCCTATACCAACTATTTGATGATTTTAAGCAAACGTACGATTAAACATTATAATGATGTCATGTGTTCTAAAATTGGGGTCATTATTGAGTAAAATACCAAGTTTATCCTTACACATATACATCACGGATTTGCTTTGTATATTTCCCAACAGCTGATTCGCTGTTTTCCTTATAATATAACAAACAGGTTTATGCAGATTATATTCATAGTTTGGTACCTACTATGGATTCGCAATATGATACAAGTATAACAGATTTCCGTGAAAAAAGTGAAATGGAATGAGTGTGCCTATATGAATTGAGGAACATCAAAGAAAGGGTGCGCGACGTATGTCACCTGTTCCACGAATGCTCAATACACCAAACGCTCATTTCCAATCTAGCCCTCGGGTAAACCTGTTAGTTAATGAATGGAAGTTGATACTGTTGAAATGTTTGACGATTTGCGAGAAGACAAAGTAAAAACTTTACAACGAATAAAGTTAACGTTACGTTTTATGTATTTGCATTTTATTGTCTTATATCTTTTTATCTTAAGTATGTATAATATTATAAAGTAGAAGAGTTTGTTTGTTTGTTTGGTTGAAAGCGCTAATCTCAGGAACTACTGGTCCGATTTGAAAAATTATTTCAGTTTTAGATAGCCCATTTATCGAGGAAGGTTATAGGCTATATCATCACGCAAAGACAAATAGGAGCGGAGCAATAATGGGCAATGTGACGCAGACGAAGTTGCGCGGGTCAGCTAGTATTAAAGAAACGAAATATTAACCGTGTCATTGACAATGATGATTGAAAGACATGCAGACATGCTTCAACTACAAATAAATGAAGGTAAAAGTGTCAATAATGGCCGCAACATTGAGTGTAACCGGAATATTGCTAGTTTAGCTCCGTTATTGTCCGCTGTCAATCCTTAGACGGACACATGGATTTAGCCATTCTCTTGTAAATAAACTAGAAACGAATAATAAACGAATGACCGTGAAGATATGTCACTGGTTCCGTAAACAATTTTGATGTTGAACTGAAGGTCAACGCCTTCGTGCGACAGCGATGCTATTGTTGTTCTTCTAATCAATGGATCAGTTCTAATTCTTTGCTTGATAATGTACATTTAAGTACTGAAACGATTTTTTCTAAAAAGCCTCTAGGTATGTACGCTACGCCGATCTCCCAGTGCTACGCCGATCTCCCAGTCCACCCCCACTAAGACGCTGCGGGAATTTCAGTGCTGGGTTGTTTTAGTGGGTATACCGGGCTTGCCCGGGGAGTCCCACATACCCCTCCCACTCCCCCGAGTGAGAGGGTATGCGTAATGCATTTTTTCCCAGACGGAAACAAAAAAAAAAAAAGGTATGTACAATTGTACATAGGTCAAATATAAAAAAATAAGCTTGTAAGTACTTAGTTGTTTTACATTTTTGGTTTTCGTTCGGACCTAAAATCCTTATTTCAATTTCATGAGCATCATGGAATTGAAAACACCAGCCAAGTGCGAGTTGTTCTGGCGCATGAAGAGTTCCGTACCATTGACTATAAAAACGGCAAAAACAAACATCACGTTTGTTGTATGTGTAAGTATGTATTTAAATAATTTATTTTTAAAGTTAATACATAACTAAATATTCTGTAAATATTTCAAGCGTGTAGCTGTTGCCGTTATCAATATCGAGCAAAATAATCACGTTTATTGTATGGCAACCCCTTTAAATATTTTATTTCATTCTGTTTTTTTAGTATTTGTTGTTATAGCAGCAACATAAATCACCTGTGAAAATTTCAACTGTCTATCTATCACGGCTCATGAGATACAGCCTGGTGACAGACAGAGAGCGGAGTCTTAGTAATAGGGTCCCTTTTTACCCTTTAGGTATGGAACCCTAAAAAAATAACGATTATGGTAATTGAAAAAATCCGATTCAGTTACGAAAACTTTTACCTTTTATTTTGTGCAATCGTGACAAAAATTGGAAAACATTATCCGATACCCTGAAAATAACAAGGGTAGTAAAAAGTTTCAGCTGTAGGAAATTTTCTAATCTTATTGAGTTCCCTATCAGGATAAGGAAGGAGGGATGGGGGGGGCAAGGGATAAAACTTAGAATGGCTTTCTATTTCTGTCTTCTTATAATACAATAAAAATCTGTTTGTTATCGAAATTCTTTGAGACGGCTTGACCGATTTTTATGTTTTTTTTTGTGTATACCTACTCAAGTATGTCTGAGAATAGGCCGTAGGGTACTTTTTTTTTATTTGGCACTAGCTGACCCGCGCAACTTCGTCTGCGTCACATTTTCCATTATTACTCCGCTCCTATTTGTCTTAGCGTGATGATATTATAACAATAGCCTATAACCTTCCTCGATAAATGGGCTATCTAACACCGAAATAATTTTTCAAATCGGACCAGTAGTTCCTGAGATTAGCGCGTTCAACCAAACAAACAAACAAACTCTTCTGCTTTATAATATTAGTATAGATAACATCGTTTGGCCGGTCAGCTAGTAACATATACTATTAGTATAGTATCTAGCCAATATTGCGCGTTGGCGTACACTACAGAACACAGAAATATAAAAAACAGCTACAGAATAATAAACAATCTAATGTGTTTGGCTGTCATATCTAATGCACACCAATAGCTAAGTGCCAACAAATGCAGTCATGTTGTTCAGATATGATGGAGTTCTACGAGAAAGGATTAGCCATCAAAACTGCAGTTAATTATTGTGCCACATGTTAATTTTTTTCTACAGACTAAAAATTTCGTTACTGCCGTAACTAAACTTGAACCTTTGATTACAAAGGACAGGCGTAGCCTTTTAAGTAATACCTACGCCTACACTTGCCTCAAAATCTATACTAATATTATAAAGCAGAAGAGTTTGTTTGTTTAGTTGAACGAGCTAATCTCAGGAACTTACTGGTCCAATTCGAAAAATTCTTTCAGTGTTAGATAGCCGATTTATCGAGGAAGGCTATAGGCTATATATCATCACGCCAAGACAATAGGAGCGGAGCATTAATGGAAAATGTGACGCAGACGAAGTTGCGCGGGTCAGCTAGTTTTAATATAAAACGTATTCTGATTCCTGACATTTATTCCGTAAATAGTTTGTTTGAACTCTTCATAGAGTTTCCGAGGATATTCATCTATCAAACTCAAATGTAAGGAATTCGCCGAAGCCGTAGTACCGTCAAAAGATTTGCAAGAAGCCAGCATGCAAAGGTAGCTCAATAATCTGTATCACTGATGCGTATGACAGCATCAAAACGATTTACAAGGACGTTGGCTATAATTCGATGCTGTACAAATATTTCAAATATGTACAATACTGGGTAAACACCTATAGTAACACGTATCATAGTATTCCATATCTACATCTATACTATAATATTATAAAGGAGACGAGTTTGTTTGTTTGGTTGAACGCGCTAATCTCAGGAACTACTGTCTTTCAGTGTTAGATGGCCCATTTATCGAGGAAGGCTATAGGCTATATATATCATCACGCTAAGACCAACAGGATCGGAGCAGTAATGAAAAATGTTACGCAGACGAAGTTGCGCGGGTCAGCTAGTCTTCTAATACGAGTACATGACAACTAGGACAACAGAGTTTATCTCTAGCGCCAATGTACAAAATAGTGAAATTAAGCCAAACAAAATTTTAAAATCAATAAATACTATTAACCTGGTGCATCAAAATATTCAAGGATTTATGAACAAGGATTTAGAAGTAGAGTTATTCCTTAATTTTAACAATATTGATATTCTCTGTGTAACAGAACATTGGCTTAAAAGCCATCAGTTTATGTTTAATTATAGTAATCACCAGGTTGGTAGTTCGTTCAGCAGAGAAAATGCTATACATGGTGGTTCATTAATATTAATAAATAATCATCTTAAATTTAAAGACCGTAAGGATATTGTGAACCTCTCTGTTGAGCGGATTATTGAAATAGCCTGTATTGAATTGGAGCAGTATATTATATTAAGTGTGTACAGACCACCTTCAGGATTGTATGATAGTTTTGAAAAAGTGATGGATGAAGTTTTGCACAAAATTTGCAATTCAAGCAAGTCAATCATTATTTGTGGTGACTTTAATGTTAATTTGTTGGAAAATTGTAGTTTGAGTACCAATATTATAAGTCTGTTTCAGTCATACAATCTTGCAAATCTATTCCTTGAGCCCACTAGAATAACTCCTACTAGTGCAACTTGCCTAGATAATATCTATACAGATGTTGTACCTACCCATAAACAAATTATTAATTTAATAGATTCAGATCATTGTGGACAGTTAATCTCTATACCAAATATAAATATAACAAAAACTAAAAAGGATATCACTGTTAACCCAAAATCAAAATTTCGCTTAGAGACATTTAAATCTAAACTCTTGAATAAAATGCCAACTTTGTCAACTAATGATGACCCTAATCAACATTATAATGATTTTTTCAAAATGTATTGCACAGAGTTTGACACAACATTTGTTCCCAAAACCATTACAGCTAATAGTAAAACTTCTTTCGGTGATTGGGCCACCATTGGTATTTATAAGAGTAGAGAAAGGCTTTATGAGTTATATGAAGAACGGACTTACATTAACACAGTAGAATTTAATTTATATGTTAAGAATTATACTAAATTATTTAAAAAAGTTTGTTATCTTGCTAAGTCTAGGTACTTGAGTTCAAAAATTAAAAATAGTAATAATGTGATTAAAATGACTTGGGATATTATAAATAGCGAAACGGGAAGGTCTGGCAACCGAAGTAGTGATTACAGCCTTGTTATTGATGATAGTATAATTAATTTGGATTCGGAAGTCGCCGCGGCATTTGAAGATTTCTTTGCAGAAGTTCCCGTATCGACAACTAAGTTCCTAAATTCGTCACCTGCTGCTGCAGAAGCTTTACTTAAAGAAAACGTTCCAGTTTGTAATGCCGATTTTAAATTCCAATATGTAACCCCTAATGATATCATAAAAACGTTTAATTCTTTGAATGTAAAAAAGACTGCAGATCTGTGGGGTAATTCTGTTGATCTTGTTAAATCGATTATACACATAGTAGCACCTACTTTAGCTGATATTTTTAATAATTGTATTGACCGTGGTGAGTTTCCTGATTTAATGAAGTATAGTAAAATATTACCGTTATTTAAATCGGGTAGCACCTCAGACCCTTCTAATTATAGACCTATATCGGTGCTACCTACATTTAGCAAAATTTTTGAAAAACAGATATTAAATCAAATGCAAAGATATTTTAACAAACACAATTTTTTACATAATAAACAGTTTGGTTTTACAAGGGGTCGTTCAACAACCGATGCAGGTGTTGAACTTTTAGGTCACATTTATAATGCATGGGAGGACAAATGCGATGCTTTGGGTATTTTTTGCGATTTGTCCAAGGCATTCGATTGCGTTCTCCATGAGACATTAATCAGGAAATTGCACTATTACGGAATCCGGAACGCCTCTCTGGATCTTCTTACTTCATATTTGAGTGATAGGATTCAGAGAGTTGATGTTAACGGTAAAAGATCTCCTGGATCGGTAGTCAGGATGGGGGTCCCCCAGGGCTCAATTTTAGGCCCCTTCCTCTTCCTAATTTATATTAATGACTTGCCGTACCTCATAAAGGATAAACATGACATAGTGTTATTTGCAGACGACACATCGCTTTTATTCAAACTTAAACGTCAGCAGATGGTCACTGACGATATAGATAGTGCCCTCGCAACTGTAGTTAACTGGTTTAATGTTAATAACCTTTTACTGAACGAGAAAAAAACGAAATGCATAAAGTTTACATTACCGCATGTGAAACAAGTGAACACTGTTGTATCAATAAAGGGTGAAGAGTTGACACCCGAAGATACCACAGTGTTCTTAGGCATAACTTTGGATGCGAAGCTTCAGTGGGGCCCCCATATAGATAAATTGTCCAAAAAACTTAGCTCTGCAGCGTATGCCGTTAGAAAAATTCGTGGTTTAACAGATTTAGAGACATCCCGTTTAGTGTACTTTAGTTATTTTCATAGTGTAATGTCATATGGCATTCTATTGTGGGGAAATGCTGCCGACATACAGACAATATTTATCTTGCAAAAAAGGGCTATTCGTGCGATTTATAAATTAAGTCCCAGACACTCCCTCAGAGACAAATTTAAAGAGATTAATATAATGACTGTGCCCTCTCAGTATATTTATGAGAATCTCCTGTATGCACATAAAAATATTAATCTTTTTAAAAAATACAGTGATATCCATAACATAAATACTAGGAATAAACACAATTTTGTCGTTCCTAAAACTAGACTGAAAAAAATAGGTGGTTCTTTTCGATGCCAATGTATACATTTTTATAATAAACTTCCTAGCCACATTCAAGAACTTAGCATTAATAAATTCAAATCTTTTATAAAACGTAAGCTATGCCAGAAAGCTTTTTATACAGTTAAAGACTATCTTGAGGACAAAAAGGCTTGGGATTGAGCTGCTTCAATGATGTACATGGCCCAATGTTTTATATACATCTATTTTTATTTTATTTTATTATTTTTTTTTTTCGTTTATCATTTTACTTTTATATTTGTTTACAAATGGACATTTTTATATTTTAATTGATTCTGTATTTTTGACATCAATGTTTACTTTTTTAAGTAATCTCAATTTTTTTTTTTTTTGATTTAATTCATTATATTTGACATATTTATTTATTATTATTTCATTATTTTTCGTTTTACTATTGTGAATATGGGAACTATGTGGGCTATTATTTTCTTTTTGTTCTCTTAAAGTGGCAGTTTGAGTACTTTTGTGGCCTACCCTTATATCCTTACTTTGGTATTGTTCGTCAGTTCGTTGAGCTCCTTTAAGTTCTAAGTTTGAGCTACACGATAACTGGCAAATGCTTGCACTGTCTGGACAGGTCCACTCAAATCTGTGTGGTACTTTCCTCAAAATACCACTTCAGACATTAACCTACATGGTTCTCATATGATTTGACCAGTACGATTGTATGGACTTTAAAAGAGACTTTGACCTCTGAGTTTGTTTCGGCGTTTCTTCTCAGAGCAGTCAGCTAGGAAATGCCGGCCTCATCTAGTTTAAAATGACCAAAAAAGATTGACGTCGACGCCCCCAAGCAATAAGTCGGTAATCGTAAAAATCAAATTTTACAGGAGAAATGTTTTACTGTTTTTGTTGAATAGCTTTTGAATGAGTCGGAGTACTGAGGTCATTGATACATCAAACGAAAGCTATTTTTTTGTTGAATTCAATAATTATTTTAACATTAAATTTTGTGTGTGGAAAGCCTTGCAATTTAAGAAAATAAATATTACAAAAATATGTTAGGAAAATTGTTTAAGTAATATACACTTACGCTATTATTGCAGTAAATTTGTAAACAATATTGATACGTAACATTACAATACGGACTTTTCCAACGTTATTTTTCATCTTGAAGACGATATGTAATTGGTAATTACGGTGTTATTGTGGTTATTTAAAATTGACACAGTAACAGTATTGTTATAGAACATTGTTTTTGGAGCAAAATTCAGTAAAATATTTTTGTGCAACCATTCAGTGCTAATAACTTTTTATAAATTTTATAAAGTGTAATATGTCTAGGTTTACAAGAAAAGACTGTACATGATCTCCTGAAACCATGAGATATATTGTTTTCGAGTCATTCTTAACCCCTCTAATGTCATCCCATTGGGGAGCCTTAGGTATATGACCTGGTTGTCGCCTTGACCAGTTACGAGTGGCAATAGTCCCACAACGCCACGATGCCACCAGGATTAGAAGCAATGTCGCCAATGTCCACCCCTTTTGTCTGAGGCCCTCCATCCATGCCTCCGGACCATGGAAACATCGGGGTCCGCTTGTAGGAAGTCCGTCAAAAGCTTGCTGGGGAGGGCAGAACCTGTCCTGAAAGAGAAGGATGGATTCCAAGGGGAATTTTTGAGTATAAGCAAATACGTTTTCTATTCCCAGTAACCTATCTAGCTCTTCAAATAATGGGGTTACCCCCTCATATCTAAAGCTTGTGCACCAACTAGAAAAGTCCATTGACATAGAACGGCACCCCCCTCCTCTGTAGATGAAGTTTCCGATATTTTAATTTAAGTAGATGTTTGAACAGATCATCTTCTGTCTTAGTCATGGTCTGATGTGGTATAAATTTGAACACATGTTTTACGTTGTTCTCAGTGGCAACCTGGAACAACCGCATCTCCAAAACCAATTTCCCGAAAAATCTTGCCTTGCGCTTCTTCATCTCCCTCTCCTTTGCCACCCCCACAGTAACCTTCCACTCCTTTGGTACTTCTCCTCTTGATACTGTAGCAATGATATCTCGGACGTTTACTTCCTCTCTACCAATGTATTGCATAATGACGTTGTTACTTTGACGGGGTGGAGAGGTTGGAAATCTCCCATACATTATGCGAAGGGCTTGACCGTCGTACTCGTGGGGCCAGTGAGACAAGCCTGGTATTATGGCCTTGTCAGCCAATAGGTCAGCCGTGTATATTTGATAATCAAATTCGAGTATTTTGGCGAATATTACATGTCTAAACAGATGGGTAGTCCATGGTTCATCGAACTTCTCTCCCCAGTAGCCCCCATCATAACATTGTTTTATGTAGGGGTCATGTCCTTCTTTGAAGATCAGGTTGGGCCATTTCCTCTTCTGTTTATAGTAGTTACGGGAGAACTCAAGGATAAAAGCCCTTCTGATCTCCTCTGCAACATCCTCCAATCCCGACTTTAGAATTGTCCCTTTCTCCACCCATGCTGCCACACTTTCGCTCATTACTATCTCGGGGTGGCCAAAACATTTTGTAAGCCCCGTCAGTTCGAGCGTCACATGGACGTCAATAGACGATGTTATGCGTCTAGTTGCTATCTTCAAGAGCAAAGAATGTGGAAACTTCACAATTGTGTCTCGCATGGATTCCAGGAAATGGGGATCTCCCTCTATGTCCTTCAGAATATTGTGGCAATTACAAGAGGCTGCCAACTCTTAAGAATATCATAAGCATCATCCTTATATACACTTATATCATGTAACACAGCATTGATGACATTGGCTACCTCGTTTTAAAGGTTATACGAGGGATACTTCCTTGCAGCAACAAGGCCATAGGATAGTGCTGAAAAACAGGCGTTGATGCAGACCCTTACAGCCAGGAAGTGACTGTGGGTTATGATATATGCAAACTGGTCTGAGGGCCATATAACATGAAGGTTGCCGTAACATTTTCCCTTGCACCCGAAGAAGTCATACGTGGCTGAATGTTGTTCACTGAATGTTATCTGATGTATAATCTGGGTAAACCGCTTCTTTATGCAGTAGGTTTGCCTTAGTAAAGCAGGGGGTCTAACAAGGGACCCATCAACCGATACACCACAGAAATCCTTAGTACCGAGATCTGTAGCCTCATTGGCTACTCTTATATGCTTGGAAAGTTCTTTCCCCGCCGACGCACCTTTACAAGTTTGGCTAACATGTAATAAGGCCCAATGTATGTACTGGTCTGAACCTAGGAACGTAACACCTTTTGTATCTCGTTGCAGATCTATATGCTCTTTCTTAAGGCCTGCAGGATTTGACCAATGCTTGAATAAATAATCTATTTCTCCTTTATGTAAGGCAGATTGTAGATGTCTATCACGTCTGAAAATGGGTTTTCGCTTGGGGGTTGAATAGCGAGGGTTGGGATCTTCTTCCTCCATCGTATGAGAGGTTGTGCTTAATTATAATAAATATAAGAATATTGTATCAGTAAACATACCTCGTAAATCATAACATTTTGACAAAGTTTGATCGGAAGACGTTTCTACTGCACTTAATTCTTGACAGCTACTCTTGCAAAGTGATTCTGATATCGAAAACGGGACCAGACGTGTTTAAATTTGATACGTATTGCAATTTTACACATATTTATTAATAAATTATTTACTTTAAAAACCTTGTTAGTTCCCATTACGGTTTGAGCATACTCATAATAATCCGACAACAATAACGTGCTAGCGATTACCAAAAACTGCACGAAATTCATTCCCGCCAATAAGTCGGTAATAGCAACTTACCAAAATTAAATACGAAATATACTTTTGTATTGATACGTAAAGATGCTTTTCTCGTCATAATTTCGTTATTTAATTTCCCTACAATAAAAGTGTTTTGCATGATATCTTCGTAAATATCACTACGAAAAATCTGAAATAAATTACTAAGATGTATCCCGACCCATAGGTTCCGAATTTGACATAACTATATTTTTATTGTTATGTCAAATTCGGAACCTATGGGTCCATAATAGCACATTACCGACTTCTTGCTTGGGGGCATCGACGTGTAAAAGTGTTATTTACAACCTACTTACAGAATAAATATCATTTATCATTTATCATTTATCATAAAAATCTCGTGTCACGGTGTTTGTTACCGAAGTCCTCCGAAAAGGTTGGACCGATTTTTATGATTATTTTTGTATATATTCTGTAGGTCTGAGAATAGGACGTGGGCTATTTTTTTTTCTTTTATTTTGCAAACAACGTTTGCTGGATCAGCTAGGGTTACCAGATGAAAAAATCAAAAGTCCGGAGAAAAGGCCTGATTTTCATGGAAAAGTCCTGAGATTTTCTACAGATGAGAATTTTCTCTCAAAAACGTATTATTATCGTTGTCTACACTTTTGCAATTGTTACCAAAAGAAGATTGTTTTTAGTTCGTTTTACTTCGATAAATAAGTATTGATTTTAACTGCAATTGTTACCAAAAGAAGATTATTTTAAATTTGTTTTAAATTAATACATAAGTATTGATTTTAACTGCAATTGTTACCAAAAGAAGATTGTTTTTAGTTCGTTTTACTTCGATAAATAAGTATTGATTTTAACTGCAATTGTTACCAAAAGAAGATTATTTTAAGTTTGTTTTAAATTAATACATAAGTATTGATTTTAACTGCAATTGTTACCAAAAGAAGATTATTTTTAGTAGTTTAATAAGAGAGATCTTTAAAATGTAACCTGTTTTTTATTAAAAATCCTGAGCTATCACTAGATTTGCTAAATCCGGCCGGAATCCTGAGAAGAGTCGAAAAATCCTGAAATCTCAGGACAAATCCTGAGATATGGTAACCCTAGGATCAGCTAGTCTTCTATAATATAAAAAAAATGAATCGCTGAATGTGTTGCTAAGCGCAAATCTCGAGAACAGCTGAACCGATTTCGCTAATAGGGAATATGCATAAAAAAATATTTATTATCTACACGGTTTATCTAAAAATATACAAAATTGTAATACTAACAGTGAAAATAGAATCAAAATCACTCGAAAAACAAACGAGTTATTATTATTTTTTAAACAAATATATCTGTCCTTCTCGCGAAAACGCTGTAATGTATGGCATCTGTATAGGCGTCATGGAATCTGACGTCAAATTTCATATCAGACTTCTCTTTCTAATTGTAATCTTTGAAGCTTTATAACTTCATCAGTGATGAAGATATTTAAAAAACAATTTTATGATTGTTTTTTAGAGCTTAAAAGTATTTCATTTTGCAAGTAAAAAAATTTCATGCATATTCCGTTTTTTTTTTTTTTTTTATCGTGTTTGTTATTATCTGGAGAAGGTTTTTATGTAAAAAAAAGGTTGCCAGTTGACGGGAGCGAAGACGTGGGGGACAGCTAGTATCTTATAAAAGTGGGTTCGATCCCTGATAGGACGACGGTAAGCTAACATAATGGTGCCCAGGAAATCTCATAGTACCTACATAATATATGTGTGCACAAAACCACAGGTCCAGGCCCACTGTTTCTTTACTGGATGACCGTATTCCGATACGCCCGAATAGATTCAGGGGTTGAACCAATCACTATCACACTTGACTGTCACACCACTAACTTTCACGCTCCAAACTTTTTGGCCGACTTGGGAATCGAATCAAGGACGGCATTCCTATGTCACGTAAAAAAAGAAGGAATCGAAATTAGTTAAACTAGATGATAATGTAGATAAAACTGTTGATTCTTTTGTAATAAATGTGATAGGCGAGACGTTTTCGGAAAGCAGTAACTCCGATACAGAGGAATCGGATTCTGATTTTTGAATTTTATTTTTGCCGTATTAGTAATTGTAACTCGATTTTTATAACTTATAATATAAAATCTAAATACATCATTTATATGATAATAATATTTTTTTATTTTTTAAGTTGGTACTTTCTCCTTCAAATATTTCATGTAAACCGCACTTAATACAAAAATGTTTGTGACCACTGTCAGTAGGTAAAAAGGTCATTGTACGAAATTCTTCCTGCTCCGCGACTGGCCTTTATCTACTGCTTTTACTGAAGTGCATGTGTAGTAGTTGCCGTGCGGAAGGGGCATACTGGAGACACAGGGATCCTATACATTTTCGCCTACAGGGCATATCTCCTTGTTTATTATATTTATGGTGTGAATTGAACGTATAGGTAATAGCTATCTAATTAACCTATCACAGGAAGGAGTGTCATGACTGACTGAAAATCGAATGTAAGTAGGTACATAGATTCTAAAATAATATAAAACTTCACTCTTCGCCTAAACTGGGCATCTGTGCTTAGACTATAACCGCTGTACATTTTAAGAGCAATGTACATAATTATGTATGCTACAAACATGAGTCGCTAATTCGCTAGATAAGATCGATCACATATTTTAATGATACTAGGTAACCATAAATTACCCAATAAAAGTAATTGTGAGAAAGCAAATGACGTGTACGGTATAAAGTAATTTTAATTCATAGAGAAAGTTTTTAAACGGTGTTTTATGGACTATAAAATTTGTTTAACTACATCGCAATGGCTCTTCAAATTGTGTAGGCCTTTATATATTACTAGCTGACCCGCGCAACTTCGTTTGCGTCACATTTTCCATTAATGCTCCGCTCCTATTTGTCTTAGCGTGATGATATATAGCCTATAACCTTCCTCGATAAATGGGCTATCTAACACTGAAAGAATTTTTCAAATCGGACCCGCAGTTCCTGAGATTACCCCCTACATACAAACTTACAAACATACAAACTTATAAACTTACAAACATACAAACAAAAGTTACCTCTTTATAATATTAGTATAGATAGCATCGTTAACGGGGAACAATAATATGAAACAATGTCTTTGAAACTCTTTGAAAAGGGGGGGGGGATCCGGTTTTCCACGGATGGCAATAGCTTTTAAGGGTTCCGCACCCATAGGGTAAAACGGGAGCCTATTACTAAGACTCCGCTGTCCGTCCGCCTGTCTGCCTGTCTGTCTCCTGAACCTTCATAGTTAGACAGTTGAAATTGTAACATATATTATGATGTATTTCTGTTTCTGCTATAACGAATACTAAACAACAGAATTAAATAAATAATGAAGGGGGCTCCCATAACACAAACGTGATTTATAAATCATGATACGGAACCCATCGTGCGGGAGTCCGACCTGCATTTGACAGGTTTTTTTTATTATTTTCCCGCACTAACGAACGCCATCCAGAAAATTGATTAATTCCACGAGTATGAACAAAAAAAGCAATTTGAAGTTAAGTCAGTAAATAGAATGTATTCATCAGAAATCACCCCAGACTGTCAGTAATGCTGTACCAGGAATTAATGACAATGTGTCCGGATAGAGCTGAAAATTCTGCGGTGCTTATATAATTATAGAGTAGGAGTACGAAAAGAATAATTTAATTGTATGCGACGTTGTGTACTGTTGCTATGAGGATATCAAAGGACATGGTAAAAAGTGGCATATGAATCAACACATGCGAAACCTTTACCATTATTCCTAGTTTTTTTAAATTACATTTTAATGATTAGAATAGAACGGACACTTTTTAATTACAAAACCATTTTAAAAAGTAACTCACTTGGGTTTTACAACCCGGCGCCATTATTTTAAAATGAAACAAAGCACTCTCAGCGCTGAAGATTTTTAGTTACCTACAAAAAGAATAAAGCGATTAAAGCGCTGTATGACACGAACACTATTGACACTGACAGTCGATGAAACGACGGTTGACACTTTGATGTAATGTATTTGGCACCTGGGAATCGGCCGTCGACCAACTTACCACGCTTTCGTATGTTAGAAGAGCATAGTAACACTACTCTATACCATTTTTTGGTGAGATAAAAAGTCTGGCAGCTCTGGGATCTTAGTCCATTTGATGTTTCTATTGTTTGGTATGTTTTATAACCTCAAAATCCGAAATCATTTTGGATATTTTACAATTCTAAAAAGTGTCCGTGATTTAAATTTAGTTTCAGTCGAACATATGCAGTATTTAAAACACAAATAGTAAATTCACGTCTCTGTTGGTTCTGAGGCAAACGATGTATGGGCGCTGAGCAATGTCCTTTAGCAAACATGTTTAATAACCAAATTTGAACTATGAGGAAAATATTATTAAATCCTCATCCATCGCTTTCCATCAAGCGTGATCTAGGTCAAGAGCAAGCCCATTACTCAATAAAAAAGATGTGCATAATTAGACGAGTTTATAATCTTTGGCAAGATACCCATTTCCTAAGAAATGCTTCATATGGAGAGCTAATTAATTCAAAACACCAAGCAAATCAGGACTGGATCAAAGTGTTTTTGCTTTGAAGTAGAATGCTTTGAAGTTTTATTGCCACATACATAAGGAAAAACTCTTATTTGGCATGATAATGAGAGACATTTCCTGTATTCCCTAGACCTTTGCTGACAGTACAGAGATATATGAACATAGCATGCCGGACATATTAAACATTTCTCATTTGGGTCGAGAATGGTTGTGCAGTACAAATAGGGCTGCCAACAATACTGTTTTAAACAGTATTGCACTGTTTATCACTTAATTAATAATTATACTTTTTACTGTTGAACAAAAATAAAGTATAGGTACAAAATACTGTTTTCAGCATCAAAATGCAAACATTATTATGTGTTATACTTAGACGCTCACACAAATTTGTTTTTATTTAGTCAGAGGGCGCTCACTGCTCAGTGCAGCGCAACCACAAACAAATCACTCTGAGTTTCTGATTTAGTTTGAGTTTAAACACTTCAGAAGAATTTAAAAACTTAAAAAAATGTCTCATATCTACTTTCTGTTCCCGCCACCTCAGCATTTACTGAAAGAGTTTTTTCAGTAATGAATGTTAAGTGGCGGTAAGATAGAAATAGAGCATCCATCCATTAATTTAATAAAAAATGAGCTCCACATTTTTTTTATTTCAGTTACAATATTGGTGAGGCGTATGAATTTTAAAAAAATTGTAAAGTAATAAGTAGTGCGAGAAGCTCTAAAAATATGTATTTAAAACAATAAACTAATAAAATACTGTTTAATATTCTGCATAGACCTGAATATACTTTATTTCTTGTAGAAAAAGTTGGCAACCGTAAGTACCTACAAAGCGCTTATGCTGTGACAGAAGAGTATCAAATAGCACAGGAATGCATGTAATGAGTTCCGTTGGCACCTAAACTACTCGTACCAGTAAATGGATACCACAGCACACAGGACCTGTACAGTGAAACTAAAACTTTATAAATCTCCATTAAGAAGCCTGTTAAAACTTGAATGTGTTTTTTAGCTTTTTTTTTTGGCTTTCTTTTTCTTAGAAACTGAAACATTTAGACAACTTTGGCTTATTGGGTAGTTGAGAATAGTTATTCATAGCGACCTCACTTTTCGGAATTTTGGTTATTTACAAATAGATATAAGAGATCTATTTTGTAAATAGCCAAAATTTCGAAGTAAGTTTCTCTTAAAATACGCGACGGCACTTTTCCATGCTTGTGTATTGAACTACTGTGCATTATTAAAAATGTATCATGATATTCCTTATATGGTGGTTTCGTGTATCCGGCCTTAGAAATTTGAAATTAGAATTCATAAAACTACAAACAAACGCTTAGGGGGTCTAGAAAGGCGACTTTAGCAGAATCATAATATTAACCACACAACAATCTGTCAAATTATATTTTTATCTTTATGCGTTAGCATTAAGGCTTGACCGCACTTGGCGACACTGCGCGGCAGCGGAACGACGCGACACGCAACGGCAAAATATTCTTTGTAAGAAATTGTATGAGGTTTAACGCACTACGCAGCAGCGTGCGACGCGCCGCGACACTTCAAGTGCGAACGTTGTTACGTGTCGCGTCGTTCCGCTGCCGCGAAGTGTCGCACAGTGCGGTCGAGCCTTTAGGTTCAAGATTGATTGGGAAATTTTGACAGTAACGCTTCTCGCTCATTCTGCTAAAGTGGCCTTTTTACCCGACTACGCGACGCAAAAGAGTGGTTTTGTGTTTATTAGCCTATTTATGTATGTATGTTCTTTTGAAGCACTATAAACAGACCAAACGCCTGGGCCGATTTTTATGATTCACACGTCAATCAATTTCCTCTTAGTCCGGCAAGTGTCACTAAAGACATGACGTTAGTGAAAATTCAATATGGCGACTAGTGGACGCCACATTGTGAAAATTAAAAAAATGAATGTCAACAAATTAAATATGTCATGTGGGGTATCGTTGAGTAGTTATTTTGAAATCATTGTGAGGTTTCTGTATCCATTTTTCAGTTTAAATAATATTTTAGGATATGAAGCGATTTAAAGTTATTTAATTGGGGTTCTCACTAATATTCATATTTGTTACTAACTAAAAAGTTGGAAATAAAATTATTATTATTAAAACAAAAACCTCGACTGTTTAAAATTAATTAACTGAAAAGGAAAAAACAATATAAAATTGTGGCAGGCTTGTACCGTTTAAAAAAGGTATTAAGGCGGGTTGTTTCACGTTCACTTAACGCATGCGTAAACGTTAAAAATGGTGCTAACTATCGTTAGATCAAAAAATTGGGTTGTTTCACATGTCAGCGTTAACGCACGTAAAATATAACGTTTACGTTAACAAATAGTCTGAGCACTGGTTAACGTTACTTTAGTTGCGTCAAATAGAACAATATTGTGAAATTTCTTTTGAATTCCTCAATACCAGTTCTTCTGATGACACAAATAAGTGGTGGAATGCAAAAAAAGCTATTTAGGTAGGACCCGAGTCAATAACTTAGCTATTTGGATGAGCAGGAATGTATACCAGAAAGTTTTGAAACAACGCTTCTTATTTAACGAACGTTAAAGATCTTCCGTAATCGTAACTTTTTGACGTACGTATGTTACGTTAACCAACTGTTTGATACAACCCACCCTTACTTTCTATATTAGTTCAATAACGAAGATCTAACTAGTCCTTGACTAGCAATAATAATGGAACAAGTTCTTTAATTAGTTTTCGTATTGCTTCGTACAGATAATTATAACTAACTACAGGAAGAGTTACTATTTCTGTAATGTAAAATCTTCAAGGTATTTTCATTTTTAGGGTTCTGTAGCCAAATGGCAAATACGGAACCCTTATAGATTCGTCATGTCTGTCTGTCGTCTGACTGTCTGTCTGTCTGTCCGTCCGTATGTCACAACCACTTTTCTCAGAAACTATAAGAACTATGCCGTTGAAAGTTGGTAAGTAGATGTATTCTGTGAACTGCATTAAGATTTTCACACAAAAATAGAAAAAAAAAAAATTGGGGGTCCCCAACTCCGCATACTTAGAACTGAAACTCAATTTTTTTTTTTCATCGAGCCCATACGTTTGGGGTGTCTATGGATGTCTTCGAAAATCATATTGAGGTTTTAAATATAATTTTTTTCTAAACTGAATAGTTTGCGAGAGAGACACTTCCAAAGTGGTAAAATGTGTGTGTGGTGGCCCTGTAACTTCTAAAATAAGAGTGTAAACAACCAGCGAAAATTGGTTTCAACGAGATCTAGTAAGTAGTTTTTTTAATACGTCATAAATCGTAACTTTTGCTTATAATAGTTATCTTATAATATAATACCTACAGGTTTGTACGGAACCCTCGGTGCGCGAGTCCGACTCGCACTTGGCCGGTTTTTTTATATGTTAAGTTACCGCGAGTCAAATGTACCTATTATTATTTAAATGGCCGGCCACTGTGTATTTTATGTCACATGAAATAAAATTCATTTGTAGGTGGTTAGATTTGATTGTATTGACGAATTTACCTTCGTAATTTTTTCGCCATTCTTATTCCTTACAAGCCCCTGACCCCCCGCGGCTTCGCTCACGTCAACTGGCTACCCTACCTACCCATTTTCTTTTTTGCTTTTAAACCTTCCCTGTATTCAGGCGAACTAAACAAAAAAGTATTACCGAAATCGGCCCAGCCGTTCTCGAGTTTTAGGTAGACTAATGAACAGAAATTCATTTTTAAGTATATATAAAGATTTCAATTCTTTAGAAACGTAATGACACCGTTTTTTCCGAGTCGCGTTCATTGTGTGGTCACGTCGACAATATCGAGTTACAAAAAACGCCGAGTAAGCTTATCAAACAATAGATTTCGTAATTTTTAAACAATATACCTTATACTATTGAATTGTAACGATTATTTCGCGGGTAGTTAGTAGGTAGGTACCTGTAAGCTGACGGAAACGAAAAGTAAGCTGAACTAAATGCATCACGGATGTTGTAAATCGTCGTAATATTATTGTGTGAATTTCACGACATCTAGAGTGTCAACTACCTTGGTACCTGATATGATCAACTAGCTGACCCACGCAACTTCGTCTGCGTCACATTTTACATTAATGCTCGGCACCTTTTAGTCTTAGCGTGATGATATGTAGCCTTTATCCTTCCTCGATACATGGGCTATCAAATACTGCAAGATTTTTTCAAATCGGACCAGTAGTTCCTGAGATTACCCCTACATACAAACTTACAAACATACAAACAAATGGTTACCTCCTTATAATATTAGTATAGAAGGAGCCGAGCATTAATGGTAAATGTGACGCAGACGAAGTTGCGTGGGTCAGCTAGTATGTTGTGCGCAGACACTCTTATTTAAATATTTTACGACTATTTTATTACACTTTGCCATTCAATTAGGGTACTACAAAAAAAAAATTCATAAAAATCTGTGTAAGTTTAAAAGTACGGGTAACTTTTATTTTTTAAGACGCTGGCTGCATTTTTAAACGAAGCGTGGTCCGGAAGTGAAACCTCTTAGACCGCTTAGTACGCATTCCCGCACAGAATGACTAAATACAACTAGTTTAAGTGCACCCCTACAAAAGTTACCGAGACTTTAAATGCATTTTAGCTTTAGACAGTGAAACCTACGTTTCAAAGTTTTTTAGCGAGCTAACTTCATGTTTCTGAATCTATGACAAGGACTTAATAGGCTACTATTTCAATATCATGTCAAAGCAAAGTATCGGATGTTAAATTGGATTGTACACGATTTGTATACAGAGTTATTTGTAAAATTAGTGTCCTGAAAAAATCTAATTAGTCCGTCAGTTAGATTATTAAAAAATATTTGACCCGTGTTTTTCTTTTGTTACGGGAACCAAAATTGACGAAGTTACGACGCTTTTAATATTCTCAATACGTCACACCTTCGCATAATTATTAGTGATTCGTGACGTCACGAGCCCCTACTCCCGAGTTTAAGATGCGTTTTATCTTTGTCAATATTCATTGATTTACAAAAACAAAAAATACGTGTCCATTATTTTTCAATACTCTAACTGACGGACTAAATAGTTTTGCAATTTGTGAATGATGGAATCTAGCCTATTGTACTCCAGCTAAACTGGCGTTAAGTAATGCGTTCAGTGCCTTACACTTTGGCCTTGGAGTATTCATATCTTCTACCATTAGATCATAAAAAGTCGAGAGAGCTTCTACCAGAGGCGGTCACACTTTTGAAGCTGTCGTACTTCTTAACGCTATAAACTTCAGCGTATGTTTGGACGGCCTAAGCAGGAGTTTCCGATCTGCTGGCCTACTATGACGTCTTAAAACGATCATGAATGGCTGTGGGAGGGAGGCAGAGTTATACAAGATGCATAAGACTATCCCTTTTTCTCAGCTTTATCACCCCTGTCCTCCCAACTTGAATGGAAACTAGGTAGGTACTGTTCAAACTAGTTTAGCAAAACTTGGTTGTGTCCGTGTCTGCACTGTAACTTTTGTGAGAGACAGCAGAAGTTTAGATGTTGCATGGTAGAATCGTTAGAGGTAACTCTATTGCCTGATTATATTTGCCAGTTTCTAGACTCGAAAGTTGGGGCTTGGGGGGAGTGAGACGCATTCGATACACACGAATATTGAATTTAGAATTTTAACTAAGATAGCTCTCAGCATTGAACTAATTTGATAAGTTCTCAACTTCAAAATTCAAAATTCAAGCATTTATTTCAATTAAACCATTTACAGGCACTTTTGAATTGTCAAGGTCGGTCGGTCCAAAAAATTGAAGCTATTTGCACGTTCCAAAGCGTAGATCTCTATGGAGAAGAACGTGCAAGAAACTCCACGGACACTCTTTTAAAAATAATAATTTATTACAAAGATTTATTTACATCGAGTTGAAATTATACATACATGTGAGAACGATGTAAAATACAAGCAGGATAAAAGCGTCCGGAATAAAAGAGGAACAATTCAAATAAAATTAAATAATTAAAATCAACCATGGCAGCTGAGAAATGACCAGTCCCGACTGACGGCGCCCGTTCACGAACATGACGCATACGCCAGCACCATTAGGCTCAACCATTTTGAAGGGAGCCAAATGATCAAACGCATACGCCACCATCAGCTAGACTTTTGAGTGAGCATGACACTCCCAACCGCCAGGGTACATTCAAGTCAAAATCATACCTAAAACTGATAATTAAAGTTTAAGTTAAAGGTACACAGTACTCACACATGTGCTGTTCAAATTCAAATTATCAATTTGAAAATCAGTGCGCCAATTCTACTAATTTCACATTCGCATCTCAATCGCACTGTCAAAAATGTTTGAAAATTAAGGCTTTTTTGACAGTTTGCAATTGACCTGCGAATGCGAAAGTTGTTTAGTAGAATTGGCCCTCAGGTGTTTGAAAACTTAGCGTGATATTGTTTGGTTATAGTTTGCTGTCGAGCTCGCCAGAAGGGATTCGAGTATGGCAACGATGGGACCTGAACCAGAACCAGGCCACTCCGTTTCGGTTACCTGCGCAATCTGGTAAGGAAACGCACCAGAGACAAACATCGCAAGCTATAGGTTGACCATGGTGAGTGTAGGCAGGCCAAAGAGGCACTTTACACACTATTGTTGGTCCCTTCACGAAACAAGCTCTAAGACTGATAACATCATTTGCGAACGACAGCCGTAACAACTGGCCAAGGGTCCTTTAATTTCGTAGGAGTAATAGACAGCCCTCTCTACAGAGTCTGCATGGAGGACGACGAGACATCAGCACATCTGCAGTGCGATTCTGTAAATATTTCGAAGTGAACACTTAGGCGAAGTGAACGACAAGTGAGCTGTCAAACCGTACAAACGAGATGGCATGACAGCTCACTTGTCGTTCACTCCACCTAAGTGATCGCGGTGAGATGTCAACAGAATCGATCGGCTACTTCTTAGCTGCCCGGTAGTTGCTGAATACAGGGCTTAGTACTTCGGAAACCCAGGTACCCTCTGTGAGATCGTAACACCAAAGCGTTGCTGGCCTTCCTTGGACAGCTGGGGTGGACACATTTGTATGGTGACACATTTGGTGGACAGTGCAGAGGGGATTTACACGAAAAATACGTACTTAGTCGTGGAGTTGCGGAAACCGGCCTGATTTATAATACAACTAGCTGTCCCCCGCGGCTTCGCTCCCGTCAATTAAGTATTCATTGCACATATCGAGTTTTCATTGTTTTTAAGATGTATTCTGCTATTCGGGTCGGAGACAAATCCAACGAATCAATAACCATGAAAATTGGTGCAGCAGATCTCGAGTCAAACCCGTCTTTGTTTTATATATATAGATATAGTAGAGAAACATTGATAATTTTAGAGGTGTCTAATGTGATGTCGTAAATTAACACATCTTTTTGCGCTTAGGTACATTGCAAATGCTGGCTGGACCCTAAGAGATAGTAGGTAAGTAGATCAAGATAAGGTGCTACAGTTTGTACACCTTAAAAAGGTTTACAAAAAAGTCCGCAATAGTATATGTCTATCTCTTACGGATAACTCAAAATAACCATTTTTTATTCTTTAACTTTTACGAGAAATAATGGTTTATTATCGAAGCGATATTAAGCAATTATACAGCATTAATCCTTATGCAGTTAAGTACTTACCTTAAAAATACATTTGCAGTTAATAATTATAGTTCAATATGGCCCTTTACAGCATGTAATTTAAATGGATATTTTCGGATAAATTACAGATTTAAAATAAGATGGCGACGACGCGCGCCTGCCTATAAAGCGTCTTTAGCGAAGAAAATAACAATTAAGTACTTATTACTTAAAAACGTGCTTTCAGCGCGACAACGTAATCCGTACTTATAAGTACGTTACGACAAATTAATCTAGATACTAATATTATAAAGCAGAAGAGTTTGTTTGGTTGAACGCGCTAATCTCAGGAACTACTGGTCCGATTTGAAAAATTATTTCAGTGTTAGATAGCCCATTTGTCGAGGAAGGCTGGCTATATATCATCACGCTAAGACAAATAGGAGCGGAGCAGTCATGGAAAACGCTAGTCGCTAGTCTTCTCCGAAACGTATACGTACGCGCATAACTTCGTAAGTACTGATCCAAATTGTATAATTATTTTATAGTTGTGTTCGTAATTGTCAGAGCGAGGTTTGCTTGAAAGAAAAAAATAAGAAAGTTGCCAGTTGTCGGAAGCGAAGCCGTGGAGGACACAAGTTACATATTTATGTCTCATGCCCCAACCAGCCCGCGAAATTCAAAATTTCTTGCGTTTTTTGCAATTTGCAGGCCAGTGCTAAGTTGTATGTTAATTAAAATATTATTCGCGGCTGTAAGACGTATGCAGTTACAGAATAATAATCATTAAAATCATAATTTAAATTAAAAATAAATTATTCTGTAACTGCATACGTCTTACAGCCGCGAATAATATTTTAATTAACATACAACCTAGCACTGGCCTGCAAATTGCAAAAATCGCAAGAAATTTTGAATTTCGCGGGCTGGTTGGAGCATATGTCTATCAGGTTTTTTTTTTATCCATAACTGTATAGATGGCAACAGACCGAACACCTTCGATGTGATTACAAAAAAACCGAGTCCAATAAAAAAAAAATTGTGACGCTCCTCAAACGTCTAGATAAAAAAAAACCCGTTGCTATCCGAAAGACTTTCAATATATGTTAGTTGCGGATAACCTATTTGTTTATTTACGTTCATTGCTGTGCGTTGCGCACATCTGACGTCATTGGAAACCTCAAGTGGACTGAGTTTGTGAAGTCATACATGAAACTGAATTTGAATACTATCTGTTAAATTTCGATTAAGCTCGCATGGATACCTGAATAGTTAAGAGAAACACTTGAAATTATGTTTGTGTGACCACCCAGGAAACTTTAACTGCCTAATGGACTTCCGAGTTTCACATAGTATACCTGCCAACATCTAAAACATCAAATGTGTAATACAACAGTTTCAGCATTCAAATCCATTTGCATGAAAGTAGATAATCCGCGAAGTCAATGCACTGCCTGAAGACACCGGAGTATAACGACTCAATCATCACTGTCGGGCACAACGAAAACAAAACGCAAACATCAACAGGTAGAGTTGCGCAAGAGCGCGCGCTAGCGTGGGTGACATAAACAAGCCGGCACCTTTGAGGAGCCAGTCAGCTAGGAACGCCTTCCAAGCGCGGCCGACGGCCTCGAACTCCTTGATGAGGTCGATGGAGTAGACGGTCTCTTCGTCGTCGTCGACGGCGAGCGCGGGGTTGTCCGAGAAGTAGTGTAAGCGCAGCATGCGCGGGGCCCGGGCGGCGCATCGCCCGCCGCCACTCGGTGCGGCCGCGCGCGCCTCCCACCGTCCCACGGCTCACTGCTAATTATACGCGCGCGCCGCGCCCGCCGTGCCGGCCGCGCCGCAGACGCGACGAACTTGACACCGCTAGCACCGCTGCTACGTCGCCGCCGCTTGGCCGCCTGCCCACGCCCGCTTGTCCCGCGAGATGCGACTCTAATGCATCACACAGTCACACACCACCCCACAGAGACAATTATACGTCTTCGGTGACGCATTTGTTCATTTCACTCTATTTATGTCACTAACAAGAGGATCCTCTTAGAGAGTAGGTGCATCGATCGATTTTTTAATGATTTTTATGTAGGTACCTGTCGGTAGCACTGTGACGTTTTAGTCGGTTAGAGGCTAACATCATGCATTCTCCTCGATTGGTGATTTCCTATAAATTATTTTCGCTATTAGCAGCAAAAGGCATTATCATGAGGTAGGTACTAACTTCAGCCAAAATACTTGGCTCTTATGGCCCTAAGCAATAAGGTTGAAAAGTGGCCACGGTAGACTGTTTACCACCTACTAATTTAATTAGTACACTAAAAACCGTTAAAACAATTAGAAGCAATCTAAACTGACATGGAAGCGATAGTTACGGTTTCCGATAAGAAACAAGGTAAATAATGCATGCATGCATGCATGAATGCGTGGAAACTCCATTTTAAGGTGTCTATACACATACGCCAGCGACCTTCAGGGAACAAAAAGGTCGCTAAAAATAACTTAAATTTCGGAAGTCGGTGTCAACATACGAAGAAACTAACAAAAACACCGACTTCCGAAATTAAAGTTATTTTTTACTTTGTAGTGTTTTTTTTTTATTTGGAAGTCGGTTGTATTTTTTTGTAAAAAGTTTTTTATTTTTAACTTTTTACAAAAAAATAACGCCTCTGCAAAATCGCAGTAAAGCAAAATACGCAGTTTCGATCGAAAAACCATCATCCAACTAAACCTATTCCAGCTATTATAGCCGTAAGTAGGTACCTATATCAAAATGTAGATAGTTAAATTGTCTTTGAGATAGTGTAACATCCATTATAATACGCCCGGCGGTTTTGATCCGATTATCGTTTTTATGTCCGTGTTAAACATAATTTCACACACTTTAACTAGGTACATGTATTTGTATTTTAACATTACACTATGTGGAACGAATACAACTCAAAATTTTCATATTATATCAAATTATTAAAAAAATTGTCTAATATGGGTACCACACATATATTTTTTCCAAAAAAATATGACCAGCCGTTTAGACGTGACTCTCATTTTAAAATCAGCTACTCTCAGTTTCAATTCAACGCCTTAAGGCCTACCTACTTGCCTGCTTATTTTTACCGACTTCACAAAAAGGAGGAGGTACTATGTTCGGATGTTTGTATGCTTTTTTTTTTTTTTTTCTATGTTTGTTCATCGAATACTCCGCCAATTGTCGACGGATTTTCAAAATTCTTTTTTTGTTCGAAAGTAGATAGTTCTGAGGTGGTCCCATTGTCACCAAATTAGGATCTGATGATGGGATCTTAGAGAAATCGAGGGCAAACCTCAAATTTTATAGGCTTACTCATTATTTTTTGCATATATTATGAAGTATCTTGTGTATTTGCGTATGGTTGTTACCATGTCAGGTAGCTGGGCTGATGATGGAAGGTACAACTCCTTAACAGTAGGTAAGAAGTTACTCGAACAGGCAAGGATTGTTTTAGTAAATTGTTTTGATGTTTGATAGGGCATTTGCCACATTTGGTCTCATGATCATCAAGTCATGACCTGATGCTGCAGAGTACCTAACTCTTCGACAACTAACAGCAGATATATCGTGTTTAGGATCATTGAAAAGGGTGATTCGTGGGCTCGATGTGTGGATAAACGTACTGTTAATGAGGAACACCGAAGTACATAGAGACCTGATGCTGAAGCCAGGAGCATCAGAAAAAGTACGAACCTTGAAATTACAGCACCATAGTCGTGTTTGGGCTCATTTTAAACAGGACTAAATTTTAAGTTCAATGCAATTGTGACATAAGTCTGGCCTGATGCTGCAGCCTGGATTATCAGCATCTAGTCTAAAAACTAATAAATACTTCTTAAAGTGAGCTTCTTTTGCGAATTTTCTTCTGTATAATTATTAACCGACTTCAAAAAGGAGGTTGTTAGGTATGGGGTACCACTAAAAAGTGAAAAATAAAAAACTTTTTACAAAAAAATACAACCGACTTCCAAAAAAAAACACTACAAAGTAAAAAATAACTTTAATTTCGGAAGTCGGTGTTTTTGTTAGTTTCTTTGTATTTTGACACCGAGTTCCGAAATTAAAGTTATTTTTTACTTTGTAGTGTTTTTTTTTGGAAGTCGGTTGTATTTTTTTGTAAAAAGTTTTTTATTCATGGTTATCTACAATAATGTTTGTTTGTTCCGGTTTGCATTTCAATACGCTCATGGAGTTTTAAAACGTGTGACGGTATTTAGTCGGTTCTCGGTAGTTTCGCGCTCTATGATTAGAAAACTAAAAATGAGTTGCTAGTCAACACAAGGAAGACTGGGTCGTGCGTTGATCTCTATTTCCATATGCTGCGAATATATTTGACGAAAACATGGAAGAAAATTCACAATCACATTTTTTTTAATCTATACTCTATACTAATATTATAAAGCAGAAGAGTTTGTTTGTTTGCTTGATTGTTTGTTTGTTTGTTTGGTTGAACGCGCTAATCTCAGGAACTACTGCTCCGATTTGAAAAATTCTTTCAGTGTTAAATAGCCCATTTATCGAGGAAGGTTAAAGGCTACATATTATCACGCTAAGACTAAAAGGACCCGAGCATTAATGGAAAATGTGACGCAGACGACGTTGCGTGGGTCAGCTAGTATATTATAAGCAGTGGAGCGTGATTTAAAAGGCACCTACCTCAACTTTATCGATAGTTTGCCTCTCGATAATATTGAGGTAGGTAAATCTTTACCAGAACCAACTAATTCGACGACGATATTGCGAGTGCTAAAGTGATTGAAAAACGCCTGTGTACACCTGAAACTGTACTCTCTTTACCAAAGGATATTCAAACTTATCTAGTCGGAAAACGACATAAATGCCAATGTTATAAATTTATTCCGTGGCATCGAAAGAGATACAGTTAGCATTCCGGCGGTGCCGAGGCATCCCGCCGCCTGATCTAAAGGTCTAGTGTTTGCTGACCGGGTGCAAAATCCTTTGTTAGTTTCCATCCCGGTGGCGTAAATATAAAGGCGACTGCAACACAGACACCCATAGTCTGTGCTGCATTATGTTGCGGGCTTACAGCACTTATAGTCCCAAACTCAGCTGCAACACAGGGGTCTGTAGTGCACCCGTATTTGTTTCTATAATCCAATGAAATACATACAAAGGCGACTGCAACACAGACACCCATAGTCTGTGCTGCATTATGTTGCGGGCTTAAAGCACTTATAGTCCCAAACCCAGCTGCAACACAGGGGTCTGTAGTGCAGCCGCATTTGTTTCGATAATCCAATGAAATAAATAAAAAGGTAACTGCAATGCAACACAGACACCCATAGTCTTAGCTGCATTTTCTTGCGAATGGCTGAACGCAATTATAGTCTGTCCGAATCCAACTACACTCTACTACAACGTAGAGGAGCCCTGTGGGGCTCGGCTCCTTCTTTTGGGTGGTTATTGTCATGTGAGTCGGAGGCCTAAGTTCCAGTACTGGACAAATAACTTTGAGTCTTATTTAATAGAAGATCTACTTATAACGAAAAAAGATATCCTTAGGTCAAGGACAAACTAAGATTAGATCTGTCTTCAAGGCCACCGCATTTGCGCGACGTTGCCATTCCGAATGCGATCATTTATATATTATACGAACCCGGCTACGCTACAGAACAGCTACTGTCTGTGTTGCAGGCGTTGCAGCCGCCTTTGTAAATACGCGTCCCGGTCTGTGAAGGCCTTAAAGCAGTAGTTACATTTCTCAAGGGAAACTCGTTTATAGTTCTGTTTGAAATACATAGTAATTACATTGTTTACTACTTTGTGTGTCCGAAGTACTAGAAGAAGTAAATAATGTTATCCTGAATGAAACCATAGTATGGCATCAGAAAGATTCGATTGTGAATTGCAGAAACCTTTTTTATTTCATTTGAATAACGCTGTCATACTTACATCGATAAAACGCTATAAACTTTATAACAATATAAGTACCTTCATGCCACGTTAGTTTCCGTTGACGCAAATAAATAAGCATATCTAATTTCTTCTCTTTGCAAATTCCACACACTTGTTGTGCACTTCACATAAAAAAAATTAATGAAACCGTTAACCGTAAACGTGTTCAAGAACACAATCAAAATGGCGAGAGTCCGAGAGAGTAACTGCTGTGTCGGCGATAAAAAAACGAATTTATCGCTATCATAAACATCGTTAAATTTTATATAGCTAAACTGTCAATTTCTGTTGTTTGGCAGATAAAGACAAGTTCATATTAGATGCCGCACCTGTATTGGAGTTAACGAGCTCTGCTGATTTCTGCTGCAAAAATATTGCAGTAACTAGTTTGGGTACCTCCATGCACATGTGTTATTTCATCTAAATATGGCATACTTTGGATCTTTTTTTATTGAGGAATTAGTTTGCTTTTGACCTCGATCACACCTTATGATGGATGACGTCTGTAAAGGAGCGAGTGTGCTCAAAAGATGCTTTTTCACTATTGCTTTGAAGGCAGACGGGTTATTTGTGGAAGGGAACACAGACGCTGGCAGAGAGTTCCACAATTTGGCTGTGCGCATAATAAATGTGGAGGAGAAGGAGGAGCACACTCTCCGAAGTAAAATCTGTAGAAGACTGACAAGCGAGCAACACTACGCTGATGAGCCAGGCTGTGTAGCTTAACCACCAACGTTTTGTCGCTACAGCGCGTATCTGCGTACCCGATTGCACCTAGTTGCAGCAGGTCGATGTGCAGCAGAAATAGAGTGGCAGAAAGAACAAACCCCTGTGCAACACCGGCTTAAATAGCCATATGGTCCGATGAACAGCCATCTATATACCTGGTCACCGGAAATTGGCAAGACTCCGTAAGACTGTAAGTTTTGATATGATTATTGTTTCGTTTATGACTCTATGAAAGGTCTTTGCGATAGCAAGCGACACAGCCAGGGCTTCTCAATGGCCACGCTCCAGCAATTCGTTACATTCACAAGAAGTAGATACCCTTTCTATCACTTTACACAGTATGGAGGTTATGGCGATTGGTCGATAGTTGACAAGGTCGGCACAGTAACGTAAGTAACCCTTTTGGGCACTTTGCTGCGCATTAGCCAGCCCTCAGGACTCCGACAACACTACGGTTTTTAGAGAGAGGCGATACAGGCGCGTGAAAACAGGAGACACCTCTGGAGCACAGTTTTTAAGGGACTCTTGCAGGTATTCCATCAAGTCCGCTGGCCTAATTCACATTCATGTGCACGTGTTACTGCAAAAGTATACCGAACAGCTAATTCAGTGCTGCAAACCTAACTTCCATCATCATTCATCATTATCACACTTATCCTGATTGAAACTAACAAAATAATTTGAAATTAACCCTTTAACCGCTTGGCTAAATATCAATTGTCGTGCCCCTAGCGCGAGGCTACAAATCGACAAAATAATACCTACAATAAATAAGGAGGGGCAATCGTTGTATCGATAAAAAAAAGTCAAAGAATTTTTTATGTTTTTATTTTAAATCAGCCTTATGGCTTCTACAAACAGGCGCGACACAAAGAAACCGCTCATGTTTTTGTGTCGCGTGTCGCGCCTGTTTGTAGGACCTTTAAATTAACCACCCTAATCACTTTCTTCGTATCACAATCGTTCATCTTTAAGCTAATAAGTAAATGTTTTTAACAGTTACTAATTGTTTAACCTTACTAAATTCGAATTGTTTACATCACAATAATCTCTTATTAATCGACTAGGTACTTTTTTTCTTTTCTTATAAATCTACCTACAACAGCAATGCCACAAAAATGTTCAAAAATATCCAGTTCCGAGGAGTCGCTGCTCAAAGGTACTGAAGGTGATACCCCCGAAATAAATTCGTCAAAGTTTTCTTTATCAGGTACAGTTATGTCTAACGTCCAATTAATGCCTTCATTGTCGTCATGATCCTGAAATGACAAATTAAAATTTATTACGTAAGTATATTATTTTTTATATTCATTAGGTAGGTATATAACTTTAACAAAAAGGAACCTAGTTAGCGTTCCTGCACACGATGCCGTCACTGCGCCGTCGCCGCGCCGACGCCCGCCGCACAGTTACACTGTAGAATACGAGTCGCGCGAAGCCCGCCACCGCGCCGCCACCGCGCGCGTTCCCGTCCCTGTCTTGTTTGATTCATTCCATTGATTCCATTACCGACCGCGTACGAACGTGCACGCCGCGAGATCGCACGCAGCCGGTACCTAATGGAATGAATCAAACAGACAGGGACGGGAACGCGCGCGGTGGCGGGCTTCGCGCGACTCGTATTCTACAGTGTAACTGTGCGGCGGGCGTCGGCGCGGCGACGGCGCGGTGACGGCATCGTGTGCAGAACGCTTATTAAAGTTATCTTTTTTTTAAAGATAACTCATGCACTAGGAATAATTCCTGTGTAGCTTGGGACTTCACAAACACACAAGTCACGAACACAAAACAGCTACACCCAAACTCGAATAATGATTTATGAAAGAGAGAGAGAGAGAGAGAGAGAGAAAAAGAGACAAACGCGAGTGCGAGTGCCTGTCCGGCTTGGTAGGTACTGTCACAGTACCTTAATAATGGTAAGGACAACATACAACACGGTTCCAAATTTGAACAATCAATAGGATATGTAGGTAGTTAAGTAGGTAATATAGGTAATAACAGAATTACATCACAATATTTAAAATACTATTTCGATTCATCAAGGAGTTACCTAAACCCAACGAAAGTCTTATTTATACCTATACCTACTGAATAATGTGCAAATAACCTAAGAAGAAATTGAAATAGGTACTTACCTCTCCATCACTTCTAAATTCTATCGAATCGGATAATTTCAATTCGTCGTCACACTCGTCGTCGTCACCTTCTAATATTCTTAATAATTCCTCAGTAGTCGTCATTATTGAAAATTGAAATGTGACTATTTTATCGACAATGCACAAATACCAACGAACAACATTAATGGAACTTTCCATTCGTTTGATCCGCTTGTGACGTAGGCAGTGGTCGTATTAATGTGACAGCCGCGCTAGACTAACTAGAGAAATATGTTGCAAGCATAGGAGTCAAGGGATGGGAACTAACGTCAAATGTTGGCATTATACAAAGATCGTGAGGGATATTTTTCTTATGAATAATAAGGAAAAGAATTAATAACACAAGGCAATATGTTAAATTTAACTTTATTTGGTATGACACCGTTTATTTTATGCTGAATGATGCATTATACCTGATTATTTAACTGTTTGTTATTTCGTTTTTAAAATGCGCATTGCATTGTATCCCATCCCTATGGTCATATTTATGCGACGCGCGCGATAGACGCCGAAGAAAATTTCAAGCTGCCAATTACTTATTTTTGTTTAAGTTTTTTGAATGCTTAGAGTTATGACACATAATTTTAAGTAATTGTTGTAAATAATAGCTCTATTTAATAATAGTTTTAGTTGTACCACGCAATTAATAGGACGAAAATAGAACGAAAAAATCATGCATGTTCTCTGTCGCAGAAATACGACACGCGCGGTAGGGACACGGAAATATTTGTCGCATATATGCGACACGCGCGGTTAAAGGGTTAAAGGTAATATCACTGAGTGCTTCGATGATGCATGTGGATATGTGTGTAGGTACGCCTAGCCGCATAAAGGCTAACTAATTTATAGATACAACAACGAAATGACAGGTGCAATGAAGGGCAGGTGTCGTTATGTCATTAGCTTGTTTGCCTGACTATTAAAACTCATGGAGCGATAGACATTGACGCATTGACATTGATACGAGAGGTATCAACTAGCTTTCTACAAAAAGCTGATGTTGCATTGATGATTGTTCAATACAATATAGATTTAGTAAGTCAGAAAATTGAGGAGCTCGTGGCTAAATAATAACAGCCACACAGGTCGATCTTCAAGGTTAAGGCAACGCTTGCCGAGGTCGGTCTATGGATGGGTGACCAGCTTAACATACCGAGTTTCCTCCGTGCCCCGGAAAGCACGTTAAGCCGTTGGTCCCGGCTGTCATTTGGAGATCTTTGGTAGTCGTTACGGATAGTCAGAAGCCAGAAAATCTGACACCAGTCTTGCCAAGGAGCACCGTGTTACCCAGTTAATGGGTTGTGGAGGTCTGGTAGGCAGCCGCTCCACGTAAAATACTGGTAATCAGCTGAATCCGGTTTGACTGGCCGACCCCAATATAGTTGGGAAAAGGCTAGGCAGATGATGAAGTCAGAAAATGCCGCCGTCCGACGAACATGCTGGAGTGATTGAAGCGCTCACAGACCTGATGCTTTAAAATCAAATTTACGCAACTGACGCTGCTATTAATATAGCTATTTGTTGAAGAGGGTTTTAATACAAATTCAAGTTACAAAATTGATTTTTTCTTCCACATCGCCGACAGGCATCAATCAATATAAAATTCTTTCGTTACTGATCGATTGAGTGAGTGACTGACAGACAACGCACAGCCGAAACCACTGGGGCCCGAGTCTGCTATTTTTATAAAAGAGATGTTCCAAAATGTATGGAGCCTAGGCCAGGTCCTTGTACACTATACTAAAAAATAGGGAAATGCATTTAAAACAATTCTCAACTGTCCAATTTCTTTAAAATAGCGTTGTTTGCTGGTAAAGCCCAAAAAATTACACTTGACATTGCAACACACAACAAAACCCCTAATGGCGGTAAGCTGTCATTTTGATTAATTAATGACGTTTGACATTATTTCTGACATATTTATTTACTGACAACGAGACCAAAGTGTCTGAAGTGACATTGTTGTGACAGCTGACAGTTATCTTTCTATGATCAATTGTTTAAATCGGTGCGACGCCATATTGAAAATCAATAAAAATAATTTATAAACATCAATTAACTACCACTACAGTAAACATTCAAATGAATTATCTGTATTTTTCCCGAATTTTACGGATTTTTCTCTTTTATTTAAGGTAGTGTATATAGACCTGGCCCATTTTGAAACATCTCCTTTGTCATTCCGACACGATCCCATTGTCATGCCATTGTCATTAACCGACTTTTTTTGCTAAAAGTTCGTAATCTGCTAAATTCATAATGGCACGGTCACTGGCACGTCAGTGGCCGGTCACTGGCACGTCAATGGTCTCGTAATAGAATTGCGGTAGGAATGCCGTATTTCCATTATTATAAAACCGAGCTAAATTTGAGCATTTATTCATGCCAGATTTTATTTATATTTAGTTTTACATATTATTTATTAGTGTTATAAGCAATCTGAAGTAGTGAGAAGTTTGTAAATACTAAATCTGTCATTATGTACGAGATTACCATTCAAATGGCTTTCTTTCAATGGCGTGTCAGTGGTTGATCATTGGATTGTCATAATGACGCCATTATGATGCCTTATGTTAGTAGATTACCAAACTTGTCAAAATCAACCATTTTGAAATCAGTGATCGACCATTCTGACACTATTGTAATATACATAACATACAGACTCGGGCCCCAGTCGTAGAACGCTCAAAAAATACTAAGAGAGGATTTTCCGCAATTCCTACGGGAATTGGAAAAAAACTGTATTCGCATGCGAATACGGGAAAAAGCTAATGAACTATATTTCGATTATTTTCCAGAATGCTTTGAAGTAAGTACTCGAGGCAGGAATATTCATCGAAGCAGAAACGATTCCCTAGGGATGATCCGTATGATAAATCGTTTTAGCGGATGGCTGAAACAGAAATCTATTATCCAAAGGCCTTTCTAAACATCTATCATGCGAACTGACCTACCCGAACGTATATTTCGTTTATATTAATATCGAAACGTCTCAATGGTTTTCTGATTGCAACTATGCAAAATGTGATGCTAGGTTTCAGATTAATAAAATAAAAAAAAAGTGTTTCAGATGAATATAATCTAGGTCTATTTCAGAACAAACAGGAAACTCGCCCGAGCTGGTGACATAACTATATATAGGTGAATAATCATGATTTCCATTTGAGATATCTACAAGGAATGGTGTTCGTTCTAATCCAATGGTCGTTTCAAATGAGCGTTTCTTTAAGAAACAACCTCTGGTTTTAAGTTTGAAATAATGTAAGAGTTTTAAAACTTACCTAGGTCGGAAAGACTGACTTTTTCCAAAAACGGGTCTGCCACCGGCAACTGAAATCAAGAATAAGAAATTATTTTTATGAAGACTTCTGATAAAACATTTTTGTATTTTTATAATAACATCCGATGCCCGGAGGCAAGGCATCTGAATAACGATGACAGTGCTATAAGCTTTAAATCTCGTTGGTTTATATCTCAACGAAACTTGTTAGGTACATGGTAATTATACTGCCAAAGAAAATAACGTAATGTCGGCTGAAAATATTTCTAATAAAAAACTAATACTAATTGCCCCTTGAACTAATTCTTTGATCTTAATTCTTAGTTTTATACCCTTTAATTGTACCTACATTGTGTGAATCCGTGTGTGCCGAATAAATTCATTTCTTTCTTTCTTTCTTTCTTTATCTTAGTTCCATACAAGAAAACTCTACTCAACGTTCGTTGATAACACTAGGTTGAATAATAAATATTTCATACATAACGAGAACGTGTTAGCACCGAACTCTAGTTAATAACATAATTCTGCCTGGTTCCTTACATGTTTTAGAAATCGGCAATCTGAGCTACCACGTTTCAAAGTCAGTGCGCGTTAAAGTTATATTTCAGCTTTTATTTAAAAGCACTATACCTACTTCATTTAATAGAGTCTAATTTGGTCATTATATGATCCAATTTAGTTCCCTTTTCAGAAGTTTTAGTGCAGAGCTGCAGTTAAGTTTAAGTTTGAATGATAAACGGTATTCTTGTAATCTTTGAACTGCGCGTAAACTGCGCGTGATCTGCACGTCAACTGCACGACAACAAATTCACTGACGGTGGAGAGAAAACAAAATTACTCACTAAATAATCGAATAGAATCGATTAAATTTCAATGAATATGACGTTGTTATAATATGAAAACTTAATTTTATAAGCTGTCATTTTGAGACGTCAAACAAATAGTAGAATACCGATCATGTTGCGTTCCGAATCACGCACCAAAGACGCGCAACAGTAGAATGCCTTTATTGCGCTCGCGTGACGTAAACTTGACGCGAGCGTGTCTGACAGCGGTAGAGAATACGAAAAGCGTTGTTTTGATCGAAACTTAACTTCAACTGCACTGTAACAGCACTTATTTAGTTACGTGAATTAACCTACAGATTGAGTGCTCCGCGTCAGCGAGTTCAGTCCTATTTGAAAGTTTGCTAGTTAGGTACGCCGCAGCCGTACGGAGCAAGTGGCGTCGTCTCATTGTATATCACAAAAAGTTATGTCAGCTTTTATTGAATTCCACTAGGATGTTTGTTTTCATTACTAACAGCACTATACTTCATTATATGATGCAATTTAGTTCCCTTTTCAGATTGAGTGCTCCGCGTCACCGAGGCTTATTTGAAAGTAGCAAACTTTCAAATAAGCCTTTCAGTTAGGTACGCCGCAGCCGTACGTAGCAAGTTGCGTCGACGTAGAAAGTGTCGTCGACGTAGCAAGTGGCGTCCACGTAGCAAGTGGCGTCCACGTAGCAAGTGACGTCGACGTAGCAACTGTAGCAAGTCGCGTCGACGTAGCAAGTGGCGTCCACGTAGCAAGTGGCGTCCACGTAGCAAGTGACGTCGACGTAGCAACTGTAGCAAGTGGCGTCGACGTAGCAAGTGGCGTCCACGTAGCAAGTGGCGTCCACGTAGCAAGTGACGTCGACGTAGCAACTGTAGCAAGTCGCGTCGACGTAGCAAGTGGCGTCCACGTAGCAAGTGGCGTCCACGTAGCAAGTGACGTCGACGTAGCAACTGTAGCAAGTGGCGTCGACGTAGCAAGTGGCGTCCACGTAGCAAGTGGCGTCCACGTAGCAAGTGACGTCGACGTAGCAACTGTAGCAAGTGGCGTCGACGTAGCAAGTGGCGTCCACGTAGCAAGTGGCGTCCACGTAGCAAGTGGCGTCCACGTAGCAAGTGGCGTCCACGTAGCAAGTGGCGTCCACGTAGCAAGTGACGTCGACGTAGCAACTGTAGCAAGTGGCGTCGACGTAGCAAGTGGCGTCCACGTAGCAAGTGGCGTCCACGTAGCAAGTGACGTCGACGTAGCAACTGTAGCAAGTGGCGTCGACGTAGCAAGTGGCGTCCACGTAGCAAGTGGCGTCGACGTAGCAAGTGGCGTCGACGTAGAGCAAGTGGCGTCCACGTAGCAAGTGGCGTCGGCGTCGTCTCATTGTATGTATCACAAAAAGTTTGCAACCATGATGGCATTGCGAGATAACAAGGAGCAATTAAGGGAAGCCACGGTGCACAGTTACAATCGCTGTGCTCAAGTGAGAACAATTAATCAACTGATAAAAATTGACTGCTGCTTTCAGATTTCAGTTTTGATTATTTTTCGTGATTTGCCGGTTTCATTTCCATGATTTATCATTTACCATACATTAAATTGTCATTGATCGTCGTAGAAAGAAGAGACAGGCTACTCTATTTCACAGAGGACAGTAAAAGTTTGTACTTATTTTGAGTCCATTACAGCTGTAGCGACACCTATGGACCGAAAATAATATATCGTGACAGTTTTGTCACTTTGCCAATATATTATAGATGGCGCCCGATAGCCACACTGACATCATTGTACGGAATCCTAAATCACGCAAGCAACATTTATGGGAACGTAAAGAGCACCGAAATAATTAGGAGAATAATTATCATCCAATCCTACCCTTTATTTGAGACTTTCTGCCTAGCTTGCTTTGTAACTTGCTGTAGATACTTGTCGGCTGGCTATCTTCCAGGTAAGTCATTTGTGCGCTGAGCACACAATAAGCTACGTCAACAGACAATTTAATAATACGGTGATTACTGGTGACTAAGTAATTGTGCCAAGAGCAAGTACGACTAATCGCCCTAACTGCAATTAACGGGTACTAAGGCAGCCATTGAAACACTGAACAGTGGTTGCATTAGATAAAGCACGTCTGCAGTGCGATCCTGTAAAGTGTAAACATCTTATCGTGTAAGCTTAGGTGCAGCGAACATGAAAAAACATAAAGTGAGTTGTCAATCCATACGAAAAAGATAGAAAGACAGTTAACTTCCTTTTAAGTTTATATTGTGAGAGGTTGACAGAACACTGACCGGCTGAAGGACGGGTGAGGTTGTCGCGCTATAAAGTTTACTACCTATTTTGAAAACGTTTGTCGTTTTCAAAATATAGTTTGAGGAGAGAACAGGAATAAAGATAGGCTTGTATCCTGAAAAAATCTAATTAGTCCGTCAATTAGATTATCAAAAAATATATGACCCGTGTTTTTTCTTTGTTACGGGAACCAAAATTGACGTGGTTACGACGCTTTTAAAATTCTCAATACGTCACACATTCGCATAATTTTTAGTGAGTCGTGACGTCACGAGCCCCCACTCCCGAGTTTTGATGCGTTTTATCTTTGTCAATATTCATTGATTTAACAAACCAAAAAAATACGTGTCCATTATTTTTCAATACTCTAACTGACGGACTAAATAGTTTTGCAATTTGTGGATGATGGAATCTAGCCTAATTCGAAAATTCTGATTGAACTCTTCATGTAATTTAATCGCTACTGACTTTACGTGTGCCCGCGAATTAAATCAATATTTTCCGACCCTTATACTGTGAACATGAATTCAGCGGGCAAGAAGCGGAGGCGGCGAGACGGCGCCACGGGCAGTTCCACATAAATCTATGCATATGAACACCTTATAATATTGAACCTTAATTCAACGCAATAACAATTAGGAATAAACTATCGTCATTATTAGCTACTTGGATTCAGGCTAAAAGGAAAATGAAGGCTTATATAATTTATTGAATCAAACGTATTTTCATTAGTGAATTTAATTCTTAGTCGCAGATTGAGGGATACCGAACAGGTGCTAATAACGCGATTAGTATTAGCTCGTATGTAGCTTCAGATTGCTTGATGTTTCGATAAGGTTTCTAACATGAGTGAACGTTAACGCAACTTTTAGAAATACCTATACTCCATTTACTATAGCATTAGACAGAAGTTAAAAAAGGCTCTTTTAGGTGCACACTTTGCAATAAAATTACAACAAACTTTATTACAGTCAAGATTGATGTGGAGTTTATTATAATCAATTTATATAATAGCTGTCACACTTAATTGTACTTAATTAACCTATCTACCTTCTGAAATTACAAGGCTTTTATTTAATATTGTTTAGATTTAGCATTCTATATTGTCGTGTTGATGTTTAAAATCTAAAAGAAGCAGAGGTGGACAGACCGGGAACGTTTTTTACGTCACTATAATTCTACCAAATCTAAAATGTTACGTATTCCCTTCATAAGTTATGGAAGCACGTGTTTTGTTTATTTTGTCGGTTTATGCTATCAACCATCCGTCAATTTGCGTAAATTTTCTGCAGTTGTCAATTGTGTTGTCGCTTGTGAATACTTGTGAATGCTACGCCTTTTCTCGTTGTTATTGCTGAATTTTCGTGATTTTGTTGTTAGTTGTTACTGTTTTTCTTTTGTTACCTATTTGTTTTGTTATCTTTTTAATTGTTAGTTTTGTGTTGTTTGTACAAAGTGGTACGTTTTGTGGAACTATGGATCCCGATGCAGGCCCGAGTGGCATGCAAGCGCAACATGCACACTCTGAAACTGCTGGTAGCGCTGATCAATGTCAACAGCGAAAAAGACGTGGCCCCAACGTTGACCATGAGGATAAAATATTGTCTCCCAAGAAAAGTAGAATTAAACAAACACCGCTTCGTTCTACAGAAAAAAGAACAGTGATTAATATTTACAAAGATGTTAAGGAGTCCTTGCCCGAAGGTGCTGCTGCTTATAAAACGCAGTTAGTTAAAAAAACTGCAGAAATTGCAGGTAAGGATTTAAATTACTAGAAAGGTACCATCATCATCATCATCATCTTCCTGCCTTTATCCTAAGTTACTTGGGGTCGGCGCAACACGTTTTTTTTTATTCCACTTCGTCCTGTCACTTGTCTCACTATCATTTACCCCCTTTTCTTTCATATTCACTCCTCACACAATCCATCCATCTACTTTTTTGCATTGTGAGATAATAAATATACATTACTAATCTTATTTTGTAGGCATATCTCGTGCAACAGTCTATAATATACTCAAAGAGTATAATAAAGAAGGTCGCCTGCAATCACCCCCTCCTCGCCAACAGAAACATTCAAAATTCGAAGAGTATGATGATATTATATTTAGTGGAATACGAAGAAAAATTCATTCTTTTTTCTTTGATAATGAGTTACCAACGTTGAACAAGATTCTGGAAGCTGTTAATAGCGATGAGTCTCTACCTGATTTTAAAAGAAGCACTTTATACAAATTAATAAACAACAAATTAAAATTTACTTACATTAAAAGAAGTAGAAAAAGTGCCCTAATTGATAAACAAGAGATTGTATTATGGAGGGTGAAATATCTCCATGAAATTAAGAGATTAAGGAACGAAGGGAAAAAAATATATTATTTAGATGAGACTTGGCTAAATGAAGGTACAGTTCTGCTAATATTTTTAAGTCATTTTGCACGAAGTCGAAGATAGTTGTTCCGGATATGGCTGTTTGTGTGTGTGTGTGTGATAATGTGTGTTTGTAAAACGCTCCCACAATACAAGACAAATCTTAGTGTGGGGGCATGCTTGCCTTTACATAAATTCGTAAACCTCCTTTATGTTACATTGATACAGTGAATTAGTATTTTTAGTTGAACATAAGTCGATGTAATATTGTATTAACATCTATAACTTTTTTATACGTACAGGACACACCAAAAGCAAGGTATGGCAAGATAGTACTATAAAGTCTTCAAAGGAAGCACACCGGGCAGGTTTATCTACTGGTTTAAAGAACCCAACTGGAAAAGGAAAACGGCTTATCATTGGCCATATTGGTAAGACATGATTTAAATGTATTTTTTTATTTATCACTATGGATGACTTACAGCTAATACAAACAAAATAAATAATGGCATGTGAGACTGGAAGCCAATTCTCTTTCACCAGTACACCAGTACAGAATAAATTCATTTCCTTTTATTTTATTTCACAGGATCAACAGATGGGTTTTTAATGGATGGCGAATTAATATTTGAAGCCAAAAAGGGTGATGGAGACTACCATTCTGAAATGGATGCACACAATTTTGAAAAGTGGTTCAAATTAATACTAACAAAAATTGAAAGTGATGCTGTTATTGTTATGGATAATGCGCCATATCATTCGAGGAAAGTGGAGAAGTTGCCAACTACAGCCACACGAAAGGCAGATATTCAGGAGTGGCTTAAAACCAAAAATATTCATTTTGATGAAAAAGACTTAAGGGCCACTTTATTAGAAAAAGTTAAACAAGTACGACATTTGTACCAAAAGTTTGCTGTAGATGAGATGGCTAAAGAAAAATATATATTAGTATTGCGCCTCCCACCTTACCACTGTGAGCTCAACCCAATAGAATTAGTTTGGGCTCAAATGAAGGGGTATGTAGCCCAAAACAACAAAACTTTTAAATTAAAGGAAGTGAAGCGGTTGCTCCCTCAAGCACTAATAAATATTACTGCAGAGAAATGGCAATCTTGCATTGCTCATACAATTAAAGAAGAGGAAAGGTTTTGCCAACTTGATGGTATAATGGATAATGTTGTAGAAAGGTTCATTATTAACGTTGGTGAAACTTCATCATCATCATCAGAGGATGATGAATAACAGAATAATAAAATTCATAAATTCTCAATTTACGCTTTTGTCTCTAGAAAATGTTTTTACTGTTGGTAGTGTATTTTTTTAATCCTCTGACATTCTAAATTATTATATTTGTTTTGTGAAGTTTGTGAAAACAATAATGAACGTCATGCCATTGTGATAGTTGTTTTTTAATAAACTGATTGTTACTAAAATTGTTTCATTTCATGTACCTATTCAAGCCTTGTGACGAGTAGATCGATAGTAAATGCTTTATTATATGCATGCCATACATTGTTACAAAAAGCTCACATTATTTATGAAAATTGTTTGAACTCAACTTGAAATAAAAGGTTTCGTACTCCTGCTTCTGCGAGCCTCTTTTTTCTAATGTTATAATAAACAGAGTATAAGTTAGTGAACAAAACCGTATGAGGCTGATCCAAAAGTAATCACAATTAGCCGGTCATTATTTTATATACCTACTAATAATAAAGCTGAAGAGTTTTTTTTTAATGTTTGAACGTGTTAATTTCTGGAGTTGGATTTGAAAAATATTTTTGCATTTGATAGCCAAACATCACGCTAGGACCCATGGGCACAAAATGTAAAATAAACGATTATCATAACTTTTTGATCAGCCTAGTATGATTGCAGCCGGTACCGAACTACCAACCTTACCTACTCCTAATCTCGGTTGTTATTCGTTTGACACTCACCCCTCGTGAATCCCGGAACAGTATGGCAGCATGATGGGGGTCGAGGAAGGCATCTGAAGCCCGGTGTCGGATGGTCGGCACATGTCCTAACGATGACCGACGCTTCTCCGCATCCTGGGATGTGGCTCTGCGCAAGTGAGCTCCTGTGAAACAATCATGACGTCAATATCCTATTCTACAGGTTAACTGGATACTATCCAGTCCAACATAGTATGGAAAAAGCTACGCAAATTGATTGGTTCACACGAAAAACGGTCCTTAGTAGGTAATAAAAAGTCAGAAACGGTGGTCTGCAAGAATGAGGATCACCTGAAGATTGATTAAACTTTTACTTTTAATACTTACTTAATCCTCTACTCTTGCTTCTACTATAATGTGAAAGTACCAATGTATTTTTAGACATTCAACAGCGAACGGATTTGGATGAAAGTAACACGCTAAACCTTTTTTAGGATGGGAAATTGACTCCACCCTTACTGACTAAAACCCATCCGTATTCCTTCTAATGTCCTTTGCGTTCCAGGGCCACGGTGACTCTTCCGAACAAAGGAGATTGGGCATTTATAGTTTCACTTTTTGACGCGTAAAGGCCATTTGAGTTAATGTATAATTCATTTTATTAATATTATCGATTTTTGACTTAAATTCATTGAAATAATTTGTGGGGTTTCTATTTTCATTTTAATTAGTATTTAATACGATACAATTTCATTTCTTCCATTATAGTGAAGCGACTCCTTTTTCAATTATAATCGATCGATTGAACATTAACATAAGTCGTGGAACAACAAAACAATCTACATTTGAAACTAAAAATATTAAAAGTTGTCATTATTATTCTTTAATAATATTACCTACTATTTTTTCGTTAAAAAGCAATTTCAAGACAAAAATAAAACAATTAAGTTAAAATAGATAATGTTACGACGCCGTAGTCTACTGTTGTGTCACAACACTATTCGATGAAATGTCAAACAAATTGGTATTTTCTGTTTACCGTCTTAACTGCCGGTAAACCGAGAAAATTGTTTTCAGCTTTTCTCTGCTAACAAACATAAATTCGTGTCGAGTTGAGTTTTAGGATTCCTCCACGTCTATCTACTACATCGAGCAATTTGACTCTTTTTGTGCGTGTGCTGCGAAGTGAATTATTATTGTTAGAACATTTTCACGTCCACGGTGATTTGTTCTGTGAAAACATGATGCGCTGTATGAATTGTTCTCTTTTATTAGCACACCCACTGCCTAGACGCCAAATCAGAGAAGCAACGGATTCCATGGTAAAAATCTTACGTACATGGATTTCTCCTACCGTTTTTCTGAGAAGATTTCTAGATCAATGTTTTTAAATATAATAAATAATGATGAACATAGGTAAAACTCAATTAATATGTACCAAAATAATGCAAAATATTTGTCAGTTAATAGGGTTTCAAAACGAATTGTTTTTAGTTATGTAACATAACCTCAATAGGTACTCAACTTATGTTTTTCTTCAGAAACCCCACAACATTTAATCTTGAATTTAACCTTGTATTAAAGTATAACACAACCCTTTTTTTGTGTCTAATTTTCATTACTTTACTGTGTCAAAAGTTGCGCAACCAAGTGCCATAGTACCTTGCTCAATTTCCTTTCGCAACCCTGACAGGAACTGGCCCTAGCGGGCCCGTGGATCATTTTCGGCTTCGACGTAGGCAAAGCCGCTGGGGGCCCGTGGATCCGTGGATCATTTTCGGCTTCGACGTAGGCAAAGCCGCTGGAGGCCCGTGGATCCGTGGATCATTTTTGGCTTCGACGTAGGCGAAGCCGCTGGGGGCCCGTGGATCCGTGAATCATTTTCGGCTTCGATGTAGGCAAAGCCGCTGGGGGCCCGTGGATCCGTGGATCATTTTCGGCTTCGACGTAGGCGAAGCCGCGGGGGGCCCGTTGATCCGAGGATCATTTTTGGCTTCGACGTAGGCGAAGCCGCTGGGGGCCCGTGGATCCGTGAATCATTTTCGGCTTCGACGTAGGCAAAGCCGCTGGAGGCCCGTGGATCCGTGGATCATTTTTGGCTTCGACGTAGGCGAAGCCGCTGGGGGCCCGTGGATCCGTGAATCATTTTCGGCTTCGATGTAGGCAAAGCCGCTGGGGGCCCGTGGATCCGTGGATCATTTTCGGCTTCGACGTAGGCGAAGCCGCGGGGGGCCCGTGGATCCGTGGATCATTTTCTGTGGCTTTCGGCAGCCGCTGGCTGAATCAGGAGAAAGGCTTATATACCTACCTAGCTCCGTCAGTAGGTAAATAGACTACCCTAGTAAATACCTACCAAGAGGTTATTTACCTAAACAATAAGGAAACGTGTGTCAGACAATAAAAAAAACTGGCCGATTCGGACTCGCGTGCAACGGGTTCCGAACATACGTCATATGGTTCCTTTGCAAACCGTACTCTTCAAGAGACATTTGACAGATAGAGGTCATTGACGTTCCTATGCTCATTTGAAACGCATTGTATATTTTAGGATTCATTGATAGACATAGACGTCACACAGTTTAACGCGACTAATTAGGTCAATTTAATAAGACCAATCAAATATTTAATCTTTGTTGAGTTCTCAGTGTTCTAACTTCTGAGTGCCATGTTACGGTTTCGGCTCCAAACGTGTAGTCTTTTTTGGTCGTATACTTAGGTCACTTATCAGTAGTTAGCTTGTTATCAACGACAATCCTGCTTATAACCCAAGCGTCTGAATATCGCTGATATGATTTTGAGATCACTTGCACAGCTAGCATTGTAGTTACTTAAGAAATGCATAAGAAATGTAGTGAATAGTATTTAATTTTGACGGCTGTCACGGTTAGGTATGGAAGAGGAAGAAATGCTGCGATACCGAACGACCCCTAATAAATTCGCATAAAGGCAAAAAGGTACATTATTATTATTATTGGCGTCATAGGTACCATTTTAGTAGCGTGTTAATTTATATATGGAGATCTGGGGATGCGGTCGTCTAACCCGCGAAATTCATAGAAGATCAGCAATATTGGGCCCAAAATCCGAAATGGGCCAACGAAAAAAAGTATGTCACCGAAGTCGGGAAAGTCCACCCAAGCATTTTTCACTACAGCACCAAATCTCTACGACCGTTCCTTCAACTGTTTTCTTTAAGTCTATTTTACGTACGCCACGTAAGCCAAGGTCGCATAGTTTATAAGTTGTAAGCCCTTGCTGGAGGCCTAAGCAGCCGATAAGGTTATCGGCTGCTTAGGCCTCCAGCCTTGGACATTTGAGGTGAATTTCTTTTTTAAGGGGTATGATGTACACGTTTGTATGGGCTTCATCAGAGGGCTGAGAGTTACTCAAAGGGCAATGGAGAGAGAGGGCAATGCTAGTTTCCTTGCGTGATCGAATCAGGAATTATGATATCCGCAAGAGAACTAAGGTTACCGACATAGCCCGAAGAATCGCCAAACTAAAATGGCAGAGGGCAGGGCACATTGCTCGCAGAACAGATGGTCGTTGGGGACGAAAAGTTCTGGAGTCGTGACCGCGTACCGGAAGACGCAACGTTGGCGCGGCCTCCCACAAGCTGGACCGATGAGCTGGTGAAGGTCGCGGGTAGCCGATGGATGCGAGACGCAAAGGACCGGTCGTTGTGGCGACGCTTGGGGGAGGCCTATGATATCTTGCGGTGGACGTCCTTCGGCTGATCATCAGTCATCTTCATTGTTCGGTCATCGTCATCATCAGACGATGATGATGATGTACACGTTTGCCACTTTCGAGTCAAAACTATTTTATGCATGCGACTGTTATAGCATCGGACGGCTGTTATAATACGTTACCAGATTTATTTTGTATTTTGGTACTCTGGTTTTGTTACTTTTTAACGATATCGATAAACGAATGCGTGCCTACTCGGTGCCGTAAGTAAAATTGGAAATAGGCGGAGCTATACTTAGCCTTCCAGAGAAGAGCAATACATAGACATCGCGCAGATTATTTCTGCAGAAATGCTAGATCGAGAGGTATGTACTTGGTGGTTTAATATTTTACGATCGTTATACTTACCGATCGATAGGTACCACTCTCGTACGTAACATATGGCACGAGCTTGCAATACAAGAAAATCTTATACAAGCGTTCACTATTGAACACATTGTTCGAGCGTAGACTTTAATGAACAAACTCATCACTATTGACTGGTATGGCAGAGTAAAGAGCTTCACGTATACTTTTTCCTACGTGGCCACGACGTAGAAAAATAAGTGTCCGTAGCCTGGCTACGTTTCAGTGACCTCTTTGGTAAAGCCGAAGGATTTTTTTTCTGTACAATCATGGATGAAGTTAACATGACGAATAACTACCAGATATGTATTGTGAAGGACGGTACGATTGACATAAATGTCAGGCAGATCACAGTCCGGGAGAATCAATGCGCCACATCTCTGATTGTTTTCATCTAACTAACGGAGAATACCTGCATAGGCATAACGTTGTAGCCAGGATTATCCCTCAGCAACTTGCTCTGAAAAATTCTTTTGTGGATTTCTTTTTTCCCCCGTTGTTTCTTACTTTTTATTGGCAGTATTTACTTAGGTATACTATTCATACTCTTATTTATTTATTTATTACTTGATATGGGTTTGCTATTGACTCTAGTTTTGGTCAGAGATGACTTAGACAAAGTCTACGATGGAGCGAGCTTACCCAGAAGTAGCCTGTTCACTCTAACTTTGAAAAGATTAGGGTTGTAAGCATTCGGAAACACAGACGCAGGCAAAGAGTTCCACTCCTTTACTGTGCGCATTATGAAAGACGCTTGGAAGCACTTAGTGCGAGTTGGTGGAATAGCAACAAGGTAGGGATGGCAAGTTGCAGTGCGTCTGGATGTCCGATGGTAGAAGGAGGCTGGTGGGATGAGGTCGTGGAGTTCCTGGGCACACTCTCCGAAGTACAATCTGTAGAAGACCGACAAGCAGGCAACCTTGCGGCGATGAGCCAAGCTGTGTAGCTTGGCATTCACCAGTTTTACGTCGCCAATGAACTTCTTAGCTCTGCGTTCCACCGAGTCAACGTCTTACGTAACAAAACCTGATTTTGGAAGTAAACATAAAAAAACAGCTATTACACTTGCAGAGGTTTGTTATAGTAGGTTAGGTAATACGTCTTGTTAGGGTCACATTTCATTTATTTTCTAGGTATATTACAGTAAAATGTTTGAAACGAGATTTTTCAACGTAATAAAACAGCTTAAGAGTCCTATTACGAATCGTAAATGCTCGTTTGCAATAGACGAAGTTACGTTGGTCTGCGTTGGGGGTACATCTATAGTCCGCGAAAAAAATTTGATACATACTAGTCTGAATAGGATTATAGTTTATTTGGGCGCTCGCGCGAGACTGAAGAGCGCGCGCGCTGAATTGACGCAGAATATATAGTACTTTAATTTTATTTATTGTAATTTTGTTTTATTATATTGTACTTACGCTCTGACATTGTACTAATTTGACATTTACTTTTTTATTCTTATTTTTATTGACATTAATTTCTTTGCGATATTTTTTAATTCATTTTTATTAGGCAAACCTCAATTTTTTTATTGTCCAGACAATTGTACTAACAAAAATTTGTACGCCCTCTGGCATAACATAGCGCTCTCTTTATTAACAATTAACAACTATAACTGTACCTATGTTAAACAAATGAATAAATGACTTATGACTTATGACTTATGACTTATATTGACAAACGAAAACTAATGAAACGTATTCATTGTAGATTGAAATTTTATATTTTATTAATTTATTTGATAAAAGTGTTTTTATTTGGAATATAATGGACGCTGAATCAAGACATTTCTGGCTTAAATTAAGCTTTCTTTACGTTTTTTTCCGTGAAAACTCCAGGACTTTAAAGAAATTCTAGAACTCCAATAAACAAGTAAAACATTCAACTTACCTATTAGTAATTTCAGCTTTTAAAAGAATTGATAGTAACAATGTGAATTTGACCGTCAAAGTTCCATCGCAGACATGTTTTCTTGCAAACTGCGTTCGTAAAATATTTATAGTAAATTACACGAAAAGAAAAATGAAAATGTGTAACTCTAACTTACAAGAAAGAGACTGGCACTATCGTTATTCAGGATCAAATAATTAAAATATCTTACTGCTGCTGAAAACTACAGCGTCAAAAATCATGAATTTCCGTAAAAAATGTAATAGGACTCTTAAGGAATGGTCACAGAGATTCGGCGCCATAGTAAAAAATGATTAGGAGAGTTTCCCCAACCAGGGTAACACATTTTTTTTTTTATTTGGGTTTTGGGCCCAGCTTTGTATGAAACGTAACTGGTCTCTTTTGGGTAAGGTTTGAATTCGCAATACTGCGGTTTCGCCTTAAATGAAAAGGTTATTGTTTTTGAGAAGCAAATTAAGTATCTCGACTTAGCACACGAGGTTGTCGACATGTGGAATGTGGACTCGGCTGTCATTGTGCCGATTGTCGTTACGGCTAATGGCCTGATGGCCAAACGCTTCGACGACCACCTGTCGAAGCTGGGGTTACACAGTCGGGTAAAGGGCCTGATACAGAAGGCAGTACTCCTCGATACCTGTGTCGATACGGCTCGTATTGTGAGGAGGTTCCTTTCTCTGGGGCCCTAACCACCGAATATTGAACAGGACCGCTTGTAGAAAAAATGTACTAGAGTAGACACGATAGACCGTTATAAAACTAGAGTAGGACCCAACCAGGGTCATGATTTATGAATGTAACCTAGGTTAAGACAAAAAGTGGATAAAATCCGTGAAATTTGACAATGTCACAGGGATAACATTAAAAAAAAAAAACACCGGTAGCTTGGACCCTGCTCCCGACTACTCCGGACTATATTTTGTATTTTAAAATGTTTTTTTAAGATATATTTAATAAAAATTAATAAACGGAATTTAAGTAATATCTGAAAATTTAATTAACATACTAATCTTTAAATGAAAAAGCACACTATTTTCCATTTCTAAGTTAGCATAGCTGATGATCCTGTTCGGGTCATTACTTTTGATAACGAAAATAGTTCTGTGTTTCCTGACAGGTATACCTGTCCCAGAACTCAACGTCAAGTAAATAAAACAAAATCTTAGTCATGTATTTTTAGGGTTCCGTAGCCAAATGGCAAAAACGGAACCCTTATAGATTCGTCATGTCTGTCTGTCTATCCGTCCGTATGTCACAGCCACATACTGGCTTTTGCACTTATAGGAAATAAGCCATAGATTATCAGAACAGATTGTTTCTTTTACTTACAGGATATAGGAAACTATCACAGAAACTAATGGACTAAGGTCCCGGAGCTTGCAGAGCTTATTTTCTCTCTAATAAAATGTAAGGGATAGAGAAGTTTTAGGTAGGCCGTTTCTACCAGAGATGTGCGCAACCTCGCAGTAGGTAGTAGGAAGTTTTGTTAAGGTGGATGCCTAGATAGACCTCGCCATACATTATTCAGGTGAGGAAATCTCCGTAAATAAACAGTTTCTGCAGAATAAAAACAACTATAATGAGACTTTATAACGTATTATGGTCGCATATAGCCCAAATTTTATAAAAAAAACAGTATTTCTAGGAGAATTATACCGAATAAAAAACGAAAAATCTTTACATGTGTGAGTGATCTGAATCACGCCATCTGACAGAAATTTATAGAACCACCGAGAAAGTTGGTTGCTGTTGTGTTACGAATTTACGATTGGTAAACATTCATAAATAGATGGCGCTGTTCGATAATTCGAACAAGCGCCATCGGATGACGCGCGGACCGCGGATGCGATCATGCGACGTTGCCGTTCAAGAAGCAGCACGTCGCGTCTGTGCCCGCGCTGTTGCCATTCCGTTCATGCGTGATTGTCTTGAGTCTTGACAACTTGCGAAGTTGCGAATCGTTTCCAGAATATTGTGTTTCTAGCAAGATAGTGCCGGGCGCGCGGGTTTGCCCGCGGAGTTAACATTTTATGATTGATAAAATGTTTTTTAGTATGGAATGAGATATAATGCTTTACATAAAGTGAAAAAATTATCTCTGCGATCTGCCCTTGGTTCACACAGATACAATACTTATGTAATTATTGTATTATCTAGTTTAAATATGTAGTAAGTAGTTACTAGTACACACTTAAACATTCCTTGACTTTCCAGATTTAAAAATCTTTTTAGTGTATGTAAGTAGGTACTGATAACACATTTTCTGATACGCTTAGGTACTAATCCATTGGTTTGGGTAGAATGAAATCAGAGAATAGAATTTGATGTATAAGTAAGTTATAACTAAATCAGGCGACCAGCGAAGCTACCTACACAATGGTGAAACGTAGGTACGTAGTACATCTATTGATTGAATCATATTTAATTCATGTGAAACCAGCAAGATTAGTGAATACACAGACAAACCACTTTGATTTTTCATAATTGCTTATTTACCGACTTCACAAAAAGGAGGAGGTACTATGTTCGGATGATTGTATGTTTTTTTTTTTTGTATGTTTGTTCATCGAATACTCCGCCAAATGTCGACGGATTTTCAAAATTCTTTTTTTGTTCGAAAGTAGATAGTTCTGAGGTGGTCCCATTGTCACCAAGTTAGAATCTGATGATGGGATCTTAGAGAAATCGAGGGCAACCCTCAAATTTTATAGGCTTACTTATTATTTTTCGCATATTTTATGAAGTATCTTGTGTATTTGCATATGGTTGTCACCATCTCAGGTAGCTGGGCTGATGATGGAAGGTACAACTCCTTAACAGTAAGAAGTTACTCGAACAGGCAAGGATTGTTTTAGTAAATTGTTTTGATGTTTGATAGGGCACGTTTGGTCTCATGATCGTTGCCACATTTGGTCTCATGATCATCAAGTCATGACCTGATGCTGCAGAGTACCTAACTCCTCGACAACTAACAGCAGATATATCGTGTTTAGGCTCATTGAAAAGGGCTCGATGTGTGGATAAACGAACTATTATACATAGAGACCTGATGCTGAAGCCAGGAGCATCAGAAAAAGTACAAACCTTGAAATTACAGCACCGTAGTCGTGTTTGGGCTCATTTTAAACAGGACTAAATTTTAAGTTCAATGCAATGTTGACATAAGTCTGGCCTGATGCTGCAGCCTGGATAATCAGCATCTAGTCTTAAAACTAATAAATACTTCTTAAAGTGAAATACTTTTGCGACTTTTTCTTCTGTATAATTATTAACCGACTTCAAAAAGGAGAAGGTTCTCAATTCGGGTGTTCGTATTTTTTTTGTGTTTGTTCGGGCATAACTCCGTAGCTTGCGAACCGATTTTAAAAATGTCTTTTTTATTTGATAAGGAAACCAGGATCTGATGATGGCATCCCAGAGAAGTCGAGGGAAACTTTCAAAAATCGTATGGGCAACTAGTGCGTTTGTTAATTTTTTCATCAAGTATTTTAAAGCACTACAATTTAATGAAGGTCTGGAGTCGTTCTGATGATGGAGCCGAAAGACAGTCGAGGGAACTCCTCAACGATTTACAGCAGTTACCTTGTGTTTGGGCTTGACTGATTTGTATTGATGAGAACTTTACACCTAGATGGGTTGTGGCTGTTATTACGGGTCTTTAACTTTTTTTATGTTTGTTACTCCGACAATTATGAACCGATTTGAAAAAATCTTGTTTTATCTGAAAGGATATACTTGCAGATTGGTCTCATTTAAATTTTATCTAAATCGGTTACGAACTTTGGATTTTAAATCGAAATAGCTGGAATTCGTCAAATCAAATCAAATCATCTTTATTATCACGTCTACTTGGATGATTGTTTCATGTCATCCAAGTAATCGAAATCGCATATATTGCTTTTCTGCGATTTTGCAGTGGTGTTGTTAGGTATGGGGTACCACTAAAAAGTGAAAAATAAAAAACTTTTTACAAAAAAAATACAACCGACTTCTAAAAACAAAACACTACAAAGTAAAAAATAACTTTAATTTCGGAAGTCGGTGTCAAAATACGAAGAAACTTACAAACACACCGACTTTCGAAATTAAAGTTATTTTTTACTTTGTAGTGTTTTGTTTTTAGAAGTCGGTTGTATTTTTTTTGTAAAAAGTTTTTTACTAGTATTATTAGCACACACAAAGTGCGTCAAGCAGGGTTGCTAACATAAATTGAAAAACGATAGCCCTGAAAGCTGTCTCCCGTACTACCTACTAACACGGCAATGTACGCAGTTCGGGAGCGCCCTTTCCCCGTCTCGCCCCGCACGATTGCCCTGTCTAGACGTCTTGGTTGGACGACTGTATGTATGATTTATAGACTGTGCTACCTACTACTGAGAACCATTCAAATGAGTGCCATCCGTGAAACAGTTTTTATTGAAAAGTGAAGTATTTTTGGGTTGGAGTGTAGCCTTAGGGGCGCTAGGACTTAGAATTTTTTCGTTTTTTTTTTTTCAATAACGTACTAATTTTATTGCAGCATCTTATTAAGCTTGTCCATAAAAACAAATTAAGCTCTGAGAAGCATGGCCCTACGACGCACCGTTTTCGAGTTATGGGCCTTTGATATTTTTTTTTTTTATAAAACGCTCTATATTTCCGAAATGGTAGGTCGGATGAAAATCTTTTCTGGAAAGAAATTGTAGCTCTAGTCGAAAACTATGAGATGGTGTAAAGAAACCCGCGAAAATTAGTAAAAAAAATTGCATCTTCAGCTTGCGTATCTTTAGGGGCATGGGACTTGGTCAAATTTTTGGAGATTTTTTTTTACTACTTTTTACGGGTTTCTCTACACCATCTCATAGTTATCGACTAGAGCTACAATTTCTTTCCAGAAAAGATTTTCATCCGACCTACTATTTCGGAAATATAGAGCGTTTTATAAAAAAAATAATTTCAAAGGCCCATAACTCGAAAACGGTGCATCGTAGGGCCATGCTTCTCAGAGCTTAATTTGTTTCTATGGACAAGCTTAATAATATGCTGTAAAAAAATTAGTACATTTTTGAAAAAAAAAACGAAAAAGTCCCAAAAAAATTATTTTCAACCAAAAAAAATTTTTTTGTTTCTTTGCTGTTCATAGTGCCCCTAATCGTATACTCCAACTCCAAAAAATCCGCCCCTGACGACCCACTGACCAGCTCCCTTTGCCTGTCCCAAAGACGGACGAAAGGAACCAAAAAAAAAATGTCCATCAAAAAGAGAGAAGTAGATTGCGCCAACAGAAAATGAGGAAGCACTTCGTATTAGCTAACTGCCGTTTTTAATAGTAGGTATTTTTTTTTTCGGTAGAATGTACCCTTTCTATAGTAAATTTGAAATTACCAAAACGTGCGAAACCATAGGTGCTGAAAAAAAAATTGCCAAAACTTTCTTTCGGGATTGCTGGGATAGTGAGAGTATTAAGGGTGGGGTAGATTATATGGCGACTCTATATAAGCTTTTAATCCAAATTAAGGTCAGGGGCATCTTCAAGGTCAAGGTCAAACTCGTAAATAACAAAGTCAAACACGTCAAGGTCAAAATATGCCTAAAATCGTAGAATATTGCCCTCCATCAAACTCCAACGTCAAGAATATACTCAAGGTCATACTCGAACTTCTCAAAAATGTTAATTTGAAAGAAAATGTGTGCTTCTGAGTGGTTTATAAAAATAACCTCGAAGGGGATGGCGGGGTCTATTCGCTCGCTTCGCTCGCTCACTCGACCCCGCCATCCCCTTCTTACCTAACCTATCCGAGTCGGGGTGCCCCCAAGTCCAGAGCTCGCTCCGCTTGTTCTTGCATTCTGAGTCGGGGACTTCGGAGACGCCATGGTGTCACTCAATCGTTGAAACAAACAGGAGTACAGTACGATTCAAACTTAATGGCGGCTCGGAACATCGTACGTTCCGATGCGCAAAACGCAATTTTGGGTATCAGCCAATTAAATTGAGCCTAAATTATTGTCAACTTGACTGTACCTGCGCGCAACTGCACTCGCAGCTAACTTCCGAACCGCCATTAAGTTTGAATCGAACTGTACGATAGACGCTCTCGACCTTGAGTACAAACAATGAATGACAACTGTCAAACGTAAACGTCGCATACATCATAGTATTCTGAAATTACGTTTCGTTACCCACAATCGCTAAAATATTTATTTTTATTTAATTAAGTCTATTATTTGTCTTTTATTTAAAAACATAATACTTGCGCAACTATTAAAAATAAAATAAAGTCAAAAACTATAATATTCAATTAAAAAAAACTTTTAAATGTGTGGTCGCTTAGTCTGACCGTAAAACGAAACGACCTTGGACCGATTTTTTAAGTTATCTGTGGCAAAATATGTAATTTTTTCGTAACGTTAATAGGTTAGAAATAATTGAATTTTTTTTCTCTAAAACTATGTGTTTGCGCGCTATGAAACTTTGTGATAGTGTTCTACAAGAAGAGTACTCTACCCAAAACAATAATCAAGCTCCAAATCCAGAGTTTGTAATACGAAGTGGAGCCTAATGCCACACCATGTCACAATCATGTGAAATGCATTCTCTACAAAAATAATATTTGTACTAAAGATATAATGTATGGACAACAAAATGAACATGTTGCAAAGAGCATGTTTATGCAACAATATAGCAAAACTGTCAGGCCATCAGGACTTTTCATTGATGAAGAATTTGGATTCTTAGCAGCTAGCCCTGATGGTAAGATTATTCAATAATAAAAATATACAAATAACTAGCTTTTGCCTGTGGTTCTGCCCCTATGGATCTAATGTCGCGTGAATTTTTTAAATTTGGTTCAGTAGCATAGGCCTAAAAACTTTTCTTTTTTACAGGTAGGAAGAATTACCTATTATAGAAGCAGAAAATACTATTGTAGAAAAAAAATGTTTTCCCTCCTTGGAAAGGAAATCTCAAAATATTAGAGAAGAATCAGAAAATAGAAATTTTCCTATTCATTTGGGAAATGATGTTTTAGTTATGAACAAAAAGCATAATTATTATTATCAAGTAACAAATATCATTATTTCTTGGTATGTATGTATGTCTAAAAATAATGTATTTCTTGGATTGTTTCTTTTTAACAGCTATTATTATTTTATTATTTTGATTCTAGGTCCAGGTCAATTGCGAATTACCAAAATGAATAAATGTTACTTCATTTGCTTTATATCTGTTACCCAACCATTGACTGTCATAGAAGTTAACCGGGATGAGGAATTTATCAACGCTATGATGCTGAAGTTGGTAACATTTTTTAAAACATGTGTACTGCCGGAAATTATTTTGAGAAGAGTTGAGAAAAATGCTAAATGTCTAGACATCAAGGAATTAAAAGGTATAAAAATATAAGTCTTACTCATTTCCTAACTTATTCCGCAGGTCTCTGAGGTGTGGGTTCAGTAAGAATAGTCTAACAAAACTGTGTAAATTCATTTGTTGCAGCGAAAACTGTGTCTTCCAGCATTTGATTCAGATCGCACGGAAATTATATAAATGGAAGTAAAAAGTGACAACAACGAGAAGACTGCAAGAAGTAGCGCGAAGACAAGAAGATATTTTATTATATTATAATATTTACAAGTATCTTTGTATGGTGGTACGAGTCGATGGTTCGAATCCAAGCCGGCACTTTGCTTTGTGTAAATTATTTCATCACCACAGTTCAGAGGAGGCCTGAGTTTCAGCAGTGGGAACATTATAGAATAAAATAAGCTATTTTTGCACGTAGCGATGTATAGTTTGTGTTATTTTGTTAGTTCATAAGATTTTTCTGTGTAGATAAGTTTCACTCATGTATTTAGGTACCAGCCTAACAATTCAATTGTAAAAGAATATTTATTGAAGTTCAAAATTGTATAATAAGTAGGTAGGTATTCTTGAAACATAAATAAATGTTATGGTTAGCTAGCAACCACTTGTGTTGTTGTGTATAATACTTATATGTGCCGTTATATATACTTACGTATGATGTTATTTATATTGTAATCTACATACATAATTCTTTCTAATACTAAATTCAAAATAATAATTGTAAATATCAAAATATTTAAAAAAGTATGTTATCTTTGTATGGTGGTATGACTCGATGGTTTGAATCCAAACGGAAACTATCTAAGTAAATGTAGTGAGAGTAAATAAAACGATTATTTTTATGAAAATATTAACCCCTTTTTACTAAATAAATATTATTAATTTATAGTAAGGTACAATAAAAAGCTTTACAATGGAATAAATAGTCTTTTATTTATTTATTTAGTACACGTCACTATTTACACATTACAATTTACGTTCAGTCACATTACAACAACTTATAATATAGGGACAGTATACCTATATTACCTAAAATAATTTATATGAATAATTAGCTAAGTTAAAAAGGTATCGAGTCTAGAAACAAAAGTATGCTTAGACCAATAATTATACTAATCAAGAAATTTTAATTTTCAACTGTTTGAATAAAACGACATCTAGTAGTGTCGAAAGTTACTACTATTTACTTTGCATGTGTGTGTAAAGAGTAAAGTCAAGCGGCTAAATCTTTATTATGTGAAAATCTTTGTATGAGACCAGTTAACAAGCACAGTGACTATCTAAAATAATCAAGTTAATGCCCTAGGTGACGCGTACAATAGAGTTATCTATTAAAGATTTCTAAGTTAGGCGTAAAAATTGAAAATGTTCTAAATTGTGGATCTAGCGCCATCTAGCGACAAAATGGCATCTGAGATCATCATCCATCCAGAAGCAATAGCTCCATTTCGGTACCTAGTCGATCAGCGCTCTCAAGCAACTTAAAGGTACAGACTAACACTAAATATTTCGTTAGTGAGAAAATAAGTAAGGTCTAGGGACTCTGGGATCTCAGTCTATAAAATGTGGGTCGTCGGTTTAGCGACGATGTTATCTATACTAATATTATAAAGAGGTGAAGTTTGTGACGTTATATATATAGAGGGATCAGGATCTACTGAACTGATTTTGAAAATTATTTTACCATTAGAAAGCCACGTTATTAGTGAGCGTCATAGGCTATAACTCCAGTCTTGCCATGAAGGACCGTGTTACCCAGTTAATGGGTTGTGGTGGTAGCCGCTCCACGTAAAATACTTTAAATAATTCAGCTGAATCCGGTTTGACTAGAAGGCGACCCCAATGTAGTTGGGAAAAGGCTAGGCAGATATAAGCTATATATTAAGCCGATTAATATCGCCCAACGTAGTGGGCACGGGTCAGCAAGTAAATACTATAATCAAGGATATTAATAATAACGCGGGCAATGCAGTTTTCCAAACACCTTTTTACCAAGAAGATACATATCTTAAAGCTGCAACTTTATCGAAAATTGCCCAGTTACTAAATTAAAAAAAACAGGCTCAAAGCTTCATTTTTTTTAAATGACAAACGTAGGTAGTTACGGCAAAACGTACTTACGTATCAAAAATTACATGAATGCTTAAGTTTGACAGTTTTTCATACAAAAGTGTCGTTACGTGCAGTTTTCAGCATTAAAATTTTAATTCGGAATTCGGATTTATTCTAGAAACACATTAAGAAAATCAAAAATACTCGTACCTTATGTTATGTTTTGATTGTGATGTTGGTTTTATTAGTAACTAGCTGACCCGTGCCCACTTCGTTGGGCGGTAAACATTTTAACTTGTGATGAAATTATGAGTGTGGTTCGGTTAGTACTGACTGCTATGATTTATTTCCTGACGGCCAAAAGGAGGGTTTTGTTTTTATTGCATAATAATAGCTAGCGAGCCGCTGCGAGCGCTCAGCGTTAGGCTCCCTGTCCCTTGTTGCAGAGACATGCTGCTTTAAATCACTGAGACGCTGTGCTCGTTCAGCGCTTGATTCCCGAGCACGGACCTGCGATGTTCTCCAGCTTTGGTTAGCAAGCCGCTATGAACGCTCGGAGCTAGATTTCCCAGCGCGTGCTTACGACATATTTTCTCTATTCCTCGAGAGGCTCTTCCGTACGGCGTACTCGAGCTGCTCTTGTCTCATGTCTGGGACTGGGATGTCTGACGGGAAAGTTGTGATATCCTTTTAGGCATGATAAACAATCGCTGAAACTGTCCGATATCCCAAAAATAGAAATATCACATCTTCGAACTCGAAGAATGAGAACGAAGTAATATTGTAATTGTGTTTTGAGAAACCAAGCAACCAAAACAATTTTAAAGACCTACAACATTCAACCAACTATGTACAACTCACCTACCAAACGACAAAAGTTAAATAATAACTGGAGAGGGTCATTAATCCGCGGAAAATCATTCAGAAAAATGGATATCATTCGGATAAAACGTCCGTACAAAGCATGTTCTAATGCAGTTCGTGAATGGACGGCGCGGGCGGCGTTTTGCGATTGAGTAATTTTATATTATCTTCGAAACTATTCAACCAATTGACATACTGTTTCGGGCAAATCATATCTCTATGATGTTCTTGTGATCATAATAAAAATTTTTTCGATAAGATTTAATATTTTGTTGTTTAAAAAATCGTCCAAAGATAAGTACGTCGAAAAATACTTTTTTAACACATAAAAGCTACTATATCTGCTAAAATACAAAAGATAGAAATATGTTGCCGCGGACTTTTTTGTAGAACTATTCTAGGCGGACCAGGTTGCCATACATTGTTTTCAATTATATACAACTGTTAAGGCAGCGCACGCAAATAACTCTGTTGTAAGAGCTATTTTTTTCCGCCTGGATAGACAAAAATTGAGATAGTTCGACTAATATGCATGATATCTTTATAATTTATAGCCTATAGCACTCACGAATAATGTAGCTTTCTACCAGTGAAACAATTTTTCAAATCGGACCAGCAGTTCCTGAGATTACAATACATACAAACTTACAAACTTACAAACAAATGTTACCTCTTTATAATATTATATTAGTAATAAGTACCTAGGTAGGTACAGAAATGAAGAAAATGTGACTCAACTTCCATTTTGTAGTGGTAGGTTTGCACGAACGGCTTAAAGAGATTTGTACGAACTTGCTTTTTCTCCGTCCCGTTCTCTGCCCCGGGCGGGACGGACATGGACGGGTAACCGGATGTGTGTGTACGGCGCTTTAACTTAGGTAAAATGAACATCAAGTGACCTATCAATCTATACATACATCTTCTATACATATAATAAAATCGTAGAGTTGCCGTGTCTGTACATTGAATATTTTCGCATAAAAAATACATAAAAATGTCAGAAAAATGACATAGAACACAAAAAGGCAGTTTTTGAAATTCTTTTCTGTTTGTCTGTTTGTCTGTGCATCTGTTTGTCTGTGCGTTTGGAGGAGCATCACGCATAAACCACCGATTGGATTCAAAATTTATGTACTTCGAAATATTAAATGATAATCGGAGCAACATTTAGTCTTTATTTCATCAAAATCGACCCACAAAATCAAAAGATATCGAATTTTAAAGTTTACGAAGAAACTTCATCGAGCGCTAAAATAGGTTGTTTTCATAGAGACTTCAGATACTTGCAATGCCATCTATTGAGAATTTTTTTAATAAGAAATGTGTGAAAAGACCCCGAAACAATGTATTTTTGAGTAATTTTTTAATTAAACTTAAAATGTGGCAAAAAAAGTGAACATTTTATTATATTATCATTATTTATCGTAACTTGACAACATAACACTATTCTATTCTATTCTTGTAAGCTTCTAAGTTTGAACTTATGAGTAGTTATGAGTATAAAGACAGTTCAGTTACGTTGTAGATCGATAGATGGCGTTGTACTTATGACGCATTTTCCTGAATCGCGGTGTTAAGATTCTCCGCAGTAGCATAAGGTCAGCCCCATGTTTTATGTTATTTAACTAGGAGACGTATAATATTGATGTATAAATAAATAGCTATGGAAGTATGGATATGATTGAATGACTAGATTGTTTTTCGATTTACTGGGAGGAGAGGAGAGTCTCCTCCGGAGAGTTACCTGTATCCACTATCCATAAGTAAACTGTTTTACTAACAGAAGAGGTGAATATTTGGTATTATGTTTCAATGTGGCTAAACTATATCAGCCGAACACGTCGATCTTCAAGGTTAAGCAACGCTTGCCGAGGTCGGTCTGTGAATGGGTGACCATTATAACAACCTAGCCTTTTCCTTACTATATTGGCTCGGCTTCCAGACAAACCGGATTCAGCTAAATACCGGTATTTTACGTGGCGCGGCTGCCTACCAGACCTCCACAACTCATTCAATGCAAGATTTCAGTCAGATTTTACTGGCTTTTGACTATCCGTAACGACTGCCAAAGATCTACAAATGACAGCCGGGACCAAAGGCTTAACGTGCTTTCTGAGGCACGAAGGAAACTCGGTATGTCAAGATGGTCACCCATCCACAGACCAACCTTCGCAAGCGTTGCTTAACCTTGAAGATCGATGCGTTCGTCTGTTATAGTTTAGCCTTGAAGATCGGCCCGTGCGGCTGTTTCAATTTAGCCACGAGCTCCTCTATAATAAATCGATTCTATGAACCCAGTAAAACTTTTTTGATATTATTATTATAAAATGTTAAAACAAACTAAATTAATCAGTGGTTTAAAATCAGCAATATTGTCAGTAAAAATCGGAGAAAATGTGTTTCTTTTTGGACTGTTCTGGACGAAATTAAGAATCCACTTGATTCAGCACCATTCGTTCGATACTTACTTGGTTTTGTTGATTTTGATTCAAGATTAGTTTGTACCAGGAGATTAGGTACCTGGGCTGGTCGGCATTTCAACCGATAGAGATGATACAGTGCCCTGCATTAGGTACCCTCTTCATAATTATATTCTTAATTCGAGAGAGAGATCAGGATACGTAACTGAACGTAGATTTTGTATAGCAATCTATACTAATATTATAAAGCAGAAGAGTTTGTTTGTTTGGTTGAACGCGCTAATCTCAGGAACTACTGGAACGATTTGAAAAAATCTTTCAGTGTTAGATAGCCCATTTATTGAGGAAGGTTATAGGCGTATACAACACAATTTTTTAATTAGTACAAAAAAAATGGGGCTGTTCCCGTACCCATTACTGATCATAATTTTGCAGTCAAAAGTAAAAAAAAAAAACGAAATCCCAAAATTGTTTAATTTGATTTATTTTTACTTGAGTATCTTAAATGATTTCTTAAAAATTACTTAATTGTAAAAAGTTGATAGTTTTGTTGGTCCTAAGCCCAATTAAAGTGCGAAAGAAAAGTTTGGATTGCTTATTTTTTCGTTTACCATAAATTGAGTGACATTTTGGGATATAAGCAAACGTTAATAACTTTGCTGTTTATGAATATTATTTATTGCGACTTTACATATATAATAACAAGACCTTTTCTAATAAGCCCTTTAAGTATTTGTACTAATTAAAAATTAGTGGTGTATCTATATATAATCACGCTAAGACAAATAGGAGCGGAACAGTAATGGAAAATGTGACGCAGACGAAGTTGCACGGGTCAGCTAGTTATGTAATAAGAGTTCACTTCATCCTCACTACACAAACGTTTTCTCGGTGAGATATTGATAAAATAGACCGGTTGATTTTAACCGACTTCAAAAAGGTGGACCCGTCTCCAGCCGGTCGAAACTTGCAGCCAAGTATCTTCAACCCCCCACTACCCAAGTTCCACCGACTGAACTTTATACTGGCTGGCATTACCCTAACCTATACCTAAGCCTAACCTATTTATATTTTTAGTGGGTAGTTGTCAAACAAATAAAATTATATTGTTTAAGACAATTCGTTGTTTCTTTGCATTAGAACCCCAACCCACCTTGCATCTGGGCTTTTGTTCCTACTCACTAGAGGGACAAAAACTCATATGTAACAATGGTCTCCATTCGTCAGAATATTTTTTTTTAATGTGTGTTCCTTGATTAAATTACTCTAAGATACCTGGGCAGATTTGTTTTTGTTTTTTTTTTTTTTGTTTGAAAGGTAGTCCCATGATCGCCAATTAAGGATCTGATAATGGTATCCTGGAGAAATAGAGGGAACTCTTAAAGTTTTATAGGCACACCTGAAGTGATTTGGGTAGTTTTTGGAAGAGTACTTTCTGGGAGTTGTCCTATTTCAATCTGGTGAAGACATGATGAAGAACTTCGGAGATAGGCAATGGAACTCCTCAATATATGATAGAAAATGGACCGGGATTGCTAAAATCTCATGGATGTCTATTGTTTACAACAGTACATAACATCACGCCGGCACGCTGTGAAGGGATAAACAAATGTGAACCACTAATAAGTAAAAAATAAAACTATTTTACAAAAAAAAAATACAACCGACTTCCAAAAACAAAACACTACAATGTATTTAATAACTTTAATTTCGGAAGTCTCTTTAAAAAAAATCAAAGACAGCGGTTTCCGAAATAAAAGTTTTTATATACTTTGTAGTGTTTTGTTTTTGGAAGTCAGTTGTATTTGTTTAATGAAACTACCCTCACTTCGGTCCCGTTTATCAGATCGGTGTTAACAAAATTATTTGCAAGGGTGTGTCAACCAACCCAATCGGATTACACCTGACCTCGATGGAATTCGATCTCAAAATTTCAACCGAAAATTTAGCTGAAAATATTGGTAGACTGTACCTACATACCTACAAATAATAACCCCCGACCAAAAAAAGTGGTGAGATAAGTTTTACATTGTGTATCTGTGTTTGTTTGTGACATTGTAGCTCCTAAACGGATGATCCGATACTGATTGAAGGGTTGACTTGACTTCGAGAAAAGAGAAATATGAGAATAAGGTATTGGTAGGTGAGAGATTCTGAGCTAAAGATGTGTAAAATTAGGGAACTCACGAAGACGCGACGACGGCAAGGCTCTGATGTTAGTTAACTTTTGTGTAGGATGCAGGATGATGTGTATATTATATTTTAAATAAATATACCTCCACATCATCATGCATCCTATCTTTTTACTTAAATAAATACCATCCTATGTAAATAAATGATTAAGGTGTATTACGTAGGATTAAACACAGAACAACAGAAACCTACGCACTAGTTGTCAGCCGCGGGGCGCGGGGGCAGTCAACCGCGCGATTCCAGTTTAAGGCGCGTCCCCGTGCTAAACGCAGCGCTAGTTGTTTCTTGTGCAGTTTTTTGTAGCTATATACTCTTTATCCAAAAGAAATATTAACAAACAAAAAATACATATAATTCCAACACAATCTTGGCTTCAAAACGGTAGTTTTTTTTATTTTATATTACTAAGTATAATGTTTAATTAATCTCCTCACAACAAAACTACAGAAATGAGAAATAAATATTGAAAACATTCATCTTCTCGAAGACTAACGATTATTTTGATTTTGTTCTTACACTAATGGATAGGCAATTTAATTATGAACGTTTTGCTAGTTTTTTTTTTCAAACAACCAAAATTAGATTTTATAACGATTTTATTCAACACTCTGAGCGTATGCGCTATTGTATCTCTTGCGCTGGTATTGAGGGAACAAATGCTCAAGGTTATTTGGTCAGGGTACGGCCTTAATATGCAACCGCTTGTCATTTAATGGCGGTTAAGTGCGTACAATCGCTAGCGGTTGCATATTAAACTTGAAGAACTACCAGCCGCTCAAACAAGCTAGTGCGTAGGAAGGCTAAGCCTACGTACGCACTAGCGATCAGCCGCGGGGGCGGTCAACCGCGCGGTTCCAGTTTATTATGCAACCGCTTGTCATTTCATGGCGGTTAAGTGCACTAGCGGTTGCATATTAAACTGGAAAAGCGGCCAGCCGCTCAAACGAACCGCTAGTGCTTAGGAGGGCTAAGAGGCTATAATAAAATATGCATCGTGCTGTTTAGAATAACCTCATGAGCCACTAATTAGGTAGGTAAGTACCTCGATTTTAAGTCAAAAGACACTACTTAGTTTTAAAATCGAATAATTGGCGGAGCCCTAATCATAATTATGATAGGAGTACCTAGCTATCCCCTGCACCTTCGCTCCCGTCAACTGCATGGGTGTTTCATATTTTTTTCTTTCTTATGAACCTTCTCCTGACAGTAAAAAACACAACCGAAAAATAATTAGAGATTACCCACCCCTACAACCTCACAACATTACAAACTCACAATTTTTATGTCTTTATATTAGTATAGATAATTGTCTATTTTGCAGTCGGGTACAAACAGAAGTAAGTACTACAATTTATACTAAGATATTATAACTGTTTGGTACTTTATTTTTAAACCAAGAAAGCCCTTGGATATGAATAAGAGAAAGCCATTTAGTTAGCACACTAACCTACACAGTTCAATTAAATTAAACTGACATTCCACTTGAGACTGTTTGTGATTAATGTCCGTCGTTCCCAGTTCCATAAGATAATATTATATTATATAAGATAATATTCCATAAGATAATAATATTGACAATGCTGTTTAGAGCTTAGTGTTTATATCATTTTTGTGTTATTATTTAAATTTACTTACCCACATTTTGTATTTTACTATTTTTATTCGTCTATTATTTATTCTTCTATTATTTATTTACACACCTAAAACAATGACTCGCATTATCCCACACCTATTTATCACACATAACGCTATTTATGATGACCTTTTTGATGGTTTATATTATATTATATTATTTTAACACATACGCATCACCGCTATACATATATATATATATATATATATACTATTACACTCCAAACTGTTTTACGTCCGTTGCGTCACAACCGCAGGTTCAGTTGAAAACCAGCGTCAGGCACTAGTTGTCTGGCATACATGCTGAACTGGACCTATTTTGGTGCAGCCTTGAGGCACACAAATGTACATTTATTTATTTACTTCTTTTTTTTTGTGTAACCCATCTATTGTGTTGTGTCTTGTGTTGTATCAAATAAATTCTTTTTCTTTCTTTCTTTCTTTATATTAAGTAGGTACTAGTTTTGCGAAATCGGTTTACTCATAGATATAATAATGTTTTGACAACACATTTGCTCAAAAAATGCAAATACGAAGAATGTTTACATTGTTCAAAAGTTAAAAATTACGCACCATACAATGGATGTGCAGCAAAATGGGTAATCTCACATAAGTACCTACTTTAACAAACGCTTCGTTGTAACGCCATATAACGGAGCGTGCGGTAAAGTAGGTAGGTACTTACGTGTCATGCACTTCCTTTACGGTTTATTTTTTTTAATTTCCTAAACAAGTAGGTATACCTACAGGAACCTCCACCAAGGAGATTCACAATACGAGAATAAGAAAAAAATAACTATTTATATTTCTATGGTTTTACCAGATACCTTTACCTATTCACAATTGTAAATACAATGCAAATATAGATACAAAAAAAAAACAACACCTATTTACTTTTTTATTTATACTTCTTCTAAACAGTCGATCTAAAGAGGCCACTTATTAGGATCATATTAATTAAACATAATTATAACAATTTTCATCTTTATCTGTAAAGCATTAGGTTCAAGGTTGATTGGAAAAATTTTACAATTTAGGGTAGCTTGAATAGCTGGCTGATTCTACTAAAGTCGACTTTTTAGACCCGCTGGCCGTTGTGATGTCTCGCCAAAATCGTCCTTCGTAGCTAAATAGGTACCTACTTGCTGCACGATGACCAAATAAGTACGGTGACAGAACCAGAACAAGCTGGCCTTTTTTTCTATTGAAACTCCGTACTTAGGTAGGACAGGCTTAGGTAAATGCTACCACCAAAGTGCGGCCTATTGTATCTATTTGTTTGTCCCAAGCAGCTAATGGAGTACTATAGGTACTACCATACTACTAATGTACCCGACAACCTCTTTAATTAGGCACGCGCTCTCGGAACAATAAGGTTATATTTTGATATTGTTCGGCAATTATACTCAATACTCAATTCTTTATTGCATTCCACAATGTACATACATGCTTAGGCGGTAGGTGAAAATTTTTGTGACACAATTATGGACCCTGTTGGGCACAGCAAAAGACAATAATATAAAATAAGAAAAGTACTTATAGACTAACTTATTCTAATTACAATTTTATTAAACATACACAATACAAACAATTTAATTACACATATTATTTGGGTCAAATATTCATTATTATTATCAATTAGGTTACCAATAATTTAGTTATCTTAGTACCTATAATTTATTTAGGCACCCACCTGTATTACCAATTACCTAGTTTATAGTTTCAAATTACTTCAGACCTGGGTCCTCTATAACTATTAAGGCCCTGTCCGCACTGCGATACTTCACCGCCCGATTTGTATTCACGCGTATTAAATTCCCTGATCGGGATTACACCTTGTACGCACTGCGAATAAAATTTCGTACGATTATTGTGATTTCGATACAGTTGCCAGCTGAGACGAACGTCTAAAATCATCATCGGACTGAGCGAAACGCGCGAATATTATTTCGCAGTGCGGCCATACCCACACTACTTTAGTACATCACAAAACATTCGCGCGGAAATAAATCCGCACTTCATTGTGTTCAATTTGCATCAAATCATAGATATTTAGACGCGAAGTTTTTACCGCCAGTAGGTACGGCTCGAAGGTATGTCACCGGAAAATGGCAGACTCCGTAAGATTGTAAAAAAACTTTATTAGATTATAACTTCTCTATATATTATGAGAAAATCGTTTTGTATTTATAATAATTTAATACATTTTCAAAAAAAAAAACGAAACAAAATATTGTTTAAGAAACTATTATTCAATAGTTTCCAATAAATCCGAACCAAAAAAAATTTTTTTACAATTTCACGCGATGTTTTACAATCTTACAGAAATGCGAGAAAAAAACGCGCGGTGAAATATTGCAGTGCGGAAAGGGCCAAACAGTGTCCGCCCGCAGGCTAATGATAGGTCCACACGATACAGACTTCCATATTTGCGGAGAAATGTCGGTGAGATAGAAATTATTATTCAGAGTTCAAAGTCTGTACAGACACTACAGACTACAGACAGTCTCTATCGTGTGGACGAACTATAAATCGAGTTAAAAATCATAACTTTCATCATTACTAACAAATTATAATAACCTCATGAATCAGTATTGAAGATAACAAATTATAATAATTTTATGATTCAGTTTATTATTCCACAATCGAAAACCTTTAAAGATACCCACTGTTCGATTAAAACGGGTATAATTAACGTTATCCAAAATAACTTTGCCCCTTTGACCGTACCTATATCCTATTAAGAATTATCACGTACCGAAAATAACGTGTTATACCTACAAACTTTTTGAAGCGAAGGACTGAAGAATAAGTTATGTAAGTATGTATAAAAAGGATTGGATTAAGATAAGTACAATGCGATTCTAATATGAATAGAATCGACTTAGCGCCATATTGTGACGTCATAGCTGTCAACCCTAACCCTAGTTATTTGCTTTGAATTGACAGCTATGACGAAAAGCAAATTATTATTCACAAATATTGCGTGAAAAAAGTTTTATTGCAAGGGTTAAAACAACTAATAATGACTTTAAATAATTTCATAATAGGTATATTTAGCAAATTTACTACTACAGAACGTTTTTATTTAAATTTAATTTACTTACCCTAAACAAAGTAAAATATACCGTTATTGATATGCAACTAAGTTTTCTATGCAACCCGTACTTTTCAAGAGAAATTTGACAGATAGAGGTCATTGACGTTCCTATTCTTATTTGAAACGCATTGTAAGTAATCATTGGAATATATATTTCTGCCTAAGTAATGTTATTACAAGTGAAAGCAACCGGATATAAATAAGGGGATGAATCTATACTAATATTATAAAGCAGAAGAGTCTGTTTGTTTGGTTGAACGCGCTAGTCTCAGGAACTACTGGTCCGATTTGAAAAATTCTTTCAGTGGTCGATAGCCCATTTATCGAGGAAGTTTATAGTTATAGATATATATATCATCACGCTAAGACAAATAGGAGCGGAGCAGTAATGGAAAATGTGACGCAGACAATGTTGCGTGGGTCAGCTAGTTAGCTATAAGTTTACAACTATAATGGAGAATTAGCGACGACGAAAACTAGTGAAAACGCAAGTTCATCGACATGTTGCGCACAAAAAAAAAGATGCTATTTAAGTACCTACTATAGGTAGGTACAACAATTCACTGCTTGATCACTGTTTCTGGCTGCGATGTGGTTGTGGTTCGTGCGCACTTTCTAAAGGGTCTAAGGTACCCTTTAATACAATTTGTTATAAGTTTGAACTTTGAGTTGAGTGAACTTGTCGCATTTAAGTCGATTTTCACAAGTTTACAAATGAATTTCTTCATTCAATCACCAGCGGAGAGGTAATTCTCACCCTTCTATATTTAGCCAGGTGAAACCGCTTAAGGCGAGGTTGCCTGTGTGTTTTGACGAACAACAGCGACTGTCCGGCGAGCGAAAAAAGGCCTAAATTTTGATTGTATTTTCTTCTTGGCGAAAACTGATAAAGAAATAATACAATATGGTTTCAACATTTACTTCAAAATAAAAAGCTCTATCTATTGATATAACTTTTATATATATTCGTGATAAAATCTCTTAGCAGTACGTACACGTTTAAAATTGTAATTTAGTGTCATGTTTGATAAAAAAAAGTATCGAGCCAATCATTCTAAATCTCGTTTCTATCTTTACGATTTACTTGAGGGTATGTTCAATTTTTATGTAATGATTTTTATTTATTAAAGAACTCATAATTAATTAGATTTTCAAACGTTCAAAAATCTTAAAAAGTACTGCAACCCCGCCTTAAGCCTTTAGCTGTTTACATGAACATGAGAGTCTCACGCCGAGATTAAATCTGAAAATATTTGTTCGAGCCGAGGCTTAATATAAGCTCTGCATCCCAAGTAGGACGCGCGCTATACTTGGAACGGTTTCTCCAGGCAAATTCCCTCCACCTAATAACCCATTTAACGCCAGTAAAAAAGCCGTTTCTGAATTCATATTCCCTAATTTGAGTATACAAGGCTACGAGCCTTCCTGTTATTTTTGATTATATTGACGGCAAATTCATTGATCGGGAGCTTTAAAGTTTATAAGGACTCTTATATCGAGTGTGCTCAGTCTACATTAACCGTGGAATGATCAAGTTCCCGTCAATGTAGTTAAAGAGATATACCGCGTGTATCTGACATCGACGCACAAACGATTTCCATGGGTCCAGGGCATGATTCTGGACACCCCAGTGTTGAAATTTTTCGTCGGTTCTTTTCTCATTTTTTCATTTCCTTCAAGAGTACCACAAATAGGTATCAGCTTAGCTTTGCTGATATCTATTTGTGGTTTTATTCAGATTTCTCTTTTTAGTGAAAGTAGTTCATTAATAATTTTTTTATTAAAAATCTCATTGGGTTAGGTCAGAATAACGATTGTGAGCAGTCTAAAGTAAAAAAACCCTTGAAAAAAAATTAAAAAATGAGAAAAAAGCCGACGAAAACATTCTAAGTCTAGGGTGTCCAGAATCATGCCCTGGACCCATGGAAATCGTTTGTGCGTCGATGTCAGATACACTCGGTATGTCAGAACTATGGCTTAGCAAACCTAACATAATCATATATTCCTAGATAAGTAGATCGGGCTTATCCCGAGCAGAATACGGATTGCCGTCAATACAGTGTTGACACCACACGTACATATATTAATAGTGGCATTTACCCATGAGATCATCGAAGCTCCATCCTATTGCAACGAAAGTTGGAAATACTGGTGAGTTTTATATAAGTACCAAAGGTGTATTATTTATAATATATGTTACAAAGATTCGTTTACGTAGGAGGTATATCCAATTAAGATAAACCTTTATCTGCCTTTAGTCTTCATTAAATGAAATTACCCAACTAAGTAACGAATTAGAGGAAACAACGAAAAGTTTACCTGAATTGAATACTAATGTGGAGTTTCTTCATTATTTTCGACGAAATATACTATACTGTACTGTATGACTGTTAATTCGTGTACAAACTTTGTCGGGGAAAGTTCTTTCTTCTAGGCTGGTAAAAATAAAATTATTTGCAGCTTTTGGTATGGGCCAGAAAAGGAAAAATAAAGGGTCAGTTAAATATACTTACCTCACATTTTGTTGTAAACATTTAATATCAAATCTCGTGACACGGTGTTTGTTATCGAATTCCTCGGAAACGGCATGACCGATTTTAATTTTTTTTTTTGGGTAAACTCGTAAGTCTTAGAATAGGTTGTAGGGTACCTAATTATTTTTTATGTTTGGAAAAACAACGTTTGCCGGTCAGCTAGTATTTAAAGATTGAACTAGCTGACCCGCACCCACTTCGTTGGCGGTTTTTCAGGTTAAGGCCGTACCCTGACCAAACAACCTTGAGCATTTTTTCCCTCAATAACAGCGCAAGAGATACAATAGCGAATACGCTCAGAATATTGAATAAAATCGTTATAAAATCTAATTTTGGTCGTTTTAAAAAAATATTTCTACTCGTATTTTGTTCAACATACAGCTTCACACTGACCGGCAAATTGCAAAAAACCATAAAAATATTTGAATTTCGCGGGCTTCCCTGGCGCTTCCACCTTAAAAGACTGGAGATCTAATAACGATAAAAACACGTATTTATAATAATTATTCAGAGCGCATTGCGGCCTTTACGAACTCGCTTACTGCCCTCCAACCTACAACCCTACCTTTGCGCGAACATAAAAACGTACTCTCGTATATTTCTTTAGCAGGAAATAAAGTATGAACCCTCTATAAAAGGGAATAAGAAATAATAATAAAAAAACAAATCACGCCGCTGAAAACAATTTAATTCTCATCGTTAACAATAAGAACTGATTTACTGAACTGAACTGGTCTATTTGAAATAAAGGATTTTGTATTTATTTGTATTTGTATTTGATTTAAATAAATCACTACATATCTATACTATAATATTATAAAGCAGAAGAGTTTGTTTGTTTGTTTGGTTGAACGCGCTAATCTCAGGAACTACTGGTCCGATTTGAAAAATTCTTTCAGTGTTAGTTAACCCATTTATCGAGGAAGGCTGTAGGCTAATCATCACGCTAAGACAAATAGGAGCGGAGCAGTAATGGAAAATGTGACGCAGACGAAGTTGCGCGGGTCAGCTAGTTATTATAAATAAAACAAAGTCCTCCTCCGCGTGGCTAAAAACTGCAGCACCGATTTTCATACTGTTTTCACCAGTAGATAGAGAGGTTCTCGAGGAAGGTTTTAGTACCTATATATTTTTCAAGCGGACGAAACCGCGGGCATCAGCTAGTAAATAATAAAAAGCAAATTATTGTACAAAAATCCATCAAACCAAAACAAAGTGTTAATTAAACTAACTTGATTTCAATTGGGTTAATAGTGTTACCAACATTTTATACCAAGAAGTAGGTATTATTGAAATTAAATACTTATATTCCAAGCCAGCTAACCTGAATGTAACCCAAAACTCTTGTAGTTGTTAAATTTCTTCAATTATGATCAACAACTGTAATAACTTATTCTAGGAACCATTTAAATTCCGCAGTAGATCTCTCAACATTTATGATCAACTCTGTTTGGATGAAGAGCTCAACAAAATAACACCTGCACTCTCGCTGTTGAAGCTACCGGCTTAGCGCGAGGAGGTATCAAGCACAAGCCTTGATTTTTATGCTAGCTTTATACGATACATCATAAAACTTTTAACGACTTGGTCCCGATATACTTAGTTTGTAGTGACTTTATTAGGCTAGATTCCATCATCCACAAATTGCAAAACTATTTAGTCCGTCAGTCAGAGTATTGAAAAATAATGGACACGTATTTTTTGGTTCTGTAAATCAATGAATATTGACAAAGATAATACGCATCAAAACTCGAGAGTGGGGGCTCGTGACGTCACGACTCACTAAAAACAATGCGAAGGTGTGACGTATTGAGAATTTTAATAACGTCGTAACTTCGTCAATTTTGGTTCCCGTAACAAAAGAAAAAACACAGGTCAAATATTTTTTGATAATCTAAGTGACGGACTAATTAGATTTTTACAAGACACAAGCCCATTGAACGTCCTGAAGATGTAGTAGGAGAAAAGAAAATCAGATAGCATGCCACTGGCTCAAAACGTGACATGACATGGAAGAATCACCATTCATCTTTATCCGATTGTTGAGAATTTACCCTCTCGCCGCGGTTTTTTACCAAAATAGGTATTTGCCGAGATGAACTTGTCCTGCTTTCATTAGCACTACCAGTTCTAGTTTTGTGATCAGTGTCATCGTGGCCTTCACAGATATCAAGAAAACTGATTAGGATGACGTAATCAGTATACCTACCTACGTACGGTCGCTACTGTAGCTACTTTGTACTCTCCAGTCCTATATCTCTTCTCTTAATAAACTGTTTTTTTTTAACATAGTAGTTCGCCTGTGCATTTTCTTGTGGCATTTCGCAAAAATGTCTTGAGAAAGGCTTCAGCATAGACTACCCTGTGTATTTTCTTGAGGCATTTCCCGGTTACTTCTTGAGGCTTCAGCGTCAGAATATTTCAACAGCTAACAGCATGATTAAAAATAAAATCTATACTAATATTATAAAGCAGAAGAGTTTGTTTGTTTGTTTGTTTGGTTGAACGTGCTAATCTCAGTAACTACTAGTCCGATTTGAATGACCAGTAGTTCCTGAGATGAAATTGAGAGAATTAAATTCTTTCAGTGTTAGATAGGCTATCTATAGAGGAAGGCTATAGGCTATATATCATCACGCTAAGATCAATAGGAGCGGAGCAGTAATGAAAAATGTTACGCAGACGACGTTGCACGGGTCAGCTAGTATAACAATAAAGGTATGGTAAATACGTGGCAGAAACATAATTCTCTTTCACAGACGAAGCTAAAACCAGTTTTCGACGCAGTCATCGCAATGTATGTTAACGTACATACAGAGACAGTCTACCTCTGGAAGAAATTCAATGGTACTGAACAACGTGTATTCATAATCTTTATTAATATTATAAAGAGGTTACATTTGTTTGTAAGTTTGTATGTAGGGAGTAATCTCAGGAACTACTGGTCCGATTTGAAAAATTCTTTCAGTATTAGATAGCCCATTTATCCAGGAAGGTTATAGGCTTATATATCATCACGCTAAGACTAAACGGATCCGAGCATTAATAGAAAATGTGACGCAGACGAAGTTGCGTGGGTCAGCTAGTATTTAAATAAATTCAGAGATTACTGATGACCGATAGGAAATTATTTGCAGTTACTACGAGACTACGAGTAACAAACAACATTTTTAATTCTGGATTACAGTACTGTTTGACACTAATAAAACTTACAGTAAATTTCATGTGTACCTCAAGCGAATGTAAGAGGCGAACGTTATCTGAAAAATGTAAGAGGCTTTGCAAAGGTAGCGGATGATTGAGAAATAAAAAAGGGTCTATACTCTTTTATCAGTCGGAGTATAAGTAATTACATCAAAGTGCAAATTGAAATGATACATTATTACCAGATTAGGTCATCACAAATATTCCTAAATATTATCTGCTATCATTTCCACTAATAGGTTCCAAACACTGCGTCTGATAAATGATTATAAATTACTAGCTGACCCACGCAACTTCGTCTGCGTCACATTTTCCCTGAATTTCGTTTGCTACCTCACGGACCCCGAGACCTTTCCAACGAATGCAAAACCAGGAAGTCAGGAAGGAAAACCCGACTTATTTTTATAATATAGATAATGATAGCTGAAAGTATAAGTAGTTGGAGGTAGACATTATTTCTATTAGCAATATTGTTCAAGAGATGTTTTACGGTTTGGTGTCTAACAATGTGTACTAGGTTGTTTATTATGTAATTGTTTATGTATCTATCCTTGAAACTAATTGAAAGGACCTAAGTATCCTCCATCGATCGAGTAAACTGAATCCTGAAAAGCATTCATCATCGGAGTAAAACAATCAAAAGTGAAAAGTTCGTCGATATTGAGGCTGTCGCTATAAATTTTTTGAATGATTCGTTTTTCGTCGTTAATTTTCTAATATGAATCAAATGTCAAAACTTCAAAAGCATTCTTAAGAAGTCATTCACAGATGACGGGCAAAGCGTATCGTGCTCCAATTTTAAAATAAACGCAACGCCGCATCTGCGCCAACTGCAGATTATTTTTTAGTAATGAGCGTCACTGAATCGGTCACACAGCTAATTAGTACTAACCATGGTAACCATATTTCTTCTTTAAATATAGATTTAGCGTTCATAGTTGACACATAACTGCCGTACGTCTCGACTATGTTGATTGAGATGCTACTTTCCAAGTTTTCCAATGCCCACTCTCGAGAACTATTTCCAAATAAACATGTAAATACTTATAACCTCGTGAAGACCACTGCTGATATAAAAACAGGTGCTAGTTTACGTAACTCCCGGCACAATTATACCTCTATTTGAAGAAGAAAGAAAAGATACTTAATATGGGATTAGGGATAGTCAATGATTCAATTCAATAGCTGAGCCATTGATGCGATAGTAATATCATAATAATCCTATAGATAGCAAATGAATGCGTGTAAGTATTATTTTACGACGGCATCACACATTAAACTGCAAGAAAGTGTGCGGTGTGAAAGTCCCACACGATGCGAATCAGAGCGAGGATTAAACAAAAACTACTCAACTAAATACAACTAAAACGATAAGTGTTAGTTTCCTCATAAATTTCAATTTCAAGACGTAAATAAACGTAAATAATCTTAAAACGAAACGTAGGAAACGCTGTGTGAGAATTACTTATACACGCTGACTTCAAAGGGACATTTCCATTACTATTTTTTTAATGCGCTTTTTTATAGGTAACCAGTTTCTGCCAGCGGCTTCACCCGCATGAAAGTCGAAATCATTTCAAGGAAATTTACTTCCGGGTTGAAAAGTACAGCCTATGTCCCATTCCACGACATGCTATAGCTGTGTGCAAAATTTGATCGGCTTCCTTTCAGCCGTTATGAGTTCAAGAGGTAACAAACAGACGACAGTTAGACTGGCAGAGTTACTTTAGCGTTAATATTATTACAGTAAATATGGATTCCATTGTTGATTTCCACAGTTGTACAATATACAGCAAGAACGATTCTTAACGCAACTAAACAAGTTTCAAAATAACAAGTTTGTATCAGAAATTCCGAGTCAAAGCCGTTTTTTAATCTGCCGGTAGAGCTTAAGAATACTGCCAAGAACAGATAAAAAGAGATACAATACCTTCTCTTAATATTTCGTCGTAAATTTGGTACGTCGCACCGCAATCTTCGAGCACTTGTCGCCTTAGAATTTTATGCGAGTGATCACCATCGAGGGACTTAGATCGTGAGCGAAACTCATCACTGTCCATAGCACGAGGCTCGTCGGTACTGGCGGCCGGAATAGCGCATGAGCCTCGCCGACCTTCCCCAGTCTCGTGCCGCCACTGCCCCACTTTTTTACCAAACGTTCGAATCAACTCTTGTATCGTGTGGTGCTTGTGCCGATGTCCGCTGCTGCTTGACCCTGATCCTCGCCTTTCATTTTTTTCTTTTTTTTCATCTTTGCTATCTTTGGAGTGCTCTTTACCGCCAGTTACACTTTCGGCCAACTTTTGAGCAAAACTTTTGTTATCATGACGATTTCTATGGGACAATTTTGAGCTGGAGATTTCGCCATAACGTTCACACTTGCTGTACTCATTTTCTTGAATATCGTCCATAGCATCATTATAGAGAGGTGATACGAAATTTCTATAGTCATTTCGAGGCGCGTGGTATGTGTTAACGCTAAGATGGCGATCTCCATCACTTCGCTGCCGCCTATAGTCTGGCTGATGAGTGTAATAGTGCGACTGCGTAGGGGAGCCTCTTTCCATTACATCACGAATGTAACTTGCAAAGTTTGGATAGCGGTCGCGGGGACTAGATGCAAACTCAAAGGGGCTCCCAGAACTAGCTCTCATGCTGCGCTGGGCACTGGAGCTTCTCGGGTTAATAGGAATGGGTCGCGCAGTCGAAGATGATGCAGCGCCTTCATATGCCAGGACATTACGTGAATCTGTTGAACTAAGAGTAGAATACCAGCTGTCACTGCTACTGTCATCCTTTTCCAACGGAGGTGTAGAATCCCGATGGTGTTTATGAAAAAAATGCGTAAGACCATGCATTTTGAATAATGTTCATTTAAACTTCACTGAGTTCTAACTTTAATACCTTCATCTTCGTTGAATATTGATCAAATCTCGGTTAGCGACATCAAAGTAAGTATATTAATTATAGCTTTAACAATTTAGCGGGAGGTGCGGCATCATCATTGTTTTGTTGAATTATGACTTATGAATTTATCTGTACCTAAATGAGTGCAAAACCTAAAAGGACACTTAGGGCGGGTTGTTTCACGTTCACTTAACGCATGCGTAAACGTTAAAAATGGTGCTATCGTTAAATCAAAAAATTGGGTTGTTTCACAAAATGTCAGCGTTAACGCACGTAAAATATAACGTTTACGTTAATAGATGGTCTGAGCACTGGTTAACGTAACTTTAGTTGCGTCAAATAGAACAATATTGTGAAATTTCGTTTTGAATTCCTCAATACCAGTTCTTCTGATGACACAAGGTGGAAGGCAAAAAAAGCTATTTAGATAGGACCCGTGTCAATAACTTAGCTATTGGGATGAGCAGGAATTTCTACCAGGATGTTTGAAACAACGCTTCTTATTTAACGAACGTCAAACATCGTCCGTAATCGTAACTTTTTGACGTACAACAGAGGCCTTAGTATGAGTTTTTCGACTCGCGTTCGAACGCGTTCGATTGCGAGCGCGTTAGAATTTAGTATGGGAATTTAGTTATAGTGCCACCTGGTGGTCACTCGTAGAACCTAATTTCCCATACTAAATTCTAACGCGCTCGCAATCGAACGCGTTCGAACGTGAGTCGAAAAACTCATACTAAGGGTACTGTTTGATACAACCCGCCCTAAGCGACACTAAAAGATCATTTTAAGTGTCTAGAGGAAACGTATTATATTCTATAATACTTAAGCAAGGAGTTCCCTTGTTTAAGTAGGTATTACAAAAAATAATCAGCTGTGCTACCGCGTAGCTGAAGGGGGTATAAAAACAGGTTTAACGACAACCAAGGTCGCGACGCCCTACTTATAGGGATCGTGATCATGACTGTGGCAAGCGGGACTGCCGCGGCCTTGGGGACGGAACGCAGCGAACACAAGCGTCTGGGACAGGACGCATGCGTAGGGACATGGGGTCACCTTCAATGCGTGCCAAGTTAATTCACCATGGCGGAAACATTGCATTGCGAACGTGACTACTGGCACGCAGAGTTGTCTATTAAAAAAAAGAAATACCTATCAGAAATGATTAAGTAGAGCTCATTTTTTCATAAAGAAAACAAAGCCATGTTTACGTCTATGTTTACTTATTTTTGACTTACATTGTTTACCAAAATGTGATTTTATAAAAAAATACCAGAAATAAAACTCATGTCCGGTAGGTAGGTACCTATGCCATCGTGTTATATTTTTAAATACAGCCCTTATTTTTTTATTTATATCTAATGATAGTTATAAAATACCATGTTTTTTACCCAAATGTTAACCCAAGTTACAACTAAGTTGCTTGTAGGCACCAAAAGATCAGGTAGTCGTGACCAAAGAGAAAACAAGGAAAAATTAATGCATACGTATTTCATATTACGTTATCAGTTATCACGACTTTACAATGTTCTAGGTCGAGCAATTTAATCGTTTAATTTATTTTCTTTGAATAAAAACGTACACAACAAGTTCAATAATTAACCTCAATATATTTTTATACAGAGTGTTTCAGAAGTGCGTGCCATCACATTTTGTCAACTGCATCAGACTTTTTTTATTATTGCTTGCTAGGCACACGTTTTACCACTGATCTCACTAGAAGTAGCCTATTCATACAGACTGCTTGAAAAGTGAATTAATTTGGACATTTTTAGTTGTTCTTTTTTAAATAAAAGGCTTTTTTTTTCGTTTGTTTCTGAGACTTCACTTCCTTCTGACTTTGTGCATTTTTTGAAGTTAGGAAAATTTATTCTAGCAAATTTACACGTTGCTTCGATTCGCATGAAATCTTAGATATTATAAAATATAGGTAACCGGTTATAATTTGTGACCTAAACCAGTCATTTCTTTTGTATTTATTCGAGTATTCAGAACTCATTATTATCTGACTCGACTGTCGAGAAAGATTACAAAACCTCCGTATCCAGTCACTTGAAAGTACGAATCGTCAATGTAATGACTTGAACATGACATGAATGTGAGTATATAATATTTTTCAATCTCTGTAATTGCAAAGGCTGGCTAAGGACACTGCCAAGACTTCAAGAGGTTAACTACTACGGCCGCAAACAGAAAAATATAATAAAACAAAGAAAACGAGTTTAAATTATGTTGATGTCGGTCCCATGGCTTGGACAAATAAATTTTTTAGTCAAGTGGAATGTAAAGGTTCTACATGCCCAACGCAGGTCAGATTAATGTCGGTGTAAGATTGATGCGGAACTGTAATTAAAACAGCAATTAATAATGAAAGTCTTGCGTATTTAAATTTGTGGCTTCAGTCAAAAATTCTTCAGGAAAAAAGTTACGCCACTCCTAAACGGGTTACAATGTTTGCAGAGTTATCAAGACTGTCACTCTCATCAAACATTGGTAAGATAAGTCTTGTTTTGGTCGCATCTCATGATAAAGCCTTATCGTCGGTTCCATACGATAACGTTGCTTTAGGGACGTTATCGTATGGAAAATATATATATATCAAATAATATAAAATATAAAAATAAAATATATATCGTACGACCTTAACATTACAAAACATCCACTACAAAGAATTTATTCAGCTGCATTTGCTTAGCCAACTATATCGAAATAAATGTAAATTAAAACAATTGTGTTCATGGATTTAGGATTCAACATCAGCTGTATTAACAATAAAATCACATAAAATAACAAACGTAGATAAATCTAATACAATGCAATTTATAGCCGGTTCTCAAGAAATATACCTGCTTATGTACAATGATAGGAATGACATCGCGTGGTATTGTTGCAGCTAATGTATTTAAATGGACACCTAAATGAAAACTGGTGAATATGCAAGTCAACACGAAACATGTAAGTAATGTTTCTTTACACTGTTTCCGTTGCAAATAATTGATTACCTTGCGTTAACGACATCATGATTAGGTATTCATGTAAAGTTAAATACGCAGCGTTTTTGACCTATATGAAAATTCAGTGAACCTGAATATCCACCTTATTGCCAATCTTTGTACACGACTTTAAAATAAATAACCTATTGGCAGTATGTTTGTATGGTACTCAAACGATACTTTGTGTTTGTATTATTACTTCTGTACGTTTGTTTCTATGTTTGTTCGCTAGTTTGAGCTGATGTCAAGAGGCCGGATGATCGAAAATGAAATATTGGCACTTCGGTAGCCTTCGAGCAATAATTTAGTCTGGTCAGTAATTACTCACATTCTGGTATCTGGTTTTAAAGTTTGTTTAAATATTTTGATGCAATTTTCGTTCCCATTTTCCGCACGTGGTCTTTTTTTTGCTATTGATACGTTTGGCCACTATCTCACCTGATGTTAAACGATGACGCGGAATTGGTGCTCTTAAAGTTTTACATTTTTCTTTTGCAAGTTAGAGGGCTGAAATGGTACTTTTAGAGAAAGTTTTTCTCTGTACAGGTAAATTCATTTGATTGAAATTCAAGCAAATATGTTAATTTGATACTTATAGTTTACATTTTTTTTTACTTAATTTAATTCTCTTATCTTCCTGTGCTGATCAAAACACAACACAGCCTGTAGATACGTATTTTATATTTTTGCAATTTATTAAGTTTGCATTAACACTAAGTTATATTGCAGGTATTTTGATTATATACGTAATAACTTTTATGGGTCTATTTCTACTTTATAGACCGATACAAAGTTTTGAAACTCCATAAATAACTTTGTAAACATTAAAGGGAACAGACTGATTGTGTAATTAATTAACTAACAAACTGTGTCTAAAAGTAATCTAGCTACTGATATAGTTAAGACTACAAATATTCACAGTTACCTGTTGTATGGAAATATGTTTATCTATCAAAATACGTTCTTTACTGATAGAGACGGATGGTGCTGAATGTGCTGATAATGTTTTTACCGTTCGTCAAGGAAAATATTAACAACAATGATGATGGCAAATTGTCGCAGTTTCGGGTGGTTCTTACGAACCAATGTGAGCTAAACAATTTTGTTTACAACATGTGTCGCAATGCGCCTAACAAGTTAGTAACAACACACGACAAGAAGTTGTACGCGAGCTCGCACCATGTGCCACAACAGTAAACGTAAACACCACGCCATGGCACCGGCTGCGCCGAGATCTGATCAAACAAAGGGAAGTAAACCTAGTAACCACATCCGCACCGTTCATGGACGATTTAACACAATGTGCCGCTCATGTGCATCGTAAATAAATATTCACAGTTCATTGTATCGTTATTATTATCGTGTGTCTGTGTACGTCGCGCGCGACACGTCACTCACTCGCGACAGACGTGGGAACACTAAGTAAAATAAGCTAAGCTAGTAAAGAGAGTGGGAACGAGAGGGCATTAGAGAAGACGCGCGGCTTCGGGCAGCGGTCGCAGCGGTCCTGAGCGCGTGGCTCGCACGAGACCTGCGGGCCCGAGTGCCCGCCGCCGAGCGCGTCGCTTCGCAGAGTGCCGAGTGGCCGAGTGCCGCCATCGGCACGCACGCACTCTGTCCTCCCGCGCTTGCCGGCGCATCATGCACATTGGCCTTGGTTTGCCCGCCGCTGATGTCACTTGGACCCAGTGGCCGACCACGTTTATAGTCTTATTATCAATTTAACTATACAATAATATTGACGACCGATTCGTGAGGTAGCTCGGGCGCGTTGTACCTACCTACTGCCAAAACGATATCTGTCTTGCTGTGAATGATGACGACGAGTCTAAAGTACAAATATGAAAAAACTCAATATAAGACTTAAACAAAATAACAGAAAAACTAGCTCTATTTGCATAGGAATCTACCTATAGCAAGTGAAGAAGAAGTGCTAAGTGATATTTGAGTAAGATCTCCATTATAAATTTATTAGATAGTTATTATGAACCTAGAGTTCAGTGCTACAGTGTGGCTTACAGCCTCACAGTCACAGAATATCGGAAATAAACATGAAATGTTAATGTCTTCCTGACAGCGATATCCGAGCAGTCAGGTAATACTAATGTAGCTTGATGCACTGGTGACCTATAAAGTCAGAGGCGGCAAAGGCCAGCGATGAAGATAGATTGTGTTGCCCTTTTAAAAACTTGACGACCCTAAATGAACTGAATGAACACATTAGAAAGTCTGTCTGTACTTATTTTTAGAATAACCAAAAAATAATTTAAACAACCACTGAAGATAAGTACGTATGAAACCTGTCAGTCTTGTCACAGAATACGGCCTGAATCCTAAATGGTTTTAATTAGGGCGATATCACGAAAACAAATGAAGTGTTCTTGATCTTACTGAAATGGAAATTGGCATGAGAAAAGGTATGACCTCATTGAAGTTATAAAATAAACATGGCATGTTAGCAGGGTCATACTCGATACTCACAAGAAGAAATAAAATGATTCACATAGATTCTGTGTTCGGTCCCCAATGACCTTATTCTTTAAAACTGGGACGTTGGAAGTTGTGCAATAGGTTAGGCGGTCTATGTAAATAAGCCGAAGTTAAAATAATATCGGACAGATATGATTTCAATGGAGATAGACAAATTGAGTTTTTAATGTGTGCAACTGTGCAGTAACCGTTTCTGCGAGAAAACGTTAAGAATTTTCAGATTTTCATTACTAAGCTTGGGGGCTACGTCTTATTAGGGTTTAGAACATTTATATGGAAAAATGGAACCATTATATTAATTACCTTAATATTTCGCACGTCTCTTGAAACTGGAGTGTTTCCTAGTAAATGGAAAAAATCAATAATAACCCCTATTCTTAAAAACAATAGAAAATATATTATAACTGAATACAGACCGATCTCAAAATTGTGCGTTCTAGGAAAAAATAGTAACATCTCAAATCTTATTCGCTTTTCGTAATCGCATTTCTCAGCAACAGCACGGTTTCTTCAAACATCGCAGCGTAGATAGTAACATGTTAAATTTCTCGGAATTTTTAGTGAACGCTATGGACAAAAATCAACAGGTAGATGTCGTGTACACTGACTTTTCTAAGGCGTTCGACAAAATTAACCGAGATATGCTCATTGAAAAACTAGCGAGGGCTGGTGTGCATGGCAATTTATTACGATGGATCCAATCTTATATAAAAAATAGAAGTCAGGCGGTCTGTGTTAAAGGTTACTCATCTCAATTCCTCCCTGTTCCCTCCGGAGTTCCACAAGGTTCGCATATGGGGCCCTTGCTCTTTATCCTATACATTAATGAAATAAGAACCATATTTGACCACATCCTTGCTCTTTATCCTATACATTAATGAAATAGGAACCATATTTGACCACAGTAATCACTTACTTTACGCTGATGATACGAAAATATTCCGAGTGGTTAAATCCGTTGGGGATTGCTCTAAATTACAAAGTGACTTAATAAACTTGCATAGTTACTGTACAACAAATCAACTCTATCTCAATATAGATAAATGTTTCACTATGTCATATAAGCGGAAAATTCACCCATTAAATTTCAATTACACCATAAATGGCTTAACTCTTAAAAGAGTTTCCACCATTAGAGACCTGGGTCTTGTAATGGACTCGAAATTAACATTTACTCATCATATAGACCTTAGATAGTAAACCTTTTAAAAATGTAATCACTCTAAAATTCTATATTTTTCATTCGTCCGCTCTATTTTAGACTTTTGTAGCACTGTGTGGAGCCCATGTTTTAACATACATATAAAAAGGATAGAAAGGATACAAAAAAAGTTTTTAAAATCACTTCAACTATCGCAATAATATTTACGACGCTACATATGAAGATGCAATGCGTGGGCATAAACTGATAAGTCTACGTAACAGACATAATATGTTTGATATTATTCAATTGTTCACAATTTTAAACTCATTAACCGATTCACCATCCTAAAAGCACACGCTCGCCTACCCGTACGCCCCTCACGCTCAACACCAGTTTTTGTTCCTCCTCGACTAAATAAAACGCTCGTAACTCATTTATATACCGTTCCACTAACAATTATATAGAACTTACAGACATAGGTAGATCTTTTTAACATTTCTCACGCCTTAAGCAAAAACGTGAAAGTAGGTATATCAGCTAGTTTTAACTTACCTTTTTTTTTTAATTTGTCTACGTTAACTTCACTTCGTAAACTGATAATGATGTTTCATTGAACTTATGTTCTGATACAAAAGTTAATATGCCTTTGCACGTCTTTCATTGTTAAGAATTATTGTACAACTTATTTTTACCATTAAGTAGGTATATCACACTGTCGGCACTATAGGTCTTTTGTAAGTAACCAATTTTCTGAAGAATTATCTGTCACAGTCGGTTTTCTCCAAATCTTCTAGACCGATTCAGTTGAAATTTGGTACACATAATATAAATGTATAATTTTCTGTGACTAAAACACGGATAAATCAAGAAAGAAAAAATGATTAAATAAGTCACTTTTGGTGGGAAAACTAGAAAACTTAAAAAAGTTGCACCAACTGTACCATGTATTTATCAAGTGAATGGGCGTATTGTGGGAACTATGTTTTTTATTTTCATAATTATAAATAAATGATTTTGAAGTTGTTCAAGAAATTGACCATTCCATCCCTACTTATCTCCGAAACTACTGTGTATAAAATATTGAAAAAAGTAGAGATAATAATTCTTTATCTATAGATTACAGGAAAACCTATAAGAAGTCTATGGTTACAAAAATTGAATTCGCTCGGAAACCTACGGCTACTTCCCGTTATGACACATTCCCGATTTGTCATCATGACAAAAATAAAAATAAAAAAACAACTGAACGCAAGTGGCATTTTGTCATGATTTTGACTCCGTACGTTCTTCTAACACTCACAAATAAAAAAATAAAAATTAAATAATACTCGTATGTACCTACTCTATTCCATTCCAGAGACTTGAATAATGCGACGTCTCACTCTGTGCTCATTAAATGAACTGAATGCATCACACACACATTCATACAAACGTGAAAATGGAAATTATACATTGGTACCTATACTAATATAAATGAGTCTTTGAAATGGTATTTTAGATCAGATATTATTTTCTTAGGCATGTATTAGATTTATATTTTGAACGAACATTGATTTAGTAGCAATCTTTCAGGGCGAGTAGGTATATCTATACTAATATTATAAAGAGGTAACATTTGCTTGTAAGTTTGTAATTTTATAAGTTTGTATGTAGGGGGTAATCTCAGGAACTACTGATCCGATTTGAAAACTTATTTCAGTATTAGATAGCCCATTTATTGAGGAAGGCTATAGGCTAAATATCATCACGCTAAGACTAAAAGGAGCCGAGCATTAATGGAAAATGTGACGCAGCCGAAGTTGCGTGGGTCAGCTAGTCGTAGGTAAATATGAACAACTTTTTAGTGTTGACTCAACTATGACAAAAATCTATACTAATATTATAAAGCAGAAGAATTTATTTGTTTGTTTGGTTGGTTGAACGCGCTAATCTCAGGAACTAGGTACTGCACCTTTTTGAAAAAATATTTCAGTGTTAGATAGCCCATTTATCGAGGAAGGCTATAGGCTATATATCATCACGCTACGACCAATAGGAGCGGAGCAGTAATGAAAAATGTTACGCAGACGACGTTGCACGGGTCAGCTAGTGAAAAATAAAACCTGTTTTTGGATAACTCGACTAAATACAGCAAGAAATTAGTCATCGAATTATTTTTATTCGCGACTAGCTTCTGCCAGCGGCTTCGCCCGCGTGATCCCTAGGGAAAATATTCCCGGGATGAAAAGTAGCTTATGTGCTATTCCAGACTATAATCTATCTTTGTTCTAAATTTCATTAAAATCCGTTTAACCGTTCTGGCGTGATTGAGTAACAAACAACCAAACTTTCACATTTATAATATTACTCGTTTGGTGTAAAGCGAAATTATAACCATCTTCCCCTCGACATTATAATTATTAAAGGATATTGCAAACTGTCGTGAGCCGTTTTCCGAAGCTACTCGCTAGCCTCTAGACGCCAAGCTAGCCGCCTGCCTGTGCGTTCGCGACCACAAAAATAATCCTTATAGCATGATTCAGTATTCAAGCGCGATGGCTTATTATTAGCGTTTTTCATGTATAACTTTGGTGTTTCTGTACCGATTTCTATGATTCTTTTTTTATGCAATAGTTAATAATGTTAACTTTTATTAATGTTAATTAGGGACGACTGAGAGTTTTATAAACGTAAGAGTAGACAAATACAATCAGAAAGCTTCGAACTGCTAAGCTATCGGGAGTTACACGTGTTATTCGTCAATCATAAAAGATAGACATATGCTGTCGTTGGATATTTTTTATATAATTTAAAGGAGAACATTTCCGTCATACATGATTTCTGTGTAGCTTTCACCATTAAGGTTGCACACGCGACGGAAGCTTAAAAAATGGAGTAACTTCTCCCGTTTTCCCAACATTTCCCTTCACTGCTCTGCTCCTATTGATTGTAGCGTGATGAAAAGTATACTATAACCTGCTCAGGAGTATGAATAATATTTGTACCAAGTTTCATTAAAATCCGTCGAGTAGTTTATGTTTCTATAACGGTTATACAGACAGACAGACAAAAATTGTACTGATTGCATTTTTGGCATCAGTATCGATCCCTAATCACCCCCTGATAGTTATTTTGGAAATATATTTCATGTACAGAATTGACCTCTCTACAGATTTATTATAAGTATAGATAGATGTCAATATTGATCACGTAGCGAAAGTTTTTCATATATACGAGTACAGCTTTGAGCTCCTGAAAGATTGCCAACATAAATAAAAGTCACCCTGTAGTATTATGATACCACTAGCTGACCCGTGCAACGTCGTCTGCGTAAGATTTTTTATTACTGCTCCGCTCCTATTGGTCGTAGCGTGATGATATATAGCCTATAGCCTTCCTCGATAAATGGGCTATCTAACACTGAAAGAATTTTTCAAATCGGACCAGTAGTTCCTGAGATTAGCGCGTTCAACCAAACAAACAAACAAACAAACTCTGCTGCTTTATAATATTAGTATAGATTTTGGGGGCCGAGTCGCGTCCGTAGGAGAATACCCTTCAGCGAATCCCTACACGTGGTCCCCGGGTGGTGCTAAACAGGTGACACTAACCGCCTACGTGGTCTAGTGGTTATACCACCTGATTCAGACCCAGAGGTCCCGGGTTCGATTCCCAGCGGGGGCAAATTTTTTGCTCGGTTTGGTTGGTGGTAGGACTTCTTCTAAGTCCACCTGGCAAGCTACCACCATCATGTCTAAGTCTGTCGCCATAACAACAATGTTAACAGCATTGTTGTGTTCCGGCAGTTAGAGGTATGATAGCCAGTTCCTCTGTTTAAGAGGATTCCGGGTGAAACTCGCTTCCATCTTCGGCCTAATCATCACTTTCCATCAGGTGAGATTTGGGCCAAGAGTTTCCCCGTTTTATATTTAAAAAAAAAAATACCATCTGACTGAACAAAAGTGAAGTGATGTCCCTGTCCCTTTTCCTAATTTCTTTACGATTATTCTAATAAGAAAACGAAAGAGGATAAATTAATATACCTCCAACTTTCTAAATCTAATTACTTACTGCAGTGTAACCAAGAGCGTACCGAACTAGGGGCACAGGCCCTTGAAGGAAAACTAAACGTAGATTTTATTGGAAACTAGCTGACCCACGCAACTTCATCTGCGTCACATTTTCCATTATTGCTCCGCTCCTATTTGTCTTAGCGTGATGATAAATAGCCTATAACCTTCCTCGATAAATGGGCTATCTAACACTGAAAGAATTTTTCAAATCGGACTAGTAGTTCTTGAGATTACCCCCTACATACAAATTTACAAACAAATGTTACCTCTTTATAATATTACTAGCTGACCCACGCAACTTCATCTGCGTCACATTTTCCATTATTGCTCCGCTCCTATTTGTCTTAGCGTGATGATATATAGCCTATAACCTTTCTCGATAAATGGGCTATCTAACACTGAAAGAATTTTTCAAATCGGACTAGTAGTTCTTGAGATTACCCCCTACATACAAACTTACAAACAAATGTTACCTCTTTATAATATTACTAGCTGACCCACGCAACTTCATCTGCGTCACATTTTCCATTATTGCTCCGCTCCTATTTGTCTTAGCGTGATGATAAATAGCCTATAACCTTCCTCGATAAATGGGCTATCTAACACTGAAAGAATTTTTCAAATCGGACTAGTAGTTCTTGAGATTACCCCCTACATACAAACTTACAAACAAATGTTACCTCTTTAAAATATTACTAGCTGACCCACGCAACTTCATCTGCGTCACATTTTCCATTATTGCTCCGCTCCTATTTGTCTTAGCGTGATGATATATAGCCTATAACCTTCCTCGATAAATGGGCTATCTAACACTGAAAGAATTTTTCAAATCGGACCAGTAGTTCCTGAGATTAGCGCGTTCAACCAAACAAACAAACAAACTCTTCTGCTTTATAATATTAGTATAGATTCGTTGATTTTCGTCATGATGGTACTTACTCTATAAGTTTTCGTAGATTTTAAAGTACGCATACGCGAAAATGAGAATCTCTACTCTATATTCGAGTAGGTACGGTTGACTTACATAATATATTATCAAGGAGCTGCATGGGCTCTCGCGGTACGCTGTATCTACGTACATACCTTAATTCAAATAGGTAGGTACTTAACGCCGAACGTGGAAATCATTTTATTAAACCCTCTTAATTAAGTAGGCGGTTAAGTGGCCTGGGTCAATTTGCACAACACTCATTTCTGTCCAATAAAATTAATTGGCTTGTCACCGAGTAATTAATAACTTTCAGTGCCAATGACAAAAATATTGTCAGTATTTCAGTTCTGTTCAGTAGAAGTTTCTGTTTTATTTTCATTTTAAACTGTTGTATTGTTCTTGTGGTTAGTTTATGTTGGAACTCGATGTTCTTCGTGTGTTGGATCATGGTGTTCTTTAAGTCTATTGGTAAAATTAAAACCAACAGTTCTCAAATTCTTTCAGTGTTAGATAGCCCATTTATCGAGGAAGGTTACATGCTATTTATCATCACGCTACGACCAAAAGGAGCGGAGCACTAATCAAAAATGTGTCGCAGACGACGTTGCACGGGTCAGCTAGTAATTGTTATATTTCGTCAAACGCTAAAAAACTGTTCTAAAATGGTACCTACTCAATCTGTTTTATCCATGGTTTTAATACAAGCCCTCGTACGGCGAACACTTTATGTATATCCTCTCTGATATCTGAAATAATTAATTAATTACTTCAAAAAATATACCAACCCAATTGATAACCTACTAGTTTTATAGAAGTCAGAAAAAAAGTTGGTAATCTAGCACTGCAAGTTTTAATATTTTGTCCCTACCATAAACTACTCTCAAACTAAAAATGAACTGTCTCAAATTGAGGAACCTACCTAGGTAGGACTCATCTCGTTCTACCCGGAATGCCTCTCATTTCAATTCGTCTGGCATGGAAGTACCTACGGAACCCCGTAGGGTGAGTATCTTTCTATTGATTTTTCTCAACAAGTCTGGTAAGTTTTATCTATGTCGTCAAATAGGAAGCTTCTTAGTAAAACCGTAGACATTGTTATTACCTTCTTCAGTTAAATTAGCGCACCAAATAAACTAAAGAATATGCAAGATTAAATTTATCTTTATAACACTTCATTATTGACTAATTATATTTTATCCATTTCTTCTTTTAGTTTCTTGAACAATAAAATTCATAATAATCTTTTAATTACCGCAGCTACGGGTTAAATCCGTATTGATGAATCCTCTGTCGTTTCCTTGCAATATAAAACCGTCAACGGTTGCAATCTTCTTAAAAATTAATTAAGGGATCGGTATAAAATTTATTACTTTATTTTCTTCTAAGTAGGTATGTATCTAAGTACACGACACTATGAATAGAAATAAATGTTAACGTAAGCTTCATTGATAGTTGAGTCTATTTCACTCTTACGAAGATCCGATACCTACCTCAATTGAGTAGGTATTAGAAGTTTAGAAGGTGAAAACTTGCCGAATTCAACTTTATTGTATCGTGAGCTTTTTAGGGTTCCGTAGCCGAATAAAAAAACGGAAACCTTATAGATTCTTCATGTCTGTCTGTCTGTCCTTCCATATTTCACAGCCACTTTTCTCCGTAACTATAAGAACTATGCTGTTGAAACTCGGTAAGTAGATGTATTCTGTGAACCGCATTAAGATTTTCACACAAAAATAGAAAAAAAAACAAAAATTTTGTGGGTCCCCCCATAATTAGAACTGAAACTCAAATATTTTTTTTTTCATCTAACCCATAATACGTGTGGGGTATCTATGGATAGGTCTTCGAAAATGATATTGAGGTTTCTAATCTCATTTTTTTCTAAACTGAATAGTTTGCGCGAGAGACACTTCCAGAGTGGTAAAATGTCCCCCCCCCCCCCCTGTAACTGCTAAAATAAGAGAATGATAAAACTTAAAAAAAATATATGATGTTTATTAACCATGTAAACTACCAGCGAAAATTGGTTTGAACGAGATCTAGTAAGCAGTTTTTTTTTAATACGTCATGAATCGTAAATCGCAACTTTTGCTTATAATATATTATTATATATATAACTAGCTGACCCGCGCAACTTCGTCTGCGTCACATTTTCCATTAATGTTCCGCTCCTATTTGTCTTAGCGTGATGATATATAGCCTATAACCTTCCTCGATAAATGGGCTATCAAACACTGAAATAATTTTTCAAATCGGACCAGTGGTTCCTGAGATTAGCGCGTTCAACCAAACAAACAAACAAACAAACTCTTCTGTTTTATAATATTAGTATAGATATTCTTATAATTATACCTACAGGTTTGTACGGAAACCTCGGTGCGCGAGTCCGACTCGCACTTGACCGGTTTTTTTAACACTTAGGACTTATGTCATTTTTGCGGTTCCGTACCCGGAAGGAACTAATGGAAACCTATTACTGTAACTCCACTGGCCGTCCGCCTGTCTGTCAGCGGATATTTAATGAACCGCAATAGGTAGTCTGTAGGAAAAACAGTGTGTATTTTTACTGAAACTTAACAAGTACTAAAATTTTCTCCTAGACAAGAAACTCGATTTTTTCGATTCATTGTACGGAACTCTTCGTGTGCATTTCAAAGTCGCACTTGGTCGGTTTTATTTTTTACTAGCTGACCCGGCGAACTTCGTTCCGCCTAACAGCCGTTTTTTCTTAATTTTTTAGTTTTTCTACAATAAAAGTAGCCTAAGTTACTCCTTATTACATCAGCTACCTGCCAATAAAAGTCCCGTCAAAATCGGTCCAGCCATTTCAGAGATTAGCCGGAACAAACAAACAGACTGACAGACAAAAATTAAAAAAAAAATGTTATTTTGGTGTATGTACCGTATAAATATTCACATACATGTAGTAAAAAACGGTTATTTCAATATTACAAACAGACACTCCAATTTTATTTATATGTATTATGTATAAATTTGTATTAGATCTATAAATTAGATTTCTCCAAGGTTGTAGGTAGAACCAATTCTTTATGCCAATATGACACACTTTTATTCTCACCTCAATTCCGATTTCTTCGGGACCGGGCTCATTTATCACGGGGATAACGGACATCTTAATTAATTTATCCCATAACGGCCGTGAAGGTTCAATACAGCGGGTAAATCACTGGATTTTTAACTGAGATTGCAGTGGATGCTCAACATTTTCCATAACTATTTACTATTCTGTGACAATTTTTTAATAATACTGAGTGTTGCTTAATTTTAAGAAAAAGCGAATTATTATTTAAAGAAAGGTTTATTTAAATTTAAAAAAGGAATGGATACTATCAATGTTCGATAACGTTTCTGATCAGAGGGTCAATTCTACTAATTTTTAAACAGCGTTCGAATCCGCATGTCAATCATAAACTGAAAAAAGCTTTACGTTTCATACATTTTTGAGATGCGAATTCGATGCGAATCTGAAATTTAGTGGAATTGGCACTCTGTGTAGTGCTATTCTGTAACAACATTTTCGTGTCTCGACAGCGGAATCCGAGGTGAGTTTCAAATTCGTATAAATATAAGACCTTATGACGTGTGAAATAAAGTTCACTTTGTAAGCTTAGTCACTCAGGTGAAGTCGATATCGAAATGGTTATTTACAGAATAGACTAGCTGATCACAGATAAACTAAAGAACGAATTCATGCGAAATAGATAATTGTTTTTTTCGCGCAACGCTATTCGTTTATCACGCAATTCTACATTTATTCAATTGAATGAACTGTATTGTTATTCGATAATATTATTCACATCAGTGTTCCACATCAAGGAAAATCGTACAAAAATATGTAACTTTGCATGCCACGCAAGTATGTCAATGTACAGGGCCTGGGTTCGTGGAGTATTGGCTTCGTTTCAAGTGCCATGCATTAAAATGCATTGCACACATAACCAAATATCAGGGAGCTAAAAAAGGCCACTTTAGGAGAATCATATTATAATCATAATATTAATTGAAATTTGACAGAGGTTTGTTAGGGTTCCGTAGCCTAATGGCAAAAAACGGAACCCTTAGAGATTCGTCATATCTGTCTGTCTGTCCATAAGTCACAGCCACTTTTTTCCGATACTATCAGAACTATGCTGTTGAAACTTGGTATGTACCTAGATGTATTCTGTGAACCGCATTAAGATTTTCACAATAGAAAAAAAAATTGGGGGGTCCCATACTTATTTTTTTTTCATCAAACCCATACTTGTGGGGTATCTATGTATAGGTCTTCAAATCAAAAATGATATCGTGGTTTCTAATATATATTTTTTTTCTAAACTGAATAGTTTGCGCGAGAGGCACTTCCAAAGTGATAAAATGTGTGCCCCATCCCTTATAATCTAAAATAACAGAATGATAATACTAAAACAATAAATGATGTACATTACCATGTAAACTTCCACCGAAAATTGGTTTGAACGAGATAAGTATTTTTTTTAATACGTCATAAATCGTAAACCGCAACTTTTGCTTATATTTACCTACAGGTTTGTACGGAATCCTCGGTGCGCGAGTCCGACTCGCACTTGGCCGGATTTTTTTTATTTATTTGTATTAGGTTCAATGCTTTCTGATTCTGCTTATGTGTCCTTTTTAGGCCCGCACTCCAGTCATGTTATTGATAAATTGCACGAAACAATATAGTAATATGGTTTGTTAATACATAAGATGACCTACAATAATATCGTTTACTAATACTTCACATGATAAGTAAATTTGTTACTTGTTAGTAGTGTCTGATCATAAGAATAAAATGCTTATCGTCTTTAAATGAGTGCCTACAAAGTAATGTAAGTACTACTTCTATAGGTAACTGAGCATTTAATAAGCTTTTATTCAATTGCAATGTTTAAATCCTGAAACTGGATTAGTTCTTAGAACCACTTCTTCCTATCCAAAGAAGTGGTACGAATGCAGCTTGCAATTAATTGACAGTGGAAGTGAAATATCCTACAAACTATAGTATCCTACATAATTGAAATAACCTAATTTTTCATTCATCTAGGGTTGGCTCCAGACGAAGCAACCCCTCAACGATCAGCAATACACGAAAATTTTCTTCTTTTTAGCAGCTTATAATAAAAACTGGTTTTTAATAATGCTTTAAGTATACGATTCATTTATACAAATAATTTAATAAGTGGACTGGGGGCCAATCGCGCTAATTTTAAAAGTTTAGGTCCGCTTGCAATTCGTTTCCAATTCAGTTTTGGTTATGATCTAGTTTCGATTCACCTGTAAGGAATTTCGTATCGCGCTAAAGTTTAAACTTCAACCAAAGTTGCGTTGTCAAAATTTTACAAATATTTTCGTATTTTCGTTCAAAATCCAAACAACACAACGCGAACGATCGAGACAAAGTCAAGAAAAAGTAACACTGTTTCAACTTTTTGTTTGACAGCGGTAACGTTACAGTTGTGATGCAGTTGCGTTCCAAGTGTCTTTCAAACGTTTAGCGCGATACGGAATGTTTAAAAAAGTTGTGAAATGGCTACAGTTCAGTTGCGTTCCAGCCGAATTTTATTAGCGCGATTGCCCTCCTGGTCAATCTCACGCCAGCTGCTGTGATTGATTTGCTATCACCCGCATGCGGACTAGGTCCGCGCGCGGGTGAAAATTAAGGCGAGGTTGCAGTACTGTGTGTTTTGACGAACAACAGCGACTGTCCGGCGAGCGAAATAATGCCTAAATTTTGATTGTTTTTTCTTCTTGGCGAAAACTGATAAAGAAATTACACAATCTGGTTTCAACATTTACTTCAAAATAAAAAGCTCTATCTATTGATATCACTTTTATATATATTCGTGATGAAATCTCTTAGCAGTACACGTTTAAAATTGTAATTTAGTGTCATGTTTTATAAAAAAAAGTATCGAGCCAATCATTCTAAATCGCGTTTCTATCTTTACCATTTACTTGAGGGTATGTTCAATTTTTATGTAATGATTTTTATTTATTAAAAAACTCATAATTAATTAGATTTTCAGACGTTCAAAAATCTTAAAAAGTACTGCAACCCCGCCTTAAGAGAGGCAATCCAGCCAAGTGTGAGTCAGACTCGCACACGATATAAATTGAAAAAATCACGTTTGTTGTAAGCCCCCTTTAGTTTTGATCATTACTTTATTCATATTTATTTTGCTATAGCGGCAACAGAAATACACACTGTTTGAAAATGCCAACAGCATTACAGTTCATGAAATACAGCCTGCTGACAGACAGATTCATTGTTTAGCCTTCGGGTACGTAATACTTCAGAACATTATCCTAGAACCAGATGAATAAACGTCGCAAAATGTACAAAGTGTACCTACACTGAGCACTGAGACATGCAATGTGTTTGAGAGGCTTAGGGATATTACTGTCGCAACTGGACGGGACAAACAGCTAATCCCTCACCATGTGGGAGTAACAATCGGGAAAGACACAGTCAGCACATAGGGGAAGAATACAAGTACCTAAATTTTTTTTTAAATCTATAATCTATACTAATATTATAAAGAGGTAAAATTTGTTTGTAAGTTTGTATGTAGGGGGTAATCTCAGGAACTACTGGTCCGATTTGAAAAATTCTTTCAGTATTAGATAGCCCATGTATCCAGGAAGGATATAGGCTATATATCATCACGCTAAGACTAAAAGGAGCTGAGCATTAATGAAAAATGTGACGCAGACGAAGTTGCGTGGGTTAGCTAGTAATCTATACTAATATTATAAAGAGGTAACATTTGTTTGTAAGTTTGTAACCTTCCTCAATAAATGGGCTATCTAACACTGAAAGATTTTTTCAAATCGGACCAGTAGTTCCTGAGATTACCCCCTACATACAAACTTACAAACAAATTTTACCTCTTTATAATATTAGTATAGATAACCATATGGTTGCTAAACGTTCAAATCTCATAAGATCCAAATCTCAGAACCCCTAAGTTGCAAAACATTCATGCCAATATTATTAATTTTTGTAACTTGCACATCCACAAAAGGTTTTGGGGTCTAATGCCCGTCTTTCGCTGCGAGAGGAGCGGGCTTAGTATGGACTTATGGACTCCGTTTAACTCGCAACGGCAATCTTTATAAAAGTGCTTCCACTGTGAATGAGCGATAGGGGACGGAGCAAAAAGGTACAAAGATATACAAGTCACTGAGTTGAGCGGATTTCTAACGGACTCCACTTGAATCGCAACGCATAATTTCATAGAAATGGTTCCACTGTAAACGAGTAGGTAAGCAAATCGGAATGAGCGAGTTAAAATGGGTCCGCTGTGTCATTGTGTAGCGCACTAGTTATGAATGTACTTTGCTTACACCCACCCCCTTCGCCATCCCTCCCCCTATTTTCCTCGCCCGCTTTGACTCTTTAATAATTTTCGACATGCAAATCTAGTAAATCCGCAACAATAAACCCTTGATATTTTTTTGTGCCTCCACGCTCATAACTGCTGACAATGGAAGGTAAAACTCCTATTCCCTGAAACTATTTCTTAAGGTGAATGCTCCAACCAGCCCGCGAAATTCAAATATTCTAGCGTATTTTTGCAATTTGCAGGCCAGTGCTAGGTTGTATGTTGATTAAAATATTATTCGCGGCTATAAGACATATGTAGTTACAGAATTATAATCATGAAAATCATCAATACAACGCTCTAAGTTCATAAAGCTCTAGGAATTACTTTTTCTGTTTTTATTTTGTTCCTACGCCTTTATGTACCTTGGAGGGTTGTGTTGCGTCGGGGGCCACCTAGTGACCTCCGGCCACCGTAGGCGCGGGCCTATGGACGGTGAGCTATGGGCAGCTCGCCGTCCGTCCGTCTTCTGACGACAGGCCGTGTCGACGGCGCGTTCGTGTTCCACGCGCGCCTCAAAGAGAGTCAGCACACAGAGGGGCCGGAAAGGGCCGACGCCTGCCGGAGTAGCGGGACTATTCGAAAGAGCCACCGTGGCTCCGGAACACAAAGGGCACATGAAGGAACATGGATGGGTTTTAGTCAGTAGAAGTCTGACACTCCCTCCCACTCCGCCCAGAGCGGGGGAAGTCATTTGATGATTTCCCATCCTTAAAAAAAAGGTAGAATAAAATGCAATGATTGTTGTTAACAGTACACACAGCAGCACAGCATTAGAATCAGTACAGTACAGCAGTAGTAGTGTAGCTACATGAAATCTCTTGAAGACTCCCGTTCATTTATCATTCCTGCAAAACAACCTAACGATAAAGTTACCATTGGGCTGTTTTTCTTGGAAAATATTCATTGAATACATAAATAAATCTTAAGTTTAAATACTTACGAAAGTTACAAAGTACGCAAATCAGTCTTCGTGTTCCATGGAGGTAGCTATGAAGATGTTTACCGATAACATCAACAAAACAAAGTAGTATAACGAACACGTCATATTTTTCTGAACGTGTAGGCAAAGATATGTTTGTCACCGGAAAATTGCAAACGCCGGGCGCCGAAAATTTTGGCGTGTAATTGTAAACTATTTTACAAAACCATTTATTTATAACTAGCTGACCCGCGCAACTTCGTCTGCGTCACATTTTTCATTATTGCTCCGCTCCTATTTGTCTTAGCGTGATGACATATAGCCTATAACCTTCCTCGATAAATGGGCTACCTAACACTGAAAGATTTTTTCAAATAGGACCAGTAGTTTCGGAGCCTATTCAATTCAAACAAACAAATCTTTCATCTTTATAATATTAGTATAGATGTAGATATACCAGCGTGTGCCAGCGGCTTCGCCTGCGTGATCATACTCTCGGAATATATATAACCTATTTACCTTCATAGTTCCCGTTCCCGTGGGATTTCCGGGATAAAAATCCTATCCTATGTCCTTTCTCGGGTCTCAAACTATCGTTGTACAAAATTTCATCCAAATCGGTTCAGTGGTTAGGGCATGAAGAACAGACAGACGGACAGACAGACAGACAGAGTTACTTTCGCGTTTATAATATTAGTAGGGATTGAGAAACTAGCTGTCCCCCGCGGCATCGCCCCCGTCAAATGTCTACCCCGCAACTTTTGTTTTTTTTTTTCTTTGATATGAACCTTCTGACAATAACAAACACAATGTTCACGCGTGATGCGATGAGCAAGAGAAATATGGATTCATTTTTATATAGATAATAATCTAATAAAGATTTATTACAATCTTCGGGTCCGTCTCCACGAGAGCGAGAGAATCGCGGCGACATTATTGTCCGTGCGACTTATTTCTATAACAAGTCTATGAACGTGTCTCCACACGGCGATATTATCGCGGCGGTTATACAACGTACAACGTGTAACATAATAAATATAAAACCTGAGCAGGGGTATTTGTACTCATTTTTGTGTTGACAGCTGTTACTTTTTAACTAACACTGAAATTGAGAAAAAAAAAATCGGCCAAGTGCGGGTCGGACTCGCGCATCGAGGGTTCCGTACAAACCAGTAGGTATTATACATATTATAAGCAGAAGTTGCGATTTACAATTTATGACGTATTAAAAAAAAAACTACTTACTAGATCTCGTTCAAACCAATTTTCGCTGGTACTTTACATGGTAACATCACATATTTTTTTTTAGTTTTATCATTCTCTTATTTTAGAAGTTAAGGGACACACACACATTTTATCATTTTCGAAGACCTATCCATAGATACCCCACACGTATGGGTTTGATGAAAAAAAAAATTTTAGTTTCAGTTCTAAGTATGGGGACACCAATTTATTGATTTTTTTCTATTTTTGTGTGAAAATCTTAATGCGGTTCACAGAATACATCTACCTACCAAGTTTCAACAGCATAGTTCTTATAGTTTCCGAGAAAAGTGGCTGTGACATACGGACGGACAGACAAACATGACGAATCTATAAGGGTTCCGTTTTTGCCATTTGGCTACGGAACCCTAAAAAGTGTTTTTTTTTTATAATATTTTTTACATTTATATATATAAGCCGATTACATTATTTTAGCATAAGTTTTATTTGTGAGATATGAGAATCTGTTGATTTTTTATATTTAATGAGCCTTTAAACTAACATTCTATTATGTCAGAAACTGTGATTTTTAATTGTATTTTGTTTTTATTTTAAAATAGATTAAGGTCAATTTAAATGAGAAGACTGTCATTTTTAATTGTTTAACTTCATGCAAGTGCAATGTGAGATTATGGTTTTAAATTTTACAACAGGTATAAGTACATACTTAGATAAGATAAGGTTGATTTGTGACTGCCTATGTACTGAAACTACTTACCACTAAATTATAACAAATATGTGATTGTGGCAAATTTGTGTTTTGTTGACCTTAAGCAATTTGGTTTGGAGCCGCTGGGAATTTTTTTAGTATTTTATTATTTGTTTGGAGAACAATAGATTTGGAGCGCTTGGGAATAAGCCGAATCAACCAATGAGCAGACTTGTGCTCTGATTGGTCGCCATTTTATTTCAGTTCACAATTTCTCGGAATGAAATAGAGAAATTACTAGTTATCAAATTTTGAAGCGTTAGTAAGCATTCCAAATGTTCAGTTGACAATTTATCGAAAGTTTACAATCTCTCAAATTATTTTGTAATCTTACGAAGTTTGCCACTTTTCGGTAACATAGATAAATACAGCGGAAGTCGGGGTTGACAGCTAGCGATCCAATAGGCTATTTTCCACCATCCACAAATTGCAAAACTATTTAGTCCGTCAGTTTGAGTATTGAAAAATAATGGACACGTATTTTTTGTTTTTGTATATCAATGAATGTTGACAAAGGTAAAACGCATCAAAACTCGGGAGTGAGGGCTCGTGACGTCACAACCCGCTATAAATTATGGCATGGTGTGACGTATTGAGAATTTTAAAAGCGTCGTAACTTCGTCAATTTCGGTTCCCGTAACAAAAGAAAAAATACGGGTCATATATTTTTTGATAATGTAATTAGATTAGATAACTGATGTAATTAGATTTTTTCAGGACACAAGCCCATTCTCTTCGAAGGGTTTAAGTTTCATTCGTGGGGCTCGGTATCCGTTTTACAATAAGCTACCACTTTCTTATCTTGAGCTGCCTTTTAACTCGTTTAAAGCTAAAGTTAAATCTAACCTCTGTTCTAAGGCATACTATTCAATTAAGGGTTATTTAGACGATAATAATAGTTGGTCGCAGTTTTGTACGCAAGACGTTCTTCGTTTTAATGTTCCTTCATAGTTAAAAACTTATGACAGTTTCTGCGAGTTCATTATATATTTGTATAATCATATGTCCGTTGAGGGCAAATATTTCTTTTTTTCTTTTTTATGTACTTAAATAATACTCTCAATGCAATGGTTTTTTATTTTTACTTGCGCGTATTGCAACATGTGATTCAACTGTTAGTGACTTAGACAATTGTTATTTATAAATGCTATTCTATCCAGAGTACTTGTGTCGAATCACAGATATATTGTTAGATTTATTCCTGCACGTGTAGGCGGGAAAGCCCTTGGTGTCTGGAGGCTTATTAAGTTTAGTTTAAATTGTTTTTATGCTTGAGTTGTCTGATTACGATGCCATGGAGGAGTGTGCTAGCTTACAAGTGTCGAATGAGTTTAGTTTTTAGGTTGTATGTGTTACCCATGTTTTATTTTTCTTTGTAATAATACTTTGCATAATTTTGTATAAATGCAAGTTCTTGTAACGCAACAGACAGGTGTGTTGCTCGGGAGTTTGTTGGCCACTTCTTCTTCCCAGCTAAAACACTAGGAAGGTGACGGGCGGGCGTTTTTGGGGGACTGTCTTCTTGTAAAAGTTGACGTTCAAAAAGTGCTGGCACTCAGCCTAATTTGAATAAATGACTTTTGACTTCTTGATTTTGACTTAACATTATTTTTATAAATTTTTTAATGTTGAAAATTATCATACATAAAGGAACTTAAGATCGAGATAAAAGTATCTTTATTCCAAATTCCTAACCCAGACCAGGGTTTGACCGTGTTTAAAATTCCATCCAAATCCGTATACTATCTTATTATAATATTATCTTAGGAAGTAGAATGTACTGAAGAGTATTTATAGTTTTTTTGCCATAATGATGACTGCAGAAATGAACGACTTACCTGCAGAATGTTGTTGCTGAGCTATCACCCTCTGGAATAAAAGAAATGAAAAAATTTACTTAATCACATTAAAAATATGGTGAAATTTTCTACAATTCTAAAGAAAGCAAATAAAGATTATTTAAAATGTATGTAGATCAAAACGATAAAAATTAAAGCGCGTAATTTAAAGCATATTTGGCAGGACTAAATATTAAAATAAAATTTTCTACACAAAGCTTTACACAATACTGTAAGCTCACAATCTCAAGTAGAGTTTGACAAATTATCAAAGTAACATTTTCAATTAAAAAACCGGAGATTAAGAATTTTATGTTTACCTAAAGAATCATTTCATTAGTTTTAGATGCTGAAACCATTTATACAGGGTGAATTTTTAAAGTGTCACGAGCCCGATTTTGATGAAAAGTAAAACTGCATCACTGTAATTTTGAAAATCTTTTTCACTACCCGGGAGTCGAACCGGTTGATTTTGAAAAAATAAAATTATTATTATTAAAACAAAAAACTCGACTGCTTAAAATTAATGAACTGAAAAGGAAAAAACAAGTTGAAATTGCAAGTTACTTTACATTACACACAGTCGGAGGTATGTATCTTTGGTCAACAAAACATTGCCTCCGAGTAGCTACTCAAAGATACCCCACATGATATAGTTTGTTGACTTTAATTTTTTTCATGTTCACATATAGGCATCCAGTAGTCGCCATATTGAATTTTCACTAACGTCATGTCTTTAGTGACACTCGCCGGACAGAGGAATTGATTGAGAAATCGGCCCAGGCGTTTGGTCTGTATAGTGCTTCAAAGGAACATACAAACATACACATATAAATACATACATAGGCTGATAAATGTGTTTATCAGCCTATGTATGTATACCACTCCTTTGCGTGTGCAGTCGGGTAAAAAAGCACACCCCATTATTACACCATTCGAAACAGTAGCTAATAAGGTTTAAATTCTGGGAAGTAATAACACGTAAAACTAAAGGAAAAAACCTCAGTTTTAATAAAAAAAATAGTAGTTTTTTTTTAATCAATGATGCAGTTTTAGTTTTCATAAAGAACTGCATCATTGAATTGAAGAAATATTAATTACGGTTTATTTAGGTTGCTTTAGTCAGAATGATTAAAACTAATTTGTTAAAAATTAGAGCTTTCCATTAGTTTTCCATGTGTTATTCGCAGAATTTGATCTATATTAGCTACACTTTCGAATGGTGTAATAATACTGGCTGTTTTTTTTTTTTTTCAAATCAATCGTTTCGATTTCCGGGTAGGAACAACGATTTTCCAAAATGCCAGTGATTCACTTTTACTTTTCATCAAAATCGGGCTCGAAGGCTCCTTTCAGTGCTTTCCGATTTTCCTCTTTGTTTCGGATTTCGCACATTTTAAAAATTCACCCTGTATATTCGATAACTGCTCGCCAGAGCGAAAAATATGACTAACAGCATTTCTTCTAACACATGCAAACTAATTTTATTGCTCGTTATCTATTCGGACACGAATAAAATCATTCATATGATTATGTGAATAATTCATCTGCAATTCTGCAAGATTCCATAGCATAATAAAATGTCAGCGGGTCTAAAAAGGCCACTTTAGTAGACTCATATAAGGATCATAATATTAATCATACAACAATCTGTCAAATTACATTTTCTGCTTTATCGCTAAAGTATTAGGTTTAAGAGTGTGTATTCCGTCCACTAGCGCCGCCAATCGTTTTTTATTAATTGTGGTAAATTTAAGACACGTAGATAAAAAACCGCTATGTAGTGCACTGAAGAAATGTATCTATTATTTTTTGACAGCTATTTTTAACACATAACTCATGGCTAAATAGCCAAAACGGCAATTATTGCTAAAAGTGGCCTTTTAGCAAAAATATCGACTTTGGCAACTATTTATGTTCTAAAGTACAAAACATAACTCTCAAAACATAATAAATACATTTCTTCAGTGCACTACAGAGCGGTTTTTTATCTGCGTGTCTTAAATTTACCACAAATAATAAAAAACGATTGGCGGCGCTAGTGGACGGAATACACGCTCTTATAAGGTTGAATGGACAAATTTTAAAAACTTTGAGTAACTTGACATGCTGGCTGATTCTACTGCAGTTTTTTAGATCAGCAGAATGAACCCTATTTTAACGAAGAATATGATTGAAAATGATTGTAGTCTCGAATTCTAAGCGATTTTCACCTAAAGCAGGTGCGTAACTTTGAATCCTCCAAAAAACAAAAATGTGAAAAAAGGCCAAGTTCCTCACCACATAAAATAGGCCAAGCATTTCAGAACTTCAGAATATTCCATGAATCTAACATGTGTCTATTGAGAATAGCAGTGAACAGAGAGCTTGTATCTTTCCTGACCTTAAAAATAAGGTTCCTTAGGATAACTTGGCAAGTTTTTATCTTTAACGTCGATTTGACAATCATTTCAAAAATAAAAAAACGAGCCGTTTCTGGAGTATTTCATCATTTTTGGCACAATTTCCATGACACCGGAAGAATAAAAATCGAATTGACGTTGTATCTAAATGTCAATATAACAAGCTCATTGTCAATTCGTCAAAAAATATTGACTCTAGTCGAGGAATCGAACAACACGAGAAATTCTTTTGAATTTTGCTTTACTATAATAATTTATACTGGTGATTTGCTTTTCCAATATTGGAAATTACTTCAGCAGTCATGAGGTCGTTCTCGTGAACTTTAACGTATTACCGATAACAATACAGCAGCCACTAGGCTTATCAGTACAAATGATACGCAAAGGCGCCCATTTTCCTCTCAATAGAAAGCATTGTTTGCTGCGATTTCCAACCAGTACTGTCGGTGACAGTGGCCTTACCGCAAACCAACCAACAAACTAGTTAATTGTAACCTTAGCTCCGTTGTTTAGACGTCATAGACATTGTCATTTTCTACTAGGCCATAGACCTGTACTACCAGACCATAGCCATTTTCTACCAGGTCGTAGGTCTGTTGTTTAGTAAGATAATCCAATTCACATGAAGTGATCAATTATTTGATGATGGATGCTGATCGCGAAGACTGCAGAAGTAAAACGTATATTGTAAAGAAAAAAAAAGACGGATCACAAAATAAATATAATATGTCCAGTAATGCGAATGGCTGTTGTAAATTCATTAAACAGTCACAGCACCAACCTCTCGTTTCAGATAATTTTCTTTCATTTATTTAGGCCTTAACGCGACATTTCATCTATAAAAGCAGAGCTACCATGCAATGCAATATATAAACTTTTCTATGGACTTGTTGCTTGCATTTTCAACATTAACTACAAAAGCGAATAATATAATGAATTGTTTTTCATATTATACTTAAAAATAAATAAAAAGCACAATTAAAAAGTCTCAATAACATCGCAACATAGTAACTAACGCAAGTAGAGGCGGTAATAAATAAAATAATAATTATTACAAAGAACGCAAATAGATTGATGAACGTCAATACATTACTGGTCCATATTTGCTGAGTAAGTACTATTTATTTGATCACCTGCATTAAAGATGACGTATCATTATGTATTATACAAACACCCATACAATGGTCTCATTATGTCGTTTGAGTTTCATGGTCAGAGTCGTTTTCGAAATAGGAATGTGAATGTTTGTATAGATTCAATGGTAGGTCGTTTTCTGCCCTAAACACCTTACTATGGAGCGAATTAATATAACAAAAATAGTGGATTACACATCTCGCCATTTGAAGTGGAACAGCTAAAAGGGACTTAACCCGTCATACAAGATGAAATCACTCGTCCATTCCCAATAGGTTAGCCATGTGAATTGAACACAATCTAGACAGACCCAAGGCAACTGATAAATCGATTTATTTCTAGGAATCTTTCAATTACTAAATGTGCGAACTTTTTTAAGTGAAATGCTCCAATTTAAACAATTTCGATGTAGAACAGTTCTCTTTCAGTTTTGCATTGATATTAACACAATATATTCCTTAAGTTCGGAACCATAATCGTATTTACAATTGGAGGGATATCAGTTTAAAAAAAAAATACGGTATTAAAGTTAATAAACCATGAGGGAAACTGAATGAACCTTGCAATTATGTACTTTATTCGCAAAGTTTTAATTGAATTTAATATCAATTTGTTTAAAAGCAAAAACACATAATATTTGTTTCCAACATAACTAAAATTAAGGGCCCTTTTCCTCCGGAGTTGCCGGACTATTCGAAAGAGATACCGCGGCTCCGGAACACAAAGGGCAATGGAGGAACATGGATGGGTTTTAGTCAGTAGAAGTCTGACACTCCCTCCCGCTACACCCAGAGCGGGAGAAGTCATGAATTCCCATCCAAAAAAATAAAAAGGCCCTTTTCCTGTCATGCGTGTTTTCGCCCGCGCGCGTATCTGGTCCGCATGCGGGTGATAGCACGCTCTGGCCACAGGCGGGATAAAGATTTCGTTTACCGCTGCAGTGTTTTGCGGGTCGCCAGTGAATAAACACGTGACGCGAGTCGCCCGCATTACCATAGTCTATGAACATGCGTGCTGCCCGCATGACAAGAAAAACATGTATGAAGTGATAGGATTCGGGCAGCCCGCATGCGGACCAGATCCGCGCGCAAGTGAAAGCACGCATGATAGGAAAAGGCCACCAAAAGTAGTCATCCGAATTCACGTCTTTGCATGAACAATGAACGCACTGAAAATATATTTTCCTGACGTTAAGTCAAATGTTAAAAGCGTTCTTTGATCGTATTTCAAAGTTAAAAGGTCTGACAAATAATTATTTACAGTATAAGAATGGACAATATTCAAAATCTACTATTTTACTACCCATTCGTTCACTATTTCCCCATTTCTATTAGTTGTAGCTTAGCATTTCTTTTTCCCAACTGGCAAATGCCTGAATATGTGTGCAGTTCCGTTCTGAGTTCAGATCACCGAAGACAGTTCCTTAAATGGAAACGAATGTATGAATAACATGTGCCGCCTGATTATATCTATGGTAGACGATCTGGTCAAAGGCTAGATTAGGATATAAAGCTGCGTCGCCTAAGACATGACAAAGCGGAGTTTCTATACTTCTACTACAGCCTTCGCACTACCATCCAATCGTACTTTGTACTGCAGTGGAGGCAATCCATCTCGCCTGAGAACTGTCTTATTTCTTATTTACACCGACCTATATAACGACCTCCATGCCACATAAGAAATGAAGCAAGATTGTTGTTTTTCTCCACAACAAAAGAAAATTTCACAAGAATTTATTATTTGATAAAGTGGCATTGAACCTGCATTATCATCGAAGACAGATAGCGTTTTATTTTAGAAAACGCAGCATACTTTATTATTTTATTGACATGTCTGATAATACAGCTCACTAATGTTTGTATTATTTTCCTGTCACGTAAAACAAAATCTAACAACGTATGTACATATTAGAATACAATTAACATAATACAGGTATGTATTTAAGTCATTATGCATGTAAATAGTCGTGATTCATTGATACGAAGTCTTTCGTGCTGATTGAATGTCTTTTGTGTGTTCTATATTGAAATACCTGGAGAAGAGACATGCCTATAGCAAGAATGCAAAATGCTCTAACGCTTACTAAGCAACGTAACACAGGTAAATAACAAAAACGATGCAAAAAAAGAGGCGGCTCAAATTCAAACTACAGATAAAATTTACTTTACTATCGCTGAATCCATTTAACCAGGGGGGTCTACTCTCTAAGCCAAAGTCCGTAGTTTCTGGCTTAGTTGCGGGCGTATTCTCCTCTGTATCACCTAACCACTAAGAATTAATGACAACATGATTTGACAGTTACTATTAAATCGTGTTGTCGTTCATTATTAGTTCGAGTTTGGGACTAATCGTAAATTCGTAGGTAATACGGAGTAGAACACGCCCGCAACTAAGCCCGAACGAAACTACGGACGTCGGGCTTAGAGAGTAGCCCCCCAGACTGCAAGCAACATACTCACGATAGTGTGTCCACAGTTGTACATAGAACCAAAAACAATTTTGAATAAGTTTAGTTTTTTTAGAGTATTTTTATAAGAAACTACTAATAAAGTAATAATAGTAGTTCTCCTGACTTTTTCCGTTATGGTGGCCAACTTCAACGGAAAATAGCTATAAGCGGGATTAACTCGTATTAAGGTGGTTTTAAACGGGCGAGGCCAGGCGTGGATTGAATGAGCGAAAATTGAAATTTGTATGGCAAAATGTCTATCTATCCACGCCAGCCAGAATTTGTACATGCTATATGGGCAATTAGTCTAAAAAGAAATTAAGTACAATAAGGACTAAAATTTTACATTAAACATTGAATGAATGTGTTTATATTTGTTCCTTTTTTTTTGTTACAGGAAACCTGTCCGCAGGGGAGGCCTGGTAGTCTGCGTGACAGGATTACCTAGTGCAGATACCAGTCTCCCACAAAGGGTTATTTTTTTCTTTAAAAATAATAAGTTACTTTGTAAGGCACCTTTGTGGAAGTGAACATAAATGTTTAGTATGTTAATAGAAATGAATATGTATTAATACATAATAATGTAGTATGTACACGAGTAAAATTCTGATGTAAAATAAATAACCTAGTTTGGCTAAGCAGTTTTTTTTTTCTGATCGAAGGAAATGCCAAACACATACCACGCGGGACCACGACGCGAGTTTGTGGGTATACCCACTAAAAACTTCGCCTGTGCACCTACTTTCGCGTTAATGTGTGGGCCGCGAACACTGTTACAGATACCGGCTCGGTTCTTGAGCGCTCGGCGGAAGAGTGGGGATCGCTTTGCATATCGTACACTTATGACAAATAAAACGTCGTCGTGAGGTACGTGCAGCAAGAGTAAAGAACAAATCCCGAGTGATGGCCAGGCCAGGGCCCAGGTGTACGTTACCCCAGCAAGAAAGTATCTCCTAGAGTTAAATGAGTGGAACGTATAGTTGGTGCCTTGTCTGGTGTAAATGTGCCCCCACATAAAAAATGTGTGCCCCCTGTCGTTTTGGAAAAAAACGGAAAAAACGATTCTTGCTGGGGTAACGTTTTTCTAGCAGGAAAATTCTAAACGAATGATCGGAGAGAGAAAAATTGTGCATGGCCAGAGAGCTTACATGTGTGCCAAAATGTGCCCCCAAAAATAAAATCCGTGCCCCTTCAGATTTACGAGATATTGCATTTCCTGCTGGAGTAACGTTTTGATGAATCGTATATCTCTAAAACCATTGCATGTGCCCATGTAGAATAAACATACACGAGTAGCTCTTAATGTGTGCCCATATGTGCCCCAAATTAGATTTAAGAAAATATTTATAGTTTTCAAGTTATCGCGGTTTTATGAAAACCCGAAAAAACATCGCAGCGCCTAAATGAGACAAGGTATAAGTTCGCTGAAAACTGTATTCGGTCCTTCTTGACGCTAATAATAACCATACAAAGTTTCAAAACTGTTCATGCATGCGTTTTTGAATAATCTTGCTAAAAGTCAAAACGATGGTGTCATAATTTTGACGGCAAAATACAAGGAATCGGCTCAATCCCAGATGTTTAGGTGTAAACCAAAATCTTGTGCCTTTAGTCAAAAATATATGGTGAAAATATTCAGCTTGGAATGTTTCGCATTATGTAAATATTAACAAAAAACCAAAATATGTAATCAACGGCTGGTTATCCGACCAAATTTGAATGACTACTAAAAAGCGACGGATTCATACATATCGATCACCTTCTTTACTTTACTCACTAACCGGTTCACACGTGTTGTGCCTGAGTACACTGAAGTAGAAAAGTAATAAGTAATAAAATAAAGTTGTTATTGGATTATGTTCTACTAGCTGTTTCTATGACCTTACACATGATTAAGTTTGTTATAAATAGTAGCCTAAATGCTATTCCAAGGTAAGCTATCTTCTCCATTCTAAATTTCATTAAAATACATCCAGTAATTTATGTGTGAACGAAAAAAATACATCCAGATATTTGATATTTGCCAGGTCTTTGAGCCAAAATTTAATGGTCCCGATGTTTAAAAAAAAATATAGTTCATGAAATGTGTCATGAATACCAACTACTAAAAAGAGGAAGCTCTTTTTTGTATATAAATAAAAAGCCCGTATTTGTCTTTTTATATGTATTTATATATATATATATTGATGAGTAACAGTTTTTCATCATTACGGGAATCCTCCATCCAGCCCGTGAAATTCAAAATTTCTTGCGTTTTTTGCAATTTGCAGGCCAGTGCTAGGTTGTATGTTGATTACAATATTGTTCGCGGCTGTAAGACGTATGTAGTTACAGAATTATAATCATCAAAATCACCAATACAACCTTCCAAGTCCATAAAGGCGTAGGAGCATTCCCCTCAACCAAATCAATTTTGGTACCTACAGTTTTGAGAGTTGTAATTAGTGTATACCTATAGTCAACCGCACTATGATCAGTGTTGCAACAACGTGTTTCCATTTTGTATGTCGGATTACGTACCTATGAGGGATGAGGTGATAATGTTGTTAAATATATTTATTTATAGCCCAATACCATCAGATAATTTGTGCACATTCGATGTTTACATCTTTATGCGGTTTACTATACTAACACACTGAACACTAACACGTTGAATTTTGAACACACTATATGAATCTATGTTTAAGCAAATTACTCGTAAGAAAATTATATATCTGTGATTTCCAATTTAACATTTTTTTTACAAAATATTATACTTACTTATACTTTAATACTGATCTGTGATTTTTTGTGATGCGAATTTACTAATTATATGTTAGACTTAGATGAAAAACTGATCTGTAATTTAAATAATAATGTGACTACACAACGTGCAAATAAATTTCTAATATTTATAGGTAGGAAATTTGATCTGTGATTTGATGCAATAATTACTTTAAGAATTAAAACAATAATTTCCACATCAACAAGCTGTTTCATTATAGTCACAAGATCCATTTAATATATTTTTTAATTAGCCCCCAAAACTTTTGAACGCGAATGTCTGACAACAGCTTAGGTATAATACGTCCAATAAAGACGGTCATCGATATGTATGAATCCGTCGCTTTTTAGTAGTCATTCAAATTTGGTCGGATAACCAGCCGTTGATTACATATTTTGGTTTTTTGTTAATATTTACATAATGCGAAACATTCCAAGCTGAATATTTTCACCATATATTTTTGACTAAAGGCACAAGATTTTGGTTTACACCTAAACATCTGGGATTGAGCCGATTCCTTGTATTTTGCCGTCAAAATTATGACACCATCGTTTTGACTTTTAGCAAGATTATTCAAAAACGCATGCATGAACAGTTTTGAAACTTTGTATGGTTATTATTAGCGTCAAGAAGGACCGAATACAGTTTTCAGCGAACTTATACCTTGTCTCATTTAGGCGCTGCGATGTTTTTTCGGGTTTTCATAAAACCGCGATAACTTGAAAACTATAAATATTTTCTTAAATCTAATTTGGGGCACATATGGGCACACATTAAGAGCTACTCGTGTATGTTTATTCTACATGGGCACATGCAATGGTTTTAGAGATATACGATTCATCAAAACGTTACTCCAGCAGGAAATGCAATATCTCGTAAATCTGAAGGGGCACGGATTTTATTTTTGGGGGCACATTTTGGCACACATGTAAGCTCTCTGGCCATGCACAATTTTTCTCTCTCCGATCATTCGTTTAGAATTTTCCTGCTAGAAAAACGTTACCCCAGCAAGAATCGTTTTTTCCGTTTTTTTCCAAAACGACAGGAGGCACACATTTTTTATGTGGGGGCACATTTACACCAGACAAGGCACCAACTATACGTTCCACTCATTTAACTCTAGGAGATACTTTCTTGCTGGGGTAACGTACACAGGGCCCAGGGGGGAGACAGTTAGAACAAGGGTAAATTCAGTAAAGAAAGAGTCGCCATCTACTTTTCTTAACCGAGCAACTAATAGTTTCATAATTATCGATAGATGTCTCTATAGTTGCAGCTAAGCAAAAAAGAAACCAAGTTCCCTTATTTAATTAAAAGTGTTTTTATAGAGAATAATAATTATAGTATTTTTCGTCAAAATGAATACATCATTTTATTTTATATCTGTCCAGCATTATCGATTATGCCAACATTGTCACGGAAATTTTTACTGTGTTATATTCTGGCAACATCACACAATATGGTCCCCGGCTCACTGCAACTTACGTGAACGTCCGCGCTTGTTTGTGTTTCGTGTGTTAAATTATTGGTTTTTGGGTGCTTTTTCTACTTCAGACGTCGAGTTGAGTTTCTCCTCCGTCCTGATATTGGATTACTACTCGGAAACTAATATTTTTCAGTCACTACGTTATGGCTAGCATACATACATAACATATATACATATATAGATAAGTATACATACATTCCTACCTACCTATAGCTACATATAAAGCCTCAGTTCCCGTTAAGAAATGTAGATGGTGTTTCGAATCTGTATGCTTCGAAATGGCGCAAGAGGGCTCTCTTCTCCCATGTTATTTTACTCTTTGGTGACGGCTATGACGCGCGATGCACTACGGACCAATCACTGCACTTTCCCCGCCCCCGCGCCTCCGCGCCTCACTTCATACCACCAAAGGGACCCAATAACTCACTTTTGCGCAGCACGTGTAACATAGCATGGCGATTCTCTATTCTATCAAGAAAAGACAAATCTCTTTCTATCCAACTCGACATGTCTTCTGCCCGAGCATGGCGCGACGGCGCGACCCGTAGACTCGCGTTTCTATGAAGACAAAGACATAATTATCTAGTCTTTCCATAGCAACGGAGAAGTAGCTAGTGATGTGGTCATTCTGCGAATACTACGATGAATTTACGTTTAGTTAGCCAAAAAAATGTGTCAAATACACTATTTTTCAAATTTTTTGCACGTCACTCAAAGCAACAACAAAACGTGTTACTCGAACATATTTTTAATCTATATGGTTTAGTTTACAAACTAATGACATATTTTTGTTGAATTTATTATCGTACCGATTTAAACTGGAATTTTAATGTTTATGATCATGGCGGCAAGGAAAAAGTAAGTAGATTTTATGATTAATCAAATAAAGTACTTATTATGCCAATAATTGTGTGTAATTAAGGCTGTACCCTGAGCAAATAACCTTGAGCATTTTTTCCCTCAATAACAGCGCAAGAGATACAATAGCGAATACGCTCAGAATGTTGAATAAAATCGTTATAAAATCTAATTTTGGTCGTTTGAAAAAAATACTTCTACCAAAATGTTCATAATTAAATTGCCTATCCATTAGTGTAAGTACATAATCAAAATAATCGTTAGTTTTCGAGAAGATGCATGTTTTCAGTAATTTTTTCTCATTTCTGTGGTTTCGTTGTGAGGAGTTTACTTAAACATTATACTTAGTAATAAAAAATTAAATCTACCATTTTGAAGCCAAGATTATATAGAAATTTAATGTATTTTTTATTAGTTGATATTTCTTTTGGATAAAGAGTAGATAGCTCCAAAAAACTGCACAAAAAACGGTTGGCGCTGCGTTTTGCTCGGGGACGCGCCTTAATGTAAGTGAACATGATATCCTACCATTCGATGAGAAGAGAACATAATAATATTCTAAATAAAAGGTGATACTTAGGTGGCATTGTCTGATGAAAACTTTGCCATACACAATGCAATGCGTTCTTTAATGTTATCTTTCTTCCCTTTAATATCGTCCGAAGTGTTTTTACTCCAGTCATTACAAAAACAGTTTATTTACAGCGTACCACCCGACAAATTGAGATGTTGGCAGACATTGTATGTCTACCCCGACATACTTTCTAAGTTCTATTTGGCAAAAATAAAAAATGATTGTTGAAATAAATAATCCTTGTCTATTATAGGTCCGATGAGATGTAGACTATTTGACATTTCATATACTTAGAGAGTTATTTCTACCCCCAAGTAAGTATCAAAAGTAGAGAAAATATTGTCGGCATGCTCGACGTTGTAGACATATGTCGATCGAAGAAAAGAAACATTTCTTTTCTACGTGTCAAACATCGCCATGCTTAGGACGATAGAAATCTTTCTCCAATCTGTCATTTTGTCGATTCTTCGGTCGACAAAACTCGTTTCTACGGTGGTCATGCTACGCGTGCAGGTGAAGGTCAGCGCTCAAGAATCGTGCCGATAATTGTACGCATGACATTCGCGACCCATCCAGCGTGGCCCAGTTCTAGGCTCCCTCTTAGGCTAACCTAACAACGTCTACCGCTCATAACACATTATAAGTTCAAAGATCTAAAAGAGTCATCGTTATTGCCAAAATGTACTAAAGTCAACGAGTTTTATTAAAACAGGCGGTCATACAATAATTATGACAGGTATGTTAACATAATGTTACATGTTAGAAAAAACCATTCGGTAACCCGGGAGCGTAAAACCAATCCCTGTATATGACCCAACACTGGAAGGTGCTGAATAGTACACAGACATTGTCCTGCACAATTTTGAAAACAAGCATTTTGTATGCTTGTTTTCAAAATTGTGCGGCCTGTTTCGAGCCAGCACCTTTAGTTGATTGGTTTTTACCGCACAGAGTTTGGCTCTCATGTTTGCAACAATCATGTTCGCTCTCAACACTTTTCTATACCTACGCGCTGTACCGCAACATGATTGTAAAGGCGTCTAGGAATAAATCTGTGCCAAATATCGAGTGAGTTAGAGCGAGACAAGTATATTGGGATCCCTTCTTTTCGCATAATGTTTTTGTCCTAATATACTTGGCATAAAGATTTTGGCACAATTTATTTTCGCATAATAATACTTAGGCATAATTTTTTTAGGCATACATTTTATGTTGGCATAATCATCTTAAAGACTAATTTGTTTTGGCATAAATTTGATTCGCATAACGTTAGTAGGCCTAATGACTATTAGCACATGCCATAACATCATTTGCCATCGACATTGGGTATGTAACGGTTTTTATATCAGGAGAAACTGGATGCAATCGGGACTTTAGGGCACTCCGACTCGAAAAGGTTAGGTTAGAAGGGGATGGCGGGGTCGTGTGAGCGAGCGAAGTGAGCGAATAGACTCCGCCATCCCCTTCGTGGTTATTTTTTTATAAACCACACAGAAGTAGGGCGGGGCTCCATCGACCAAGCCCACCATCAACCATGCATAGAATATTTTAAGGTTTGGCTATGCTTAATAAATTTATACTTTAGAATGTTATGCTTAATCATTACTATGGTTAGAGAAATTATGCTTAAAAAATTATGCGTAAGCTGTTATGCGTAATTATAATATGCGAAAATATAATTATGCCAAACAAAATTATGCTAAGTTATATTAGGTCTTAAAATTTAATGCAAATGGATAGGGAACTGCAAAACTATAAATAATATAATCAGTAACCATCAGTTAATTCGTAACAGAGTTTGTACATTAGATACCTAATTCATAACATCCATAAAACGGGTACGCATAATGTTGCGGCTCAACGCCTAGAGCGCTGGTTCATACACAGATATTGGTATTACGCAACCCGGGACAAGTGCTAAGATATAAGTAAATAAGCAATCGTCACTTGAAGTCGTCAACGAATTTTCTCGTTCTTTTGATATTTTAGTGGTCAAACTCATTGATTAGCGCTCACATGAGAAAAATTACTACTTATACATAAGTACATTAGTAAGTCATTTTTCTGTCTTTAGTTATATATTGATTGTTACCCATACATACAAAAGTAACATAAGACCAAGGTAGGGATTACTACCATACCAATACTATTGAGTTGAATCTAATCAAATTTAATTCGGATTGATGTCAATTCATTGAATTTTTACAAGTTCTTTCGACTCATGCGATTTTGGAATAATACCTCAAACAATTGAGGGCCAATCCTACTAAATTTTAAACAAAGTTCGCATTCGCATGTCAGTCGCAAACTGTAAAAAAAGCCTTAATGTTTATAAAGATTGCGATTGAGATGCGAATGCAAACGTTGCTTGAAAATTAGTAGAATTGGCACTATGAATGTGCTGCTGTTTTGACTTGCGCAGGTTTAACAAAACATCCGAAATTCAATATATATATATTTTTTTTGGGACAAGCCCGCCACACATTCCCAACCACTGCAACTCCTGAAAGCTAGAATCAACAGTGGCGACCACCAGAAAAACGCCGAGCTAATGAAACCTGTTTCAACTGTCTTGGATTCCGCAACGAAATTAATCAGAATACTACAGCGGAGGAGTATGAAAAATTTTTTAATATTAGTTAAGAATACCATAATTTCAGCTCATGATATGTTTGATACACATAGATATCTTAACTTCCCATGTGTTCATATTTTGCCCTGCGGTTTCACAACGTTAAGTCTTAAAGTGATTTCAAAGTTTAAGCCGAATAAATGACTGATGACTGACTACATCTTGTAAATAACTTACGACGATATAGTCGTAGAAGTCAAAAATACAACAGACGGCCGGTCAGATCTAACGTACAGAAAGGCTGACACTTCAGATCATGCAACTCATGGACATTTGGCAACGCTTGAGTAATAAACTGAAGCTCTAACGATATCGGTCACGACACTAGGCACAGCTATCGATACTCAGTACTTCCATTTCTTGCGAAAGTGTTACGTATTTGAGAAGGATTTACAATAGCAAAACCTTTTGTACTGAAAACTTGTCAATCGTACCCTTAAATACAAATGTTTGTTTGCTGTAACAAGTTAAGGAAATAAAACCTTTAGAAATGGACGGAATACATATGGTAGGGGATGACGATTTTACAGCTCAAAGAATTTAGGCTTTTGGGAAACTGGACACACTGTTTCATATTATGACCACAGAATAACCAAATCTCAGCCTGTGTTCGAAGTACGAAAGGTTCAGATAAGCTAGAGCACCAGCCACATTGATCTAACCATCATCATCATATCAACCGAAGTCCACTGCTGGACATAGTAGTTCTAATAGCAATCTACTAAATTTAAACGGCACTTTTCAAAGACAATTTCGAGTTAAGCCCGCTTTTACACATGAACTGGTAATCTAATATAATATAAATCACGTGCCACGTTGTTTGTTCGCGATGGACTCCTAACCGATTTTAATCAAATTTGCACCATGTGCAGTTTGATCCAACTTGAAAGATAGGGTAGCTTACATCTCAATTTTTTTGTTGCAGCGCAATATTATTTAGGAGCGGAAAATGTGACGCAGACGAAGTTGTGCGGGTCATCTAGTCTATAATATAAAAATGAATCGCCGAATGTGTTGCTAAGCGCAAATCTCGAGAACAGCTGAACCGATTTCGCTAATTATTTTTTTGTTGTGTTTGATATTGTCAGGAGAAGGTTCTTGTGAAAGAAAAAAATTAGAAAGTTGAAGTTGACGGGAGCGAAGCCGCGGGGGACAGCTAGTTACTAATATATATATATATATATATATATATGTATATAAAGCTGTTATGGTGTACAATAAAGAATTAAAAATCATAATATCTGAAACAAAATTTATCTAAAATCTAAAAGAAGTCGTGACACAAAGTCCTAAAGCAAATATATTCTTCTTCTCGTCACGAAAATAGCCAAAGAACTTCATAGAGATAATCCAAAACACATACATTAAACAATTTATTTGACAAAATACACAGTGTCAACAACGAATAATCTTCGGCTCATTGCGAGCCTAACACTACGTGTGCAAGAAAAACGTGTCAAAGGAAAATTGACACAGATTCGAGCCTCTTGATTCCGAACACTGATAAACAAAGTAAAGTAAACGTTAGATTATACATTTTTACCTCAATGCTGAATTTGAGGGCAAACGATGCTTAAATTGTAATAGACGCTAATGTGAATCAAGTACTTGACAGATTCGGTTTTGCTGTAGCTTAGAACTTAAGCTTTTAAAACACGTAATTTTCGTGTCTAAAGGAACCATTAATCGTACTGCCAGAAGAGGCACTTGGGTAATAAAAATCGTTCGCTTTCAGACAACATACAGCGGTATAGTTCTCGATATAACATTTTTAAGTTGCAAATGTTTACACAGAAATCTGCTTGATTCGTCCCTTTAATAAAACTTGACCTGCATAATGATTGATGCATTGATCGACGTGTGCGCAGGTGGCTATTTGAAGAAGGAACAGATGCATTGCCTCTAGGGACAGATTGCGTCATGATCTGCACTTTCGTACGTTGCCTATAAACCTATATACATCCGATGGCTAAATCGGTGTAAATATAATACCTATGCTCTAATTGCTTCAACATGAACATGGCTCATAAATATTCAAGGATATGATAGTTTAAATAAGCAATATTGAAATATAGCATTTGTGTTTAATTATTATATGAGACTCCTTGCCATTTAATTTTCATATTAATTACCGTTTATGAAAACAAGACACTAGCAATAATGAGATAGCTATAGGAAATGATAACATCGGCAATTCCGCCTTCATGACGCATGATCGTGTTTACTTTCCGATAAATATGTTGGGGCGAAAGTGACAATGAAATTATATATTATCAATTCTCACTATTCCATATTTGAACAAAAGGAAACCAGATTTCATTTGATAAGTGAAAACAAACAGTCACTGTGACGGATGAAAAATTAATGCGAGCTGGAAGAAACAGTGGCTCAGCTTAACACAAACAAAATGATCGTCGATCATGATAAGAAAAAAGGGTCAAGAGATAATGTCGGTATTTTCCGGCCAATCGGCTTAATCGAATCTCACATGGAACTTTTTACGGCCTGTCTTCTTATTCATTAAAAACATATTAGCATCGTAAACAAAGATCGTCACGAACACCGTATTACGTACCTACCTAACAATCACACTTTATCAACATATAATTTGCATGAGTGTACCTATGAGATTACGTGCCTGTGCTCTGACCTAGTGCTGACTTGTCAAGGAGACTGTAAGATATAGTAATATTCATCATCCGAAAACCACCTCTTCTAGACAGTTTTACTCACGGGCCGCTACATCGACCAGTCCTTTATTTCTCGAATGCAGCACATTCTTGGTGAAATACGCGAGAATTTGCATCAGCAGAATTTTTTAAAGGTTTAATCTGTTTTTGTATTTTTTCCTGGTGAAAGAACAACTAAGGGTCTACCCAGGGCTTTCAGACGTAAAGACACCCGACATAATATATGTAAATATGTAGAACGAATACCCGGTTCATGTTCTTCCCAGATATATGAGTTTCAGGGGCGAAGTAACGTCTCTTCATAAATCTTCCTTGCAGTTTTCACGCCCGATGACGTCCTCATTTTCCTCAATCGACAATAGAATTTATTTGAATATCAATTTCGTGGCGTGTGTATGCTAAAACCATCATTGTGAAATCGGGATTGGCAGGTTAAAACCTCCTGTTTCGTAAACGAGGTCACAGGAACAATACGATATAATGTCTCAACGTGGTCCCCTAGCAGTAAGTGGGTACATTTATATTAAAATCTTCAATACCTACTCCACATAACTCAATAAAGTTGCCTTTCGCGTCTGTGGAATCGCGTTATTCTTCTAAACAACGCAATAGATTTTAATGAGGTTTTCACCATCATCATTAAAATAATTATTCGGGAAGATTTATGCATACCCAACTAACATTTTAGTGTCAGTTACAGGCTTTTTTATGAGTTTAAGTGATATTAAAGAGTTACAATTATCTCAGTTCTAACTAAATGCGATAAAGCGGAGGCATCAAACAATTTTTAACTCCAATTGTGGCACTAGATCTTTAATGAACCACGTAATATAGGTTTGAGAGTTAAAATGGTGCTAGTGACAGCAGCTATACTTAAAACGTTACAGCTTTAACCTATCTTTAACTCCCATGTCTATATAACAGTTTTAGCTGATTCCTGTTAACTATTAGTGTTGCTTAAATATTGCAATGAAGTGTCTTATACACCTTGAGGTAGTATATTGACTATTATTGCAGAAATATGTTATAAAATAGAGATTTTCGAGAGTTTAGTAACACGAATACAAAAAGTGTCAAACAAACTGCTCTATCTAGGTTTAACCTGTAAAACAGGATTTAACTAAAGCTTATTGTGTTAGGCGGTACCCCTTTAATGATGTTCTAAAGGCATTGGTGACAATTAACGCATGTTTTGGTCGTTATTAACACTAACCTCACTTTTGTTCGACGCGACGTAAACAATTATGTGAAAGTTGATTTTTTTTATAATCAATTATTACCTACATGTGGAGAATTGCGTGTATGGGAATTTTAAAGGGGGCAAATTTTTCATTATTTTTGTGATAGGACACGCCGTTTTCGAGATACAAGTAAATATAGAAAAAAATAATAAAACAGTACAGCTATTGTAGTCCCAGTCAAGGAGTTGGTAGTTTAGGCACTCCCAAGGCCACTTGACCATGACCTCCAAGGTCACTCAACCTTGACTTCCAAGGTCACCCGACCTTCACCTCCAAGCTATCATGACTTCCAGGATCACTTGGCCTCGAATTCAAAGTCACTTGTCTTTGACCTAAAGGTCACTTGATCTTGACCTCAAGTTCACTAACCATGAATACTGACCTGGTACCGTTCCTTAGAATCGCGAGACTTGAGTTCAAGGTCAATATTTTTGAGGTGTTCTATGGTGTTCCCCACCCTACTACTGCCACGCCCACATCCCACGGATGGATCTAACTAGATTGTATAAAATAGCTATTTAGTTTAATAAATTCTTTGACCAAAATCATAATCACTTTGTCCAAATTGAGTTGATATTATACATAGCGGCTGGATAAAAATATATTTTATCCCGAATAATCACTCACTGTAACATATTATTATATAAATAAATAAACGGATAACGTGAAGTCGTAGCAGCTTTTCATTATTTCGATGAAGAACCCTAATCGAGTCGGTTTGTAAAATTTTAAGGCGGCTGTATTGTCTTCACTGTGGCATATGTATTTAGCTAAGTCTATTATGACAATGTTAAGTCACCAATGGCAGCACCAAACTCGTGACTAGCGATGTTGTAGCTCAAAGAGTGGTACAAATGATTTAAGTGAAGACTTAATATTTAAAGTAAGTTCGCCATTGTTTTGGTAACCTAACAATAAATATTATTTCGAGTTATTCAACATTTGACAACAAAATACTAAATTTCTTATATCATTTGAAGCATTCCTTGAATACCACTTAATTTTACATGCCACTGCTCAGGAAGCAGAAATAAATAATAATATTTGCTTGTGGTGTCTATTTTATTGTTATAACTTTTCTTGTAAATCTTTAATAAATCCTAGGCGCGTTAAAATTGAGATGAGAAACATGGTATAAATATACCATGAATTCACAAGGGCAGTCATTTTTCACTTCACAAACTCAAATAACGTAAATACTTAAAATGGCTCCTGTTTTATTCCATATTATTCTGCTATGTTGAAAGATGGTTGACATTATACGCTTCCACTATGAACAGATTTAATTTTTTAAGGTTACAGGCTTTTTAAATCTTAACGTGGGCTAAAAGTTATACAGTTGTTTTAAAATGGAGTCAAAAAGCTATAATACACTTACCTGAGTCCATTTTAGATAACTAATATGAGTCACGGTATCAATATTCTATTCTTAATAGGTCTAATAAAGGTTTTATCGGCAAAGCATTCTTATCCGATGCATTCCTACCACCTGTTGTGTTAACCAACCCGATATTACAACAGTAATACCGGTTAAAGTAATAGCTGTCACTTAATTAACGCTCTTGTGCAATTGCTTTGACACATTTGTATCACCGTACTATAGGTTTTCTATAATACTTACCTGTAAAACTGTGGGCCTCTTTCGTGGATATAAGTGAGTTAGAGCATGCTCTAACTCTGTTGTAGAGGTATGCGTTAACAATTTTATACTCAAATGTAAATGATATACGATTCTTTTATAGGTTATTTTAACGCTTTGGTGTTAGTTGGGTAGGCACAATACATTAATATATAATGTACGTAAGAAATATCGGTCCGTTTTACCGCTAAGCGGCGCTATTCCATTATTAGCTAATTCTTTTAGGTGTTATCAGTTGTAATTCAATACTAATATTATATTATCAATGCGAGCTAGGGCATGGATCCCGGAATTCCGAGATTTCGTAACTCCGGAATTTCGGATGATTTTTTACAATATTTCAATTCCGGAACTGAAGTAAATATCGCAATCCGATACTCATATACTTATTTGTAAGATAAGTTACCACAATAATATATTTTAAGTGTTCTTCCTACAAGTGATGAGAGTGAAAGAGTATTTTCGTGTGCCGGGAAATTTGTCACCCCCTACGAAGCTCGCTCTCAGATAAAAAGTTAGATACTCTGATACTCTTGAGAACACATCATTATCAAGAAGAGCGATCTTTTTTAACCGACTTCCCAAAAAGGAGAAGGTTATCATTTCGGTTGTATGTTTTTTTTATGTTTGTTACCTCATAACTCCGACAATTATGGACCGATTTGAAAAATTCTTGTTTTATTTGAAAGGATATACTTGCAGATTGGTCCCATTTAAATCATATCAAAATCGGTTACGAACTTAGGATTTTAAATCGAAATACCTAGAATTTGACTATTTAGATGATTCTTTGATAATCGAAATTGCGTATTTTGCTTTTCTGCGATTTTGCAGTGGTGTTGGTAGGTGTGGGGCACCACTAAAAAGTGAAAAATAAAAAACTTTTTACAAAAAAATACAACCGACTTCCAACTACAAACACTACTAAGTAAAAAATAACTTTAATTTCGGAAGTCGGTGTCAAAATACGAAGAAAGTAACAAAAACACCGACTCCCGAAATTAAAGTTCTTTTCTACTTTGTAGTGTTTTTATTTGGAAGTCGGTTGTATTATTTTGTAAAAAGTTTTTTTTGAAAAACTGATTCTTGTCTTATTAACTTTATATTTCTTTTTAATATAAGTTGATTTAAAGATCTCAAGTTCCAAAAAATACGACAATGCAACGTAAGTTTAGAGTTTTTTTAATATTTTTAAGTTTTGTTTTTTAAACCTATTTTCATGATCTCAGAAGAGGAGAACTTGTTGATTTTGTTCACTGTGAGTTGTTGAATCTTAGGTAAATACATCATAATTTTATTAGATAGTTATTTAATTAATAAGCTACAATATGGCAATTGCAAATAGCTAGCACACGTTGATTTTGCTAATGTATCTATATTATTGAAAAGTATTATTAAATTACAATGTTTACAGTATCTACATTATGTACAAACGCGTATAAAAACAAAATAAATCATTGGGCATCAAAAAAATAATCCACATCGCTGTCAACGGCAAAAGTGCCCAGAACACTGGCAGCATTGCCACGTTGAATGGCAATGCTGATTCTTTGGACGAAGAACAGCCCAGCCCTCTGGTCACGTGAACCGTCGACAAGTTGTTTGCTGATGTCAAAAAAAAATTGATTATTGAAAAGTTGGTTATTTTTTGTTATATTTATTAAGAAAAACCTAATAGAAGGCTGTTTAATTGATCTCAGTCAAGAGTTTTGTCGATTTATTTATTTTTGTAATAATGCTTTGATATAGACAAAACACTTATATGCCTATTTATTGTGCTTTTTTTTTATTTCCTATACTTTTTTCTAATTCCGGAACTGGTTCCGGAATTCCGGAATCGAACCAGTAGTATCGTAAGTCAGTTCCGGAATCGAAAATCATCCGATATTACATGCCCTAATGCGAGCGCAGATTGCATTAAACTTAAATTATAAGTAGCGACGAGGCACTAAAGCCACTCCAAATTGAAGCGTCCTGTCGTCGATTATCGACACATTCATTTTGAAATGAGCAGATTGCAGCTCTCAATTACGCGGGATATACGTTGCATTATCAATTTTAACGCATCATTGTGCAGGCAAGCACAATAAGTGAATGATTGACGAATGGCTATGGAAGATCACGTAAATATTATATTACTGGAACGGTAGCCATTATCATAAAACACGCTGGCCTCGTCTACTGCTTCGTATTACTAACGTTTTTTCTAAACAGGAGTGCGTAGGCTGGCGCAAGGACTCGGGAGTAAGGCCACAATTTATCAGGTATTAAAAACATAACATAAAACCCTCGGCAATGTATCACAGCAACATTATACAGCGATAAATGTGACATAATTTATGTTTCAATTATGATAACAGACATGTTTTATCAATCAAACATTTGATTTTTAAGTGTCTACAAGCGAATTGGCAATTTATCAAACAAATAAAAATGTTAAAATAAAATGGTATCTAAACGGGCTCAAAATTGAATTAACTCCATGCACTGAGGACTCAATCAACTGCGAGCGCTGAAGATAAATGCACTTAGCGGTTATTGAACTTTAAAATATGATATTTTTCTAGATTTCTCACTAAATGCCTGAGTTTCCCCATTTTGTATAAAAAAAATTTATTGGAATCAATTTGGTTCTACTGAAGGCAAGAAGTTGGTGATATTATCACGGCGTTGTTTTGTGGGATTCGTTTTATATTGTTTCCAGGATGTAGTTATTGTTGGATTTTTTTCTTTTGTATCTATATCTTTACATAAGTCACATCTGATTAGCATCAAGACATCAATACAAGAGCAGAGACAGAACATAGCTGTTCTGTCTCTGCTCCAGCCTAAGACAGGCAGTCAGCTTTGTACAGGTTTTTTAGTATAGCAAGTTTCAATTAATAAATAAAAATGAAGCAAGTACCTGTTGTTGTTCTTGTGCTGACTGTTTCTGTTGATGGTACTGTGCTACCAGTCTTATACCACTCAACTCCAAGGACCGAGGATCTAAAGACCGACTACGCGGCTTTTCCGAATAAAACACATCTTCGTCTCTTTTGCCTTTTTTCCACCTAAAATAATTAGCCATATCGGCCCATTCACTGTCACAAACACTTACACTAATATGTACATTTTCATATGCTCGGCATGCGCATATCAATTACATATTTTTGTAAAACCGGGGAGGTTAGACCGTGAAGGCATCTCTATAAGTACTGAGAGATAACGTCGCCGTCACGAGACGTCGTTATTGTTATGCAACGCGAGCGTGTAAGCGACCGATATCCGCGGGTGGCAGGCCGGTTCCGCAGCGGAACTGGCGACTCATGACAGAGAAGAGCCCGCGCAGCCTAGCTCTCCAGTCACCAGTAACCGAATACGCATCCACCTCCCAAATGTTCGCTCGTTATCACAATAGTTGACAACTTAACACTTAGACACAGCTATATTGGCGAGGGGAGTCGTGATATCGTAATTTAGACCATCGTTTATTTACAGCGTTCTGCATAACATGTAATAAAATTGTAATTGTGTCATTTTCCGTGTTTGTTTACCCCTGATTTATTACGAACGATTACAAAGAGTCATTGGTCGCGCGATATTGTCATGTTTACTTCCCGGGATCGTTATTTGTTGCGCAGGAGTGTCTGCGACGCGACTGGACAGGACGAGTCAGGGCAAACGCGCGGTGGTCTAGATCATGAGCTAGACACACCACTTGTCCGTTTAAGACCGGCCGTGTAATCACGAATGTACTTTGCTAACTAGTAAGTAACGTGTGCACGAGTCTGTATACAAAAGAGTAGCTGTGATGTAATCAAATCAATTTAAGGATAAACGCTTCAAAACAGCTGGATAAAAGCGTGTAGCGTGTTATTGTCAACATGAATAATAAACCTGCTTATTAAACGGTAATTTTAACCAATCAGAGGGTTCAATTCTACTCATTTTGAAACAACTTTTATGAAAATTAAGACAATTTGCGAGTTACATGCTAATGCGAATGTTGTTTAAAAATTAGTAGAATTGGAACCCAGGCTGCCTGACATGAGACAACAATGTCATGTCGATAAGAAAGAACATTGAATCCTAAGAGTAGAACGACCCGAAACAGTCAAGCGCTTTCACCTTCATGAGTCATCTTTCAAAGATGTAGTCATATTTTCAAAAACCAGCGAGGTCATTGCGTCACATACGTTTACACAATTGATCGCGAAGCCTTTTATTTTGACAATATACAGTATGTCTACGACATATATGCAATAATTGAAACCACAAGTAACACTTGTCCACAGAAGTATAAATAAATTGTTATAAATTTAAAAAAAACGTAAATGAAAAAATTTAAGTTTTCAAACAAAATAAATATGAAAATAAATTTAGTAAAAGTAAATCACCCTATTTAGAAAACGTACCTTGACCTCGACTGACCTCGAGAAGTGCGGCAACAATGCTCGCGCGGCGGCGTTTTGATTTATCTTTGCCAATTGCGATGAAATTCACTATGGTTATTTTTCACCCGTTCTTTTTTACTTCGTGATAAGTTGATTACGGAACTAATCTAAATAAATTCTGTCATAGCACAAGATGGATTAAAACTTAAATTTTCTCATGTTCAAAATGTCCACCACGTTTTTGAATGCACTAGTCACTAGTGACATCGCCGAACAATGTTGTCCCGAACCTTGCCCAACAAATTTCGACCAGGATCCGAGTGTTTATTCCACCGTAAAAAACAAGTACGTAGGTATGTACAAATAAAATTAAAAACACAATTTACACACACTAAAGTCAAGTACCTACTCAGTGTCTATTTCACTGTAAGAAAATAATTAAACTAATACATACAAGTAAATAACAAAAATCACGTAAAACAATGCGTGTACTTAAGTACCTATCAAATCTTTGCGAAATGCACACACGCTATCCCGGAAGACTCGCGGTGAACTGACAAAGCACCACTTACATCCGTACCTACTGGCAAAAAATAAAAGTCATAGGTAAATAGGGTAAACAATGTAATAATTATCTTTTATCGATACTTTTCTACAATTAATTATCTAATAAAGACTTAATACGCAATCAAGGCATTACAATACTAGAACTTTGTGTAATAACAGTATTTAACAGTGAAGCGATAATTAAATTTATTGGACTTTTAAAATAAATGTTAATTTTTGTACGTTTCGACTTACGAAACTACCGTAGGAACTACCTAGATAGTGAGTAATTTCCTGGGTAGAAAACGGGTGAGTACGTTTTTTTAATAGGATGTTTCTTCCTAAAATGTAAACATTAATACATTATTTTTTATCTCTAAATCCTCTCAATTATAATTTTTAATCAGAATAGGTAGGTAGGTACATAGTGGTGCTATAATAATTCTAAACTAACCGTGTCCTTTAAAATTAGAACATCTTTTTTGCTAACCGATCATTATTCTCTTCAAAAGACAATGAGAGAAAGCTGATAATATTGTCGATAACTGTGTCCAACCCTACGCGTCGAGCGCGCGCGCAACCCGCTCCCCGCGCCCCTCCTCGCCAAAAGCCGAAGGCCTTTGAAAAAGCCGACACACGCGTGCCGCGTCCTTCTGTACTAAGCCGACAAACGAACCGCACCGCGCCAGCGTGGCAACGTTGCTTTTCAATGTTCAAGGATTCAAGTTCATTGTACTATTAACCTACTGTTGCAATTCTACAGAGTGTTCAAATTTGCTTTAAATTAAAACTCGACTTTTTGACAAAACTACTGGACCGATTTCGTTACTTTTTTGTATAGCGTTATCAAATACCATAACTAGTATGTGGTTTCAAGGATTGCATATATGTCGTAGACATACGGTATAGGTAATCAATTTCATTACGTATTTTGCACTATCGAGCAGACGAATTTGGAAACTTATGAAGACATGGATCAGGAATTTAATTCAGATTGGAAAATGTAATTTAGTGTGTTCCGTAATTAGAACGCTTGTCTTGCTTTGCTTGCACTATATTGGACACAGTCGAATATGAACGCAATCGAATGTGGACGCGATAAAAATATTAGTTGACGATAGAATGTCATCATACCATGATCGCATTTACCGCTCGGAAAGACATGATTAAGTTTTAAGGTAGATTTTCGAGCAGAATGCTGAGCTGTGTCTGATTGGCTTGGCTTGGCGATTAACTCACACATGGTCTTAGTGCTTAGTCTAATAGTCTAAACCAAAAAATATACTTCCACATCAATTCAAAAACAATAGTCGGAAGTTATTCATTGTGCGGACAGCTAAAATCAAAAATTCAAAAAAAAAATTCAAAATTCAAAATTCAAGCATTTATTTCAATTAAACCATTTACAGGCACTTTTGAATTGTCAAGGTCGGTCGGTCCAAAAAGTTGAAGCTATTTGCACGTTCCAAAGCGTAGATCTCTATGGAGAAGAACGTGCAAGAAACTCCACGGACACTCTTTTAAAAATAATATTTTTTTACAAAGATTTATTTACATCGGGTTGACATTATACATACATGTGAGAACGATGTAAAAGACGAGCAGGATAAAAGCGTCCGGAATAAAAGAGGAACAATTCAAAGAAATAATTGAAATTAACCATGGCAGCTAAGAAATGACCAGTCCCGACTGACGGCGCCCGTTCACGAACATGACGCATGCGCCAGCACCATTCGGCTCAACCATTTTGAAGGGAGCCAAATGATCCAACGCATACGCCACCATCAGCTAGACTTTTGAGTGAGCATGACACTCCCAACCGCCAGGGTACATTCAAGTCAAAAACATACCTAAAACTGATAATTAAAGTTAAAGGTACACAGTACTCACACATGTGCTGTTAATGGCTGAAATTATACAATGCTTAGTAAGTTGATTCTAACAATGCAAATTTTTCTTACAATCTTCAGCCGGTCCAACAATGTTTCCGAACTATTTACAGATTAGTTTGGGCTCCCTAGTGGCTGTGGAGCAGGACCAGCATTCTAAGGAGTGGAATTCCCTGCCAGATTCTGTGTTTTCTGATAGCTACAACCTGGGAGTCTTAAAGTCAATAGTGAATAGATAACGTCTTCTAGGTAAGCGTGCTCGTACCATCAGGTTAGATAGTGGTAGAATGCATTTCATTAATATAATATAATAATAATATCCTTGGACTTTTCACACAACGCCATATAGTCCCAAGCTAGCAACCCAATGCTTGTGTTATGGTAACGAGATGGCTGATAAACTACTTATATACATTTTTTTTTTTTTGTAAATACATACATATTATAGATAGAAAAACACCCAGACTCGGAACAAATACATGTAGGTCGTACAAATATTTGTTCCGTGCGGGAATCGAACCCGCGACATGCTGCGCAGAAGTCAATCGCTCAACCACTGCGCCAACCGTGTCGTCAAAAGGTTTAAATACATTTCATTAATAGATAAATTCATTAATACGAATTCACGAATATTTAATTATAACTATTGTTGCGGTAAACTTGGGACATTAAAAGAAAGGGCACGTCAAAGTCAATCAACGATAGTGTGATGATGTAGCTATTAAATATATTACATAAGTAGTGTTTTATCTTCACAATGAACATCAAAAAGGTTTAAATATTAGATGCAGTCACTATAAACGTTTTATATATTCAGCTCATGATCAATTTATCAACTATGGCAGTACATTTTAAGGTCGACTGGTAGAAAATGTCTAAATCCGCCTTTGTACAATGATTTAACTAGTGCATAATGTTTAAATAAATAAATAAATTTTTGTTACCTTCGCATTTGGTGCGAGTTTTTAACGTACCCGATCACGATGTAAAAATGAATGACCAAAAGGGAAATGATTGTCACTAGACGGCGCTTATTCAGTTTCAATACAAATTGACGTTTACGCAAACGCGATCGAGAACGTTAAAAAATTGGTACTGAGGCCACAGGTAGACGTCACTTGGACGCTTTGCTAATACCGCTCAGCCGTTATTATGTCAAACTAAATATTCAGGGAAATATCGTGCAGGATACGAGACAGACGCACAAACACAAGTTGCGCGAGATTCGTCTCATGAATGCAGCTAACGTGTCGTGTTAGCGTTGGTACATGTACATGTAGCAACGTAGGTACATGCGACTAGAGCTTTCGCTAGATGAGAAGTGTATCCAAATAAGACACCAGACAGTTGGTATAAATACATCGTGTCGCAATCACAATAAAATAATTATTAAAGAAAACCATGGTATTTCTGGCACTATGCCGACGCCATTTGCCAATTCTATTAGGAAAGAAACTGATGCCTAAAAATCATTTGTTTACTTGCTGTCAGCTGAATTCTCGAAAAAGGTAAACATAAGGTAAGGAGCATTCATGTTTATTGTGGTATTATGGAGCTACCGTTAAACTGAAGCGATACCTTTAGCTTGCGTTGAGGGAGGAGTGTTGGCATCTACGACAATTTGACCCCAACCACTCATCTACGACAACTTGACACAATAGTTTATAGTGGTATTATGGAGCTACCGTTAAACTGAAGCGATACCTTTAGCTTGCGTTGAGGGAGGAGTGTTGGCATCTACGACAATTTGACCCCAACCACTCATCTACGACAACTTGACACAATAGTTTATAGTGGTATTATGGAGCTACCGTTAAACTGAAGCGATACCTTTAGCTTGCGTTGAGGGAGGAGTGTTGGCATCTACGACAATTTGACCCCAACCACTCATCTACGACAACTTGACACAATAGTTTATAGTGGTATTATGGAGCTACCGTTAAACTGAAGCGATACCTTTAGCTTGCGTTGAGGGAGGAGTGTTGGCATCTACGACAATTTGACCCCAACCACTCATCTACGACAACTTGACACAAGTCATCCGCAACAATTCTGCTCCGATCATTCGACTTCATGGAATGATTTGGTTAAAAAAAAACCAAAAAGATTTACCTACTAAAGAACTTTACTCCAATTTATAATTCGAAACAAGTTTAATCAATCGATAAAAACTTAAGTATCTATTCCCTAGATGAGTACTTTAAGATCATTTTTATGTGACCAATTATGTGACGACACGGTTGGCGCAGTGGTTGAGCGATTGACTGCTGCGTAGCATGTCGCGGGTTCGATTCCCGCACGGAACAAATATTTGTACGACCTACATGTATTTGTTCCGAGTCTGGGTGTTTTTCTATCTATAATATGTATGTATTTACAAAAAAAAAAAAATGTATATAAGTAGTTTATCAGCCATCTCGTTTCCATAACACAAGCATTAGGTTGCTTAGCTTGGGACTATATGGCGTTGTGTGAAATGTCCGAGGATATTATATTATTAATTTACTGCATTAAAAAGGTACCATCAAAGAGAGTGGGTTGCAATGTAATTTCTACATCGTCGAGTATGACACAGACTTTGTTGTCTCCTAATTTGTTAGTGTGGTGTTTCCTAGATCAGTTGCGAATCAACGCCGAAACAAATTTAGAGTTAAAAGTCCATTTCAAAGTTCATGCCATGAAAGTAGTGGTAATATGTTTAGGACAACACTGTAGGTTGTTAAAGTCTGAGGTGGTCTTTTGAGGAAAGAACCACATAGATTTGAGTGGACCTGTCCAGTCAGTGCAAGCATTTGTCAGATATCGTGTAGCTCAACTCACAACTTTAGGAGCTCAACGATCCAACGAACAATACCAAAGAAAGGACATTAGGGTAGGCCGCATAAAGTACTCAAACTGCCAGACAATCATTAAATGTACGTGAAATATAACGACCTACATAGTCCTCACATATACAATAACTTGTTGATAAAATGAAACTGGTTAATTTATATTTCTTTTAAAATTTATTTTTATGTGAAAGTAACTTACTTTTCTTCAATTGTTGAACTATTATAATCTATGGTCTACAAATTGTTGTATGTGAAAACCATGTTCCTATAATGACAGGTGATGAATTAGGTTACCTTTGCTGGCAATACTGTGTTCCCATGAGTGGTAATTATTGTGTTAGTCTAGGTACATCGTCCTCACATATATCAGTAATTATTTATCATTAATGTAAATACTACACATTGTAAAGAAGAAAGTATCCGGTGGAGCTTCATCTGGAGAAGAACAAATTCTTCTCTAAAAGACTTTACTTTTGCGAATGAACACTTAGAATTTTTATCATCGACATTCAAGTGACTTTTTATGGCCTTTTGAAAAAAAAATCGACCATGTTATTGAGGACCATGCAGATTAATGTCTGAGATGGTCTTTTGAGGAAAGAACCACACAGATTTGAGTGGACCTGTCCAGTCAGTGCAAGCATTTGTCAGATATCGTGTAGCTCAACTCACAACTTTAGGAGCTCAACGATCCAACGAACAATACCAAAGAAAAGACATTAGGGTAGGCCGCATAAAGTACTCAAACTGCCAGACAAGCGTTACATATAATATGAAGAAAAAAATAACCCACATCGACCTCATACTCATATTAATTTAAAAAAATTGTTAACATCAGTCAAGTGTACAAACAATGGTTGCTCGTTTAGTCAACATGAATTGTGTATTTATTAGATGATTGTCGCTGTACAAATATTTTTTATTATTTTTGGTTAGTTCTTGAAGATGACTGAAGTTTAACAAAAAATCCAATACATGGCATGTTTAGATGTCAATGTATTGTATGTAAACCAGGCCTAAAGGCAACCTACCCTTAGTCCCGGTTTTAGAAAACACAAAATTATTTGTTTCTACTATTTACGATATTGATATCACTGTTTTTTTAAACCGATTAGTATATCATATGTGCTAGTTAGATATGTCTCATAGTTAATTTATAAACTGAACATTTTTTTTAACAATCATTTACAAGTTGCAGCTACTAATCCAGTTCGTTTTTTACTTTTAAAATACTAATGATGGCCCAGTCTCTGAAGTTTGTGTTGACTATTTACCGAAATTGTCAGGAATATGTAACCGGTAATAATATTTTATAATCTACTCATTTTTAAATCTGTATTTTATTGAAATAATTATCGTTGCTTAGGATCATCATTAGTTGACAAAAAGTATATTTTTTCTAAATTGTACAACCATTTAGACTTTTACATAGATTCTGGTGTTAACAGTGACATCTTTTTTTTACATATGATCAATTGTGACTGTTTATCCGAGCCTATTAAAATATTTTTTGTGAGAAGGTAACAACGTTTGTATAAATATTATCTAAGCATGAGGCACAAGTGGGAGATATTCTAGTAGGCTCTATAAATATATTGGTTTACAGAATTGTGTGACTTACACAAACTTTTAACTAGAATACTTAAAGCAGAATCGCTAGTAAATTAACCATGAAAGTTAACACAAATTTAGTGGACTCATTCGAAATAGTTTTGTGATTTTTCTTATACCTATGTTTTTATGTAGGTGTGTATACACTTGATACAATAAACTACTCCAATTCTATACAGGCTATTGATATTGTCCGCTCAAAAGAGAGGCTCACAATTTCAATATCAATTTTAATCATTAACACTTAAGATTTGGACTATTTAAAATTATCTATAGAGAATTGGAATTTTATTGTAATTATTTCCATAAAGACAATTTATCACTTACTTCAAGTAAGAAATAACAATAAAAACATATTAATATTATAACCAAAATAAATGTTTAGTTGTCACTAGGTTAGAATTTCACATTTGCTAATCAGTATTGAAATTAAACTTGGTTAGAATTTTATTTACAAATATAGCCAAGAAGGGTCGGGATCGAGCTAAAATTGAAGGATTTTATTATATTTATTTAGGAGATTTGCGAGTTAAGTTATAAAGTCGAGTTGACCCTGGGTCAAACTGGCCCGGGCAAGCTACCATGATTGACGCAAGTCAATGGGTAAATGACTGTCCTCTCTCAACGCAAATAAAGTCCAGTTGAAAAATTATAATTAGCGCTTGCAATTTTTAAAGCCGGTAGCGAGTAAAAGTAATGACGTTAGCACGCTAACGCCTTGTAAAGTTATAATACCACAATGTGCATTAAAAAGGAAGGTAAGTGTTGACTAGTATCTGATCAGGCGCAGAGCTTGCAAAAACATTTTTGCGCAGACTTCGCTGTTGCAAGTAAACAGACAACTTGACTAACCGCTCTCATTGCGTGAATATTCAACAGAAATACAAGTATTCGAATACCATTTCTATTTCTTCTCTTTCTCCCTGATTTCGACAACATAGACAAGAGCCCATATTTTTTTTAAATACGTTTTTAATACGTCCGACTTTCTTGAGTTGTCAAGAAATTCGGACGTATTCAATAAACTCTTGTATTCGAGTACCTCTTTGTAAATTCACAATAAGTAATGGTTTGTTATTTTGTATTCTGACGATACATAAAACAAATTATAGCTTGATATGTAAAACCGGAATAAAAGGGAAGCTGTCTTAAAAAGGTAGCCTTGAATAGGGCCTCTTGAGTATAAAGAAAGTCGAATGAATAAAATAATTTCGTGTTATGAGAATGTGCTACGTGAAAAAGCACAATACCCTTTGTATTGCGCTTTCACAAGATGCAGTTTATCAATGTACCTTTATCCGGAGAAGACTAACAATTATTTTATTTTATTATTTTCTAATTATTCATTTATTTATTAATAATGTATGCACTAGTAGAAACACGCAGTACGGCGAACACAACTCCTTAGGATTTTCTACCAGTTGACCTTAGGGTGGTGTAGAGACAGAACTTGGCCGGTGCAAGTTATTAGAAAGATAGACAGAAAAAGAAATAAAGTCATATGTATAAATACAATAATGATAAATGTAAAAGTAATGTATTTTTGACAAGCCTACCACTCTCAACCTCTGCAACTCCTGAAAGCCAGAATCAACAGTGGCGACCACCAGAAAAACGCCGATCTAAGGGCTCGTACACAAAACTGCGATGCGATGCGAATTCGCAACGCAGAAAAGAGGGAGGTCGCACATTAACCTAGAGGGAGCTCGCACATTTTTGCGATGCGACGTCGCATCGCAGTTTTGTGTACGAGCCCTAATGAAGCCCGACGAGTCCCGGAAGTTCTAAAACATAATTACTAGATCGTACTATATAAAATATTAGTTCCGTTAACTTGCTAAGCCATGCCTATTTGCTCCCATCAAGTCCCATCTGATCTCTATCTCACTTGTCACTATTGACTTCAAGACGACCTGGAGGGCTACTCTCTAAGCCCGAAGTCCGTAGTTTCGGGCTTAGTTGCGGGCGTATTCTACTCCGTATCACCTACGGACTTCGATTAGTCCTGAACCCAAACTAAAAATGAATGACAACACGATTTGACAGTTACTTTCGAATTATGTTGTCATTAATTCTTCGCTTCGCTCCTATTTGTCTTAGCGTAATGATATATAGCCTATAACCTTCCTCGATAAATGGGCTATCTAACACTGAAAGAATTTTTCAAATCGGACCCGTAGTTCCTGAGATTACCCCCTACATACAAACTTACAAACAAATGTTACCTCTTTATAATATTAGTATAGAAGTATAGATTTGCTAATCGGGGCGGAGAAGAATCGAAACTTAAGTAAGTATTGTAAAAATCCGTTCAGCCAGGTTGGAGTTTATAAGGTGCAACTAATCCGACTTTGTTTTACAAGAGGTTTTTTGTGTGGTTTGTATTTTAAAAGGACCTTGCCGTTCTTTGAACCTTACATTCCTAAGGTGCTTTGATTAAATAACTCTTGGTTTCCGGAACAACATTCAAAATTAATAAAATGAAAACTTATGTTTATCTGATCGGCTGTTGATATATTAAGACAACCACAACCACAGCAGTTGGCCAGCCTATTAAAGTAGGACCGGGCAAGAAACTTAATCTAAACGACTGCACCTCGAGGGCATTCCCTGAGGGCCCTAGCTATTTCTAACGTTTCTCTGGCTTAGAGTGCCGCATACATAATATCTTTGGTATTATAATATACAAACAAAACAAATATATCAAGATCTTTGAACACCGTGTTACCCAGTTAATGGGTTATGGAGGTCTGGTAGGCAGCCGCTCCACGTAAAAACACTGGTATTCAGCTGATTCAGGTTTGACTGGAAGCTGACCCCAATATAGTTGGGAAAAGGCTAGGCAGATGATGATGATCAAGATCTTTGAACAACAATTAACAACAATATGACAACGCGATAATGTTTCACTATGTCGCATCTGTGCCACGGATACCTGAAATGCCTTCGCTGACAAATGCTAGTGACCTAAACCTTAAACTATTGTTCATTTTTGTTTTTTTTTTTAATTATTCTAGGAGGCCCACTTGCACAACCAAGAATTATTGCTAAGGGCCATTACGTATATGTCAACGGAAAATGGCAAACACCGTAAGGTTGTAAAATATCGCGTGAAATCGTAAACTATTTTTTCTAAATAAGACACGATTTCCGATGTATAGGAAACTATTGTATTTGGATGGGATACATCATCTGCCTAGCCTTTTCCCAACTATATTGGGGTCGGCTTCCAGTCAAACCGGATTCAGCTGAATACCATATTTTACGTGGAGCGGCTGCTTCCAGACCTCCACAACCCATTAACTGGGTAACACGGTGCTCATAGGCAACACTGGTGTCAGATTTTCTGGCTTCTGACTATCCGTAACGACTGCCAAAGATCTCCAAATAACAGCCGGGACCAACAGCTTAACGTGCTTTCCGAAGCACGGAGGAAACTCGGTATGTTAAAATGGTCACCCATCCACAGACCAACCTCGGCAAGCGTTGCTTAACCTTGAAGATCGACCTGTGCGGCTGTTATTATTTAGCCACGAGCTCCTCCTCTATTTGGATGGGATACATTATATACAATATAATATATCGAGAAATTATAATCTAATCAAGATTTATTACAATCTTACGGAGTCTGCCATTTTCAGTTGGCATTTACATGGTTATTTTTAAAATACTAACAACCTTTTAGGGAGTGACATTACACATGATTATATACAACTTTTACTGTGAGGCTAACCGTAAAAACTTAAAAAAAAATATACCAGCTACACAAATGTATACATAAACATACTACATAAATGTATGGAGGCAGCCAATTTTTTCTGATTTCGGGTTTGGTCCCAAAGTAAAAGTTGTTTATAATCATGTGTACTATCACTCCCAAAAAGGTAAATAACCCTGTATAATTAACTTCTTGTTAGCAACTTATTATACTCTGGTTTGCACAAGTGATCCTAAACACCGCAAGTCATCTAACAGCGCGCCTTTATTATATCACTAGGGAATAAACATAATAGTTTCCAGAACCCCGAACCTAGGTCCTTTCTTATTTTCTCAATAAAAAAATGTGTAATGTTAGTATGTACTTTGAACGTACACATAGCAATGGAAACATCAAATGACTCTTCCCGCTCTTGGTGTCTCTGAGTATCAGACTCTTACTGAATAAAACCTTGCTCCTAATGCCCTTTGCGTTATGCCGCAGTGACTCTTTCGAACACAATCCGCATCCCTGGGTACCTACAAGCCTGGGACTTTATATTGAGAAAATAAGTAAGGTCTGGGGTTCCTATTTCTTTTTTTTTCTTTTTATTATTTATTTGTATATATGCAGGTATTTTTTTTTTTCTTTTACTTGTTTAATCCACATACGTTGTCAATACTTGCTTAAGTGTGTATTTTGTTTTAGTGTCATAGTGTGCTAGCTAACAAGTGATAAATAATATATTTTTTTTGTGTCATGTAAATTTTAGAAGGAATTTTGAATTACTTTGCATACTAATTATTGTAAAATTCTAGTTCCTAAAACGTAACAGACAGTTGTGTTGCTGGGGAGTTTGTTGGCCACTTCTTCTCCACAGCTAAAACACTAGGAAGTGGTGACGGGCGGGCGTTTTGGGGGACTGTCTTTTGTAAAACTTAACGTTAGCCTAATTTGAATAAAAATGACTTCTGAATTTTGAAACTTTTTGAATTTTGGGTCTCTGGGATCTTGGACTATTAGTTAACTTATTGAACTTTAATACAGATTTTACCAACAATCGACACCTATCATGAAGAGTTAGTTTTAGTTATGCCGCCGGCAACATCGGTGGTGCACCCGGAATAGGGAATATGCACAAAAAAAAAATATTATCTAAACACTTTATCTAAAAATATACAAAAATATATTACTAGCAGTGGAAACAGAATCAAAATTGCTCGAAAAACAAACGAGATATAATTATCTTAAACAAATATATCTGTCCCTCTCGCGAAAACGCTGTTTTCTATGGTAGATGTATAGACGTCACGTTTACGTGACGTCAAATTCCATGTCGGACTTCTCGTTCTAAAAGTAATCTTTGAAGCGTTATAACTTCATCGCTGATGAAGATATTTAAAAAATATTTTCTAGAGTGTTTACTGGAGCTTATAAGTAATTCATTTTATAAATAAAAAAATCGCGTGCATATTCCCTATTGCAAATGCCCAACGCCTTCTGCCAGCTATAGGATTTGCAATACTGGGAGGAGCACCATATTGCTCTTCCAAACCTAAAGTACAGTCATTGCAAATGAGATTTTATAAGCTTTAAAATAGAATTCAAATCATAGTGTTTTTGTTGTTACTGTAACACTTTAGTATGGGTATGTAACCTACATTTTTAAAATCTGTCTTATATTGTTGTTTTAATCGGTCGTAGATAAAACTTAGTAGGGAGTTATAATTATGACGTACCGCTTTTCTCTTCTCAGCGACCTCTATCGGCCCGCCCTGGACCGGCACGGAGGCACGACCGCGGAACAACTCCATCACCTTCGCCATGGCACTGGGACGACGGCTCGACGATGCAGTTATTGTGTGGTAATACTGTGGAGCAAATTAGAAATCACTAGCTGACCCACGCAACTTCGACTGCGCCATTAATGCTCGGCTCCTTTTAATCTTAGCGTGATGATATGGATATCCTTCCTCTATACATGGGCTATCTAATACTGAAAGATTATTTCAAATCGGACCAGTAGTTCCTGAGATTACCCCCTACATACAAACTTACAAACAAATGTACCTCTTTATAATATTAGTATAGATAGATTCATCAATCAATAAATATAAAATTCTCCCGTTCTGACTGATTCGAGTCACTGAGTAACAGACAGACAACGCACAGCCGAAACTACTGGTGATATATATATATAGATATATAATGGTAGATAACTGAAATTTGGCATGATGTTTCTCTTCCCTACACTCCGTAGGGGAACACTAAGGGAGAATTTCCCGGAATTCCTATGGGAACAGGAAAAAACGGGATATGTCGCGGGCAAAAGCTAGTAAAATATATACTGTACCCCTAGCACAAGTTTCTTGCGAAATAGTAACGTTATCGTGACGTTTTTACCAGACCTTTACGCACTCGCTACAGCGAGATGGTGTTTTGGTAGCACGAGTTCTAATAAACGTCTAGCGTCTACTCGATAGTAATAATTGAACTATGGTTAATTTAGGCAGAGAACCCAATAGCGATTGGAACGATTTGAACTGAATGGTGCGTTCTGAAAATGAACACAAAAAATCGGTAATTCTATTTTGAACAATTAAGAGCCTGGAAATAGTATCAATTAAAAAAGTATTTTATTTTATACATATGTTAAAACATATTTATCATTTTTATAAATTCTTTTATTCATTAACTGTTGATATTTTCAGTTTATTGATGTCGTGATTTATGAAAAATTATTTGGTTTTGATCGGTTCCGCATGTGACGTTTGACACCTTTCATTTCACGTTTGACGGTTTCCTTCAAATTACAAAAAATATAAAACCGTTAGCACACTGATGCAAACGCGTGTAGCTGTAAATTATTTGCGATACACGACAACTTTTCACGTGCACCTGAATAGGTGCCTACGTCCTTTGGACCGTGATTGTTATATCGGTTAAATGAAAAGTACAAAGTATAAAATAAAAAACTAAAAAACTCTTAAGGGGCCACTCATCATTACCGGGAAAAACATCGACCCACTGCTGATTTATGTGCGCATTACTCGACATAATGTACTGAACAGCTGATTTTTTCGCGTATTCGGGTTTGTTATATATATCTATTTATATTTAGATATGAATGTAGTATATTTACGTGTATTATTTGTACTCTGGTCCCTGGACCTTCTACGCTGATCTCTCTTTATCACTCAAAGGCTTGCTGAAGAAAACTCGACTTTGAGTTACGCTCGCCTTTGTAGTTGAACTTTATTATTTGGCTTTATCTAATACTTATAAGCTGTTTTAGTGTACAACAAAGAATTAAGAGTTTAAACCATGGTAAAAGTTGTTCATAATGATGAGTACAATGACCTCTTGAGATGTTTTGTGTTTATTCTGTAACACTTTGTATATCTACATTATTGTTCGCTAACATTTTCTACTTAATCATTCGGTTAGTCGTAATAACAATTACATGCATACTTTGCGATGGTTTTTTCATATTTTGCAAGATTAAGGCCGTACCCTGACCAAATAACCTTGAGCATTTCTTCCCACAATACAATAAGAGCGCAAGAGATACAATAGCGAATACGCTCAGAATGTTGAATAAAATCGTTATAAAATCTAATTTTGGTCGTTTGAAAAAAATACTTCTACCAAAATGTTCATAATTAAATTGCCTATCCATTAGTGTAAGTACAAAATCAAAATAATCGTTAGTTTTCGAGAAGATGCATGTTTTCAGTATTTTTTTCTCATTTCTGTGGTTTCGTTGTGATGATATTACTTAAACATTATACTTAGTATTAAAAAATAAAATCTACCACTTTGAAGCCAAGATTATGTAGAAATGTAATGTATTTTTTATTAGTTGATATTTCTTTTGGATAAAGAGTAGATAGCTCCAAAAAACTGCATAAAAAATAGATAGCGTTGCGTTTTGCTCGGGGACGCGCCTTAAGTCACTTTTTATATGTTTAATACCGCGGGTTGTAAATGTCGCTCGCACTGCGTTGCGTGGTGGTGTGTGTTGACCCTAAATAGTAAATGTCTATTGTTGTTTGTTGTCATTTCAAATAAAAATTGTGATTTACCACCTTTTATAAGAAAATGTGCACTGTACAGTTCTGAGATGTTTTAATTAACAAAGTCAGCAAGAATAAGTTTTATTCAAATCGTCCTCAGGGAAAACTTCAAAGAAAAGTAAGCATATTTGTAATTTTTTATAATCTAGGTACTCTTATATTACACAGATTCATACAACGATGTAAAATGTTTCTATTATGCTAAGTCTCATGTAGTAAGACTTAAGAGTATTGCCTTGCTTAGCACTCAGAATGAGGCTTCAGGCTGTTAGTAAGAAATTCCTTGTTGCAATGTCCAATGATCTGCCTAGCCTTTTCCCAACAATATTGGGGTCGTCCTCTAGTCAGACCGAATACCAGTACCTATATTACGCGGAATGACTGCCTATCTGGCCTTCACAATCAACCCAGTCCAACTCTATAAACACTAATAAAATCAACAACATTTTTTCAGTGTCAAAATCTTTGAATTATTTTTCTTACATATCAACTTCTTTTATCTACAGGAGAAGGCAAGTAAAATATTCCAGATTCTAGCCAAGAGCCTTTGTCGACACCGCAACAGTGTAAGCCGGCATTGCCACCAAGAGCAGACAAACCATTCCAATCGCTTACATAACCGTCTAATAGTATGGGACTGAGTTTCTTCAAAGACTACGATAACAGCAGACTCAACAAAGAGATTTTGGAAAACTTTTGGAACTTATGTAATGTTGCAAATTCACAGATTACTTGGAATATACTGCCGATACTGCCATTTTAATCAGCATGATGAAGTGGAAGTTGGCCGGCCATGTCTGTAGACGGACGGATGGAGCATACATAATGTTAGAGTGGAGACTGCGTGTGGGCAAACGTAGTGTGAGACGCCCTGCGGCACGAGGGACCGATGTTTAAAGATGGTGGCTAGCAGCCGATGGATGCAGACTGCTCAGGGCCTGAATGGTTGGCTCTCTTTGGGGGAGGCTTACGTTCAGCAGTGGACGGCAATTGGCTAATATGATGATGATGACTGCCATTTTAATTATGTAAGATCCGTGTACCTACATTTAACTCATTATGAAATATAAAACGTGTTGTTTAAATCTAAATAATATTTTTTTCATCCATCCATATTATATGTATACAGAGTGATTGGTAATTGCACAGTTGAAACGGTTTTTGTCCAGTCCAGATAACTTGGTGACCAAATTGGGTTTTCATTTTCGAGTGATCGATTTCTAGATCACAAAAGATAAGTTTCAAGAACTTTTCATACTTTTTTCTTCACGCAATTTATCTCCATACTTATGAAGAGGAGATTTCTCTCAATCAGCAACTTTTGATCGTTAGGTAGACTTCAAAAAACCTTAAAAGTTCTCGCTCGAAAACAACGCCGGACGCCAAGTTGCTGATTCAAAATCGTTGTATTACACTAGAACATCCCATTCGAAGGAAAGCACTGAATTACCAATCAACCTGTAAATAATATCTAACCTAAAATATCACAGCTAGGACCACAAAGTTTCTACTATTGCTTGGCTACAGCCTTCTTCTGTGATAGGGATTCGGCCGCAATAGGGAAGATTTATATATAATATTTATCAATATTGTCTGACAAAAATGTTAAAAAGTATAAAGGCCCTTCCTTTATACTTTTTTGTACGTGCAATGTTTTTATTCCGTTTACCAATATTTCGAATTAAAAGTAACGTGAAATGGAACGTGTTTTAATACACCAATCAGCGTCTACTGACGTCACACCTGTTAATTTTTAGTCCAAGATACCATGGTTCCCAGACGTTACTTATTTTCGCAGTAACAAAATGATTTGAGAAGAGTTGTGTAATGACAACGTACGCGTACATATCTGCATTCAGTTTCGTTTTTTAATGATTTAGGTATAAGACATATTTCAAAAGTCTAGGAGGTAGTTTTGCATTCTCCCAAACCCTGGTAGACTTTAGTTTTTATTTATTACATTGTTTTTATTTTATTGTTCGGGTATCTACGAAGCGATATTAGGGAAACGTCAATGTACTTTATTGCAAGTTTATCTGGAACCTACCATAATCTGCTAATGCCCAAACTGTGGAAAATTATCAACGCAGAGTTATGTGATGCGATTGGCTGTTGAGAATTCATTCAACCAATGATAAAAAACAAAGATAAATTCAGAGGTCATTTTCTACGCCTACCATACATTGTATTCGAATGCTATTCTATCCCACACATTTTGTTACTGAGAAAATAAGTTGGGTTTGGTATCACCGGGATCTTGCTCTATGACTTTGATTTGATCAATGACAGGCAGGAGTGACGTCATCGGCAGTTTACGCGCGAAAATATCAACTGTCCCATTAGAACCGAAATTTTTTGGCAATAAATTAAAGCCTTTCTATTCTAGACGAATTTCTTTGAAATGAAAGCAAAAATGAAATTATTGCATGTTATAGGTATCCATCACGCGGGCACATTGAAGGTTAGCTGGATTTCAAAATATCTCCGAGATTTTCTTCTATGATATAAGTATCCTCATGATGTGCCATTTTCTCTCACTGTTTTGAGAAAAGCAATGATAAAATAAATAACACAGTGTTTTGGTTCGTAACAACGACCTTTGTTAGTACACGAGCCTAGTCGGGGCCGTTTACTGCATTACCAATACTGTAATTTTATTTACAACTACTATTCGTCTTTCCCCGCTGCTTCGCTCATGAGGCTGTCTCACAAAAACTGTGCGTTTTCAGTCATACAGGAGCATATCTTTTGAGCAATTAAAAAAATGCTTGGAAGCTTGTAAGTGTGCATCCTGAATAGGATGAAGCGATACTTCAGGCAAGGACAGTTTTAGACCCTAAACAAAGCACAAGTCCGATCCTGCATGGAGTTTTGCAGCCACCTTTGGGATGGTTCAGCTAAGAGACTTATGGGCGACGAAAAACTGGTGGATGCCAAGCTACACAGCTTGGCTCATTGCCGCAAGGTTGCCTACTTGTCGGTCTTCTACGGATTGTACTTCTGTGAGTGTGCTCAAGAACTCCACGACCTCATCCCATCGGCCCCCCTCTACCATCGGACATCCAGACGGACTGCATTACCATCCCTACCTTGTTGCTGTTCCACCAATTCGCGCTAAGCGTTTCCAAACGTCTTTTATAATGCGCACAGCAAAGGAGTGGAACTATGTGCCTACGTCTGTGTTTCCGAACGCTTAAAACCCTAATCTTAAGTTAGAGTGTACACAGGCTCCTTCTGGGTAAGCTCGCTCCATCTCTGACCAACTCTCTCCACTATGTTTCTGTCATCTTTGACCAACACTAGAGTGAAGAGCAAACCCATCACAAATTAAAATAATCGGACCCTTCGATCGCGTGGAATAGTGATCGAAGATCGGACCTGACTTCAAGAGATTACCTTTGCAAATTCTTAAACAAACAGTTTGAACTTTTCTTTTACTAGTGATAGGCGCCATACGTTTGACCACTATCTCACCTGATTTTAAGCGATGATGCGGTCTAAGGTAGAGCACGCTTGCCTAGAAGTAACCTATTCACTCTTGCCAAAGTCTCCCAGGTTGTAGCTATCAGGAAACACAGACGCCGGCTGGGAATTCCACTCCTTAGCTGTACGCACAATGAATGTATTCCCAAAACGTTTTGTACGTATAGGTGGGATGTCCACCATGTACTGATGGCGCATCGCCATACGTCTTGTGGTCCGATGGTGGAATTGGCGGGATTAAATTATGTAATTCCGTCGCACACTCCCCAAAATGTAACCGATAGAAAACCGATAAGCCAGCAACTCGGCGTCGATGCTCAATACTTTGGAGCTTCGATTCGACCAACTATGCAACGTTCATTATTAGACAAATTCGAAAAAAAAACATGTTATTATTATTACTGTTTATTATTATTATTATTTAGGTTTCATTAAAGTATTACATTAAGAAATGGGTTGAACCACAGAAATATAAAATCCATGGGTTGAACATTTACTTTCTTTTACTCCAAAAGGGGGCTACCCGCCCCTTGCAAGCCATGTTTTTTTCAAAGAATTAGTGCCCCTCACAGTGCGCTAGCAGTACGGTGTAAGGACACTGGTAAGATGGAGGTTTCTATGGAAGGTCTTCACAATAAACCAATGGTCACACTGCGAAGGTGTTCCATTTTATATTTGTCGTGCTTCTCTGCTTCTCTCCTTTAAACATCGGTCTTTTGCCATCATCGACAGGCTTGTAACTTGTAACGTGGCATATGATTATAGTTCTTGCCATTTAAAGAGGTAGGTACTGCATTCATCACAAACCTGCTAAAGAATATGTTATGTATTATGAAATTTGAAGTCTTATATTGTTGTGAAAGGGTATCAGGTACAATGTATTTAGTTGCTGAGGGATGGAAAAAGATCCGGGTGCCTAGTACCTACATAATATGCTCAGTGGGGTTTGTTCCAAGTTCTATATAACATTACAACTTTGCGTTGGTATGTTTCCGTTGTAAAGCATGATAGAGCACAAATGAATAAGCTGCACACACGTTCATTATATTACGTAGGTACCTTAAGCAGTTATTTGTAACGCCTGTCGCGATACTGCGTGGTTGGAACTTCAACTGATTTGGAGCTCCAGGACAACGTGGAGTTGCTGTGAAAACGCACGGAGACGAACTCGACGCACGGAGACGAACGGCACCGGGCCGCTCTGTGTGTTTCGCATGAATAAAACTAATAATAATGTTTTTTATGAGAAATTATTACGTGTGTTTACAAGGAAAATGAAATAAAATTTTACCTCATTTTACACCTTCTCCTAGCGTCTTTATGTATACAGGAGATCGGATGGTAAATAGGCAGCATGGCCTTCCTCTTGTTTTCATGATAAAATTGCAAATTCTTGTATTTATTCCAAAATAAACACGGATAATTGTTTGACATAACCTGTCTCACCGAGAAAATGTCAGTGAGACAGTTTTTTACGTGCGTACGTCCCAGCTAGCGACAAAGTCGATACTACACAACTCGTGCTACCATGGTGCGACCGATTTCCATACATTTGGTTCATTTACGCAACGTTAAAACGTAAACTCGATACGAAGATAAATGTCAGAAACTTGTGCTACCGATTAGTTTAGTTCCAAATACGGACACATGGCGCTGATCAATTTTGCATACAAAATTTGACACAAGCGATACGTTTACGCTGTCGATGCAATTACGCAGAAACTCGTGCTTAGCCCTCTGTTCGTTTTTGTTCCAGCGAAAACTTGGGTATGGGTAGGTTACATAACACTTTTATGTGGGCTAGGAGTAAAAGCAGGGTGTAAAGTCCCGTAAAACTACATTGAATTGAATTGAAAAAAGAGGATCGTCCGACCAGATAGGTTATGTCTGGCGTCTAGTAATAATACATGGCAAACTAATGGAAAAAGCACGTTTATAAACCATTGCTAATTTTAAATACTGTTTTATGAAATTTTGAAATTCAAATTCTCCATAGACAATTTTGAAAACAGAATCTACAAATTAGTATTTAAGCTTAACAATGATTAAAGTTTTGCTGAAGAATTTCGAGTAGTTTTAAGTTTGATTTAGCACTTGAAAAGTACATCACATGTGTCCTAACAAATTGGCCATGGCGACCTTGTTCGAACGAAAAGAAATAGATTGACAGCCATTGTGTTAACCCATATTTCTTTCAATTGACACCCATAACTAACAGGAAACGATCATCAATTGGTATGCCACAATGTATTTAATACAGCTATGAAGGCAACTTTGTACATAATTTATTATTAGCACTACTGTATCTAAACTACTAAACCAATAAAAAAAGAGGTAGCAATGTTTTTTTGTAGATGGTAATCCCAAGAAGTACTGATCTGATAACGTAAATTATTTCGCTAATGTGAAATACGTGTGTCTGAGTGTCATCGACCACTTTGTATCTTGATAAGTACAGGGTTGAGATAGGCCACCGGAACAAGGTCGCGGTAAAAAGCTACCCGAACTAAGCATTTTATTCCTGCCCAATGGCATCCAATTTAGACCATAAATACCACCAATAAATTTGGTGTACAATAAAGTGTATATAAATAAATAAAATAAATAAAGATGGATACTTCGAAAATTCGAGTGATTTTTAAATACGAGTTCCGACGCGGATCTAACGAAGCAGAAACAGCTCGCAATATCAATGTTGCGTTTGGAGAGGGGATTGCTAATGAACGCACCGTGCGATTTTAGTTAAAACGCTTTCGTGATGAAAACTTTGATTTGAAGAACGAACCACGTGGAAGACCGCCCACACAGGGGAATAACAATGAATTGAAAGAGATGGTGGAAGCCGATCCGAGCCAAACTACCCAGGAATTAGCGGCATGGTTTAACGTTACTTTACCAACAATATGCGTCAAATCAATCAAATAAAAATATATGAAAAATGGGTACCTCTTGATTTGACTGATCTGCAGAAAGAAACGCGTGGTTAAACTTTTGTTGCCTTTTTGAATCGATACAGAAATGAAGGAATATTGGATCGAATTGTGACATGTGATGAAAAGTGGATTATTTGCGATAACCGTAAGCGAAAAATGCAATGGCTGACCACAGGTCAAACGCCGCAACAGTGTCCTAAAGCAAAGCTTACCAATAAAAAGGTAATGGTAACTGTTTGGTGGTCTCAGCATGGTGTTATTCACTATAGCTTTCTGCGACCTGGTCAAGCAATAACGGCAGATGTCTACTGTGCCGAACTCCGAACAATGATAGCAAAACCCAGCAGTGAAACAGCCCCGACTTATGAATCGATCTTCACCATTATTGCTCCATGATAACGAGACCTCATACAGCACGAGAAACCGTTTTAACTCTACAGGAACTGCAATTAGAAACCATTCGTCACTCTCCGTATTCGCCAGACCTTGCTCCAACGGACTACCATTTTTTTTCGTGATTTGAACAATTTTCTACGTGATAAAAAGTTTTCTTCTCAGGAGGCAGTACAAAATGCTTTCACACAGTTTGTGGAATCTAGATCACCAGAGTTCTATCGCAAAGGCATAAATGACCTTCCTATTAGATGGCAGCTATATGTATATAGATGACTAGCTGACCCGTGCAACGTCGTCTGCGTAACATTTTTCATTACTGCTCCGCTCTTATTGGGCTTAGCGTGATGATATATAGCCTATAGCCTTCTTCGATAAATGGGCTATCTAACACTGAAATAATTTTTCAAATCGGACCAGTAGTTCCTGAGATTAGCGGGTTCAACCAAACAAACAAACAAACAAACAAACTCTTCTGCTTTATAATATTAGTATAGATAATGGTAATTATTTTGATTAAATAAATATGATAAATTAAAAAAAATACAATTTCAATTTTTCAGTACAAATCGGCAATTTCATACTTTAACCTCTAATATTATTCTCTATATTATTCCAGATAACGCGTTACACGCGCATATACTTGACGCAACAAGGCACTTCTACATCCGCGTTGCTATGCAATACAAAAACGAGACAACGCCTTGTACTTGTAATAATAAAGTTGAAGCCCACGAAAAACACCCTTAACTGTATAATTCTTAAGGTAGACAATCAAGAAACTACAAATGATTTGATTATGCTTTTAACATCACTGCTGACGCCGTGGATAATTAATTGAATGTTGCTTACCCTCGTGTGACTACCAGGATGTGGATGCGCTGACCCGTCCCTAGCCTTCAGTACCGGCTTGGTCGCCGCCGGTTCCACCTTCGGCGCCTCCAGTTTGGTAGGATCTTTGGTAGTTGTGTTTGATTTGGTCATGTTCTGAAATCATGGAGAACACGTTGGATTTTGATAAAAATATTTTGCGTGTAAGGAGAAAGCTGACATTATTTTATATCTGGCTAGCTGTCCCCGGCCTCGCTTCCGTCAACTGCAACTATCTTATTTTTTTTCTTTCATTAGTCATCATCATCGTCAGAAAAAAAGGAATGAGCTAAATAGGCTTGTGTCCTGAAAAAATCTAATTAGTCCGTCAGTTAGACTATCAAAAAATATTTGACCAGTGTTTTTTCTTTTGTTACGGGAACCAAAATTGACGAAGTTGCGACGCTTTTAAAATTATCAATACGTTACACCTTCGCATAATTTTTAGGGAGTCGTGACGTCATGAGCCCCCACTCCCGAGTTTTGATGCGTTTTATCTTTGTCAATATTCATTGATTTACAAAAACAAAAAATACGTGTCCATTATTTTTCAATACTCTAACTGACGGACTAAATAGTTTTGCAATTTGTGAATGATGGAATCTAGCCTATTGGCCCAGCCGGTCAAGCGTGATGCCGTGATCAAGGGAAATAGGGATAAATCTTAATATATAATAATCTCGTGTCTCAGTGTTTGTTTTCGAACTCCATCGAAACGGCTTGAACGATTGTTATGAAATTATTTGGAAATATTTGGTATGTCTGAGAATAGGTCGTAGGCTTTTTTTATGTGGCAAAACAACGTTTGCCCGGTCTGCTAGTTTTTATATACCTAAAAGAGTAGAAACCGAGTTTTACGAATATGTTTTCTCTCACGTTTGGTACTTAAAATTAGTGTTACAATTTTCGTGTATTATGAAAATATGTTCAATGTATCTATGACTCTATGACTATCAGCCTTACTAAATTTCATACCCTATTCAAATCCTTAAGGTGGAAGCGCCAGGGTAGCCCACGAAATTCAAATATTTTGTTGTTTTATTTTCAATTTGCCGGTCAGTGTGAAGCTGTATGTTAAATAAAATACGATTGTCGATGCGATGATGTCCGGCGAGCGAAATAATGCCTAAATTTTGATTGTTTTTTCTTCTTGGCGAAAACTGATAAAGAAATAATACAATATGGTTTCAACATTTACTTCAAAATAAAAAGCTCTATCTATTGATATAACTTTTAGATATATTCGTGATAAAATCTCTTAGCAGTACACGTTTAAAATTGTAATTTAGTGTCATGTTTGATAAAAAAAAGGATCGAGCCAATCATTCTAAATCGCGTTTCTATCTTTACGATTTACTTGAGGGTATGTTCAATTTTTATGTAATGATTTTTATTTATTAAAAAACTCATAATAAATTAGATTTTCAGACGTTCAAAAATCTGAAAAAGTACTGCAACCCCGCCCTAATTATAAGGACGCAAAAACCCAGTACATTTTGACTACCCAACACTTACCGCTTGTGAGAACTACACCGATCCAGTGATTGTAATGATACTATTCAATACAAAAACACTGTTCAAAGCAGTGTCATTCACATAACTATTGTATTGATAACCGTGTTTTAATTGAGTAGGTACCGTGCAATCAGTAAGTACTTAATGTACTTCAAATAGATTTTATTGAGGTGACATCATTGTTGACCAATAGCGAGAAAAACAGTTATGTGTAAATTGTCTTGACTTGCGACATCAGGAATATTAGGAATCTAGCTGACCCGCGCAACTTCGTCTGCGTCACATTTTCCATTACTGCTCCGCTCCTATTTGTCTTAGCGTGATGACATATAGCCTATAACCTTCCTCGATAAATGGGCTATCTAACACTGAAATAATTTTTCAAATCGGACCAGCAGTTCCTGAGATTAGCGCGTTCAACCAAACAAACAAACTCTTCTGCTTTATAATATTAGTATAAAAGCAGTTTTTATTATTCTTCTCCAGACGAACAAAATTGTCTGGGCCCTTTGCTGGCATTAGAAAACAATTGTCTGAGCTCTTCACTCTTGGATATGTCGCATCGCGATTTGTTTGGAAATGGTATTCCTTTCGCCCACTAAAACATAAGACTTCGGAATATGAGCGAAGTTATGGGCTCAACTCTGCCAACTCTTTGGGAAATACTAGCGTTCATGTCATGTGTACTTTTAGTAATAAGAAATGGTAACTGACCGACATAGCACTCATGACTTGCTGCATGATAGACGGTTGCTTCTTGACGTCTCCGCGCGGCTTCGGCTTGATGATGTCGAATAGCGCGGGCCTTCGACTCACGCCGGTGGTTCCTAGAAAGTACAATATAGAATTTGAAGTATGTACCGATTAGAATTAACTAGCTGACCCGCGCAACTTCGTCTGCGTCACATTTTCTATTAATGCTCGGCTCCTTTTAGTCTTAGCGTGATTATATGCATGTGATGATATGCCTATATCCTTCCTCGATACATGGGCTATCTAATACCAAAATAATTTTTCAAATCGGACCAGTAGTTCCTGAGATTACCCCCTACATACAAACTTACAAACAAATTTTACCTCTTTATAATATTAGTATAGAAGTATAGATTAGGATAGTGTCCCGACACGGCTCCGCCCGGATGTACCTTTTTTTTTTCAAAATTTTCTTTCATGCAAACCTCGCCCTTACAATTATGAACACAACTATAAAATAATTATCTAATTTGGACCAATCGCTACAGAGTTATGCGCGTACATACATTTCGGCAATTCATTTTTATATAAATAGATTACAATCAAATATAACTAATCAAATATGTCAGTAAGGTTAGTAGTATAACGTAGCTTTCTACTGGCGAAAGAAGTTTCAAAATCGGTATAGTAGTTCCACAGAATACCTACTTCCTACAAACGAACTCACAAACTTACACATTTACCCAATCTATACTAATATTATAAAGCAGAAGAGTTTGTTTGTTTGTTTGTTTGGTTGAACGCGCTAATCTCAGGAACTACTGGACCGATTTAAAAAATTATTTCAGTGTTAGATAGCCCATTTATTGAGGAAGGCTATAGGCTATACATCATCACGCTAAGACCAACAGGAGCGGAACAGTAATGAAAAATGTTACGCAGACGACGTTGCACGGGTCAGCTAGTGATATATAAAACTATAGATACGTTGTCCGCACTCTAAAATGACAACATGAAATGAAGCCAATTGGCCACATCGCGCTTAGTTACGCACTAACCTGTCGCGCGACACTACGTTTGTTTTGATGTCAATTTGACTCTTACTTATCCTGTGACGTAACTGAAGATGTATAATGGATGGTTTCCGCAACTCCACGACTAAGCGCGTATTGTATATGTATGTATATGTAGGTGGGACAAATGTGTCATTCGATCCACCCCAGCTCCCCGAGGAAGGCCAGCAACGCCTTGGTGTTACCAACTATTTCACAGAGGGTACCTGGGTTACCGAAGTACTTGGCCCTGTAATCCGCGACTACCGGGCAGTTTAGAAGCAGATGTGCTGCTGTCTCATCCTCCTCCATACAGGCTCTGCACAGTGGGCACTCCGCCGTACGGTGACATATTTTCTTTCCCTTTCTTCATGCGTATTAGTAGCTATCTAGTATTTTCGCCGTTTTTAAGCGCCGCGATGTTGGTTTATGACGTGTCTATATATAATACGTCATTGCATTTACCTGTTTATAATATTGGTGTAGGAAAATAATTAAAGTGTTGAGTTACCGTGTATAGTCTGTTGGTACATAGGATGTGCTTGGCCGTCATCGCTCGACGTTCGGCGCCTTCGTTCTCCCACCGATTGCGTGCTACGGGTGATGGCTGCATCCAGGCGTTGCTCTGAAATGTACACAATAGGCTAGATTCCATCATCCACAAATTGCAAAACTGTTTAGTCCGTCAGTTAGAGTACTGAAAAATAATGGACACGATTTTTTTTTTGTTTTTGTATATTAATGAATATTGACAAAGATAAAACGCATCAAAACTCGGGAGTGGGGGGCTCGTGACGTCACTACCCGCTAAAAATTATGCCACGACGTGACATATTGAGAATTTTAAAATTTTCGTAACTTCGTCAATTTTGGTTCCCGTAACAAAAGAAAAAATACGGGTCAAATGTTTTTTGATAATCCAACTGACGGACTTATTAGAATTTTTCAGTAAACAAGCCTATTCATTGATAAAATAATTCCCTTGGTCGCGTCATCACTTAAAAATAAGTTCGAAAATAGGTGCTGCCTTCTTTCTCCGTACAAGTATGAAATATAAGTTAAAGTTGCGATTTACGATTTATGACGTATTAAAAAAAACTACTAATTAGATCTCGTTGAAACCAATTTTCGCTGGTAGCTTACATCCATATATTTTTTTTTAGTTTTATCATTCTCTCATTTTAGAAGTTACAGGAGGGACACATTTTACCACTTTGGAAGTGTCTCTCGGGCAAACAATTCAGTTTAGAAAAAAATGATATTAGAAACCTCGATATCATTTTCGAAGACCTATCCATAGATACCCCACACATATGGGTTTGATGAAAAAAAAAATGAGTTTCAGTTCTAAGTATGGGGACCCCTATGTTCTTTTTTCCTATTTTTGTGTGAAAATCTTAATGCGGTTCACAGAATACATCTACTTACCAAGTTTGAACAGCATAGTTCTTATAGTTTCGGAGAAAAGTAGCTGTGACATACGGACAGACGGACAGGCGGACAGACAGACAGACAGACAGACAGATAGACAGACAGACATGACGAATCTATAAGGGTTCTGTTTTTTGCCATTTGGCTACGGAACCCTAAAAAGGAATCAAAAAATTGTCTCTTAACGTAATTATACTATTGTGCAACGTATCGTTATTATGTAATGAACCTACGGTCAAGGTAAATAGCCAGGAAAAAAACAAAATCAGCATGATTCAGCACAATACCAATCGAGCATTAGCCTTTCTCTTAGAATCGAGCGTTCGATCGGTAATTTTCAAAGCTTTGCCGAGAATTTGCAGCTAGGGGCAGACCGTATGGCACTTGTCTCACCGCTGACGATCAGCGAGAAGCGAGTAAAGCTTGAAAATCGAAACGAGTTTGGGAGCAGCGAGTAGCGAGGGTGTAATTTCGATAGGTTTGTCGCTCGACTATAAGCAGTGCTCTTCGCAACGGGCTATTTCTCGCACCACTCGCTCCGCCCGCACTATAGCTAGAAATTACCGGGTCTCTCGGCGTGAGTTCTGACCGCCAAGCGAGTGTCGCTGAGCTAGTACTATCTTTGATGGCTCTTTTCGCTGCGATCAACTAGTGTTGAGAGTTCTCGCCGGCAGTGTGGACAGCCAGCTATCTCATCGAGAAAATAGTCAATAGCCATTATGTTCCCAAGAATCAGTTTTTTCTTTTCTAAGCAATGGTTCCCCCTCACGATGATTTCCATCACCGTTTTGAGAGGATCTCGGAAAACCTAATAACATAATGAAGTCATCATTTTACATTATGCAATGTATTTCTAGGTTGTGACGATAGTGACGATACAAGTGACTGTACTGAGAACCACCTATGTGAAGTGATTTGTGAGATCTTGGTGGATGTTATGGGATAAGGATGGTTTAATTTTTTGTGTGACTACGGTCACACAAAAAATTTCGGGAATAAAATGTACCGCTGGGGTTCAGGAATAGGGAATATGCATGCAATTTTTTTATTTGCAAAATAAAATACTTATTAGCTCTAGTAAACAATCATAAAATTATTTTTTAAATACCTTCATCATTTTATCTACACTAATATTAAAAAGAGGAAAACTTTGTTTGTTTGATTGTAATGAATAGGCTCAAAAACTACTGGACCGATTTTAAAAATTCTTTCACCATTCGATAAGCTACATTATCCACGAGTAACATAGGCTATATTTTATTTTGGAAAAAAATAGGGTTCCGTAAGATTTTTGGGTTTTTCGGACACAAGGTGTAAAAATCAACCAGAAAAGTTACTTATTTTGCGTACACTGCCTAAACTATAAAAGATAGAACCATACATTGTTCTAATTAATTGTAGATCTTATAAATATCTACAAAAAAGTCCGCGACACACTATACCTATCTATGTCGAGTGAGGCACAACAACCATTTTTTTTATTAAAAAATCTTGATTTTTTTTTTACTACATTTAAACGCGTTTATTTTACTCATGCTATTAATCCTTATCAAAATAAACTACTTCATCACTAAGTACAGTTTATGTAGATAATATTAGGTCTTTGAATGATTAAAATCGGACGTTTGGTTTTGAAGTTATGGGGAAATTAAAATATTACGATTTCTGCTGCACGGCCCGTTGCGAAGTGGACGTCACCAAGGCGGCTTGCGCGTGCGCGAGGGAGGTTAGATCTATGAGTAAGGTAATACCACAGTATAAATATGGACAGTACGGAAACTAAGCCTATTTGAGAATATAAATACCTACGCTCCATTGAAGCAATAGGGTTGTCACTTTTAATAGTTTTAATGTTTTTGTTTGTTTTATTTTTTTTTAATTTTTGTTCTGTAGTGATCAATCAATCGAATTTGAATAACTAGCTTACAAGTACGATTTAAATAGGTAATCTCATGGCGTTGGTTAATCTCGACAAAAGACGATAGTTTAAACACGGAAAATAATTTAATATTAACACACAACAACTTGTAGCACTAACTTTGTCATTACGGCGTAACCTTTTACAAGTTTTGGCGGGAGCGTACGCAAGCCGCTGTTGGACGAAAACGTTTCGGGCGCTCGGTACCTTTGCAGCCGCCATCTTGGTGTCCCGTTTTGACAGCACTATCGGCTTCAACACCCTCGAAAACCATGGAAACGACACCCATGACGAAAAAATTGGTACCTATTGCAGCCGCCATCTTGGATTCACGTTTTGACATCACTATCGGCTTCAACACCCTCGAAAACATTGAAAACGACACCCATGACGAAAAAATTGATACCTTTGCAGCCGCCATCTTGGATTCACTATTTGACATGACTATCGGCTTCAACACCCTCGAAAACCATGGAAACGACACCCATGACGAAAAAATTGGTATTTATTGCAGCCGCCATCTTGGATTCACGTTTTGACATAACTATCGGCTTCAACACCCTCGAAAACCTTGCAAACGACACCCATGACGAAAAAATTGATACCTATTGCACACGCCATCTTGGATTCACTATTTGACGTGACTATCGGCTTCAACACCCTCGAAAACCTAGGAAACGACACCCATGGCGAAAAAATTGGTAGGTACCTATTGCAGCCGCCATCTTGGATTCACTATTTGACGTGACTATCGGCTTCAACCCAGTGGCTTCAACACCCTCGAAAACCATGGAAACGACACCCATGACAAAAAAAATACCTATAGCAGGCGCCATCTTGGATTTACAAGAAGTAGTAGTACCTAATAGTTTTGAAGTTCACGAATTCATTTTGATCGATCACACGGACTTATACTTCGATAACGATTAAGTAACCTCACCTTTCAAAATCAGCAGGAAGTATAAAATACGTTAGCTCCGGTTGTGATGATGTCGAGTTCAAACAGCCGGATACTACGCATATACATATATATAATCGTTCGTGGTATTTTTAAAAAAAAAAAAAAAAAAAAAAAAAAAAAAAAAAAATATATTTATTTCAGGCCATCAAACCCATAGAAAACTAATAATTTCACAATTTCAGATACATACATTAATTAATTTATTATTTCGCACAATCATTATAACGGACATTATAGATTTTACTTTCACAAAATAAAACATAAAATAAACACAATAATTAAAATTTCCTAACCGGCACTGGAACAGCAACATGTCTGCCACAACAATGCCGTATATAAGGGCAGTCCAGCCTGTTGGCGATCATTGCCAGGATAGCATTGGGACTGGCCCGCACGCGACGCACCAGGGACGCGCACCGCTTACGCATAGATGCGTGGAAGCAATCTGTTCGCGCCATCGCGAACATCCCTGATGCACTACAGAAACGGGGCAGCCCCAACACAGCCCGGAACGCGTTGTTGTACTGGACTCGGAGGGCACTATATGCCCTTTCACTATAGTCAGCCCACAGGCTACACGTATATAGGGACGTGCAGTACGCTTTAAAAAGCGTGACCTTAACACCAGTAGTACAACGCGAAAACCTGCGGGCTATCATGTTGGCTCGCACCGACAGTGCCCTCCGCTCCCGGTCCATGTCAGCATGGTCTCTAAGGTCCTCGGTGAGTAGATGCCCCAGATATTTAAACTGGTCAACTCGATCTATTGAAACACCATTGAGATCAATATTCGGGATGCTCATAGGGCTCGACACACCGGTAGCCCGAAAAAGCATGTATTGGCTTTTCTTTCCATTATATTTCAAACCATGTCCATGCGCGTATTCCGTACACGTACTGAGTAGTCTCCTTAGCCCACAGATCGACGCGCTCAGCAGCACCATGTCATCCGCATAACTCATATTGTTGACACAGACTCCGTCAATATAGCATCCGTCACGTTGACTGCTGAGCGAGACGATCAGTTCGTTCATATATAGGTTGAACAAAGTAGGCGAGGTCAAACCACCCTGTCTTACGCCACATTCGTTTGTGTAAGGGTCCGACATTGCTCCCGCCCACCGAAAAGATCGCGGGTCTAAACTAAAATGTGACCACTCGTCTTGACGGGGCCGGCGGCACTCACTACTGCGAGTACCGCGACGGGCACCGAAAAGTCTCGTCGGTGCGCATGTTTGTGTGAGTGTGCCGTTTCGAGCGTTTGTAGGTAGTTTCCGTACTGTCCATATTTATACTGTGGTAATACGGCTCCCTACGCAGCGGTCGTGCGCGAAGTTTATATATTCTAAAGAGGAAAACTTTGTTTGTATGTTTGTTTGTTTGATTGTAATGAATAGGCTCAAAAACTACCGGACCGAATTTAAAAATTCTTGAATTAGCTCTTATACCAAGAATACCCATGATCCCTACTGATTTGCCTATACCCTTCAAAAGGCTCCAATTTCCAGTAAAAATTTCTTTCGCACTGACGATAAACAAATTCCAGGGCCAAACATTCAAATTAGTAGGAATTGATTTACGAAAAGAATGTTTTACGCATGGGCAACTTTTATCACGGGTCGGGGCTCCCGACCTTCAGTATATTTTGTTACCTGAAAATAATTTAACGTCAAATGTTGTTTAAAGAGAAGCTCTACAATAATCGCTTTAGTTATCTATCCTAAAACAAAGGGTTGCCGGCAGAAGTGAAAACTTAGTATTAATTACATTTAAATATTTTCATCATTAACAACTTTAACATCCACAGAAAGACAATCTGTGCAGCCTGCGGATAATGACTGCGTCGTCGATGTTAGTGTCGGTGTCTGTGAATTGACCTGGGAATCATTTTGCTGACCGTGTGTTTCCTGGGTAGGCTTTTTGCAGGCGGTAACCGACATCCACGCGGGCGGAGCCGCGGCCGACCGCTATTATTTATATTTCTTTTTTTAAATGTGTGAGAAAGATTAAGAATGACATTCATAATCTCTGATATTATCTATATTCGTACTATTTCATTAAGTAAGTTATCCTACTCCTGCTATATATTATTTAATATAATAAATGCGAAAGTTTGTGAGTGAGTTTGTGTGTATTTTTGTTACTCAATCACGTCAAAACGGCTGAAGGGATCTGGGCGAAATTTGTAACAGGGATAGATTATGGTCTGAAATAATACATAGGCTATTTTTTATCCCACGGGAACGCGTACGAAGTCGCGGGCAGAAGCTAGTTAAGTTATAAAGCTTCAAAGACTAGACAGTTAGAAAGAGAAGTCCGATACGTAATGTGACGTCAAATTACACGATGACTATACAGCTGCAATAGAAAACAGCGTTTTCGCGAGAGGGACAGATATATTTGTTTAAAATAATTGTATCTCGTTCGTTTTTCGAGCAATTTAGATTCTAATTTCACAGTTAGTATTATATTTTCGAATACTTTAAGATAAATTGTTCAGATCGTAAATACTTTTTTCATGCATATTCCCTATTGTTTGAAAGAGTTTCCGTGGCCCTGGAACACAAACACCATTTAAAAGAACACGGCCAGTTTTAGACAGTGAGTCTGACACTGCCTCCCGCCCCGCCTAGAACCAGAGAAAAGTCATTTGATGATTTCCCATTTTTCTTCTTATCGTGTGTGTGTAAGGTCGAACGACCCCACACACCTTGAGATGTCCCATTAAAAAAATCACATTGCTTTTCAGAGTACTTATATTAAATGCAGTTGAATAAATCATAAGCAACCGAAGAAGGGGAGACGATGAAACATTCAAGAAGCAGTGTGTGCGTATCTGTGTCAAAATCTACATACCGACGGCGGTCACGCGGAAATATTACAAAACGGTTTCCATTGATGCACGTCACTTGTCATAATTATCGACCACCATCCTCAATTCTAGCATGGCATCACTAATTAAGTCCGTTAGGGTGCAACAAAAGCGGTTTGACAGAACGAGGAGTTTTTACGCTTCGATCTGAGAAAATCAGGGCTCACTCTCATATTTAGGCGAGTAGGTATATCTAAATTGAGTACCTAATATGATTGAAAAACGTGTCAAAACTTACTTTAACGTCAAATTTTGATAGGATTTCAGGCGAAAGTCGAGTTTGGGGAAAACTCATCTTCAAATAGGTACTCAAGTCAAAAAAAAGAAATTAATTAAGAAAATTTAAAAACACGCCCGCCATATCTAAAACTGAACTAAAAAATGACAAACAAGCATTTGCCCAAAAATTTAAAACTGAAAAATAACTTTTTTATTGCAGTCGGGGGACAGTAGGTACTCTACTCTGTAACATTTCTTTAGGGGTCCCCCGACTGCAATAAAAAAGTTAATTGTTCAGTATTATAGTTAGTTATTTTTTAGTACATATTTTGTAATCTATCAAGCATCTAGATGATGATAGTATACGTAGTTAATTAGTAATTGATTCATTCTTTGTCTTTTGCTACGGATTATTTACTAGTCTTGCATTTATTTAATTTCGTTTGTTATTAATTAGCAAATGAATGCAATAATGCATATTGAATCCTACTGTTATATTTTTTTTTATGTACTAAGCAAGCTCTAGACGATGATAGCAAATGCAGGCAAATTTTCAGGAAAATAAAATAATATTTCCGTTTTTTTTCATGATCAATGGCTATCGCATTATATATTTTATTATATTCACTAACCTATGTTACTCGGGATAAAGCAACGCTTCTAACGATACCAAAAACATTGAAATCGGTTATGCCGTTTAGAAGTTATGGTGGAATAAAGAAACTCACACACATACATAGGTACATACATACATACATACATGAACCCTGAAAACATAACACTCCTTCTAACACACCTTTTTTTAGGCAGTCGTGTTAAAATAGGGGAATACATTTAGGGACGATCTTATCTTACTAGCCCAGTACCTAGTTGACTTTGACTTAGCGCTGAGCGCTGACTAAAGACTTACACCAGTAACATCATATCCCTTTTGAATCTTCATCATCTTGTGTTCAGTGCACAAGGATGAATCAACTTAGCTAAAACAGTCTAGTAAAACACCTCGGCCTCGTTTTTATCTTGTAGAAGAAAATCTTTACAAATAGTGTCAACTAGTGAAAAGTATGCGCGAATCATTTTATTTTCTGTCATGGGCAGCGAATGGACGTGTTCTAAAGCATCCTAGTGACTCCTGACCCTCTTCAGGAGTCACAAGGATGCGTTAGAACATGTCCATTGTTTAGTTCTGATCTAAAACCAATATCTGGCTGTCAAAGAATTCAAGGCGTTTATTGGCAAGGCGAATTTCCTGTATTGAAAATTATCTGGGATATCCGCGATTAACCCAAACAGACGATAGTTTTTAGGTTTCCGTAGCCAAGTGGCAAAAACGGAACCCTTATAGATTCGTCATGTCCGTCCGTCTGTCTGTCTGTCTGTCCGTCCATCCGTATGTCACAGCCACTTTTCTCCGAAACCTTAAGAGCTATGCTGTTGAAATTTGGTAAGTAGATGTATTTCGTGAACCGCATAAAGATTTTCACACAAAAATAGAAAAAAAAAAACAATAAATTTTGGGGGTCCCCATACATAGAACTGAAACTCAAAATTTTTTTTTTCACTGTATCCATACAAGACTTGTGGGGTATGTATGGATAGGTCTTCAAAAATGATATTGAGGTTTCTAAGATCATTTTTTTCTAAACTGAATAGTATGCGCGACAGACACTTTTAAGGTGGTAAAATGTGTGTCCATCATTCTCTTATTTTAGAAGTTAAGGGAGGGCCCCTTAACTTCTAAAATAAGAGAATGATAAAACTAAAAAAAATATAATGATTTACATTACCATGTAAACCAGCGAAAATTTGTTTGAACGAGATCTAGTAAATAGTTTTTTTTAATACGTCATAAATCGTAAATCGCAACTTCTGCTTACGGAACCCTCAGTGCGCGAGTACGACTCGCACTTGGCCGGTTTTTTTACTCTGGTTGACATAAAATTAATACAATTACGTAATCTATTCAGACCTGAATCAGAATATTTTTAATCAAATCTGGATTTTCTGATGCTCAAATAGGTGGAGGAGATCGACGTTGCATGCTCAGTTGGAGAGTAGGTAATAAGTAGGTATAGAAACAATCGCCTAATTGAATATGTACCGTTAAGCCTAACGAAGGTCACGAGCAACCGGCTGTGCTGTGTTGTTACACTTATAGAATTTACGCACTCGCGGAGCTGCGATCGTTGCAAATTGCAAATGCAGCATGACTTTGAAGAAATATCCAATTAATGTACCATGATTTTTCGACAGAAAAGAAAAATGCGACAGTAAAAAAGTGAATGAAAACATACGCTCGACAGTTAATAGTGTTACAAAACATCTCAATTATAATGTCGGTCAAACAAATATTCAGCGTATCACTGAATGAAGATGCTATTGAAACTATCAAACGACCCTTCGCAACGCAGACACCGTAAACAAGGTTACGACAATGATTCTTAAACAGACGGCGTCATTATTGTTTACCCACATTTATTTTATTAGATCAGTGTGTGAATCGGTACGTACTAGTCAGCTGATGTGACAAACAAAACAACGTTTCCGGGGGATTTTAGCAGTTGTACTTGACGAGTACAGTCACCACTCACCAGTTATGTTTTACGATACGCGAACCTTTAACAAATACGAATTTGTTAAACAATTTGGCATTAAAAGCATTTGTTTCGGGTTTGTTTAGCGTTTAAAGAAAAAAACAATTTAATGACAGTGCCGTAATGGAGCCAAAGGTTTTTAAGTGGGCATAGAAACGTTATGCACTATGTATTTTGCGCGCTGTGCTGTGGCAAATTCCGCGAGACTTACGCATTCATAACGCAAAACAGATTAATAAAATTGTGCCACCGTTTAAACACCTGGAACAGTTCTAGTAGTTTATTATATCATCACCGGGACTGCCGTTCATTTAGCTTTCATCATTAACATATAGCGATACTAAATCATGTCTAAAATGAAGTTAAATTGTTTTTATCTCGCGTAGACAAACATCAGTATGATAATGTTCGCTACTTATGCTATAACCACAGCTAACTCAAGGCCGGTATGCTATTTTGTATGTAAGTGTAACAGATTTATATAGGTAAGTAGTTGATTTTGCGTTGTGCAATTTAATTTTACCTTTTTCACGGTCAGTTCTCCTTTCTCACACCGAATGCGTCAAATTATAATTATAATGTCAAGAAATTACAAATACGATGTTGTTTTAATGAGTTATGTGTTGGTTTTCCTCTCAATAGTGACTCGCGCTGTTCGCGTTCTAATATAAGACTAATAATTATAACTGTACAGCTAATGAAGTCAAGTTATTGTTTTGTTGAAATATTATACGTTTCGCTAGTAACCTACGACTAAAGACTATAGGTGTATTATTTGCCTGCAGTGCCCGCATTCGCCGGGCACCGGACAAAAATATTTATAGCAGAGCGTTTCGTGCATATACAATATTACCTATTTTAGGCTACTCCATGCATCTAGCAGACAAGCTAAATTATCTTCATTATATCTTCAATGAACAGACATTCCTCATTTCAGGAAAATGGTTTTTCAATGAACTCGTCTTCTTCTTCATATCGTGTGTGCAGTAGTTTCTAAACCACCTCAAGGGCCTCTGACATGGTATAACGACTGCCATTTGGCGGCCGGGACCAACGGCTTCTGCGTGCCTTCCGAAGCACGGAATCATCTTTTCATCAGACTATCAGGCGATTCAAACCAGCTATGTCCTAGCAATAAACTCGTAAACAGCTAGCATCGGTTATGAATAATCGATCATTCAGGTTTTTAGTAGAATTTGTGCGATGAAAATCGCAGTAGTCGATAAGTTACGATAATGAATAACCACAAACAATATAACGCTAATCTCGGTAAGTCTCGCGTTAACAGCGACCCTTACGACTAGACGGTTGGCGACGAGCCAGCTGTGGCTGCGGGCTCGGGCGTGCGACTCAAAATATGTAGGCGCACTTTGGCAAACATTGCGGGATCTACTATACTTTCCATCGACAATAAATCTATATTTTCTAACGAATTCCACAACTTTCCGTTTATTTGTCAACACAGTTGGCATAAACACTTTGTAAAATTTCGAATTTCGAATGCTAAGGTGAGGTCCAGATACTTTAATGCAATGAAAATTGCTATTGGCAAGTGCTATAACGCCAGTTTTAAAGATGTTATGATAGTAGCGTGCTGGACCTTTGTCACGAGGTAGACACCGCGCTAGCAATTCAGCAATAACAAACAGACAAAAAGGTCGTATGGAAAGCCACGCACGTCATCATCACTCACCTCGTTTCTGTCGCCTTTCGTCACTGGCGCGTCGTACTTCTTTTTCCTTCTTTACTGGGGACTTTTTGGTCGGTTCCTTTTGCTTGGTCCCAGTCGCAGCACCCCAGGTTCCAGAGCGAGCTCTCACCTGCTCCACATTCTTCACAGCCACATTAGGTTCTTTGTTCCCGTGTACCACAGCTACATTTTCATTTATCTTGAACAGTTCGGCTTTGACTGGGGGCTCTTCTTTGAGAACCTGTAATTGATAAAAATATCCTAAGCTATATATTGCTTGTTTGTTTATACATATTGCAGCCACTTTGAGTTTTACAATCTTAGGATTACTTACTTTGTCTTCGCTCCTTTTAACCCAAATGTCCTCAGAACTAGCGGCTACTCCATCAACAGTAGATCTAATTTCGATTAAACTACTATCAAAATAATGTTTGTCAAGATGGAGATTCTGTCCTGCAAATATAGAACGAACATTTGGTCTCTGTTCCTCAGCGCCTTTGGTCCCAAAATGAACGGTATGCGCGTTGTTTACATGCGAACGGAGTGCCTTTTTCACGGCTAGTGGCGCGGCTGGCGGCGTGGACGATAGAGGCGAAATCGGCGAAGTCGTTGTCACCAGGAACTTATGGCGAGCCCCCATCACAGTTCTTTTCGGAGGATCCAACCCATCAGCTGCTTCATTTCCATCGTTTGGTGCCAATTCGCTAACAACATTAGCATTCTGGTCTTCTGTTTCGGTAGTGCTGCAATTTTTAGTAACATGTTTTTTGCTTCTAGAAACTTTTTTCTCATCCCAACTATCCCCTAATAAGGCTAGTAGGTCGCCATCTTTCCGTTCATCGTCTTCATCTTCCTCACGGCATTGTGATAACCTCCGACGCTCCGGAAATGGAAAAGGTGAATTAGAATTTCTACTTGAAAGACTGTTGCAGTGATTCATAAAGTAGTGCTGAAAAAAACTATCTGTTTCTGGAGTATCATTATTGTCGCCTTGGATTATATCCTTAAGAGCGGCTAGTGATGTGATGGTGTTGTAGTTAATAGCATTGACTAATTCTTCGCTGTCGGTAGAGCTGGCCGAGACGCTGCTGCCGCCACAGTCCTCGTCCGCCAGCTTGCTCATTTGCTGACATACTTCTTCTAATGTGATGTCTGTATTTTGTGCCTCAGCTTTTTTCTTCTTCTCATTTTTACGTCCGCTCTTCTTTACTTTTACATTTGTGGTTGCTTTTTTTTCGGTATCCATTGAACAGCATGTGCCTTTGTTGTTTGGCCAAATCTAAGATTTTTAGAAAAGCGGCAAATTACTTAAGGCACTTACTAACTTTACACAGTTTTAATTCACAAAAAGTCACATGATAGTACAATTTAATGTCACAAGTTAAGTAATATCGTAACAGGTTTCGTGGCTTCCGTCACCGAACATAGGGCATGGTGCTGTTGTATGATTCCAAACTATGTCCAGGGAACATTTTACGAATCTGGAATTTAAAATGTTTTCATTGTCACGTCGCTTCAATTATTTTCTCTGCTGTATTTCGTTACTTGCCGCATAGTCTTGGAAAAGGCTACATATATTATTTAAATAACAACATACATTTTCAATTCTGAATAGTGGTATTTGGGAAATGCTGTACACTGAACAGATTGTTTCCTTGTGGCAAATTATCTTTGTACTACCGATTAAGTAGTGAGGATTGGAGGGTTATGTCGACCTTCTACAGCCTAAAGAAGTGTGTCGGCCTCAACTTGCGTGTGCGTATTCGATTTAAAAAAAGGTACTGCCTGTCCCTGCTCATCAATATTTATGTTTACCCTCTGGTAAATAATCCAATATAAATATCTACCTATGTATATATGTCACCGGAAAATGGCAACCTCCGTAGGAATGTAATACATCTTTATTAGATTACTAGCTGACCCGCGCAACTTCGTCTGCGTCACATTTTCCATTAGGTACTGCTCCGCTCCTATTTGTCTTAGCGTGATGATATATAGCCTATAGCCTTCCTCGATAAATGGGCTATCTAACACAGAAATAATTTTTCAAATCGGACCAGTAGTTCTTGAGATTAGCGCGTTCAACCAAACAAACAAACAAACTCTTCTGCTTTATAATATTAGTATAGATAATTTCTCGGTATATATTGTGCACATATCATTTTGAAAACAACAAATCCTATCCAAATTCAATGGTTTCCATTCCAATACATCAGTGTCTTTTTAAGAAAAATTTCACAATTTTACCTACGCGATATTTTATAAACTTACAGCGTCTACTATGTTCCGGTGACATTTATACTTTAAATTAATAAGAGTTTATACGGTACTGTTTTCTAACCTTTAAAGTTAGAAAGGTGATGTTTCTCAAAATAATTTGAAAACCTAAATAAAGTAGCTTGAACTTTGTATTTATACACTGACTGACTGTTTGTACTTATTGTACAGTCAATAGGTATTTGCTAGTTATATTTAAGACCCATTTAGTAGGATTTTGCTTAGCTAAGCGCGATCAACCGAGCATAAATGTTATGAGCGCGTATTCCGTCCACTAGCGCCGCCAATCGTTTTTTATTATTTGTGGTAAATTTAAGACACGTAGATAAAAAACCGCTCTGTAGTGCACTGAAGAAATGTATTTATTATGTTTTGAGAGTTATGTTTTGTACTTTAGAACATAAATAGTTGCCAAAGTCGATATTTTTGCTAAAAGTGGCCACTTTTAGCAATAATTGCCGTTTTGGCTATTTAGCCATGAGTTATGTATTAAAAATAGCTGTCAAAAAATAATAGATACATTTCTTTAGTGCACTACAGAGCGGTTTTTTATCTACGTGTCTTAAATTTACCACAATTAATAAAAAACGATTGGCGGCGCTAGTGGACGGGAATACACAAATTTCACGTTTATCTGAAAGTATATACCTACTTGCAGATTGGTCCCATTTAAATTTCATCAAAATCGGTTACGAAATTTGGATTTTAAATTGAGATAGCTGGAATTCGTCTACTTGGATGATGGTTTTATGTCATCCAAGTAATCGAAATTACGTATTTTGCTTTTCTGCGATTTTGCAGATGTCTTTAATTTCGGAAGTCGGTGTCAAAATACGAAGAAACTAACAAAAACACCGACTTCCCAAATTAAAGTTATTTTTTACTTTGTAGTGTTTTTTTTGGATTGCCATCACCATCATCCACAACCCGATTTCGCTAGATCTGAGCATAGGCCTCTTGTGAGATACTATCACAGACTGGTTTAATTTATTCGCGAAGCCACTACACTTTGTTATCTTATCAAAATTTGTTATAACAAAGCGTGAAGTTTACGACGAAGAGCAAAGACCATGATTTGTTAAATCTCTTTTGAAGTGTCCATGCATAACGAAATTACATATAGTCATCGATATGTTATCTACATTGTAGATGATCTCAAGATAATTTAATAAGTACCGATCTCTTTCTAGTTTGAATAAATTATGACAAGTGCATAAAACCAGGAATAATTAAACATTAATATTAAAATTATCTATCTACCTGCCTACAACACTATTAATTCAGTTTCAATAAAAAAAAAACTTCAGTTTGTGAAGTTGACGGCTGTACCTACTTGTTGCTTTTTTAGTTTTTGTTACCCTTGCTTTTTTTCTAAATCGTGTTTCTTTTCAACAGTACTATACATGTATTTATTTGATATATCAATTAGCGGTACTGCAATACAAAATAATATCCCTAAAAAGTTTAGGTAGGTAGGTACTACAAATTAATAACCTCCTCCATTTTAGAAGCCCATTAAAAGAGCTAGGAAAGACCTATTTTAGAAATTATAATTCCCCAATTCGCAGAACGCCGAAAGAAAATCATTAAAATAAGTACTCCTCTAGTACTCCTGCCCGTGAGTACTAGCACCTAAGTACTATATATGTCACCAGAAAATGGTAAACTCCGTAAGATTGTAATCTATACTATAATATAATATTATAAAGCAGAAGAGTTTGTTTGTTTGGTTGAACGCGCTAATCTCAGGAACTACTGGTCCGATTTGAAAAATTCTTTCAGTGTTAGATAAGTAGCCCATTTATCGAGGAAGGCTATAGGCTATATATCATCACGCTAAGACCAATATTAGCGGAGCAGTAATGAAAAATGTTACGCAGACGACGTTGCACGGGTCAGCTAGTTAGATTATAATTTCTCGATATATTACAAACAAATAATTTTGAATACAATAAATTATTTCCAAATTCAGTAATTTCCGATACATTCGTGTCTTGTGGAGAAACATGAGTTTGCTGTTTCACGCGTTATTTTACAATCTTACGGTGTCTGCTATTTCGATAACATATACAATTTAAATACAAGATCCTCGACCAAGACACACAAGCCATTATTGGACTCAAATGATCACTCTATAAAAATGAGAAATTCTGCAATAAAAGAAAGAAAATGCATTTACTCCAAAAAAAAAAACAATAATCAAAGAAGCCACAAAATCTCAACGGTTGCATCGATATTTACGGAAACAGTCTCAGGAATGCTTAAAATAGTTGGTCTACATCACGTCAGCTCACAACCGCGATAGTGTCAATCAAAGAACAAAGTACACTAACACTCCAGGCACACAATACAACCGAACAGCATCCATAAAGTAATTAGAAGAGATCAAGACGCCATCAGTTCATCACATGACATCTCAACGCTCAGTTTTAATAGACGCACGATGAATGGCCGTGTACTGAATAGTAATACTTAGGCCCAGAAGTACCTCAGGCACTTTGTAACAATCCCATTGTCTTTCATAATAGAAGCATCTTCGTTAATAGATTAGGGGTATCATTTAAGCTATCACCAATTTAATTAGTTTTGTGTTTCTTAAATAATAGGGTTTGTCCTCCAAATAGTAGATCTGTCACCAAAATGTAGTCACCAAACAATGCAAAATCAGTTCCACAATAAATCACCTAAAATCCTGAGATATAAGGTCTAGTACCGCACCGCTTGCTTCGCTTGCTCGGCTCGTGCGTAGGTCACAGTTCTAACCTAACCTAACCATTTTTATTTTAATTAATCAATTTATTTGGTGACAGATCTACCATTCTGAGTACAAAGTAATAAAACTTTGATAATTATTCATACCTGGGAACACTTTTTGTTTATCTGAGAACGAAAATATTTCGTGGCGATAGATCTATTTATTAGGTGATACAACTTGATGACAAATATAAATTTTGGTGATAGAAAATATAGTTCCCATAGATTAGCAGCGTTTGAACGATTCGTTAGAATGAAGCAATGGTTGTCGCAGGGGATCTGGTTTGCGTGTGAGATTAGTATGAACTTGCCTGACCAACACACGTGCTCTCAAAAATACTGTTACACTACGGTGTAGATTTTGAGTGGCTCAATTTGGAGAATGAGATCCTATCGACCTTGAGTCCCAGCTATAAATTGATTGTATACTGCTAGGAAATTAGTAGGCGAACCACTGTGCATGGGGAGCAATTTGTACCTACAAACCAACAGAATTAAAGTCTCGTTTTGCGATTAATAGAATGTAATGGGATACAGTAGATCGTGCTATTTGTACCTATGCATGCAACCACAATATATGAGGTAAACAAGCAACTTTAATCTGCATTCTAATAAGACCTTAGGGCTGTACAAGTATTACTATGGCCCCGACAAGGTAACCAAAGCTCTTAACCCTCCCTCCTATGCTTACGCAAGCATTGGCATAGTTTTTACAAGCGCGGGACTTATTTTCCCCACTTCTGTTATTTCTTACTTAAGGTGGAAGCGCCAGGGTAGCCCGCGAAATTCAAATATTTTTACCTACCATACCTTAACTATGAAACATCGCATGAGAGTAAAAATAACTAACTAGCTATAATTTATGTCAAATCGAAATCTACTAAGACTTCCAAACTAAAAAAGTAAGTAGATATTGCATGTCATAAAAAATAAGCATAGTGAAGACCCCTCCACCCCTGCTGCAGCTGTAGGAACAAAACAAAAAAACAGAAGTCATTCCTAGAGCTTTATGAACTTAGAGCGTTGTAATGATGATTTTGATGATTATACTTCTGTAACTACATTATATGTCTTACAGCCGCGAATAATATTTTAATCAACATACAACCTAGCACTGGCCTGCAAATAGCAAAAAACGTAAGAAAATTTGAATTTCGCGGGCTGGTTGGAGCATTCACCTTATGATATTTTCACAAAGCGAGACCACTCTATAAAAAAATCTAATATGGACAAGGCTTTGATCAATAAAAGGTATCAAATATAAATAATTGCAAACCATATTTTAATATTGAAACTGTATTCTAGGCGATTATTTAATTTTACTAGTCAAGCCATGTTGAGATTAATGAACGATCGATGCTAATGCGGGAGTACAAGGACGCAGTCACAGAGTGCATAACAACTAGCAAGCTTAGGCTACTCTGCTGTAATGCCTAGGTAAATTAATTGTAAATACTAATCTATACAGGTTGTACGAGGCCAATGTTCAACACTGGACTTTTAGTAATCTTTACCAATATTATAAAGCAGAAGAGTTTGTTTGTTTGTTTGGTTGAACGCGCTAATCTCAGGAACTACTGGTCCGATTTGAAAAATTCTTTCAGTGTTATATAGCCCATTTATCGAGGAAGACTATAGGCTATATATCATCACGCTAAGACAAATAGGAGCGGAGCATTAATGCAAAATGTGACACAGACGAAGTTGCGCGGGTCAGCTAGTCATTTTATACAGGGTGGTTGCTCACTCTCAGATTATTTGTAAAAACAATGTTTTTTTTAGTAACTATACGAAAGATTTACTAGAGGTAATGATGCATGGCGTAGACACATCTGCGACACTTAGGAATTTTAGCAGTACAGTGGTTATATAAAATGGATACTTAGAACATTTTCCTCGATTAATAAAACCAAGAAAACAAACGAGACGAGAAAAACTTATCGCAAGTAGGTAGGCTTAGGTACGTGTTTAATATTAATTCTGAAAATAATGAGCACGTAACCTTGAGTATTGGCTAAGAAACACATTTCCTACATAGGAATAGTGTACCATAATAAATATTCAGACAATAGATTTAAACAAACAAACATACGTAAAGTACATACCTATACCACAAGGATAGAAATTACGTCATTTTGCTATCATCCATCATTGCTTTACTAAAGGACATATAAACTGAATGCGATATAGTAACACCATCATAACACGGTTTACATGGAATGTTTGTTTTTCGTGGGAAACTGATAACACTTCTTTTCGTGAACATTGACTCGGATTTTTTTATAATGATAATTTTGCAGTCTGCATATTGTCGGATAGAACGCTGAAATTTCAAGATAACAATTCTACGATTTATTCTCTTTATTAATAAAAGAAGCCGTATCGTGATGTTCTATATTATATGCCTAAAGCCTTTCTCGATAAATGGGCTATCCAACACTAAAATATTTTTTCAATTCGAACCAGCAGTTCCTGAGATTATCGCGTTCGACCAGACAAACAAACTCTTCAGCTTTATAATATTATAAGTGACCGTTAAAACATTAAGCCCTCACAGTCACTTAAAGAGTATAGAGTGTGAGAGAGGTTTTTCTTTCAGCTTTTTATACCTTGGTTTCTTGCGAATGCGCATCAAGTTTAACTAAAATTGGTGCAATATTTTCCAAGAATCCCAATCCCATCAGAAATGCCAAGTAAAAATAGGCAGCATCTGAGTAATATAAGTAGGTATCTAGTATCTACCTAAATCAGTCCTTTGTACATCATCATTACATTTATGTCAAGTAGATTATAGTTTGGAATATCACATAAGCTATACATATCCCGAGAGTATGTACCCTAGGGATTACGCGGTCGAAGTAAGTATCTTACAATCAATTTGAACAGCTGCATGCGTGACTTGTAAGTGACTACTTGATTTCTCATTTTATAATTTTCAATAGGTACACAAAACGTGTAATAAAATTAACGTTCTAAATTAATCAAGGTTTTGCGTGCACAGTGGAAGTTATGTAGATGGTACAATTGTTGGCTTTTCATGCGTGTATATTGATACGCTAATTGCTAGTATCGTAATCGTCCTGTCCATTTTTATTATTATTTTTGATTATCCCATTGATTTTGTTGACTCTCTGCACGTGTTGGTTTTTACTGTGAGTGCAGAGAGTAATTGAAATAAAATAAATAAATGAATAATAAATAATGAATGACGATTTGATGACTATAACGGCTGTATTTTCACGGCTGGAAAAATATTTTTAATCATTTCTCTGTATTTCACGTTTGTTGGCTTTTATGGAACATCAATTACTTTATCGGTCAAATAGTCTTTTATGCAAGATAAGACAATGAAGTGGCTCTGACCACAAGTTTTCTTATTAGGGTTCCCTACCCAATGGAATCCTTACTAAGCCTCCGCTGTCCGCCCGTCTGTCTGTCTGACAGCGGGCTGTATCTCAACAACTGTAATAGGAAGACAGTTCAAATTTTCAGATTGTGTATTTCTATTGACGCTATAACAAGAAATAAAAAAATAAGGTTTATGGTACGGAACCCTTCATGTGCCAGTCCGACTCGCACTACGCCAGATTTTTTATTAGATGGGTTTGCTCTTGAGTCTAGTCTAGGTCAGAGATGATCAGATGACTAAGTCGACGATGGGGCGAGATTACCCAGGAGCCTGATCACTCTAACTTTGAAAAGAATAGGTACTTGGATAAACCATTGACGGATTAAAAAGATAATTAAGATATCTCCCGTGCTCTCGACAGAGAAAAACACAGCATCAAAAGGGTTTAGGACTGTCAGAAGGCTATGGAGCCCGCAGTAATCTAGAAGATCGGTGATGTGTGGATCTGTGTTCAAATTCAAACCACTAGTTCCTGGTAAAGACCACGCGCCTGCCAAGAGTTATTGGAACTGGGCTGGTTACAGGCTAAAAGAACTATTGCCGACCCACAGTGAGCTCCTAATAGCGGAAGTTGAAGAGGTTCATGCCCAGGAAAAACATATGGGGAGGGAACTAAACAGCTTCAAAGGGTGGCCACCGGAAGCAATTTTATATATGTACTTGGAAAGCAAAGAAGGTAGTATTTGCTCTATGAACTAAACACAAATAAAAAACCATTTCACTTAATTACAGTACTAAAACGCATCATAATAGTCTTCAGGTGAATAGAGCTGAAGACTTTCTTGGTATTCTAGAGGATTTTTGGCAAAATGTGTGTGGAAGCGCAATGTGTTTGAATAGAAACAGACAATGGATAGAACCTGATGCCCGGCGGCCATGAACCAAAATGGTTGACTGTTGCTAACAGCAAGTCTAATTAAAAGGGTAAGTGCCCGTTTAGCGGAGACGCGGGACGACGAGCGGGGCGTCAGACGTTTTTTTCCGTTTACGGAGAGGCGGTTTTAACCACTTGCGGTCTCCCTAGACATCTCGAAGACCTTCGACAGGGTCTGGCACGATGGCCTTATTAGTAAGCTTCCTTCCTTCGCTCTGCCTGCCGGATTGTGTGATTGGATTGCAGATTTCCTGAGGGATCGGTCTATCCGAGTGGTCATAGATGGCTGCTCGTCTGGATTGCTGGATATTAATGGCGGGGTTCCTCAGGGGTCAGTACTCTCGGCATCATTGTTCCTGCTGCATATTAATGGACTGCTAAAATCCGGTACCTTTGGGTATGCAGACGACAGCACTGTTGCTGAGAGATACGTGTCCGACGCACGAGCTGGTGGGTCACACACCCGGTCTCTCCGGGAGGCTATGGTTGAGCGCTTGAACGTGTCCTTGTCTCCGAATGGGGCGATGCCAATCTGGTCAAGTTCAATGCTGCAAAGACACAAGCCTGTCTCTTTTCCGCTAAAAGGAGCCAATTCCACCCTGCTCCATCTCTCCGCGGTGTAACCCTGCCGATAACCGACAGACTTGAGCTTCTTGGTGTTACATTAACATCTACCCACAATTTTGGCCCTTTCATAGAGGCCAAGGCTCAAGTGGGTGCTAGAAAGTTGGGGATCCTGGCAAAGGTGAGACGTTACTTCACACCAGAACAGCTTCTTAAACTGTATCAAGCGCAAGATCGATCGTGTATGGAGTACTGCTCTCATCTTTGGGACGGATCTGCCAGATACCAGCTTGATGCCCTCGAGAAAATTGAAAAACGAGCCAAGAGGATCATCGGCAATGATAAGCTCGTCGAATCGAAGCTCCAAAGTCTTGAGCATCGTCGTCGAGTTGCTAGCCTGTCGGTTTTCTATCGGTTACATTTTGGGGAGTGTGCGACGGAATTGCATAATTTAATTCCGCCAAGCCCGTTCCACCATCGGACCACAAGACGTACGGCGATGCGCCACCAGTACATGATGGACATCCCAACTATACGCACAAAACGTTTTGGGAATACATTCATTGTGCGTACAGCTAAGGAGTGGAATTCCTTGCCTGAGTCTGTGTTTCCTGATAGCTACAACCTGGGAGTCTTTAAGTCAAGAGTGAATAGGTTACTTCTAGGCAAGCGTGCTCCACCTTAGACCGCATCATCACTTAACTTCAGGTGAGATAGCGGTCAAACGTATATGCCTATCAATAGTAAAAAAAAAAGAGGCGGCGCGTGCAGCGGGCCGCATCATCACATGCGCAAACACAAACATATGGCAATGTATGAGTGTTTATGGAGACGCAGGGAATGGGCTTGTGTCCTGAAAAAATCTAATTAGTCCGTCATCGTGAGTGATTATCTATCAATAAATATTTGACCCGTATTTTTTCTTTTGTTACGAGAGCCAAAATTGATGAAGTTACGAAGCTTTTTAAATTTTCAATACGTCGCGCAATGCCATAATTTTTAGCGGGTTGTGACGTCACGAGCCCTCACTCCCGAGTTTTGATGCGTTTAATCTTTGTCAATATTCATTGATTTACAAAAACAAAAAATGCGTGTCCATTATTTTTCAATACTCTAACTGACGGACTAAATAGTTTTGCAATTTGTGGATGGTGGAAACTAGCCTATTCCCCAAACTGCGGGGAATATCAAGTTGATTGGGGATTTATTTGGGATTGGCAAGATGTGGGGTAAATGCGGAGATTTGAATATCCGATAGTACGGGCCAAGACAGAACAAACTTAAAACTTGTCTTAGGGCGCAGATACCCTCAGTTGCTGATTTGTAATGAGAATCACGTCTAAACGGCTTGTCTTATTTTTAGAAGAAAAAAAATATGTTACAGTAAGACTATTTGTAATAATTAATTTGATAATAATATGAAAATTTCCAAAAAAAATTGTAAGCGCTTCTCAATTTCTCATACAACGCCATGTTTGTGAATTTAGTGCGGGCCGCCACGCCGCACGCGACACTCGATGCCCCTCGTCTCCGCAAACGGGCACTAACCGAATTATACAAATATATGCTTTAATATCACACTATAAAACTCAGGTGTGTACTTGGATCCTATTTCTAACAAAAACTTCTCTCGAACTATTAAGGGTTTTCTTAAAAAAGTAGCCTTTAGCCGTCTCCAAGCTGTAACTGTAATCTATCGCTGTACCAAAATGTATATGTATGTTAGTAAATGTATGTTAGTAAGTCATTATAACGCAGGTGCAAGTATAATTCATTCAAAGTCAATTACTACATAAAACAAGGTACGTTTTATAAATTCATAGAGTGCACACTATCAAATATGCAACGGCTTTTAAAATTAAAGGGGACAGGCAATTTCGTAAATAAGTTGTTTCCTATGGGATCGCGTGGAACATTGGATGTGACAGCGGAAGCAGGTAATGTCTGCCATAAAGACCACTTAGAGACTTAGAGCTATTATACCTAATACCGGTGTACACGAAGAACAGAAAATTGTAAGCAAAAGAAAACTCTCGACATTGCTTTCCCTGAGAGTAAAACACAAGTCCGTATGAGAATTGACATGGTTTTTAGTATAATCGACTAGCTTTTGCCCGCGACTTCGCACGCGCACATCCCATTTTTTCTGGAACCTGTAGGAATCTAAGGCTTGTGTCCTGAAAAAATCTAATTAGTCCGTCAGTTAGATTATCAAAAAATATTTGACCCGTGTTTTTTCTTTTGTTACGGGAACCAAAATTGACGAAGTTACGACGCTTTTAAAATTCTCAATACGTCACACCTTCGCATAATTTTTAGTGAGTCGTGACGTCACGAGCCCCCACTCCCGAGTTTTGATGCGTTTTATCTTTGTCAATATTCATTGATTTAAAAAACAAAAATACGTGTCCATTATTTTTCAATACTCTAACTGACGGACTAAATAGTTTTGCAATTTGTGGATGATGGGATCTAGCCTATTCCGGTAAATCCTCTTAGTGCTCACCTACGGAGGGTAGAGAAGCTCCATGTCAAATTTTAGCTCTCTTCGACCAGTATTTTCGGCTGTGCGTTGTCTTTCAGTCACTCAGTAACGGAAGAATCTATACTAATATTATAAAGCAGAAGAGTTTGTTTGTTTGGTTGAACGCGCTAATCTCAGGAACTACTGGTCCGATTTGAAAAATTCTTTCAGTGTTAGATAGCCCATTTATCGAGGAAGGCTATACGCTATGTATCATCACGCTAAGACAAATAGGAGCGGAGCAGTAATGGAAAATGTGACGCAGACGAAGTTGCGCGGGTCAGCTAGTTTTATATATTAGGTTGAGATGCTTCAGCCGGTCTATTCTGTCGACATCTCACCGTGTACACTTAGAAGGAGTGAACGGCAAGAGAGCTGTCATTCCATCTTGTTTGTATAGTTTGACAGGTCACTTCGCCTAAGTTTTCACTTCGACATGTTCACAGAATCGCACTGCTGTAGCGCTTCTCGATCACCGGCAGCGACACACTTGCTCACAAAACGATTAAGAGTTGGTCATTAAAATGTCATTTTCTGGCGTTTTTATTGTGCACTTTAAGTACAGACTGGAGCACAACAAACTACAACGATCTGTCAAATTTCTTTGTTACATTTTCAACTTTATTTGCACAGAAATTTGGTTCAAATTTGATTGGGAAAATTTGACAGTTTCGGATAGCCTGATGTGCTGGCGACTGTACATGTACATCTATACTAATATTATAAAGCAGAAGAGTTAGTTTGTTTGTTTGTTTGTTTGGTTGAACGCGCTAATCTCAGGAACTACGGGTCCGATTTGAAAAATTCTGTCAGTGTTAGATAGCCCATTTATCGAGGAAGGCTATAGGCTATACACATCATCACGCTAAGACAAATAGGAGCGGAGCAGTAATGTAAAATGTGACGCAGCCGAAGTTGCGTGGGTCATCTAGTAAGATATAATAGTGTTTATAAACCGTAAAATCTGAAGACCAGTCGATAGAACAGCTGATATAATTAAAATTAATCAATGATCACAGTATATCGAGTTTTTAATTGATTAATCCTTTCTACATGCATTGAATATTTTTAACTAAAACCAAAAAAATATACTAAATGAACGTTAGAGCTAGTATTGTAATAAACAACATGTTATTATATATACTGACAAACTGGTGAAATCAAAATTTTGTTAGGTGAACTAAACGTTACGTTATTTGAGCGTCCTTTTGAAAATACGGCAAATAATGTTCTTATACTAAATGAGCGCACCCATTTCGGGGTAGCCCGGTAACCTAATCCGCTTTTTCGTGAGAAAGGCGAGTTTATCGCTTCTACTGCAGAGTAGCGCCGCGTCTGTCTGTCTGTCTGTTCACGATAAACTCAAAAACACCGATCAAGATCAAGCACCAATTTTCATGCTGTTTTCACCAATGGATAGAGTGGTTCTCGAGGAACGTTTTAGTAGGTACATAGTTTGTCAAGCGAGCGAATCCGCAAGCATTTGCTAGTACGAGAGTAGTATAAGAGTAACAAACAATGAGGAATGAATGGCGCCTAAAACATTTTGCTACTGCCAAATCAACAACATCATCTGCTATTTATAGATAGATCCTACCGCTCGAATACAACAACAATCGACCCGCTACAACAAAAACAATCTTTGCATATATAGGTAGGTATAAAGGTAAGTGTGCACATCTATACTTATAATAAATCTGTAGAGAGGTCAATTCTGTACATGAAATATATTTCCAAAATAACTATCAGAGGGTGATTAGGGATCGATACTGATGCCAAAAATGCAATCAGTAAAATGTTTGTCTGTCTGTCTGTATAACCGTTATAGAAACAAAAACTACTCGACGGATTTTAACGAAACTTGGTATAATTATTTTTCATACTCCTGAGCTGGTTATAGTATACTTTTCATCACGCTACAATCAGTAGAAAAAGAAAAAAAAAAGAAAATGAAAATGTGAAAGTTTGGTTGTTTGTTACTCAATCACGCCAGAACGGCTTAACGGATCTTAATGAAATTTAGAACAAAGATAGATTATAGTCTGGAATAGCACATAAGCTGCTTTTAATCCCGGGAACATGTTCCCTAGGGATCACGCGGGCGAAGCCGCTGGCAGAAGCTAGTCTATACTAATATTATAAAGCAGAAGAGTTTGTTTGTTTGTTTGAACGCGCTAATCTCAGGAACTACTGGTCCGATTTGAAAAATGCTTTCAGTATTAGATAGCCCATTTATCGAGGGAGGCTATATGCTACATATCATCACGCTAAGACTAAAATGAGCCGAGTATTAATGGAAAATGTGATGCAGACGAAGTTGCGTGGGTCAGCTAGTAATAATATTATAAAGCAGAAGAGTTTGTTTATTTGTTTGTTTAGTTGAACGCGCTAATCTCAGGAACGACTGGTCCGATTTGAAAAATTCTTTCAGTGTTAGCCCATTTATCGAGGAAGGCTATATATAGATTATATCATCACGCTAAGACAAATTGGAGCGGAGCAGTAATGAAAAATGTTACGCAGACGACGTTGCACGGGTCAGCTAGTTTATTATACCTAATTCATGTTTGTTTTATGGAATTCGCCATTTATGAACAAAGATATTAATACCAAACAATCTTGTCTTCATATTGACATTGGTATTGATTAGTAAGTAGGTAAACGGTTGGAGAAATCGATTATTCTCGATATTCGATATTAGAAGTTGGATTTGGATGTCGTTGATCTGGGTCGGCAGCGTTTTTTGACCCAAACATCTCATCAACTTCGCAGAGACCTTGGTATAGTCTAGATCTAGAGAGAACAGCTATGAATTTAAGTTTATCGGTTTGAAGTAGTTACGAAGACTACATCGCCTGCATCCTTCAACGGATTTAGGTCAAGATATTGGAAGAAACATGTACAGGAAACGTCACTCACTCCTGCACGGGGGGACTCCCCAGTGAGTCGTTGACTAGTAAGTGAGACGAGGCACATCCTTCCATCCTCGGCCCGGTGAAGGGTCTCAGCGTGACCTTCATCAATGATATGGTACTTCACTAACTACCTTATATCAATGATCAGATTTTATCGAAAGTGTACGAGATAATTTAGAACCTAGTTACTATAACCCAAGATTTTTTTACGTGTTTGTAAAGCAAGAATAATATCTATCTATATCATATAGTAATAAAACTTTAATAATTATGCACAGCTCTATGATTATGTAAATAATACGACGCGACAAGTGGAGGCGACATAGACATCATAATACTCATTGGTATAGTGGTATTATAATTATGCTTAGGTTTTCCTATGTAAGCAATTGTTATCAGTCGTTGTTGTGTAGCAAATATTCTATGATTCTAGCCTCTTCTAAATCAGATTAATACACATATATCTAATCAGACACATTACATTACAGAGCCCTTGTCTTTGTTTTTAGATCACTCCAACAATTTCCTTATAAATAATCTACATTTCTTCAAGAGGTTCACAAAAAATTTAATTATAAATGGAACAAAGTTTATCTTATCGCCCAAACATTTAAAAAATACCTCAAGCAGAAGCAGTAAGCGTTTGCTTAGTGTTGGTACCTACTTCAAATCGACTGACATTGATTTCATGTCCTAGATCCAGTAGCAAGAACGTTGCGAACGGCTAATAAAATCTAGGACCTACTGACGTTGGCATAAACCGCTACGATATCGAATGTATTAGTAATAATCACTGAAATGGACTTTTCGCAAGTTTAGTTATCGTGAATTCTGGGCTGCCTCGCCTTCTAACCTACAGTTATCGTAAAAAAGCCAAGGCGAGGCAAATTAAAAACACGATGCTTCGCGCAAACGATAACAGACGCTTCGCGAATCGCGAGGTCGCGTGCTGTAGATCCGGCTAATCGCAAGTGATGCCCACACGCAGTGACGTCATATGGGTCTCCACAAAGACTATTACGTTAGGTACTTGCTTGTAGCATTATACATGTTTACAGCCATGAATTTAGTTGCTACACGCATTGTTATTGATGCAATAAACCGTAATGCACAGACGGAATCACGCGGTATGTAAAGTGTGAATTGTTTTGCTTTGTGACTAACACTAACAAAACTTTTTACAAAAAAATACATTATTGCTTACCATCAGGTGAGATAGTGGTCAAACGTATGCCTATCAATAGTAAAAAAAGACTTTCAAAACACACACAGTCGGTGTTTTTGGTTACTTTTTTTTTGTTTTTGACACTGATTTCTAAACTTAAAGTTATTTTTTTATATTGGTTCAAATGAGCTTACCCCTTCACAAATTCACAACGTGCCGGCGTGATGGTATATTATGAACTGGTGTAAACAATAGCCAGACATGAGATTTCAGACTTGGTCAAGGGATACATAAAAACATGACTTGATTTAACATTCTGCTACAAAACAATGAATGACCGTCATACAACATCCTACCCACAATGTGATTTTTTCCTGGCTAGTAGAATAACAGGGTTGTAAACTACAGGTCAATATAGACAAAATTAAAAAAACTGGCCAAGTGCGAGTCGGACTCGCGCACTGAGGGTTCCGTTTTACGATTTATGACGTATTAAAAAAAAACTACTTACTAGATCTCGTTCAAACCAATTTTCGCTGGTAGTTTACATGATACTGTACATCATATATTTTTTTAGTTTTATCATTCTCTTATTTTAGAAGTTAAGGCGGGGGGGGGGCACATTTTATTTATTTAACACTTTAAGCACAAATGTACAGAGGCGGACTTAATGCCACAGGCATTCTCTACCAGTCAACCTTTGGGTGATGAAGAGACAAATAGTGGTAGGTGCAATTTATAAATTTTACCACTTTGGAAGTGTCTGTCGCGCAAACTATTCAGTTTAGAAAAAAATGATCTTAGAAACCTCAATTTCATTTTTGAAGACCTATCCATAAATACCCCACACGTACGGGTACGATGAAAATTTTTTTTTTTCAGTTTCAGTTCTAAGTATGGGGACCCCCAAAACTTATTGTTTTTTTTTCTATTATTGTATGAAAATCTTTATGCGGTTAACGAAATACAGCTACTTACCAAATTTCAACAGCATAGTTCTTATAGTTTCGGAGAAAAGTGACTGTGACATACGGACGGACGGACGAACAGACAGACAGACAGACAGACGGACAGACATGACGAATATATAAGGGTTCCGTTTTTGCCATTTGGCTACGGAACCCTAAAAAGAATGAGTTTGAAGAAACAAATTGTTTTTAACAGATGAAACTTTTGTTTCTCCCCTTTGAGGCTTATAGGATCACTCGGGTGTCTGTTTGTCTGCCTATTTAGTTCACTTATACAGAAGTAATTGACACTAAAAACTAAAATTACCTAATTCTTTTTTTGAGTACCTTTACTCAATAATTTCTGTGACAAACCATGTTCATGTTGTCATCTAACAATTACAACATTAGATTTTAATTACTAAGCCACTTTTTTTGAGCCTAATTGCATGCAAACATTGAAACAACATACATAATGTTTTAGAATTATGCTGTTAAGCCAACGCCATGTTTTCCTAATGACTGAAATTCACTTAACTCACTATTTCAAAAACTGCCGAACCGATTGTGATGAAACTCGCACTGTTCCCTATGTTGGAATATACCTAGTTTAACTAAAAAATATTTTTCGCAATCCAACTTACAGTTTATGATATGCTCAGACAAACATACAGTAATTGATACACTAATGAATTTTGGCACACATGTTTAGAAGCAGGTAAAGAACTAGACTAACATATACAAAAAATGTGCAACATTCTGACAATATTACATACATAGGGGCTATTGGGTTGTTTACTGTAAACTCGCACTGCATGTGTGATGGATAAATAACCCCCCAGGAATACTAACCTGCTTGGACTTGCACTGAACTTTTTTTTTTTTTTTTTCTTTTTTTTTTTGGACTTTGTTAATATCCTTAATGAACCTTCTAACATGATGAGGGTGAGGCAGTACCATATTACCATTACCAATTGATTACAGAAGATTTTAAGTTTGCTATTAAATATAAAAAACAACACAGTTAAAACCTTCTAAACTTCTATTAGACAATGAAATACACAGATGTAATCATATGCAATATAGACATCAAAAAGTTGTCTTTTTTTAAAAACAAGGCTGCCCACTTATCATAGGCTAACACAATGCCTGTGTTATGTTTTCTTCATGTAACATTTCTGTAATTGTTATGGTGTGTACATAAATAAGAGTATTCTATTCAGTTGGTTTTACCATAGCAGAATGTTTTTTTTTTTTAAGACAGAGCAGACCACTTAACTATTGTAGCTACAGAAAAACTCAGATATTGAAAAATAAAAATAAAGAATACAAAACATCATCAACATAAAAAATGCCAATTCACAAAAAAAAAATGTTGCCAATAGATGTTGCTTCTAATAAGATTCAAAAAAGATCAGACAGATTATGAAGACTCAATTTTCACTATTCTCAAATGCAGAACACCGTCAGTGAATCAGATAGGTATTATAATTATTTCATAAACCATAAACTGGAAAAGAAGATGAATACTGACTGTACTGCTGTGGTCTTTCAAAAAAAAAAACCGAATTGAGAACCTCCTCCTTTTTCGAAGTTGGTTAAAAGTCAAAAAAGCTAGTAGCACATGACTGGCTAAGGTGGTTTGAGGAACATTACCACCTTTATTTCCATTATTATTCTTGAGCATTATGGCATCTATTATGTTCTCATATTTTTACTAAGCAATAACAACTAAGAAAGTTTAAAGGGAATCATTAAAACATTTCTGACAAGTTTTCCTGACTAACAATGAGTGTTTGAACAAAGCAAAATTGACCTACCTACATGTATTTTATATTTTATGACAATATAGAGTCAACAGCAAAACAGAAGAATGAAGGTACTTACTTTTTTTTCTTTTAACTCATTTCTTAATAACTTTTCAGGAAATGAAGTAGGTAAAACCAATAGCTGTTTCCTCAATACAATTGTTGGTTATATTGTTTTAAACTTTTATGGTCACTAACATTAGGTTACTCCGTGATCATGGCGCTTGCAACAGTGCTGAAATATCGGAAACTAGCAAATAAAAAGGTACATGGTAGCAATGCTGATATTAACTATTCTAATTGTTGGTTACAAATAATCCCTATATTTCACTGTTGTTTTATAGTAATCTGTTTAGTTTCACTTTAATGTTCATTCCATAGATGTGCATTCAACTGTCTTTGGACATAATATACTCAAAAAATAACCTTCAAATATTTGCGTAATAGGATTTCCCACTGTCATACAATTAAAAAAAGTAATGGTTTTAAAGTAAATCAAAAGAAAAAGCATTTGATATCTTGTTAAGTGATAACTTTTGTTAGATATGTACCCTACCTCTTTTTGAAACAGAAATACTTTTAGCGCACCGACTTTGACTAAAGTATAAATAGACGGTACTTTAGCTTTATAATAGCAAAAATAAATAAGATCACTATAATAATGCCTGTAGCATTGTTTTTTTCCAAGACTAAGCGAGGCACCCACAGAGTGATGAACGAAGGAGACGTGACCAAATAATTACGAAACAAACCGTAAACACATCAATAACACACACTGCACTTGTTCATAAACCAAAATGTCCCATCACAAAAAAAAATACTATGATGTACTATGTCTTTGTAAATTACTGCGATATTTTACAAACAATTTTCACGAGTAATTATTGAGTTTTGTTATATTCCCCTGCTTGAAACACTTCATTTTCATTTGACAACTAAAAACCACAGACAAGCAAATAAAAACATGGTCGACAACAGTAGTCGGATACACATCCGACATTATATTAGTCGGTCTAAATACCTTCATGGTCTAAATCCACCATCACACAATGAGATAGGGCTTTTAAAATGATGTGATCCTTTTAAAAAAACAAAATGTGTTATAGTGGGTCCACAAGACGTCTGGGTCTTGTGGGTCCACTATAACACATTCCTTATAAAAACATATATTAAAATTTTGTAGTTGCCCATCGTTACACAACACACAACAGACGCTGGTGTAACCTTACTAAAGCATATCTTTAATGCGTGGGAGGACGCACAGGATGCCATAGGTGTCTTTTGTGATCTCTCTAAGGCGTTTGATTGTGTTGATCACGATACATTACTCCTGAAGCTCGGGCATTACGGACTAGGCAAAACAGCGTTAAACTTAGTCAAATCTTATTTAAATGATAGACAGCAATTAGTTCACATAAACGGTGTCAAATCGTCGGAATTAAACGTAAAAATGGGCGTCCCCCAAGGCTCTATTTTGGGTCCTTTCTTATTTTTGGTTTATATTAATGATTTACCTTATTTATTGCAACAAAATCTTGATATGGTGTTGTTTGCTGACGATACCTCTTTAATTTTTAAGATAAATAGAAGGACGAACAATGTTAATGACATAAATAATGCCCTAATGCAAGTCCAAAATTGGTTCACGGCGAATAATTTAGTTCTAAATGAAAAGAAAACAAAGTGCATAAGATTTGCCTTACCTAATGTCAAAAGCAGTGATTGTGACATATTATTGAACAAGGAAAAACTAGAATTCGTCGATAAAACGGTTTTCCTGGGAATTACGCTTGACCCCAGGCTACAATGGGGCCCTCATATAACATCTCTTTCCGGACGGCTAAGTTCAGCAGCATATGCTGTTAGAAAAATCCGCCAACTAACGGATGTCGATACCGCGAGACTGGTATATTTTAGTTACTTTCACAGTATCATGTCTTACGGTATTTTACTATGGGGACGGGCTGCAGACATCGAGTCTATTTTTATTCTGCAGAAAAGAGCCATCAAAGCGATATATAATCTCCGCCGGCGCGATTCTCTCAGGGAACTGTTTAAGAATATTAACATCATGACGGTACCTTGTCAATACATTTACGAAAACATCATGTATGTCAGAAAGAATTTACATCTTTTTAGTAAAAGAGGCGAGAGACATAATTATGGTACTAGAAATAGGGACCAGTTAGTTCAACCAGGCTTCAGACTGGCTAAAGTAGCCTCATCTTTCATGGGGTACTGTTTAAAATAATAATAATAATAATAATAATAATAATCTGTGGCTCGACTGTCAACCGAAGTGACAGGAAAATGTTTCTCTCTGATTTTCAAACTAAAATAAAATATGAAAATAAGCAGAATAAAACGAAAATCAATAACAAACATCAATAAAATTCATACGACATGGATACATTATAAAATACAATAGAAATTATGATCACCTAATCGTTCGCAATCGGAAGGAAGATATGCTGACAAGAGCCGCAGCTCGACGAGCACGCCCACCACCTCCGGCCTCGCCGCTCAGCTCCGCCTCGCCGCCGTCGGAACCCAGCCCCTCCGTGAGTGCTGTGACACCGGCCGTGGCAGTCGCGTCGAGCTCGAGCGACGAGTACTTCTCGCCGCCCACGACGCCACCACCTGCTCGTCGGCGAAGAGGACGCCGGCCGAGGCCCACCGGCCTCTGACAGGGTCCCAGCTCCCGGCGGAAGTGTGCAGCGCATGCGATGGACACAAGCCATCAACGAAAACGTCATGCGCTCATACTATGGGGCTACAGAGGGGGGAACTAACCTGACTGCGTACCGTGGTCGGATGCTCTCTCTGTTTCAGGTACTTGAACCAGCTGTCAACGTTTCGGCCCAAAGACTGTCGGATCAGGTGCGCGTCATCCAACGTAACCGTATGTTGGATGATAGTGTGCTTGATCGCCTCCGAACTGAAATGTGTAACCATGTCATTGCTACTCCGTCGCAGACTGTGGCACCACCACAGTCCACCCAAATTACCAGTCACGCTGACGAGGAGAGTAGTGACAGGGTTACAAACGTAAGTACCCAGTGCAATGACGAATTGAGGAGTGCTTTAGAGTGTGCTATTCGGGAATATCGCTACATGCCGCCTGAGCTTAGACCACGCTTACCTCGTTTGCCCATGCATAACAAGAACCGGGCGCTGGTAGCTACTCTGGATTCGCAGTTGTCAAATTATTTTGATGACTGCGAAGACCTCACTGATGCACACTCGATAATGTACTGCGCGGCTGTAGCGGCATGTCGTGTAGCTCATGTTAAAATAACCAATGACAGAGTTACACGACCAAAACCAGCCGTACCAGCTTGGCAGTGCAGGATCGAGCGTCGTATCGGTGAGGCCAGAGCACTAATCGGCAAACTTATCTGCTTCAGGGAGGGAAACACTCGCCCTAGAGTGATGCGCTTTGTGAGACGGGCATTTTCGGGGACTGACGTCAGTCCTCGAGATTATATATCCCGTGTCACAGAGCGCATCGACTTCCTGAAGCAGAAGGTGTATGCATGGGCAAATCGTATTCGTAGGTATAGGCGGCGAGTGGAGCGCTATACCCAGAATCGCACATTCCGAAGTAATGAAAGGTGGGTATATAGGGATTGGGAGCGACCGGATCAAGGTGCGACTGATATGCGCCTGCCGGATGATGACGCCATGTGTTCATTCTGGCGCAGCATCTGGTCGGTGCCTGTCAGTCATACCGAGGGCGATTGGACTCGGGAGGTCGAGCGCGCGTGCAATCCAATACCAGAAATGGGGGCAATTACCATCAGCCCCCAAGATGTATCTTGTGCAGTCCGCCCGTTGCCTAACTGGAAATCTCCAGGGCCGGACGGGCTGCACAATTTCTGGATTAAATGGTTGACAAGATCGCACGCTTGCTTGGCGTCTCAATTCCAATCGGCCTTAGAGTCTGGGTCGCTACCCCAGTTCTTAACTACAGGAATAACCCACCTGCTCCATAAATCAGGTAGTACTGCGGAACCTAAAAATTATAGACCGATCACGTGTTTACCGACGGTCTATAAAGTTCTTACATCCATTTTGAGGGCAAAGATTAACAGCCATGTTAACAACAACAACATCATGTCTGCCTCTCAAAATGGATGTAAGAATGGGTCCCGCGGTACTAAGGAGCTACTCCTCATTGATATGGCCATTAGCCAACAGGTTCGTCGTTTCCGAAAGGATCTGTCAACATGCTGGATAGACTATAAGAAGGCCTATGACTCGGTGCCTCATACATGGCTCATGAGGGTGCTAGAATTGTACAAAATTGATGCAACGCTACGTACCTTCCTGATGTCGTGTATGGGGCAATGGAGGACAGTCCTTCGCTATCCAGGATGTCGAAATATCCAGGGGAATAGCGAACCGGTAAGGATTGAGCGGGGTATATTTCAGGGCGATAGTTTGAGTCCGCTTTGGTTCTGCCTAGCCTTGAATCCTCTTAGCACACTGTTGGAGAATTCAGGGCTGGGCTATCGGTTGAAGAGAGGTGGTCAGGTTATATCTCACCTCCTTTACATGGATGATCTGAAACTCTTTGCCCACAATAATCTGCAACTGATGGAGCTACTGAAGGTAACTGAAACTTTCAGTAACGCCATCAGGATGGAGTTTGGTGTGGACAAATGTGCAGTCATGCATGTAAAGCGTGGAGAGATTATGGAGTCCGTGGGAACTCAACTCTCGGATTCCATAAACCTGAGATCCCTCTCTTCAACTGAAACTTACAAGTATTTGGGTATGTCGGAAGCGTTAGGCATCAACGTTACTGACATGAAGCAATCGTTGAAGGAGCGCTTCTTTGGTCGCCTGAAGAAGGTATTCAATAGCCTTCTATCAGGCGGAAACAAGGTGCGCGCCTTCAACGGTTGGGTCATACCGGTATTGATGTACTCTTTTGGCGTGCTCAAATGGACTCAAACTGAACTTGACGCCCTGGATAGGCGGGTCCGCACACTGCTTACTTCATATCGAATGCATCACCCACGGTCGTCGGTAATGAGACTGTATATCCCGCGAAAGTGTGGAGGTCGAGGCTTTTTAAATGCTAAGACTCTCCACAATCGCGAGATATGCAGTCTCAGGGAATATTTCCTAGCTGTCGACGTGGGTATGCATCGAGATGTAGTGGCGGTGGACAAGGGACTCACCCCGCTCTCCTTGGCAAATGAGAACTGGCGCAAACCTGCGGTGCTTGACACTAACGATCGCAGGGCGGTATGGCAGAGTAAGGAGCTTCACGGACGCTTTTTCCGGGCCCTTCATGGGCCCGACGTAGATCAACTAGCGTCCGTAGCCTGGCTGCGTTTCGGTGATCTTTTCGGAGAAACCGAAGGTTTTGTCTGTGCAATTATGGACGAAGTTATCATGACGAATAACTACCGGAGATTTATTGTGAAGGACGGCACGGTCGACATATGTCGGGCATGTCACCGTCCGGGAGAATCAATTCGCCACATTATCTCTGGTTGTTCTCGTCTAGCTAACGGAGAATACTTGCATAGGCACAACCTTGTAGCCAGGATTATCCATCAGCAACTTGCTCTGAAATACTCTCTTGTGCAGTCGGAGGTGCCGTACTACAGATATGCGCCCGACCCAGTTCTCGATAATGGCGATATCACATTGTACTGGGATCGGTCCATCATCACTGACAGGACTATTGTTGCCAATAAGCCTGATATAGTGGTGGTGGACCGAATAGTGAGGCGTGCAATGATTGTCGACATAACCGTCCCGCATGACGAGAATCTCGTGAAAGCCGAGAAAGATAAACAAATCAAGTATATTGACTTGGCTCGCGAGGTTGTCGACATGTGGGAAGTGGACTCTGCAATCATTGTACCGATAGTTGTGACAGCCAACGGCTTAATAGCCAAGAGCCTCGACCAACACCTCAGGAGGCTCTCGTTGGGCAGCTGGGTCAAGGGCTTGATTCAGAAAGTGGTACTTCTTGACACGGCTCGCATTGTTAGGAGGTTCCTCTCTCTGGAGCCCTGACCGCCGGTAGCTTGGACCCTGTTCCCGATACCGGTGGGCTACTGTTTTTTATATTTTTAAATGTATTTTGTAATGTTTTTTTTAAGATATATTTAAAAATTTAATTAACAAGTATTTTTAAATGAATAAACGAAATAATAATAATAATATCCTTGGCCATTTCACACAACGCCATATAGTCCCAAGCTAAGCAACCTAATGCTTGTGTTATGGTAACGATATGGCTGATAAACTACTTATATACATTTTTTTTTTGTAAATACATACATATTATATATAGAAAAACACCCAGACTCAGAACAAATACATGTAGGTCTTACAAATATTTGTTCCGTGCGGGAATCGAACCCGCGACACGCGGCGCAGCAGTCGGTCGCTCAACCACTGCGCCAACCGTGTCGTCAAATGTTATAATAAGATACCTCCCCATATATTAGAACTAAATGAGACGAAATTCAAGTCTTGTATTAAACGCACACTATGCAGGCAAGCAAATTATAAGTTGGGGGATTATATTGAAGATAAAAATGCTTGGCTGAATGCTGGTCCTGCTCCACAGCCACTAGGGAGCCCAAACTAATCTGTAAATAGTTCGGAAACATTGTTGGACCGGCTGAAGATTGTAAGAAAAATTTGCATTGTTAGAATCAACTTACTAAGCATTGTATAATTTCAGCCATTAACAGCACATGTGTGAGTACTGTGTACCTTTAACTTTAATTATCAGTTTTAGGTATGTTTTTGACTTGAATGTACCCTGGCGGTTGGGAGTGTCATGCTCACTCAAAAGTCTAGCTGATGGTGGCGTATGCGTTGGATCATTTGGCTCCCTTCAAAATGGTTGAGCCGAATGGTGCTGGCGCATGCGTCATGTTCGTGAACGGGCGCCGTCAGTCGGGACTGGTCATTTCTTAGCTGCCATGGTTAATTTTAATTATTTCTTTGAATTGTTCCTCTTTTATTCCGGACGCTTTTATCCTGCTCGTCTTTTACATCGTTCTCACATGTATGTATAATGTCAACCCGATGTAAATAAATCTTTGTAAAAAAATATTATTTTTAAAAGAGTGTCCGTGGAGTTTCTTGCACGTTCTTCTCCATAGAGATCTACGCTTTGGAACGTGCAAATAGCTTCAACTTTTTGGACCGACCGACCTTGACAATTCAAAAGTGCCTGTAAATGGTTTAATTGAAATAAATGCTTGAATTGAATTGAATTGAATTGAATTGAATTGTTAGTAGGGGCGACTAAAGCACATCAGGCTATCCGATTCTGTCAAATTTTCCCAATCTTTTGAACCCTATTTCATTGCAGTTAAAGTTGAAAATTTAACAAATAATATTGACAGATTGTTGTAGCTTGAAGTGCTGGCGAATGTACGTAAACTTATGATTCGACCTTTTTCTTAAAACTACTTGCTCACCGGTCTATTAGTGGCGGACAATAAAACATATAGCAAAATAAAGCACCAAATGCTATCGTGGTAATGGTATCGTTTCACTTGATGCTATTTGCTTTTTGCTTTACATCGCATCGCACATATCGGCACTCCATGCTATGTCTCTCTCTGTCCGTCGCATCGCAGATCGCAGCGCGGCGAGTGTGGCGGCGCGCGGCGGTGGGCGGCGGAGTGTTTTCGGTCGCATGCTATATTTGCTATTATGCTAATAAATCATTTTACGCAGCGCTTGCGATATTGTGACGCGATCTCGGGCGGCTCACGTAACGTAAACAGTGTAGTTATGCTTCGTGATTTTTTAGTGTAATTAAACAGTGATAGGACACGTTATTATGTACATAAAAACCTATAATTGTTTTAAATACTAACATACTTTATTTCATATTAACACTTAGCCTGGATAGTATGACGGAAAGTTCATTGTTTTTTTTACTGTTCCGTAATAAATTATTCATAACCGCGATGTAATATTCCGTTCTGACAAAACCGCGCTTGTTTTATTCGCACTCGCTCGTTTGCCCGTAACACTTAGGTGCCGAGTACCGACGCATATAAAAAAGCATGCTTATAATAAAGCATATGAAATAGTTTGCTTATAATATAAAGCATAAAGCAAGCGATTGCCATATAGCAACTTTGAACACCACTTCGGTCTATCACCCACTTTAAGGTATCTACTGCAACTCAGTGGTAAGAAAGTAGGTAGTACAGTCGCCAGCAAGTCAAGCTACAGCAATCTGTCAAATATATTTGTTAGATTGTCAACTTACAAAAACAGTATAACCGACTTCAAAAAAAAACTACAACACGGTATTGTTATTCATAAACTTGCGAGATCTCGTCTGAGCCCTAATCTCGCGAGAGTGCATTCCCTAGCTCCATACCCAAAGAGTAAAACGGAACCCTATTACTAAAGCGCGGTTTCCACCGCGAGCGGAACGGACCCATTAATGACTTTGTTAAACTCGCAAGCACAAACTGCATACATAAATGCTCTTTATCATCCACCACCTGAAGTCGATGAAATCTATTCATCTTATGAAAGTCAGTTCAACATTTATTCGTGACTGATATTGTTCTGAATATTAAATTTTTGCCGTTCCGCTTGCGGTGGAAACCGGGCTTAAGCCTGTGCTGTCCGAGCAACAAATTATTAAAACTTGAGGTTGCCCGGTTGTGGTCGGAACCCTTTGTGTCGACTCTCACGGCTGACCTGATGACAGCCTCAGATGACAGCCGTGTCACTGTGTGCATTTGAAGGCGTACATACAATCCGGTTGTCTGTAGCACAGACATTATATGTCTGTGGTCTGTAGCAAGAACAGCCGTAGCCAATTCAAGCGTGTGTTGCGCACTGAATACGTCACTCTGATGGCGTAGCGGGCTTGCGGCTATTTCTGCGGTGCTCTTTGGTTCATTATTATAATCTGTGCTGCGGATTGACATCGAATAAAATTGACATCTGAAGAATAGAAAATACTTTCCTAAATATAACCAAAGTACTCTGTGAAAATACTGTTGCCGTTTGTGGAACATCTAAACATCTGTGTGTTAACCTTTCGCTGACCCGACGATATCGATTATCTATTTTATTTGATTTCAATTTGCAACTTTGGTCTATTATTTTTATTTTAGTAAGCTAAACAAATAGTGCTTTTTTAAATGCAGATTTACCAAACTGAAGTGAATGTGTATTTATAGTCTCAACAGAATGATTCCTTTTTTATTACTGTTTGTGATATTTACGACTACGTACGCTGAAGAAAGCGTTAAATTTGCCGCGATTATATTCAGACATGGAGATAGGACACCTGTGGAGACCTACCCTACGGACCCTTGGCGTAACGAATCTCTGTGGCCTGTAAGATTCGGGGAACTCACCAATACTGGAAAAAGGCAGCATTTTGCACTGGGGCAATGGCTCAGACAAAGATATTTAGTAAGTTGATACCTTGACCGTTGCTATGTCGTGTCATCATAATATTGCTAACACTGTACCTATGTAATCTGAGCAGTTCCATAACTATAAAGCATTACTGTCAGCACATTTTTAAACAACACTGTCCAATGAAATAATTAGAATAGGTTCATACCTAGATAATTTAATAAGATACTGATATACTCTTATCATCTTGAACAATCTCACAAAGTTTGAATTAGGAAATAAATACATTCCAATATAAAAAATAACCTGTAATATTAAACTATTGATTTTAACTCAGACAGGTTAGGTTAGAAGGAGATCCATCCCATAAGGGATGTTCCATTTTTTAAACCACTTAGGATAGATTGTTATTAGAGACTCTCTAGTTAGAATATATCATTGAATCTGCAATAGCGATTGTTAAAAATTAGTAAATGTATTTGATTGCCTGTGCTATTGAAATATTACATGATAAATCATGCAAATGTCCCAGGCATTCAGTTTGCTACGGGAAAGTTGTGCGCATGAAAAATTGATAGGTAATCTGTCATACAGGTCTCCTAGTACATAAACCAGTCTCTCACATAGATCACAACAATTATCGCTAATGTTTTGTTCATGTTTTTTATATTGTTTGTAAAATTCTATGCGAGAGAAGAACAATAAACTTTATTTACTATTATTATTATAGAGTCAATTGAGTCTCTAGCTAGACATTATCATTGTATCAGCAAAAGCGATTGTCAAATACCTAGTTACAAAAATGTCCTGGATTCCCACTTCTTTTGAAATGTCATGCGATAAAGAACTTTTTTGCAATTTTGACGGTAACAATCTCTGATAATTTGACATGTTGGGAAGCCACCCAACCCCAGATTCATAATAATAGGCTAGTGTCCATCATCCACAAATTGCAAAACTATTTAGTCCGTCAGTTAGAGTATTGAAAAATAATGGACACGTATTTTTTGCTTTTGTAAATCAATGAATATTGATAAAGATAAAACGCATCAAATTATGCCAGGCGTCACATTCCAAAGCGTAGATCTCTATGGAGAAGAATGTGCAAGAAACTCCATGGACACTCTTTTAAATCATGTGATGTTTTACAAAAATCTTAGTTACATACGTACTTGTTTCTTCTGCATGTGAGGACAAAGGCAAAATAAAAAAATAAAAATAAAACACAAGAACTTAAACTATAAGATCAAAATAAGCCAGTGGTTGTTAAGAGGTGACCAGTCTCAACTGACGGCGCCGGTTCACGAACCTGACGCATGTATCTGCACCATACAGCTCAACCATTTTGAAGGGAACCGAATGATCCAACACACGCGCCGCCATCAGCGAAACATTTGAGTGAGCATGACATGCTCTCAATCACCATGCTCGTTCATGTCAAACAAGTAAAAAAATTTAACTAATCACATATTAAATAATTATATTATGTAAATGGCTCCATGGTACTCACATATACAAAATTTTAAAAATGTGCTTTTACTTTACACAAAACAATGGTTGTCAATGACCAAGTACTGAAATAACTACAAGACAGTATGAGAGTAGAATAACAAAAAAAAAAAAAAAAAATACAAAACTAAAAAGAGGGTAAGCATCTCTTCCACACATGAAAACCTAACTAGTGGACCCTAGCGGCTGTGACAGTGGAGCAGGACCGGCATTCAGCCAAGCGTTTTTATCTAGGATATAATCTTCCAGTTTATAATTTCCAGTTCCTGCAGTTTCCACTTCCAGTTCCTGTTAAATCAACTTTTGCGAAGAAACAGTACCTACGCTAGGCAATCTTCTCAATTATATAACATTATAAACAAGGAATTAAATATTTATCCACTTTCGTGTCGAGACTGCAAAAATTATCTGACTGAATGGCTAAAGACAAAAACTTATGACGAGATTGAGAATATAGTCCAAACTATATGTTCTTAGATGCATATTCATAATAATTCGGTTTTTAGTCATGGAGACTACTTTTTCCTCACTAGCACATATCCAATAATATTTACATACTATATACTATCATTAAACACACATACACTCACACACACACACACACACACCCTCACACACACAAACACACCATTACATACCCTCACACTACAGCCCGCCTTTGATTAATCATTATTTTATTTTTTGTTTTACTTTGTATTTTTGATTTATATCACTCTATTTTTTAATACCTACTTTAGTGGAATGTCTATTCAATAGCTTGTACAAGTTGTAACTTGTAACTACTGGAAGAGCGGAACTTCCTAACACAAGTATACTTCTTACTTAAATGGAAATTCCCTGAAGACCGAATGTAAACGTATTCTTAAGTTATTGAAATAAACATTATATACTATTATTTATTATTATATGCTCTACTACATAGTGTGTGTATTATGCATGCTTTAAATGTCTCATTCAATTCGAGAATATTAACTGGTAGGTATTTTATTATAAAATTTAACACCATACTCCATGAAAAAAGTGTGTACTTAAATCTGAACCGGGGTTGATCTAATTTGTTCCTATTTCTCGTATTCAAATTATGCCTGTCACTAATCTTGCTAACAAGATGAAGATTTTTCCGAAAATACACGTCATGATGTTAATATCCTTAAACAGCGCAAGAGAAATTAAATGAGGACCCCATTGTAGCCTTGAGTCAAGCGTGGGTTGAGGAAAACCGTGTTTTCGACGAATTCTAGTTCTCTTTGTTCAATACTATATCGCAATCATTACTTTTAACATTCGGTAAGGCTAATCTGAAGCATTTAGTTTTTTTCCCATTAAATACTAAATTATTAGCAATAAACAAATTTTGGACATGCTGTAGGGCGTTATTAATGTCTTGACGACATCGATTGAATTGACATTGACGACGTTTATAGAACGCCTATCTATCTTAAAAATCAAGGAAGTATCGTCAGCAAATAATACCATTTTAGGTTGATTTTTCAAAAGATGGGGTAGATCATTAATGTACACTAAAAAGAGGAAAGGACCCAATATTGGGCCTTGTGGTACCCCCATTTTGATTTTTTTTTTAAGCCCCGAGAATTGACACTATTTACTTGAGTTTGCTGCTGTCTGTCATTTAAGTAAGATTTAGCCAGACTGAGTGCACGACGGGTGGAGTTTTTAGAGTTGATGATTTAAAAATCATCAACCCTAAAAATATTGGCGTGCCAGCAGGCGGAATTTTGCAACGCCCCCCATCTATGCAGCATGCAGGCTGCCGCGCGTCGGTCGGTACCCCGTATTGTGCAAAATATACCATGCAATTAAAATTTGTAGTACCGGTACTGAACTGGTTTTTAGAATTGCCGATATTGGGTATGCTCTATACCGGAAATTCTAGAAACCAGTTTAGTATACCGAGACATTACGAGACTTTTGGTAATTACTCCAGAAAAAAAATTGTTTGTACGCTTGTTTATTTGTGACTAAGATAAAATTATACAACACAAATTCTTTTAAAAATATTTAGTCAACTGTAAAACACTGAATTACTTAAGTAATTAACAAAACATAACTGTAATTTACAATACTAACTAAAATTAACAAAAGAACTATCGCTGTAAGCTGGTAATGTGTGCCAAGACTGCCGGCTTTGCCACGTTGAATGGCAATGTTTAGCCTTTGGCCAAACAAAGCCAGCTCTTGGGTCACGGAAAGCGTCAACCAGCCTTTTTGATTTTTTTTTTTAAATGGCAGTGGTCACAAGGGCCCTATGGCCCGAGGGTTTCGACCCAAAACGGCCCGAAAATATAGTTACCAATAAGGTTACTATATTTACGCTCTTTGAGGTGTTTTTGAAAGTATAGGTTTTTTGGTAACAGGTAGGTAGTCGTACTGGTCGTACATCTGCCTAACTCTGCGTAAGGTATCGTTTCGAATTAGAACCGTACAGCAGCCTAATACTCCTGAAACTAAACCGAGGCGTTTGAAAGGCACAGTGGTGTCGAAAAAAACCTGCGATTGCGGGATAAACTGAGACGTTCAATACATGTATGGGGCTTGGTACTAAAGTAATAGGAAAGTGAAACAGCCTTCTGTGCTATAGAGGCTGAAAGGGGGTAATTATTTTGATGTCTTTGGGCATTTCATTAATTTTTACAGACACCCTTTTTTAAACAAGTGAAAATTAAAGCTTGTATAACTAACTAAAAACTTATTTATATTTTAGGGTTGACAGCCCTGTGGTAAATGACGTGAATGACAATGACAAACTCAGTCAGCGGGACCAATTTATCAAACTACCCGAAACCCCAATTAAAAAAAATTAGTGATTCCTCACTTTTTTTTTTAAGAAATGGATCAAGTTTATTAATCGGGTGTTCATAAAAGTGTTTTTTTTTTCACACTTTTACGTAACCAGTGCTTTCCTCCATGGATTAAACTTGACACTGTAACTCTGTTTCTAATTTTATTCCTTCCGTTGTTGCCATTATCTTCCCAATTTTTCATGTACATAATTAATTTTTTTGTGTATTTTGGGTATGCGTCATACTTGGCGCAATTAAACTCTTTTTCTTTCTTTCTTTCATTTAAAATTACAGAATCCGTATTTATAGGATTGCGGTTCTATGCTTTAAAACTTTTAAGGACACTAAAGTTTCGTTCGTCCGATGGCAGTATCTATCAACACTAAGAACATTAAATTTTTTCTGTCAAGAGAAAATGCGGATGAGAACGGAAAATTTAAAAAAAGTACTTAACAGGCATTGCTAAAGTATTTTGTCGAAACACTTTATATAAAATAAAAAAAATTGAAGAGCAAAGAATTGATTAATGTGTCCGTAGTGAAAAATGCTTATTGCCATGTTCTAAACATACGGTCGAAGATTATGTATATCGTCCGGAACACGGTGTATAGTTCTGGCATAGCAAAAAGCGTCAGCGTAGGTTTAACTGTAAGTAATTTACTTACTTACTTTGGAATAATTAATGTGGAAGCGCCAGGGTAGCCCGCGAAATTCAAATATTTTTATGTTTTTTTTGCAATTTGCCGGTCAGTGTGAAGCTGTATGTAGAACAAAACGATCGCGAACTGCATTCTGTTTAACATACAGCTTCACACTGACCGGCAAATTGCAAAAAACAAAAATATTTGAATTTCGCGGGCTACCCTGGAGCTTCCACCTTAAGTAATTTTAATAAGTTGCTTGCGACAAGTATGATAATAAAAAACACTTGAACTAATAAAAAAATATATATTTTGGAGCCAGTTAGTTTTATAACCAAAAATTAACGTTAGGAAAATTTGCGAACTAATCCGAATATCCGATGAATAGTCGTAAATGTTAAAGCTGCGCTTTAAAATTAATCCTAATTTTAAAAAAGTTTTATGGAATTCAATGTGTTATTTCAGCATTTGCTGTCAGAAGACTTTGATCCTACCCAAATTTACATTCGGTCAACAGATGTGGACCGCACTCTTATGTCTGCCCAAGCTAATTTAGCAGGTGAGATAATATTATTTGCATAAACTTTTAATATTTTTGACAGAGACAGGCTTTTGTTTAATCATTAAGGGCTAGGCCTCGCACTTCTGGTAAAACGCCGCGTTTTTTAATCGTTTGCTTTTGTGAGTCAAACTAATACACGCGGCCTGAATTGCGGGTTTTTCCCGCGATTGGTTCCCGTAATGTTAGCGTGGAAATAGTTTGCTTATATTTTTAGCCTCTTTCTATTGTTTGTAAAATTTGCTAGAAGCAATCCCAATGCCATTCTTAACCAACAGGAATGTACCCTCCAAGCAACAAAAGTACATGGAACACTGAAATAAAGTGGCAACCCATACCGGTTCACACTGTGCCAGAAATAGAAGATGAAGTGCTTGCTATGAAGAAACCCTGCCCTGCTTACGATAAAGAATTAGAGAGACTAACGCACTCTAAGCCCTATAAGGATAGGCTGAATAAATACCAGCGTTTGATGGAGTAAGTTTTTAATATACTATTCATTAGATACCTATCGGAAATTATCCCAAACGGACGTACCTGCTCCAGCCTATGTCCTATTCCAGACTGTGGTAGGAGGCAGATAAACTTCCATTAAAGAACACTGACCTTTCCCTAATAGCCCTTCATGGATATCACTACATAGTATAAAACAAAGTCGCTTTCTCTGTCCCTATATCCCTATGTATGCTTAAATCTTTAAAACTATGCAACGGATTTTGATGCGGTTTTTTTTAATAGATAGAGTGATTGAAGAGGACGGTTTATATGTATATAACATGACAGTTTTTCTGTAGTGTTTTTAGTATCAGCATTGCACCCGTGCGAAGCCGGAGCGGGTCGCTAGTTCGAACAATAAATAAAATTGTGAACCGTCTTTCATTCATTATCTACTAGAGAACGTAAAGGTTCACGACAAGAAGTCGATTCAGAGGGCTTATTGTGAGTTTTTTAACGCTCTCGACCGCGTTGGCGTAAATGCCAATGTGTATTGAAACTGAATAAGCGCCGCCTGGTGAGAATAACGGATAACCTTTTTTTAACCGACTTCCCAAAAAAGAGGAGGTTCTCAATTCGGTTGTGTTTTTTTTTATGTTTGTTATTTCATAACTCCGACAGTTATGAACCGATATGAAAAATTCTTGTTTTATCTGAAAGGACATACTTGCAGATTGGTTCCATTAAAATTTTATCAAAATCGGTTACGAACTTTGAATTTTAAATCGAAATAGCTGGAATTCGTCTACTTGGATGATGGTTTTATGTCATCCAAGTAATCGAAATTGCGTATTTTGCAGTGGTGTTGTTAGGTGTGATACCACTAAAAAGTGAAAAATAAAAAACATTTACAAAAAAATATCTTTAATTTCGGAAGTCGGTGTCAAAATACGAAGAAACTAACAAAACCACCGACTTCCGAAATTAAAGTTATTTTTTACTTTGTAGTGTTTTTTTTTTTGGAATTCGGTTGTATTTTTTGTTCTATACACTTTGACATAAGCAAACGTTTACGTAAACGCGATCGAGTACGTTAGAAAACTCACACTGAGGCCTGAGAACAACTTTACTTCTTTATTTCAATTTTTTAAAATATAGTTAATAAGCGTACCTATGGTCTGTTTTTTAAACCCGGTGACTAAATTGACAAGCGCAACTGTCAAAACTGACTATAATGCTATTGTAATCTAGGTCAGTCTGACAATTTTATTGCACTTGTCAATGTAGGCTTCGAGATAAAAAAAGACCATATGTGGGTCGATGACCGTTATTGCACATTTATTTAGCGCCTACCATATAATCTACCCAAATGTAACTGTATCTCTGTGCCGATCTAAGAATGGAAGTTTGTTAAATTGAATCAGATGAGTGGATGGAAGAATGTTTGTTAATCTTCTCTCTGGGCAGAGCCGTGGAAGGCAGCTTGTCTTTGAATAGAAAAAAAAAAAAAGATAGCTTGATTGAATGTTGATGATTGATGGTTTAAAGGATGGTTCATTTGGCCAAAAATAATAGAACAAGAACAACACATGTTTTTCTTATCTTAGAATAGTTAGTAACGGGATTGCCGAAATATCGGAAACTCGCAAATAAAAAGGTACGTGGTAGCAATCCCGTTACTAACTTTTTTTTTTTATAAACTTAAATAATAATATCCTTGGACATTATTATGTAGTTTTATAAAAAAACTAACTACTAGCTGCACGTCCCGACTTCGTACGGGTATACCCTTTATTTTAACGGGATAAAATATAGCCTATGTTCATACGGACAGTCCATTCTAAACATTGGTGAAAGAATTTTTCAAATCGGTCCTGTAGTTTCGGAGCCTATTCAATTCAAACAAACAAACAATCAAATCTTTCCTCTTTAAAATATTAGTGTAGATGTAGATTCTAATGTTAGTGACCATGACAGTTTAATACAATACTATCTTTCTTTGCCAGATGAGAAGGTTTCACCAGAAAACTTAATTCTGGCAAGTTTAAGAGTTGGACTACATTATTATTAGACTAACGATTTAGGGAGAATGGGGAGAAAGAAGAGTAAGGGCGGGTTGTTTCACGTTCACTTAACGCATGCGTAAACGTTAAAAATGGCGCGTTAAAACTATCGGTAAATCAAAAAATTGGGTTGTTTCACAAAATGTCAGCGTTAACGCACGTAAAATATAACGTTTACGTTAACAGATGGTCTGAGCACTGGTTAACGTTACTTTCGTTGCGTCAAATAGAACAATATTGTGAAATTTCTTTTGAATTTCTCAATACCAATTCTTCTGATGACACAAATAAGTGGTGGAATGCAAAAAAGCTATTTAGGTAGGACCCGTGTCAATAACTTAGCTATTGGGATGAGCAGGAATTTATACCAGAATGTTTGAAAAAACGCTTCTTATTTAACGAACGTCAAACATCGTCCGTAATCGAACTTTTTGACGTACGTATGTTACGTTAACCAACTGTTCCATTAACCAATCTTCGCTCGTGTTAAAGAGGCGTAAAACCGACTCCAAAGGCCCATCTACCTCTTTACCAAAATTCGTTTCGCCGATTTAGGTGTGAAATAGTAACAAACGATATCACTTTTGCAATAAATTATAATATTAATTTACGATTAAAACATTCTCATGTATTCAAGTTGATCACTTTTACGACAGTTGACGCAGTTGAACTATGCCCCTGGTTTAATTTATATTCTTCTAGGTACCTACTAAACTAAATTCCTAAATGTTTTTTCAGCTATCTTTCGGCATACACCGGTATGAAAGTGAAGGACTACTATGATATTAGCGACATCTATTCTACTTTATACATTGAGACATTGTATAACTTTACTCTGCCAAATTGGACACATTCTGTATTTCCCGATAAAATGCGGGAACCAGCATGTTACGGGTTTGTATTGAACAACACTTGGGCAAGCAAAACTCCGACTTAGTTGCTAACACGAGATCATTATGTAAGAAATACTTGTTATTTTACCTCGGGTTTATTTATTTATTTATTTAACAATTTATGTACACACACACACAAGTAGATAAAAAAATAAAAGGAGACAGAAAATAGGTACAAAGGTGATGCTTATTTCTAATGAAATCTCTTCCAGCATACCTGCGAAAGGAGAGCCAAATAAAAGAGATGTAGACACGTGTGTAAAAGTAAAAACAAATAAAATAAAACAATAAACTTTAAATATAACATACAATACATAAATATTACAATATAACAACAAATACGGGTTGTAATTACAAAATTGTTATTTAAACCAAAATGTTACTTAATTTTGTAATTCATACATAGATAATGCAACTAATTCGGGGTTAAGTTTTTGGTACATTGAGAGTATGAGACTTAAAACTATTTTAATTTAAAAAAGTATTTGTTATAGTAAAAATGCAATAAACCGAATTTAGGGTTCCATACCCGAAGGAACCCAAATACTAAGCCTCCGCTGTCCGTCTGTATGTCCGTCCGTCCGTTCGTCTGTCTGTCCGTCCGTCCGTCCTTCCGTCCGGCCGTTCAACCGGCCGTCCGTCTATCTTGTCAGCGAACTGTATCTCAAGAACCGTAACGACAGTTGAAATTTTCACTGAGTATGTACGAAAAATTAATATTCATTAATAAAAATTCAAGGGATTTTGAGGAATTGAAAAATTCAGTTCAAAAACACGTTTCTTGTATGGGGATCCCGTACAAAAAACGTGTTTATAGTACGGAACCCTTCCCGTGAGTGTCGGAATCGGACTTGACCTATAATATGTTTTCTGGTACAAAGTAGTATTTTCACTTTTAAATTTACGCAATATTTCATTTCACTTTAGCGCTTCAATCTATCTCACTGTAGCCATTATGCTCTCTGCAACTACATATTATACTTAGACAGTTATATTTTCAGCAGATTTGTTACTCAAACCGGCTCACCCCTGCTCGCGCGGCTGAAAGTGGGTCCTCTACTCAAGCACATTATGGCACACATGAAGGAGGCTACGTCTTCAGAAAGCAAACGTAAGGTACTAATATACAGTGGACATGACCTGACAGTGGGAAGTGTGCTCAACGCTTTGGACTTGTACGATGGAAACTGTCCGTCATACACATCTACCATACTCTTCGAATTGGTGACAAGTAAGTATGATCCAGCATTTGGTTTGTTTTAAGGTTACCAACTAAACATTGTCTGTGAATGAATGAGGAGTTAATAACGTGTGAAAACTATATTTTCATTATTATTAAAAACTACCTTTCAAATTTCAATTAAAACACAGATTACAGAATTGTAAAAAAATAAATAAGTTACTTCTGTGTATTACAGGCAACAAAACCAAAAGTGGAAATTATGTGAGAATCTCGTACAGGAATACCGTTGATATCGTAGAGCCGAAAGTTCTGAAAATACCGTACTGTGGAGAAGTCTGCCCTGTGGAACGATTCAAGAAGCTGTACGACAACCTTCTCTCCGTTAAATGGGAAGATGAATGCAAGAAAGAGGTAATAAACATACTGATATTCCAATTGTTGATACCAACTCATTACAATGCTGCTCATTCTTTAGGGCCAGTGTCTGAATTTTGAGCTTGGATTTAAAAACCTTGAAGTATCCTAGTCCCTACTTTAGTTTCAAGCCAACTTTTGACTGGTGTTCAAGAAGGAAGGTTAAGTACTCAATTTCAGATTCATAATTCAGAAATTGGAGGTTAGACACAAACCGATAATGTTCTCTCTATGACCGAGTTCTTCACGCACGTTGATGCAATTGAGTGACTGACATTATAACTCGGTAGTCGGTTGCCCGCAATGTACGTAGGTCGCACTGAAAGTTTTAAGACTATTTAACCAGTTGAATATACAGTGCCCCGACGCTCAAAAACTGTATGTTGTCTCCTATATATAGGCTGCGGTACTAGTTACCATTTTGAGTAGTGGTCTGTGCTAGATCTGTGTGAACGCTAAGTTTTTCAAATTTTTAATTTTTTTATGCAATTTATTACGCATAAAAATGCCTTCATGCGCGGTGAATAAGTGTGGGAAACATTCCAAGACATAGTTATAAAAAGGATGGCGTAACTTTTTATCGGAGAGTAACGACTACGAAAATTATTTTTGATATAATCAGATGATGAGCACACTGTGAAAAGCGCTAATTAATGCTTTTTGGGAAACTCCCTTTCTTTCATTAGGAAATTTTAATATTTTCATCCCTTTCTGGAGAGAAAGTGATATAAAAGAGATGGCTAATTTGAAGTATGGACCACTGCCCCACCAATGTATAAACATGGTACTTAGCAATATGTAATGCTGTATAGCTGAATATTATTATTTTGTAAGCAAATAGTTTCAGGAACTTTTCATATCTTTACAATCCTGAAAATAAAATCGTATAACTCCTACTAAAATAGAAATAGAAAACTTAAAACCAAATGACCTTGCTATGAATTTATCACAAGGCGTTGTAAATGAATCAACGCTGATTTATTGAAATATAGCATTTTTGATTGGCGACCTACCCCAATATTGCACGATGGTACTAGACTTAATAACTACAAACGGGAATTGCACTAAATACGTGATAAAACGAACTTCCAACAATCCGCGAGTATTAAATTCTCGTAAAACCTAAACTACTTATCTAAATGAGTTGAACTTTATTTCAAATCATTTGTATAGTTTTCACAGTCAATGTTAATAAATGGTAGAAATTATGGTATTTCAAAAGAAAAAGATGTAAGGATATATAATAATATTAAGTGCCCCAAATAACCGATTTGCATTTTAAGGTGGGTAAACAACAGCGTTGCCAACACCAATTTATCAAATTCCCCGAAAATGCAAGTCGTATTCCGCGATTGAAGGACAAAAAATCTACTGATTCCCCACAAAGTCCCCTCAATTTTTTAAAAGAAATTAAAGAAGATTCAAGTGTTTCTATAAGTTTTTTTTTACCTTCTTTCACACTTTATGTTACAAACGTTTGCTCTTACACGGACATTTTAAAGTACATACTACAATATACATGGATTTAAATAATACACCGGAAAAAGTTCGAAAAGAATACGATTTTTTTATTTTTTTTTTATATTTAAATGAATAATCATTGCTTATTCGAATAATATACTTTGAATAAAACACGCACAACAATGCACACACAAAATGATCCTACCATTGGTGACAAAAGATGCCGAAATAAATCCGGGAATTATTAAAAAACGGGAGTCATTTGATATCCTATCTTGGAGGCATGGGAAGCGGTCACCTCCAACTGCAAAGCAGTAATGTTAGCGAAGGAGGAAGCCGAACGCATGAGAGAAAGGAAAGCTTACGTCCTAGCCACTGCAACAAAAGAAGACGCCCTGGGCGTCGGGAGTCGTGGAGCAATTCCCGGCAACCGTAGGCGCGGGCCTGCGGACAGCGATCGTTGGGTGGCTCGCTGTCCGATCAGAAGCAGGCCCGGTTCGACGGCGCGTTGTGTTCCACGCGTGCCGCAAAGAGGTCAGCAAAGTAGGCAGGGCCCGCTAGGGTCAGTGATTTGTTCGAAAGATTCACCGTGGCCCTGCAACGCAAAGGGAGAAACGTCGATAGGTTTTAGTCAGTAAGAGTCTGACACTCCCTTCTGCTTCGCCCAGAGCGAAAAACGTCATTTGATGATTTTCCATACATAAAAAAATGTAACTCAGCAGAAATGTTAATACACGTATTAATGTTTACCGAAAAAAAGTAATTAGTTAAAAATTATATAAATAACGTTTATTTCGACCAACAAGGGATCAAAGCACACACGTTATGACTAGGTCCAGACTTACGATATTTAAAATCCCGCGTTTTATCCACATTTTGCCAATCCCCAATAAATCCCAAATCAACTTGAGATTCCCCGCAGTTTGGGGAATTTCCCACACCTTGGCAACGCTGGTAAACAATTTTTTTACTCATGACACTGTCATGATGACATGACAGTAAAAGCTGTCTGACGTTTGTTTTTTTTTTTTCATAGAGATGGGATTGAACTTCAAGTGTAACAGAATCGATAAAATTATCGAATGGGTTGATAGAAGAATTCAATTTTTTCTCAAGTTCCCTTACTTAAAATCAACCGATCGGATCGATTTCAAAAACTGTTTGACCAACAAATATGATAAATAATTATTATTAGAAAAAGTAGGTATCCTTAAGAAAATTGCAGCGCGGAAGAAGTCGCGGGCAAAGTGCTAATTGTTTATATTCATATTTAAACACTGTTTAGACTGGTTTACACAAATCTATAGTCGATAATTATTGTTAGTTTTTTTCGTAAAACGTTTTATGACGTTCTGTCATAATCTTATACCTAATTCCTGATACCTAACCGTCTACTATGTCAGTATTTTTCTCTTTAGACTTGCCGCCATTGAAATGTTATTTTCTCTTTTATTTCGACATTTCAGTGGCGACATTACTAACACAAAAACGCAGAATGCTCTAAGCATCCTTTTACCATTGGCAAAAATCGAACGAATGTTTTGTTTTATGTTTGAACTATTTTGACAACAGCAAAAACTTAATCAGAAACTAACGAGGTCAAAATGAACAAGGTACTAAGGACGTCATTATGATGGTCATCACTTGACGGTATCTGACGAATGAATTGATCCAAATCCTCACGAAGTGGATTCGAAGATCGTGACATTTATTTTGTCAATATCATCTTATGAAACAGTGGTCCGTTTTGAGACAAGGCTCCTGAAGTTAAGGCAAACATCACAATGAGGCCCAAATCGAACCGAAGTTGCCCCAAGTATTAGTAATACAGCTCTTATTATAATATGTAGTTCCAGAAAGTAAATCGATTTGCTAACAATTTTTATCTAAAATCGGTTGAAGTACAGTTTCAATTTGACATTCTGAAAATGCGATATGACCCATTCCTAGCTTGCAGTACTATCTTGTCACGTCAAACAGAAAATGCTTGAAATCAATTGAGATATTTTTTAAATGTTAAACAGTTCCCGAAAGTTCTAGGAGATTACTAAACACTAAACAATCCATTAATCAATATTTAAATATTCTGAGTTAATGTGAGATTCTTATACATGCTTGGGGCAGTCACTTAGCCATCGTCTTTGTACTTTTATCGTTAAAATCTGTGCGGTTACGTTTAATGGTTGAAGGCGATTTATCGATGATTGTAAAATTAAACTTAATACAATTTTAAATCAAATCACATACTGACATTGAAATACTTTAAACCGTCTTTAAAAAAACTTTTAACAAAAAAATACAACCGACTTCCAAAAAAAAAACACTACAAAGTAAAAAATAACTTTAATTTCGGAAGTCGGTGTCAAAATACGAAGAAACCAACAAAAACACCGACTGTTTTTTGGAAGTCGGTTGTATTTTTTTGTAAAAAGTTTTTTATTTTTCACTTTTTTGGGGTACCCCACACCTAACAACACCACTGCAAAATCGCAGAAAAGCAAAATACGTATTTTCGATTACTTGGATGACATAAAACCATCGTCCAAGTAGACGAATGCCAGCTATTTCGATTTAAAATCCAAAGTTCGTAACGGATTTTGATAAAATTTAAATGGGACCAATCTGCAAGTATGTCCTTTCAGATAAAACAAGAATTATTCATATCGGTTCATAATTGTCGGAGTTACTAGGTAACAAACATAAAAAAAATACAACTTAATTGAGAACCTCCTCCTTTTTGGGAAGTCGGTTAAATAGGAGGAGGGTCGGAGTTTTCATCTGTGTGTTTGACATAATACATGTTTTAATTTTAGATTTTCTTAGACTTCAGAATTAAAAGAAAAGTGGATAGGTAAGGTTAACCTCGTAGTCGGGACTTAACGGTTAACGGGCTGAGGGCCGGGTTGAATGGTTCGGAAATTAAAACAAATCGTAATAACCATAAAAATAAAGTAAAAAAGCTGTTGCGTCAGCTGGAACCAAAGGTTCCACCGCCGTATCTAACCGGTAAAGAAAATTGGTTTAAACAAAATACAACGCTGTTTGTTTTTATTGAGTATTTTTTTATATCTAAATATTTTTTTAAAACTTTTTTTCATTAATAAAGTAGAGCCACAACTAACCATACCACCTACGCAACTTAGCCTTGAACTGACCAATTGCAGCCGTGCATTCTTCCTTGTCCCCCGGCCCGCGGTAGTGAGTCGCGTACTTAGAAGAAATCGGCTATATGTAGAAGCCTAATCACCGTGGCATGCCGTGGAACTATTGATTGTAGCGATGACATATGCGTTTATATCTGTAACTATTTTATTTATATGCAAGTGTACGATTATGATATCACTGATAGTTTTAAGCGGGCCCACTCTTCTTTAGTGATCTCTTCCACGCCTTTTTTAAATGCAGCCACGGCATCTCAAGGGTTCCTAAAACGGATTCCTCTAATTTTATTTTATTTTTGGAAATAAATAAAAGTCACAAGATGCCCAGGTTGGGTTGGGTTGCTCATAACTTCACACCTTCGTTAGACAAAGAAGGTTGGCCAAAACGTACCTGGCGTCGAAACGATAGTGTCCCTAAATGCTATATATATGAAAAATACCCTTATTTTTAAGGTAATCATAAAAACACAAGAAATATCTTTATAAGTGGCCACAAAAAAAGTTATCCTTATTTTAGTTTGTTTTTTTTTTTTCTAATTTATTTTCGAATATAATAATTTCAGAACGCACCTATTGACGATTCATTTCGCGTATGAAATGACTTTTTGTCCAAAGACTACAATGAAGTTAGCATTTAGGCACCATATCACTACTATGTTGATTTATTATGTATTGGATCTTTGTCATAAAAGATAATTAAGTGAAAGCATTTTGTTCAATCACGTACAATGGAACGTCATTTGCCATCGACAAGCTACATAATCTGTGGTCATCGACCCGCGACATTGATTGACACCCGGCTATCATACTGCACCCGCATCTCATTCGACAGATGCCTTATTTTTTTGGGAAATTCTTTAATAGAAATCGCAACAAATAGAAACGAAATCGCTAATTACCCTCTTTGCTTATCGCTAAGTACACTTTTAGGCTACGCAACAGCCGGATAAAAGGTTGGTTCAAACCTAAAAAGTATAATTTACGCTTCTACAAAAATATGTGGCTATTTAGAAATGATTTTCAAACGGGATGATGCTTCCAACATTAGAACAAACCAATCTAAATGAAGCTTATTTTGGGACATGAAAAATAAAAGTAAAGTCCAGCTCCTAAAGAACTTTGGTCATTGTTCTTTACGACAGTCCGTCTGGAAGAGTGAGCTGGAGCGCTGTCGTCAACTGTCGTGGTGGATGAGAACCCTTCTTTTTAGGCGCTGCTGGACACTTTCCAAAACAGCTGTTAAACGATGACTAGCATACCGAAATGCAGTAGGTAACCCTTTTATCTTGTAGACCAATTGTTGCGAAATGATCCGTTCGTCCGCTCAAAGGATGAGGCAATCATCTTTTCTCCTTGACTTTTGTCCTTCTATACTTTTGTTGGCTAGTCTATCATTACTTCATTAGCTGCATAACACTCACTTAATCATTATTAGTCGCTGCAGACGGACGTACGTCTCGCGAATCATCAGTGAGTTTGCTTCGACCACGTTTAAACTCATAAAACCAGTGGCTAATCGAAGTCTATTGTTGTAACATTATTGTTGAGTAAAAAAAAAGTTAAACACAATTTATTCATGTACAATATGCTGAGGTATGTTATAGAGCCATGCATGACTCTTCGCCTCTCTCTGTCTGTCTGTCCGTATGTCACAGCCACTTTTCTCCGAAACTATAAGAACTATGCCGTTGGAACTTGGTAAATAGATGTATTCTGTGAACCGCACACAAAAATAGAAAAAACAATAAATTTTGGGGGTCCCCATACTTAGAACTGAAACTCAAAAAAAATTTTTATGGGTAGGTCTTCAAAAATGATATTGAGGTGTCTAATATCATTTTTTTCTAAACTGAGTAGTTTGCGTGAGAGACACTTCCAAAGTGGTAAAATGTGTGCCCCCCCCCGTCACTTCTAAAATAAGAGATTTATAAAACTTAAAAAAAAAATATGATGTACCATGTATATGTATATGTGCAGATTACCATGTAAACTTCCACCGAAAATTGGTTTGAACGAGATCTGGTAAGTATTTTTTTCGTTTAGTCGACATTTGACAGATTCTACTTTTGACAGTCATCATAGTCTACTATTGACAGATTCTACATATGATAGATTCTACATATGACAGATTCTACGTATGACAGATTCTACATATGACATATTCTACATATGACAGATTCTACGTATGACAGATTCTGTATTTGACAGATTTTGAAAAAGTGATGGAACTGATGAAATGTGTCCTTTATGTATATAAAATACGATAAATTATTTCGTTATATTATTTTTTTTTTCTATTACAACCTATATACCTACATACACTACATAATAACCAACACACAGAATTACACACCTACATTATGGACGCTGTTACATTTTCGAAGGACTCAAATTTAGGTATCTAAGTCGCACACAGCCACATCACGCGTACACACACATAGAACCGCTGCCTGAGCGCTCGATTTTATACATCACTTATTAATCTTGATCCTTGATATTATTTTTTATTTTATTGATTCTGGAAAATTAACTGGAACTTTGAAAATGCATTATGTAACTGTTACTTAGTACCGTCGTCGGGAGATAAGTACCCAAGTCAGTATTTTCAACAGACTTCGTAAAAAGAAGGTGCTCGGTTCGACCCGTATGTATCCGATTATTCTCTAAAACTGACTACTGATCCGATATCGTTCAGGTTTTCGTTGATAAATGCATAATTATGTTTTCAGGGAAGATTTTATTGTATAACTGGCTGATGCCCGCGGCTTCGCACGCTGTCGGTTATCGCGACCAAAAGTAATCATGAAATTTTGATCCCGTTCCCGCAGCCCATGGGAACCTATTTTAGGGATAAAAGTAGCCTATATCTTATTCCAGGCTATAATATATCCCTGTGCCACATTTTAGCTTTTATTTATTCAAGTTTCCGGTTGTCTAGTTTTTCATTATTTTTGAATTATACATTACTCCACCACGGGTCAGTCAAAACGATGCATTTGATGTCAGCCATTTTGATATCTGAACTTTGCCAAACGGTTTAAAGTGATAAGACGTGTTGTTTATCGTAGTAAGTATTGGTAATTTTTAACAAACAGATCACACTTTAGAAGTGGTCTCCTACAAATAATATCAAAAACGATTTTGTAGTTTTGTTTTTAAATCAAAATAAGCTGAAATTTGTTTACTTGGATGATGTATTTTGTCATCCAAATAAATGAAATTGCGTATTTTGCGGCTTTCTATTGGTGTTGTTAATATGTAGTAGGTACCACTAAAAAGTGAAAAATAAAAAACATTTTCCCAAAAAAAACAAAACAGCCAAAAACATTGGCTTCCGAAGTTAGTTATTTTATAAGTTTCAGTGATGTTTTTTTTATTTGGAAGACGGTTGTATTTTTTTGTGAAAAGTTTTTTATTCTTTTATTTTTAACTTTTAATAAGCAAGTTTCTATTTAATACTTGAAAAGAAACAAAATTTAGGCGGTCTTATAATCAGTTTGAACACATCATTAAGAAAAACAATTAAAAACGGAAAACGAAAAGAAAACAGGTTTTAATTTTGCCCATTTTGCATTGACTTGTGTAATAAACTAAAAAAGCTAACAAATGCGATCATACTCCTTATGCCTGGACAAAAGCCTGGAGGTCTAGTTAAAATTTTTGGCGTATTTAATCTCAACTCCCGAATGATCATTGAAACTGTGGTATCAGCATTTTCAGTGAAAGTTAAAACATAATTATGGAAGTAGTGAATATATATAATATAAAATGAATCGCTGAATGTGTTGCTAAGCGCAAATCTCGAGAACAGCTGAACCGATTTTGCTAATTCTTTTTTTGTTGTTTTTTATTATGAGGAGAAGTTTTTTATGTAAAAAAATAAGTTGCTAGTTGACGAGAGCGAAGCCGCGGGGGATAGCTAGTCTATAATATATTTAATGAGGCAAACAACCGCGGCGGCCACAACTGCGTAAATAAAATTGACACTCATGACGAAAATTTTTGTTTTGATTTTGGTTTTGATCCCATATTCAATCATATCATCGACCCCAAAACATATGCAAATGACACCCATGACAAATGGTTGTATAATTTTATCGGTGCTATCTTGGATTTTGCTTTTGACCCCATATGATATCAGCGACCACAAAAACTATGAACGTGATACCCATGACGAAAAGTTGTAAATTTTTTGCTGTTGCCATCTTGGATTATAGTTTTGGCCCCATATTCGATATCAGCGACCCCAAAAACTATGAAAATGATACCCATGACGAAAAGTTGTAAAATTTTTGTCGGGGCCTTCCGGATTTTGGTTTTGACCCCATATTCGATATCAGCGACCACAAAAACTATGAACGTGATACCCATGACGAAAGTTTTAAATTTTTGCCGTTGCCATCTTGGATTATAGTTTTGACCCCACATTCGATATCAGCGACCCCCAAAACTATGAACGTGATACCCATGACGAAAAGTTGTAAAAAAATTATCGGTGCCATCTTGGAATTTGGTTTTGACCTCATATTCGATATCAGCGACCCATGACAAACAGTTATCTAATTTTTGTCGGTGACATCACATCTCACCCCAAAAATCGTGAAAATATCACCCTTGACGAAGTTTTCAAATTTTTGTCGGTGATATCTTGAATTTTGGTATTTACCCCATTTTTGATATTAGCGACCCCAAAAACCACGATAATGGCACCCGTGACGTAAATTTTGGTGCGCGCTATCTGGATTATGGTTTTTACTCCAGATTCGTTATACTTATGTACAAAAAAAAAGACGGTTAAAATCATAATCCTCCTCCCTCCCATCCACTTACAAACCTCACAGCCGACAACGTGACCTTACCCAAATCCTAAGCAGCTTAACCCCACCCATCGATTTCTCAACCATGTCAACAACTGCTTAACCCCACCCATCCATATCCCGATCTTACCCAACAGATTTCTAAATCATATTCAAGTAATGAAAGTATGATACTCGTACTTAATTTTATTTTTCTCCGAAAAAGTATCAACTCTTTCCTATCCGAAAAACGACTACGTACGACCCGCCACGGTCTCACACGTATACACACTAGAATCTTTTCTATTTGATTTTCGTATTTATTTTTCGCAAGAGAGCGATACACCCGTGCTTCCACAAGCGCTTCTGAGCGCGGAATGATAGACCGCGCGTGCAAAATGTATGAAGAATTCGACAAGTGTTTTTATTTTTGCTAATAATTAAAAAATATAGATATTTAGATACAAAAAAAATAGCTGGAACTATGAAGGACTATATATACCGCAATTTTTTATAAGTTTGAAGATAAAATGAGCTGTTAATTTATCTAAAATGGTACATATTCGGACCCTACTTTTTAAAATTTTCTACGATTATTGTGATGGGAAAAACGTGTTTGTTCGAAAAATTTGTATTACGACCTAATTTTTTTTTAATTTACTTCGAGAGATTAATATGTTATCTATAAATTAAGCCCATGATATCTTTACTTTTGTAATTGCTTATACATTGAAATGGTACCTGAAAATCACTATTATTTGTAGAAAAATGTAATAGCGTCCTTAAGAAGTGGATAACATTTCGAAGGACTCAAAATGCAAGAGCGAGCGGAGCGAGCTCTAGACTTGGGGGCACCCCAACTCGGATAGGTTAGGTTAGAAGGGGATGGCGGGGTCGAGTGAGCGAGCGAAGCGAGCGAATAGACCGAGTGAGCGAGCGAAGCGAGCGAATAGACCCCGCCATCCCCTTCGAGGTTATTTTTTTATAAACCACTCAGAAGTAGGAGCCCCGCCCAGCGGGGCACCGTCGACATTTTCTTTCAAATTAACATTTTTGAGGTTCGAGTATGACCTTGAGTATATTCTTGACGTTGGAGTTTGATAGAGGGCAATATTCTACGATTTTAGGCAAATTTTGACCTTGAAGTGTTTGACATTGACCTTTACGAGTTTGACCTTGACCTTGAGGATGCCACTGACCTTAAATTAAAAGCTTATATAGAGTCGCCACGTAATCTTCCCCACCTTTAATACTCCCACTATCCCACCAATCCCGAAAGAAAGTTTTGGCAAATACAGAATCTGTCATACGTAGAATCTGTCAAATGTCGACTAAACGGTTATTATGTAGTGTATGTAGGTATATAGGTTGTAATAGAAAAAAAAAAATAATATAACGAAATAATTTATCGTATTTTATATACATAAAGGACACATTTCATCAGTTCCATCACTTTTTCAAAATCTGTCAAATACAGAATCTGTCATACGTAGAATCTGTCATATGTAGAATCTGTCATATGTAGAATCTGTCATATGTAGAATCTGTCATACGTAGAATCTGTCATATGTAGAATCTGTCAATAGTAGACTATGATGTCAAAAGTAGAATCTGTCAAATGTCGACTAAACGCGAACGTCGTAATAAACAATAGAGCGATTTTTTTTCTAAAAACGACAGACACTATAAATTGCCGCCAATTTGTAAAAACAAACGACTGGACAAACGACACATCTGCAGATTCCCAAAGAGTTCTAAATTCAAAATTTAAATAATTTTTTCATAGGTTGCTTACTGGCCTATTCTAAAAACTTTCAGTGTGACCCCCGTAATGCAACTATAGTATGCGAGCCGGTTGTGGTTTAACGAGGCCCAATGAGGGTTTTACATTCCTTCATTGACTCATCATCTGCTTAGCCTTTTCCCAACTAAATTGGGGTCGGCTTCCAGTGAAACCGGATTCAGCTGAATACCAGTATTTTACGCGGAGCGGCTGCCTACCAAACCTCCACAACCCATTAACTGGGTAACACGGTACTCCTTGGCAAGACTGGTGTCAGATTTTCTGGCTTCTTTCCGTAAAGACTGACGCCTAACCTAAACTAACACTGATCACCAAATGACAGCCGGGACCAACAGCTTAACGTGCTTTCCGAGGCACGGAGCAAACTCGGTATGTTAAGATGGTCACCCATCCACAGACCAACCTCGGCAAGCGTTGCTTAACCTTGAAGATCGACCTGTGCGGCTGTTATTATTTAGCCACGAGCTCCTCATTGACTAATAGATACTAAAAAAAGAATATATTTTTTCGACTGAATTTACTTTGTAGTATAATTTAAACTGCCTCCGTGATCGAGTGGTAGGTATAGGCGTTTTCCTTATGACCCGGTGGTCGTGGGTTCGATTTCCACGGAAAGCGCACTAAAGTTGTTTTCGAGTTCGGCTAGGGCTTCAATCACCTAATAATATGCATGCGATTTTATTATTTTCAAAATTAAATACTTATTAGCTCTAGTAAACATTGATAAAATTATTTTTTAAATACCTTCAGCAGCGATGCAGTTATAAAGCTTCAAAGATTACAATTAGAAAGATAAGTCCGATATGAACTTTGACGTCAAAGTCCATAAAGTCTATACAGCTGCCATATAAAACAGCGTTTTCGCGTGAGGGACAGATATATTTGTTCAAAATAGTTATATCTCGTTTGTTTTTCGATTACTTTGGATTCTGTTTTCACTGTTAGTGTTATATTTTTGTATATTTTTAGATAAACTGTATAGATAATAAATATTTTGTTCATGCATATTCCCTATTGTCTGAAAAAAGATGATCCCGTGCTTCGCAAGGCATGTTGAACCGGTGGTCCCGGTCGTCAAATGGCGGTCGTCAAATAAACCATGTCAGAGGCCCTTGAGCCGGTTTAGATACTGTGACAATAGAGTGCGTGGGGACGATAAGAAGAAGAAGCTCTTATTATATCGAATCCATTAAATAAAATCTTAATCCTTTTCTCTTATTTGTTTTCTAAGACTCTTCAAGAATCCATATAGGTACAATCATCGGCACGGATCTTGAGCGCTGACCTTCACCTGCGCAATAGTAAGTTATTGGGTCCCTTTGGTGGTATGAAGTGAGGCGCGGAGGCGCGGGGGCGGGGAAAGTGCAGTGATTGGCCCGTAGCGCATCGCGCGTCATAGCCCTCACTCGGGATTTGTTCTTTACTCTTGCTGCACGGACCTCACGACGGCGTTTTATTTGTCATAAGTGTACGATGCGCAAAGCGATCCCCACTCTTCCGCCGAGCGCTCATGATCCGTGCCGGTATCTGTAAAACTTCAAACCAATATTCTATCTAGCTTAAAGTTCTCAAGTTCTGGAGCAGCTAAATAGCTAGTATTTAGCCGCTCCGGAATTTCATAACATTTGTTAAATATTATTTACTTACAAGTACATGCACCACATTGCAGATGAGGAAGTCTTAGCGCCGTACAGTGAAATTTAAAAACTGAAAATAACAGTAGGTATTACATAAAAAAGTAGAAAGTAGAACATGATAAATTATTATTATGCTTTACACAAGTTATCTAAAGTTGGTTTTTGAAAAATTATCAATACCGCCGGGCCTTGTGTAGACGTAGACTTATTTTTCTACAGTTTAGTGTTATGTATGTAGATGTAATATTTGATAAGATAATTATGCGGATACGCAATTCTGTTAGATGAGAAAGTGTAAAGTGTAGAAACCAATCCAAACTTGAACTTTTATTCATCTCCGGTAAGGTAGTTTTTCGATTGGCACCGAAATTTGAAATGAGGTATTTATTAGGACATTTTTGACCCCATTAATGTGTACTTATCTAGTGTTTTATGCATAATGAATATTGAAGTTTATACATACACTATCCCTGACTCAATAAATGTAATATTGAATATTTGTTTTTCAGTTCCCGGCGTTACTTGGAGGGGCATTCCTCGTCGGTCTCTGCCTGTTCATCGTAATTTATGTCTCCCACAAGATACATTTCAATCGGGTCTACAACCAGCACAGGTCAGTAATTTGTTACGTTCCTATTGATCTCGTGATTACTTCACCACTTTCAAACATCATAGGAAAACTCAGTTAGGGGTTATTCTTATTTGACTTTGTTTTATATTATGTAGAGATATATCTATACTTAACCTACGATCGACATTCACATAAATAGTAAGTACTTACTACATATCGATAGAACGCGTTGAACTTAGAAACAATCGAAAATTTAGTCTCATTTCTCTTTTTTCTTCAACATCAGATCCTGATCACCATTTATCTGTAATCTATAAATTGAGACCATTTCAGTTAGCTTAAACACGATGTCTCTCGTGTAAGTAACACAGAAGTTTGATATCCTGCAGAATCAAATCAAGGTTACTATGTGTTTGCAATATCATTAAAGTCACTAAATTTCGGATTAATCAGACCTATGAAAGTTGATGCCATCCGTTCATTAACTAGAAAAGAGCTGATGATCTTCACAGAGCTGAACAGATTTTCGAGTCACCTTGCTAATAAAAAACTAAGACGATCACGTAGATATACCTACGTATAAATTTCAAACTTATAAGTTCCCTTTTCTGGTCAGTGATGATGAAAATAATCCAGGCCACTATAACTATCCTTCATAATCTAAAACTTTTCAGACAATTGAAAAGTCAGCCCTATAGTGTTCTTGTAAAGTCTATCGTTTCAAAAACATAGTGAGATATTGAGCGTTTTCCTGCAACAAACTGAATTGCGTATTCACACGGTGACACGCCATTCGGTTTTTAGGGTTCCGAACAAAAAACGGAACAAGTAGGCAAGCCTACCCAGGCATATTCTCTATACTAAATAGTAAAGGTTAAAACTATTTCATTTCGGTTATCCAACCTTTCTGAACAATTTTCGATAAGCAAGCTATCATAGGTGTGTTATGTTAATAAATCAAAAATACGTTTCATCTGGTTATCACGTGGGCGAAGGTCGATCGTCCACTGTCTCCCCTATCACTAATAATAGTTTCAACCTCAGACCAATAAAAAAGTATAGACGGAGCAGTCGTAAACAATCGCGACGAAATAAGTGAGGCCAAGTCTCGGCTTCCTGTGCGTAACTCGGTGTAAGATATCGTAGATTTGCGCATGTGTGCTAGAGAAAAATGTTGCAAGCGTTGTGCTGCGATTCCCAAGTGCGAGAGATATACTTTAGTGAAGTTTTATTATTATGTAGTATTGTGTTTTATTTGTATTGGTTGAATGAAATGAAAGATAATTAAGTTTAATGAGAGCCATTTATTTTAATATTAACATCAATAATTAATTTTACAAAACACACAAAACTTACGTAAAATAACTAAAGCCCCTTTTTTGTTTTTTTTTAGGGATGGTAAATTATCCAATGACTCCTCCCGCTCTGGGTGTATATATATGTAAAATATCATAACAAACATAACTATTATTTTAATATTTATTATAAGTTCATTTTATAAATACTTACGTATCATACATAATAATATGAGTACCTACTTAGTATACTCCTAAACTAAATGTGCAATAGCGAAATTTCCTAAAACACACTTAGTTGTAAAGTCTCCGTAAAAAATTACAACTTCCCTTAATTTTGGGAAAAGATAATGTTCTTAACTTGCAACAATGACACAATGGCGTCTAGAATTCGTGTTCCGAGAAATGATGACAAACATTTTACGATTTTGTTTAAATTACACATCAAATCGGATACCTACTTGTGAAAAGTAATCCCAGAAGACTTATTCTGAAAAAATGAATTGTTTTTGCAGCAGTTTATGACGCAGGACGGCATAATTTCGCAATTATTATTTCATCAAAAGTACGTCTCGCTCACTCGCTCACTCGCGCGGCCGTCATCAAATTGCCGAATCGTCTTCATATTACGTGCCTCACTTTTTGAGCGCAATGGTCTGTCTATACTTTTTTATTGGTCTGAGGTTTCAACCATCTATGTATATTGTATGTCACATAGACAAATAGACGTTGTTGTTGTGTGACGCGCAAGTGACATTTTATCTTGGGTTGATAAAGTAATCACGAGGTCGACTACATGTTACCTCTGATTAAGCCCATAGATTAAGCTGCTCCTACTGTCTGTGGGTCACTAGTGTATGTGAGCAGGCAATCTTATCTTATTAGTCTTTCTAGTATGTGTAACTATAATATACCCTACTATCCCTAATAATACTATCCTACTAATATTATAAATGCGAAAGTTTGTGAGTATGTATGGATGTTTGTTACTCTTTCACGCAAATACTACTGAACCGATTACGTTGAAATTTGGTATGTAGGTAGCTGAAGACAAAGAATAACACATAGGCTACTTTTTATCCCGGAGTTCCCGAGGGATCGGGATTTACACGGGAATAACGAGAATTTATACGCGGACGAAGTCGCGGGCGGCCTCTAGTGTATTATAAATGTGAAAGTTTGGATGGATGTTTGTTACTCAATCATGTCGGAACGGCTAAGCGGATCGTGATGAAATTTGGCGTAGAGGTTGATTAAAGTCTGGAATAGCACATAGGCTACTTTTTATCCCGAAAAAGTTTACGGTTCCGTGAGATTGATTTATTATTGTTTTTAAGAGAGCAAGGGATTGTCATGATTTTCTGTATAAGTAGTAGTTGTTTAGGGGTCAGAAAATGACATTGGCTTATTTTGTTATATCCCAGAAAAAAGTACGGTTCCCGTGGGATAAATCTGTTTTACGTTTCACAGAGCAAGGGTTTGAATTGATTCTTTGCATAGTGGTAATTTTGAAATCATAGACCGACGTAGGCTACTTTTTATCCCGGACGAATACACAGTTCCCGTGGGATAATTTGTTTTTGTTTTTAAGGGGCAAGGTATTGGTATGTTTTTGCAAATTGGTAGTTTAGGGGTCTGAGAATGACATAGACTACTTTTTATATCCTAGAAAAATGCAGGGTTCCTGCACATAGCAATTGTATCCAAGAGGAACCGTGTACGTATAATATATCGTTTTCACAATACAAAATAATACAAACGACATCCAAATAAAAACACTACAAAGTATAAAATAACTTTTATTTTGGAAGTCGATGCTTTTGGTCGTTTTTTGAAACTGACTTCCGAAACTAAAGTTTTTATTTGGAAGTCGGTTGTATTTTATTGTTTTTGTGGTGATCTTCACAACTAAATTGGAATTCAATTGTGTATACCCCTTCACAGCGTACCAGCGTGATGTTATGAACTGATGTAAACAGTAAACAGACATGCGATTTCAGCAATCCAGGTCCATTTGCTATAATTTACTGAGGAGTTCCGTGCAACCCTTGCTGGACAGAAATAACTAAAGTACTAATGCCTGGCCGGAAATCGAACGCCAGATACGATCTCATCGCTAAAGTGTTCAAAATAAGGGTCCAAAAATAAGACAATCTTAATCTTCTTACTAATGGCCTAATATTTGGGGAGGTTAATGCTTTTTGAACTCGATTGATTGGCAGATACGTAGATTATTTATCACATACGTTTGTTGCTGTGGTTTAAAGCAAATACGTCCCAACCAGATATACGACGTTGTAAATGCAGAGATCCCTGACCCAAATACAGACAGAGTTACATGAAATAATTGTGAAAAACATGATTCACGGACCCTAGCGGCATACAAAACCTATCGTCTCGTTGCATGATGGGACAAAAAGTGCACGAAAAAGTACCCGCGGGCACTACTGAAGGATATGCAAATCAATCACAATGTATCCTATATACAGGCGGAGAGCTCCCGAAAATGGGGGTAGACTTATTAAAATCATAACTCGTGGCGGCCCTATCGTCGAAAAATTTTAACGCACATTTAAATTTTGAATTCTGTAGTTCTGTCCAAGTCATTGCTAAGGATAGTCATTTTCTTTGCAAAAACGTTTAGGGTCGTTAGAAACGTCTGCAGCAACGAAGCAGCGTGGAGGATCATAGGCTGACAGACACAACACTGTTACTCACCTGGCAGTCCACTTACCCTACGGCTAGCGAGTGTTCTATACTGAGCAGACTTTTTGAGACAGTGTGGCGACGTCTCCGAAACAACATGCAGTGACTGCATTCTTCCAACTGTGTGAAAATAGCAAAATTGCAAAAACCCTACTCTATTCTGAAGTAGCGCGGTATGGTAGTATATGGTAGGTACAGTGAACAACGGTTGAAAACTGGCCAGGTGTGAAGGCAGGAGACGCATTGGGTCGGATATACTGTACATGTCAGTAACTTTAAATGGTATAATGTTGCTTAATGAGATGCGGGGCTCGACCTGTTCCAGGTGCTTAAAACCGTAGGTGGTAAGAACGAATAACGTTCAGGGGAGCGTGTGAGACCCGTTAGTTGTTAGAAACTGACCACCACTGGGACGCGACTACGACCGAAGCCGTCCTTTGCCGCTCAGCAATCAAAGTTAGGGACCTGTTTGCAATTTTACTGAGCACTTGCGGACTATCCAACCTCCTTCAGCGGTAGAATAAATAAAAGGATGCTTTATCAGAATATATGGCGCTCACAATGACCGTATCATTAACAATGCAACGCAATGGTATTGAAATTGTCAAGCGATGTTGTAAAGGAACGCTTTTAGAAGTGCATGTCAATGAAATGGCACCACGATTACTTCTCGAGCAGCGTTAAGTCAACTAAACGATTCTGCGCCGAGGGTCACTATATAGCTCGGGGTGTTGCAACTCGCCTTGCGGTGGTCAGACTACACATTCCATTTAAAATTGCCGCTTGATATTGCAAGCGAAGATACCCCTCGGGGGGCCGAGTTACCCCGTCCGTAGGAGAATAACCTTCAGCGAATCCCTACACGAGGTCCCCGGGTGGTGCTAAACAGGTGACACTAACCGCCTCCGTGGTCTAGTGGTTATACCACCTAATTCAGATCCAGAGGTCCCGGGTTCGATTCCCAGCGGAGGCAATTTTTTTGCTCATTTTGGTTGGTGGTAGGACTTGTTCTAAGTCCGCCTGGCAAGCAGCCACCATCACGTCTAAGTCTGTCGCCATAACAACAATGTCAACAGCATTGTTGTGTTCCGGCAGTTAGAGGGTATGATAGCCAGTTAAAAGAGAGAGAGGGAGGGGGGAGGGAGGGAGGGAGTGAGGGGGTGTAAGAGGATTCCGGGTGAAACTCGCTTCCATCTTCGGCCTAATCATCACTTTCCATCAGGTGAGATTTGGGCCAAGGGTTTCCCCGTTTTGTAAAAAAAATACCCCAACATGCAATATTACCGAAAACAGCGACCGGGGAGTCCTTTTGCTGCAATGCAATGTGTATGTGACGAGTGCACAATGTCGCACAAGCATGCATTAGAGGACTTGAACCGTATTCTGCAGGACATCCGTGGCAACCAGGCTTTGATGGGCATTGTGGTCGTTTTGCTCACAGGCGATTTTAGACAGGCACTGCCAGTTATGAAATATAATTATACATGTTTCAATGCGTCGCCTCTGTGGTTCATGATAGAATAGCTCCATCTTACGTGCAACATGCACGTCCAATTGTGCAACGACCAGGAATCAGGTGTCTGCAAATAAGTTGCTGCAAATTGGAGAAAGTCGTCTGGAATCGGACACAGACAGAAAAACAAATTTTGAAATATAATTTATCCATCCAGTGGCTACAGAAGATGAACTTATCATGCACTTTTTTTTTTCAATTTGGAGATTAATATAAACAATGACGACTGGCTGTGTGAGAGGACAGTGCAGTCGCTAAAGAACACCGTTTTATTTCATTTAGGAATTCTGCCGCCCAAATTACAGCGCCCAAAAAAACACCTTTTATAGTCATCACATTTTGATCAGGCGGTCCGTTCTTACACATTACGCATCAAAATTTCCACGCGAACGAAGTCGCGGGCAACAGCTAGTCTAAATAATCAAATCTTACTTCTAATCTAACTTTTAACTAATATTATAAATGCGAAAGTTTTGATTTTTGTTACTCGATCACGTCGAAACGGCTGAACGGCTCTTGATTAAATTTGGCATAGAGATAAACTATAGTCTTGAATAGCACATAGACCTTTTTTATCCCTGGAGTACGTTTCCTTTGGATAATTTTCGTACAAGTTGGCGAAGCCGCTGGCTGTAGCTAACTATTTAATATTGATACCATGACGGGACTCTGCCCTTTTCGATACACATTCATGTAACGCACAAGTATGCTATCTTGCATGCCATGGTGCTATAAAACGTACTGATTGGTGTACGCCACTCATTTTTCTTTTTTTAAACGTTTCCCCACGCTAGGAATTTCTCCTGTATCGTGGGTGCGTTTACAAACATACAAAGTCACATACACAAACAGCCAGGCCCGGAACGACTATCTGAAGGCCGTACAAATATTTGTTTCGTGCGGGAATCGAACCCTCGGCACGCGGCGCATCAGTCGATCGCTCAACCACTGCGCCAGCCGTGCCGTCAAACTACAGCTACAGTACGATTATTTTATCTTTGCCCATACGAAGTACGTCGCAATCGATTGCGCAGATTGTCAATTTGACAAGAAACAGAACATCATGCGCGGGTAGGTTGCGTATGCAGTCTCAGTCCCTCGTATACGTTCGATGCATACTTGTGTCCCGCTTACTCAAAGCAATAGGACTGGTACGAAAAGTGTTATTGTTTTAAAATATTATTTTGGTTTTTCTTACTGTTTCATTTGTGTTTTTGTGGTGTGTATGTTTGTTGTGTTACTTTGTGACCTTGTTATTGTTACTGGTTGTGTTTCTTACTTGTTAATAATACAAAACGTATAAATCAGAAAAATCTTCTACGAACGTAACACTTTTTACGCGATGGTTCCTCCGCGGTCGTCACTAAAAGCTAACTTCGGAGCGGCAAAGAAAAAATAATCGTACTGTACACAGGCGACCTTTATATTTGTAGGTATTTAAATGTCTATGGTTACTTTAACAGCGCTATTTTAACTGACAACAGCAAAACCAAAAGAAGGGTTATAATATTCCTGGAGATGTCCTTTTCTTAGTTCAACTGTTACGACTGACTTTTCGGTTGAGTGTGCTATTCGGAAAACAGCCGAATATATCTCTAATTTTAATATTAATTTAATTTCAGGAGGAATGTGGCGTATTCTGGCGTACAGAGTTCTCGGGCACCAACCAAAACATTTATAGCTTAATCATTTGCAGATTAGGGGCCGAATTTTCAATAGCCTGATAAATTTTATTAGAGGAGTAAAAAATCCGCTTTGACAGCTTTTGCATAGAAAACATGTCAATCAGCCATACAGTGTGCGTCTTTATAATGTGCACATACGTAAATGAGGGAAACTATACTTAATTTTATCGACGGAAAACGTATTACAAAATCTATTTTTAGTCTAAGTTATGGAAGTATTATATGTAATTTGTAATCATTCGTAATTTATTATCGGTTGAATGACTGTTTGCGTGATGGTTTGTCATCCGTCATTTCAATTGAATTGTAATTTATTTATTCTTTGACATCTGGGGGGCTACTCTCTAAGCCCGAAATCCGTAGTTTCGGGATTAGTTGCGGGCGTATTCTACTTTGTATCGCTTACGGACTTACGATTAGTCCCGAACCCGAACTAAAAATGAATGACAACACGATTTGACAGTAACTTTCGATTTTTGTTGTCATTAATTCTTAGTGGTTAGGTAATACGAAGTAGAATACGCCCGCAACTAAGCCCGAAACTACGGACGTCGGGCTTAGAGAGTAGCCCCCCAGTTCTTACTCTTTGACATCCTAGATATATTGTGTGTGTTTTATGATTTTGTATTTTGGCTGATAAATCCAAAGTATTTTTATTTCTAATTCAATTGCAATCAATATGCTTGCTTTATAATCTGTATGTGCCTAGCACTAAATTTGCGCGCCACAATTGGCAGAATGTGATGACACCACAAACTAATCTTAAGACCGTTGTGTACCATATTCTGACAAATAAATGATTATGATTCTTCATCATATTAGCTACCCAATAGTAAAAATTGCATGTTTCTAACTCAATACCAACGCATCTTATAAACTGTCAAAGAAAGGCTCAAAATACGCCTACGCACGTTGTTTCATTGCAATAGATCATTTAGTTGAAAAGTTACACAGTTTTTTTTTCACTGGGGTCACAGTCGTGAATAAACTTTTGAAAAATCGATTTAAAAATAAACAAGTTTTTATACGTTTTCCGTCGATAAAATTAGGTACGTATACGTCCCTCATTTTCGTATTTGCACATTATAAAGACTCACGCTGTATTTATTCATCTGTAAAAAAATATCTGACTATTGAAAAATCAGCCCTTAGCCATCATCAGCAATCAGATATTCATTAAATAATAATAATCCCTTTATTTCGGAAACTCAATTCCATAATTATACAAATAAGTAATTACCAAATTACTTCTTTCAAAATTAGTTAAAATAGACAAATAAAAATATATTAGAAAAATTGTATGTTAGTAAACAGTATTTTCAGTTGCATGTGACGATGTGTGTGATGTTTCATGCACGACTTAATTACCCACAGATCTATATTTTATATAAAAAAAAATCATTGGTTAGTATTAATTTCATAGATAAATTAATATTTGTATAAATAATATAAATGTAACCGTCATAATTGATATAATTGTAAATCATATTAATTAAGGGGAATGCTCCAACCAGCCCGCGAAATTCATAATTTCTTGCGTTTTTTGCAATTTGCAGGCCAGTGCTAGGTTGTAGGTTGATTAAAGTATTATTCGCGGCTGTAAGACGTATGTAGTTACAGAATTATTATAATCATCAAAATCACCAATACAACCCTCCAAGTTCATAAAAGCGTAGGAACAAAAAAAAAAAAAAAAGTCATTTCTACAGTTTTATGAACTTGGAGCGTTGTATTGATGATTATTTTAACTACATTTATGTCTTACATACAGCCGCGTCAACATAAAACCTAGCACTGGACTGCAAATTGCAAAAAACGTAAGAAAATTTGAATTTCGCGGGCTGGTTGGAGCATAATTCTAACTTTTATGAAAAAATAAATTTCTGTCCAAGGTATGTATAGATCAGGGATGGGCAAACTACGTCCTACAAAGGGTTGTTTTCTTGCACGCTACTCTTAACTTTATGGTGACTGTAATTTGTACGACCCATGGAAATTTTTATTAACGAATTTCACGCGGTCAAAGCCGCTGGCTGAAGTTAGCTTCAATAAGATTGTCTTGGGACTTTTCCGATGTATGCGCTGATGCGTCTGCTCTTAGCAGTCGTTTCATAGACATGGTGAACTTTATTCACTAAACAAGCATATTCGAACCTCTATAAGACAAAAAATCTGATGAAATAGTTTGTCCACTCCTGGTGTGTGATTTTTAATGGTTATGTTTTAGTTAAAAATTGCGTATCCTTCCGCTGGCTTCTTGTTAAGTATAATTTTTACATTAAAAAATAAATGTTTTAGAAGATTTAGCGGAAATTTGGACGAGTGTGATATATTAATATCTAATAAAGCTCAAAAATCTTAGACAAATGAACAAGCATGTGTTATAATTTAATTTTGCTTTACTGCCAGAAGCGATTGATTTGAAATAATATGCATTTTATGAATTCTTATTGTTTACAACATGAATGCATTTTTTTTTATTTATTCAATCGAAGGTACTTCTCCACCAACTGAATTGATTTGTCCGATCGTTAAAATGTATTGATGACTTACGGATGATAGCTCAGGCAGATCAAGGCTTATCTAGCGTGGTGGAGAAGCTCCTGGGCCTATCCTGTAACTGAGTTGGTGCCTGAGATAGTCGCGCTTTGTAGGAGAGTGCGGTATATTCTGTCATCGATTATATGGTGTCGCACCGCTGACCGTGATTGGCCTGCTGTCGTCAACACCCTTCCCATTCCGCAGCTAGCTACCCCAGGCAAGTGGTAGGCCCGTAATAGTCTAATTTTAAATGTCTAAATGGAGAAATAGGTACGTTTGTAGCTTGCGCCTTAGCGTTAATGGGTAAATTAGTAGTTGCAACTTAGTCTCATGGTTTGCTAATAAATATTAAGCTGTGTTGTCAGTATTGTGTCTTATTAAGGTTATTCGAAGTCAATTAATGAAGTAATAAAATTTGCTGAGTATTCGAGGCATATGTGCGGACTCGCGGCTAGCTTGCAATTCACATAATGATAAATTAAACGACTTCACTGGGGCCAAGGATTGTCGCAGTCACCAGCGCAATGTCGCACAGCTTACCTCGAGTGACTTGATACGGTTTGAGATTTTGTAAGAAAATAAACTGAGCAGGAAAAGTTGAGCTAAGTAGTCCAGCTTTGTATTGATTAGCCATCTTACAGGTTAAGTTTAGCGACTGTTATTTTTTAAGATACCAAAATACCGCAAACATAAAAGAAAACACGTTATAAGTACTCACTTGTCAAATGAGAGCTGGAGGGCTACTCTCTAAGCCCGACGTCCGTAGTTTCGGGCTTAATTGCGGGCGTATTCTACTCCGTATTATCTAACCACTAAGAACTTAATGACAACAGAATTCGAAAGTTACTGTCAAATCGTGTTGTCACTCATTTTTAGTTCGGGTTTGAGACTAATCGTAAGTCCGTAGGTGATACGGAGTAGAATACGCCCGCAACTAAGCCCGAAACTACGGACTTCGGGCTTAGAGAGTAGGGCCCCAGACCCGAAAATAGTGTAACCTCGGCCACTGCGGCACTGTAGTGCTGTCATTTACGATAGGTAAAGTAAAAAAAAATGGTAAAATTTTAATGATTCATCTGTTTATTTAAGATGTCGGCTAGCGCTCAGGTACCCCCACCCTGCTGCTTTCGATAAATTGAAAATATATATTAGTAGTACCTAATAAAAAGTATGAGGCTATTTTTACGAAATACTAAATTGAGACTGTTGTGGATTTCATTTTAAATTTTACAATGTGTAAGTAGATCAATTTTATTATTATGTATAGTCGGTGGTAGGGCGTACTACGAATTATTGACGTTTTGATGTGATATATTTTTTTATGAAATTGCTGTAATGTATCTACTACTAGTATTAGGATAAAGCACTTGATAACGGAATCACCAAACACTCTTATTTTACACCACAATTGGTTTTCGAGACATCCGTCAATCTGTCGACCTCTCGTCGGATAATTGGAAAGGCATTTTTGCAAATGGCCGAATTATTGGAAACTTAAGCAAGAAATTAACAGTGTATAATAATATTAGCTAACATCAGGGTTTTTGCAAAAAACCTAGCCTGTTGAAGACGATTGGCTAATTTAAGGGCCAAATCTTATCTTTATTCTGGTTGGTCAGGTCAGGGCTTGAATGCTGCTATTATCCAATCAGTCCGGTAGATTTCCAAAAAAGTATTGGACACGTATATTTTGCTATTTCAAATATCTAAAAATTTACAAATGTAAAGAGCATCAATTTTCAAGAGTGGGGACTGATGACGTAACGTTTTATTAAAAAGTACCAAGGCTTGTCGTCACGCGAGTTTTCAACGCCTTATTTTTTGGAAATCCATCTGACGGACTGTAATAATTGACTTCATCATCAACAAACTTAATTTAATTGCTCCGTGTCGATATATATGTACCTTTGTGAAACACTACTACTTTTGTCGAAATGACTATTTTGTACGTATTTTTCTGAATCTATTCTTGTAGATCAATTTTATATGTTAATAAATGTTTTAAAGATATTTTACTGTTTTTTATTTAACTCCTAAATTTTCAAGAAACCTGATTGCCAATTCTTGTTCTTATAAAACGCGATTCGGAATCGCATACAAAGGGCATCTTTTATTTAAGAAACGTCTTGGTTCGAGCCACCCATCCTTCGCCGTTCACAGTGCTGCGTCTACGGTGGCTGGGAATCCCCGCAACTCCCGACCCCTAGGGCGTCTTCTGCGGCGGATGGGTCGTGAGGTTTGCCTCTTCCAAACCTATGCCGTCCGCACACACAACGAGCCTCCTGAGGCATTCCAGATTTTAGGTACCTAGGTAGGTATGTATGTACCCATCCACAGCCCCACAGGGGTGGCTACTATAACTGTTACGTTTAAGATTGCTATAATGGTCCAAGCTTAACGTAAGATTCTTCGGAAGAATTATCCAAGACATTATATCTTATGTATCTATATACAAAAGGCCTTGTCCTTTTTAGGGTTCCGTATCCAAAGGATAAAAACCTGTCTGTCTGTCACCAAGCTTTATTTCAAGAACCGCGATAGCTAGACAGTTGAAATTTTCACAGATGATGTATTTCTGTTGCCGCTATAACAGCAAATACTAAAAAAACAGCCCCAACATACTCGACTTTTTGCCGTTTTTATAGATAATTTTACGGAACCGGACGGACTCGGACTTGCCAGTTTTTATGTATGGGAAATCATCTAATGACTCCTCCCGCTTTGGGCGAAGCAGAAGGGAGTGTCAGACTCTTACTGGCTAAAACCCACCCATGTTCCTCCTAATGCCCTTCGCGTTCCAGGGCCGCGGTGACTCTCGAACAAATTCCGCAACCCTGGTAGGCTGACCCTGGCGGGCCCCGTCTACTTTGCTGACATCTCTTTGAGATGCGCGTGGAACACAACGTGCGGTAGACCCGGACCTGATTCTGATCGGACAGCGAGGCATCAAATGTTCGTTGTCGGTAGGCCCGCGCCTACGGTGTCCGGGAGTCGCAGGGCGATTCCCAGCTTACCGTAGGCTTAGGAAAAGCCTTATATTTTTTAATTTTTTTTTATACAAAACGGGGAAACTCTTGGCCCAAATCTCACCTGATGGAAAGTGATGATTAGGCCGAAGTGATGAATTGCCCTGACAGATGAATCAATGCACATCCAAAATCGCTGTTCGCAGAGACGTGAAACTTGGTGGACGTAGGTACCTACTATTTACATTAAGTAGGCATCCGATAAGAAAGAAACACAGATTTTGTAAAAATCACCAGTAAGGGGGTAAAAGTATGTTTGAACAACCTCATTCCTTGGGTCGATATACTTGAAATTTGGTACAAATACTGAGAAGGAAAGGAGAAGGGTAAAATTAAATGTTGATATTATTTGTTTGTTACCCCCTGTAGCGAAAAAAAAAACACTACAAAGTAAAAAAAAACTTTAATTTCAGAAGTCGGTGTTTTTGTTAGTTTCTTCGTATTTTGACACCGACTTCCGAAATTAAAGTTATTTTTTACTTTGAAATGTTTTTTTTTGGAAGTCGGTTGTATTTTTTTTGTAAAAAGTTTTTTATTTTTCACTTTTTAGTGGTACCCCACACCTAACAAAACCACTGCAAAATCGTAAAAAAGCAAAATACGCAATTTCGATTACTTGGATGACATAAAACTATCATATAAGTAGACGAATTCCAGCAATTTCGATTTAAAATCCAAAATATCTAACCGATTTTGATAAAATTTAAATGGGACCAATCTGCAAGTATATCCTTTCAGATAAAAGAATTTTTCAAATCGGTTCATAATTGTCGGAATTATGAGGTACCAAACATAAAAAAATAAAAAAACATACAACCGAATTGATAACCTCCTCCTTTTTGGGAAGTCGGTTAATAAAATATGTCTTCGCCTATTTCACACGTAAGTATATTATTTTTTAATAAATCGAAAGATAAATATAAAAAAGTTAAAACAGACAAATAAGAAAAGGCTTTATATAAGAAAAACTACATTGTGTAGGTACCTATGTGATTTGACTAACATAGGTACTATTCTACTACTAATTTTGAAAAGAACTAACGATCATTTATATTAAAAAAGGTAAAAAGAAACGTAGGCACGGTTTTAAAATTAATAAAGTTACTTCTAGAGAATACATGTAGGTACCTACTTTAGGCCCTTAAATAGGTAATGGTTGCAACCATAAAATGGCCAAGGAGCGACTCCAACTACAAAAATTGCATAAATGGTGCGGCACTAAGTGGTTTTTGCAGCCCTAGACCTGCTCAGATGGAGTAGTACCTATGTAAGTCAAGGAACGGGCGGCTGCGACGAATACGCGACCAATAGATATGCATGAAAAAAGTATTTATGATCTGAACAGTTTATTTAAAAGTATTCGAAAATATAATACTAACAGTGAAATTAGAATCTAAATTGCTCGAAAAACGAACGAGATGCAATTATTTTAATCTTTTCTATGGCAGCTGTATCGTCGTCGTGTAATTTGACGTCACATTTCTTATCGGACTTCTCTTTCTAACTGAAGTCTTTGAAGCTTTATAACTTCGTAAATGCTGAAGTTATATAAAAAATAATTTCATGATTGTTTACTAGACGTCATATGTACCTATTTTTTTTGCAAATAAAAAAATCGCATGCATATTCCCTATTGGCTCACGTACAGTCGCCAGCACATCAGGCTTTCCGAAACTGTCAAATTTTACCAATCAAATTCGAACCCAATCTATTTAGTGGTAAAGTTGAAAATTTAGAAAAACGAGCCAGCGATTGACACCCGGCAATCATACCGCATCCGCATCTCATTCGACAGATGCCTTATTTTTTGGGAAATTCTTTAATAGACATCTCAACAAATAGAAACGAGATCGCTAATTACCCTCTTTGCTTATCACTAAGTACACTTTTAGGCTACGCCACAGTCGGATAAAAGGTAGTTGTTGGATCAACCCTCAAAAGTATAATTGACGCTTTTACAAAAAAAAATGTGGCTATTTAGAAATGATTTTCAAACGGGATGATGTTTCCAACATTAGAACAAACCAATCTAAATGAAGCTTATTTTGGGACATGAAAAATAAAAGTAGGTAAGGTCCAGCTCCTATAGAAATCTGGCCATTTTTCTTTGACAGATTGTTGTAGCTTGATGTGCTGGCGTCTGTTCATCAAAATCTCGGACTAGACGCAATTTGCTTAGGTACTAATTTTCATTGGGTCACGATCTTTCTCAGATTGACCAGGGGTGAACGTGGACCGATAGTGTCGTCTGCTACGACCGATATCTACAGCAATAAATGAAAATATGAGTGACGTAGGTAATTCTTAATCAGAATTTATAACGAAGAAAGTGAAAATATTTACGTACCGGTATTGTATACTTAGACATGGCCGACGAAATCCCGGCAAAATGTACGGAAAACATATGAGATCAGCAATAGTCATAAAAGATCACGTCGTGTCTAGCCACGAGAGAGGAAACTCGTCACTTTGCACTCAAGATGTCGAAAATTTGCGTAATTGGTAAGTTGATATGGATATCTTCTATATCTATATACTTATAATAAATCTGTAGAGAGGTCAATTCTGTACATGAAATATATTTCCAAAATAACTATCAGGGGGTGATTAGGGATCGATACTGATGCCAAAAATGCAATCAGTAAAATTTTTGTCGGTCTGTCTGTCTGTCTGTCTGTCTGTATAACCGTTATAGAAACAATAACTACTGGACGGATTCTAACGAAACTTGGTACAATTATTCTTCATACTCCTGAGCTGGTTATAGTATACTTTTAATCACGCTACAATCAATAGGAGCAGAGCAGTGAAGGGAATTGTTGGGAAAACGGGAGAAGTTACTCCATTTTTTAAGCTTCCGGCGCGTGTGCAACCTTAATGGTTAAAGCTATTCAGAAATTATTTATGACGCAAATGTTCTCCTTAAAATGATGTAAAAAATATCCCACGACAGCATATGTCTATCTTTTATGATTGACTCACAATAAAACGTGTAAAAAAAAATAATAAAAAAAAGCGCGAGCTTCATAGGGTAGGGGTGGTGTAAGTTTGCGCAGTTTTTAATAATTGGACCATAAAAATAAAACATACGGATAAATCAAAGGGTTATTTATTTCAATTAAATTAAAAAGTAATTGGCAACAATTTTTAATATTGTTTATAGAGCAAACATAATCAATTTTTCTTTAATTAACAAAAAGACAGATGCAGGGACTTGCGCAACTTTATACACCCTAGTGTGTAAAGTTGCGCATAGAAGTCGATAAGTTTGCGCATTATTTCATAATGGCAAATTACTTGCATGAATCACATTTAAATGCCCCAAAACCTAAGTAATCAGTACATTTTTCGTGCCACCACACCCGGCACGTATCGCACTCGATACACTTCAACAATAGGCTCTTAACTTGACATAAAACCGTTCAACCTGTGGCCTATTGAACCCCATTGCTCTCGCTATGCTCGTGGAAGTTGGTTGTTCGAGAGATATTTCTGGGTGGCGTTGCATAAATCCACGGAACCACTCTTTCCCTGCAATTTTTGTATTTCTGTTAAACCGATGTGGTATTTTATGCTTTTCAGCATATTCATAAGCTGCGCTCCTTAATTGTTTGGCTGTCAAGCCGAATTCATCCAGGGTAATCAAGTGGTTACAGAAACCTTGTTCTACTTCTACAAAAAAGGTAACGTCATATCTATCTAATTTAGTTGCACATTGCGGTTGCAGCAATTGGTATCTTAATGTTGACTCAGCCATTCCTAAAGACAAAGCAATTTGTCTCTTGCTTTCTCCTTTATCGATACGCTTACGAGCATCCTCGATGATAGAAGGTAAACAAACTTCACGGGCATTTTTGCGTGGTCTTCGTGACATCCTCTAAAAAAGTAAAGTGCTGTTTAAAATGATTGGATAAATAATTTTCATTAAATATAAATTAATATTCAACATCAATGTGTCAGTCTGCGCGCGCAATCTTATCCATCCTCTAAATGCGCAAACTTACACAGTTGGCATTCAACGCAATGATCCGCATACTACTGCCATCTCTTAGAAGATGAATGAACTACGTTGTCTCTCAAAGATATTTCGAAGCTAAACACAAGTGAAACAATCAACAAAACAGTGTAAATACTACAGGTTTTTTATCAGTTATACTTGCAATATGTCAAAAAAATAGGTAAAAGTGCTGTAAAAACTTTGAACTCATCTGGACGTGCCGTTTTCCCTCCTATCTCGATTATTTTTGCGGAGCGTGTGTTGGCATGCTAGGCAATCAAAACACAGCTGAAGTTGGCAACAAGTATCCTGTGGATGTCTTGTAACCACGTATGCGCAATCTTATCGCCCGCGCAATCTTACACCAACCTACCCTACAAATTTTGCCAGTTGATGCGAATAGACGTTCAGAGCGTTCGACCTTATTGACAGACAATACTTAATTTAGTCTTTGATAATTTATTTTTAGATTCCTTTTGTTTTATAAAATAGGGATTAGTTATTTTGGTAGTGTTTAAATATTCGTTCAAATTATAAATTATTAATAATTTACATTTTATTTATTTTTAGGTGAAGTAGTACATAGTTTTAGATACTAACAGGTTTATAAGTTTTGGCTAATTTACGTTCACTTTTTTATATTAGTTTTGTTTTCATTTACGTTTTAGTTTTATTTTCATTTGGTATATAAAATTCTTCCGTTACTGAGTGAATGACTGACAGATAACGCAACAACACAACCAAGACTACTGACTGGTCGTATGAAGCTGCACGTAGGGTCTTTGGGGAGTTTAGGTGAGCTCTAAGAGAGGATTTCCCGAAATTCCTACGGTAACGGGAGAAAACGGGATATGCGCGTACGAAGTCGCGGGCAGAAGCTAGTATTCGATAAAACTACCACACTAACGAAAGAGGGCTATCAAGAATCTCAAGGTAGTGGCCAAAGACTAAAGGAGGCATTTCCAAAATTATTGAGCAACCTCGAAAACAATGATTATCTGATACGTCCTGCTCACTGGCCTTGGATTAAAGATAGTGCGAGGGGTTTTATTGAAGGCCTTAATAAACAGCTGACTTTGCAACCATCCAAAACTGATTTCGACGTTTTAGCTGTGAGTTAACTTCCTGGTTTAAATAGAATATTAAGCATTTGTTAATTATTCTAGCGACCGTCGATCTACCGAATAGCGCGGTGTAAGTTGTTTCCATGTAATTTTTCAGCAGCAAAACAGGCGTAACCGAGATTTTCTGGATGGAGCAACCAACATTTTCTGCTTCGATCTTGAGTTAGGAAATATTAAAATTTTGACCACATTTTTCAGCCATACGAGACATGCGGTAGATACCTGTACGAGGTGAAGGGTAACTCAGAAACGTACAAGGAAATGGATGTATATCAAAGATCCCCAGAATATCTTGCTGTAAGTCATTCGAATGTTTTTGCTTTACCTACCTGTTTAATTTTTTTTTAAATGATGTCATGTAGGTAATACATAAGCAATTATAATAATTAAGTATTGTGTTCAATTTCAGTCGAAAGCCAGGATCCAAAGTCGTCTGGGCATCAATTATACTTTGACTGATACAAATATTACAACTTTTGTACGAATTGTGCCGCTATACTTTGTCGGGGCAGGCAAGCAAATTCAGTCCATGGTGTGCGCTGTTCACGATAGAAGACTTTAAAGTCATGGAGTATGTGGAAGACTTGCGTATCTACTACAGAAACTGTTACGGTACACCCATGAACAAGCTACTTGGCCAAATGACTCTTACCGACTTACCTACTCAAAAGTTTTCAGGAAGTTAAAATCGGGAAAGGCAGAAAGATTACAACTTATATAACTCATACAACGGTGATGGCCATGGTTTATACAGCTCTTGATTTATTCAAGGACAATGCTATTTTAACTGGTTCGTACCATGACCTTAATCGTAAATGGAGGAGTAGAAAACTATCAGTCTTTTCCTCCAATCTAATGGTCGTTCTTAACAAGTTAGTACCTATCAGCTAGTCTATTCTGTAAATAACCATTTCGATATCGACTTCACCTGTTGGACTAAGCTTACAAAGTGAACTTTATTTCACACATCATAAGGTCTTATATTTATACGAATTTGAAACTCACCTCGGATTCCGATGTCGAGACACGAAAATGTTGTTACAGAATAGCACTGCAGTATTTTTTTTGCTCCACCATCGATTCTTCGACTATGATGCTTGAGTTTTGTCATGTTCATGAAAACTGGATCATGGCATAAGAAAACTACTAAAATCGTTTTGCACTGATCGAACGATACGAGCAGTGCGATTCTGTAAACATGTCGAAGTAAACACAAAGGCAAAGTGAACGACAAGAAAGCTGTCAAATCATACAAACAAGATGGCATGGCAGCTCACTTGTCGTTCACTCCACCTAAGTGATCACGGTGAGATGTCTACAGAATCGACTGGCTGCAGTGCGATTCAGCAGTGCGAAACATGTCGAAGTGAAGGCGTGGGTGAAGTGACCACGAAGTCAGCTGTCAAACCATACAAACAAGATGAAATTACAGCTCACTTGTCATCACTCCTTGTCACCACTCACTAAGTGAACACGGTGAGGTGTCAATAGAATAGACCGGCTGTAATCATGTCAATGACGGCTTACTTTGTGATCACTTCACCGAAGCCTTCACTTCGACGTGTTTACAGAATCGAACGGCAGCATGCCGCTTCGACACGTTTTTATTTACAACCCTATTCTCTTCAAAATTAGAGTGAACAGTCTCCGTCTTGGTAAGCTCGCTCCATGGTGGATTATTGTCTCTGTCATCTCTGACTAAAACCGAAGTCAAAACCATCACAAACAAAAAAAAAATTATAACTTATATTTTTCCAGGTGCAATAACGGAACCTATGAGTCCTACAAAATTATATTTTACATGAACGAAGAACCATTACGGGAGATTTGTACCTAATCAAGGAGTATGTACCTGGAAAGAATTTGAAAATATGCCGTCACCATTTTTGGAAACAAAAACTGATTTTTGTTAGTTCGATGTGGAAACAACAACATTATCTTAAAAAAAATGTTTTTTTTTACGTTATTGCTTGTAAAAATAAATGAATGTGAAATTAGAAATTGTTAAAATCTAATATTATGTAACTTTATTTTTTATAAGTCCACGTGAGGCCTCAGATTCGATTCCCGGTTTTGTCAAAGTGGATAGATTTAGGTATATATATAGAAATTTTAAAAACTCAAACGTGAACGGGTTTTTAAAATTGAGGTGGGAGGGGGGGGGGTAGGTTATTGTTTTTTTTTTGGGTTTTGTAAGTTCATACAACTCGATTGAATGACTTTTTCACGAAATAACATTCAATCGAGTTCTATGAACTTAGAGGGTTACATTGATGATTTAAATGGTTATAATCCTTTAGATGCTCTTTAGGATCGCGAACCGTATTTTGTTCAACATACAGCTTCACACTGACCGGCGGATTGCAAAAAAAAAAACATAAAAATATTTTAATTTCGCGGGCTACCCTGGAGCTTCCTTGATTTTGCTACATATTTTGGCTAAGGTTTGTGTAGTTAGCACTTGTAGAGTTAAGACGTGTATAGTTAGAAGCTTGGCTCTACAGGTAACTTTTTGCCAGTGATATGGTCTCGTCTTTGCAACATTTTACATGAAAATGTTTTTGAAGGTATTATTATGCACAAACGTTTGTATATTTTAGCTTAATATTCTATGCATTTCTCAATGAATAACTTCATTGAGAAATGCATAGAATACTAATAGTGGAAAAATAAAAGGTTTTGTATTTAATTAATCGATTGCAAAATTAATTTGATTCAATTAATGCAAATTCTTCCGATTTAGGAACATTCATATTTTTATTTCAAGTTGACGGGATCAAATAATATTATTAACCGACTTTAAAAAAAGGAGGTTAGCAATTCGACACGTATGTATTGCCCGTATATATTGTCAGAATTTGTGTATGTTGGTCTATACCAGCTTTTAAACATGTGTGCCAAATTTCATAAGTTTATTTAGATTTGGACCGCGCATATCTCAAAAAATGTAAAAAACAAAAAATACCTAAATCCCTTTTGGTCACCTTTATTTTATCGAGACTTTTTACCTGGACTTTAGTTTTGCAAAAATACCTTACGTCCCGCGAATATTTTTAGGTACACATTCAATTAACTTGGACAGGTTAGGTTAATTTTATGTGTCGGGGACTTGGGGTGCCCCTAATAAAGGTAGGTACTGTGACGCTCATGTGTGACTTTGGTTTGTATTGCTCACGTGTACCAGGTTTATTTGATTCGCATTGGCCATTCGTAAAACTTTGGAACAGTGAATTAAAAAGTCTAGCTTAGTTTTTGATATCTGAAGGATAAGGAATTTGATGGTTTTTATAACAGATCTTGTATTAATGTCAATTCGGGCGGACTTCGCCAATATAATATTTCTTTAAATGATAAAATCTTTTTAATTTCCCGTACCTACTGAGTTACCCCACCACAGTACACAGTGCACACACACCGCGATCGAATCGCCGATCAACCACGTCAATAAATACTTTTTCGTAGATAGGTATGATCCCAAGTGTATCAACAATCGACAAGCGATTTTTTTTTGTTGATGATAGGCAGAGGCACGCGTTTGACTACTACAACACACACACACCCACAAACACACACCACACACACACACACACACACACACCATGACACATTGTACCTTTTTATGAGAGAAATAAAACTTATCTATCTATCTACCTATCTATCAATCTATCTATCTATCTATCTATCTATCTATCTATCTATCTATCTATCTATCTATCTATCTATCTATCTATCTATCTATCTATCTATCTATCTATCTATCTATCTATCTATCTATCTCACCTGATGGTAAGCGATGATGGTGAAGAAATTGTTTTTCTTTCTTTTAAGTGAAATGGATTTGCTCTTGACTCTATTTTAGGTCAGAGGTAACAGAGACAAAGTCGACAATGAAGTGAACTTACACAGAAGAAGCCTGATAACTCTAGCTTTGAAGAAAATAGGGTTCACTGCGTTCGGAAAAGAGTTTCACTCCTATTCTGTTCGCTTTATAAAATACGTTTGGAAACGCTTAGCGCGAATTGGTGGAATAGCAATAAGGTAGGGATGGTAACAGTGCGTCTGGATGTCCGATGGTAGAAAGGGGCCGGTGGGATGAGGTCAAGGAAGTTCTTGAGCATACTCACCGAAGTACAATCTATGGAAGAACGACAAGCAGGCACCCTTGCGGCGATGAGACAAGTTGTGCTTGGTTTCCACAAGTTTTACGTCGCTAATGAGCTCTGTGTTTCACCGTGTCAAGCGTGGCAAGTTGGTATTTAGCTGTACCATCTCAAAGGTGGCTGCAATATTCCATGCGTGATCTGACTTAATGTGCTTTGTAAATGGTTGAAAGCTGTCCAAGAGTGAAATATCGCCTCCTTCTAATTGGGAGCCAAACCCAGCTTTTTGGCTTTATACTCAATGGTGGCGTCGAAGTTGAGACGGGAGTCGCTTCTATATCTGTCTGCATGGATTAAAGGAACCTAACAGGAGCTAAGTTCCGTGTATCCGATTAGAACCTAACCTATCCGAGTCGGGGTGCGCTAAGTTCTCTCTAGCCTTACCTAAACTAACCTGGGTCACATCATGAAATAGCCAATTCTAAGAATTGGCCACGACTTATGTCATTTTCACCCGTGCGAAGGCGACGCGGGTCGCTAATTTATTGATTTAAAATATTTACTGTGTAAGAAAGAAGAAATTGCAAGAATAAATAACCCGATTTTCCGTAAAATGAGGATTTATCAAGTTTAGCAGGTGTACAAAAAGAAAAGTCTTTTGTTACGTTGTAAAGAATGTGTAAGATTCGCAGTTAGAGCTAGCTGTAGTCGTGGAGCCCGCATAGAAGGTACTCGGTCTCGGCAGACTGAAGTTAATGCAACCGCTACGTGTGAAAGGTCAAATCGTCTCACATTTAAAATCAACAAATGCATAGTCGCTATTCTATAATATGTAAAATTAACGATACAACTCATTACTATTCAATACTATTCTAAATTATAATGTTGCAATATAAGAACACATTAAAAATCTTAGGTCCTGCTATAAAATTATATTCACATTTTATACATATTTTTCTAAGGACTATAATGTATACTTATTCTATTGTGAATATATTCTTATTTATTTACTTGTAAATAAAATAAATGTTTCCATTAAGCAAAACTAACCTTATGACACACCAATAGAATAAAACAAGTGGTGATACAACAACTATTAACAAAATTTTGCTATCCATGCACCCGTACAAGGTACTACGTAGTGCTGTGTGTGTCTTAGATGCACCCGTACAACGTACTACGTAGTACTGTGTGTCTTAGGTGCACCTCACAGCGTACTCTTTCTATATGGGCATTTTACTATATGCACCTGTACAAGGTACTACGTAGTACTGTGTGTGTCCATTTTATTTATTTATTATATACTTTATTGTACACCTTATAACAAGTACAGGAAAACCGTTTATAAAAACAAGTCCATGAACCTGTAAAAGGTCCTACGTAGTACTTAGTGCGTGTGTCTTAGATGCACATGTACAAGTTTCTACGTAGTGCTGTATGTGTCTATGCACCCGTACAAGGTACTACGTAGTGCTGTATATGTCTATGCACCCGTACAAGGTACTACGTAATACTGTGTGTGTCTTAGATGCACCTGTACAAGGTACTACGTAGTGCTGTGTGTGTCTATGCACCTGTACAAGGTACTACGTAGTGCTCTGTGTATCCATGCACCTGTACAAGGTACTACGTAGTGCTGTGTGTGTCTTAGATGCACCCGTACAACGTACTACGTAATACTGTGTGTGTCTTAGATGCACCTGTACAAGGTACTACGTAGTGCTGTGTGTGTCTATGCACCCGTACAAGGTACTACGTAGTGCTGTGTGTGTCTTAGATGCACCCGTACAAGGTACTACGTAGTGCTGTGTGTGTCTTAGATGCACCCGTACAAGGTACTACGTAGTGCTGTGTGTGTCTTAGATGCACCCGTACAAGGTACTACGTAGTGCTGTGTGAGTCTTAGATGCACCCGTACAAGGTACTACGTAGTACTGTGTGCCTCAGGTGCACCTCACAGAGTACTCCTTCTATATGGGCATTTTTCTATATGCACCTGTACAAGGTACTACGTATTAGGTACTGTGTGTGTCCATTTTATTTATTTATTATATACTTTATTGTATATCTTATAACAAGTACAGGAAAACCGTTTATACAAACAAGTCCATTCACCTGTACAAGGTACTACGTAGTGCTCTGTGTATCCATGCACCTGTACAAGGTACTACGTAGTGCTCTGTGTATCCATGCACCTGTACAAGGTACTACGTAGTGCTCTGTGTATCCATGCACCTGTACAAGGTACTACGTAGTGCTCTGTGTATCCATGCACCTGTACAAGGTACTACGTAGTGCTCTGTGTATCCATGCACCTGTACAAGGTACTACGTAGTGCTCTGTGTATCCATGCACCTGTACAAGGTACTACGTAGTGCTCTGTGTATCCATGCACCTGTACAAGGTACTACGTAGTGCTCTGTGTATCCATGCACCTGTACAAGGTACTACGTAGTGCTCTGTGTATCCATGCACCTGTACAAGGTACTACGTAGTGCTCTGTGTATCCATGCACCTGTACAAGGTACTACGTAGTGCTCTGTGTATCCATGCACCTGTACAAGGTACTACGTAGTGCTCTGTGTATCCATGCACCTGTACAAGGTACTACGTAGTGCTCTGTGTATCCATGCACCTGTACAAGGTACTACGTAGTGCTCTGTGTATCCATGCACCTGTACAAGGTACTACGTAGTGCTCTGTGTATCCATGCACCTGTACAAGGTACTACGTAGTGCTCTGTGTATCCATGCACCTGTACAAGGTACTACGTAGTGCTCTGTGTATCCATGCACCTGTACAAGGTACTACGTAGTGCTCTGTGTATCCATGCACCTGTACAAGGTACTACGTAGTGCTCTGTGTATCCATGCACCTGTACAAGGTACTACGTAGTGCTCTGTGTATCCATGCACCTGTACAAGGTACTACGTAGTGCTCTGTTTATCCATGCACCTGTACAAGGTACTACGTACTTAGTACGTATTCCCAAAACATTGCTCAAAGCATTCATAGTTTTTTCTGGCGCCGATGGCCTTGAAATACCTGTGTTCACAGTACAAATGGACTAAGCTTTGTCTAGACTCTACATAGTGCGTTTAAAAATATAAACTACTTGTATACCGTATATACATATACACACAAAGGCATTGCCATGTTGCCAACGCTTGAGAAACGCGGAAGGGTATCTACCAAAATAACTGTACGATCAATCCTTTTGAATGTACCTACGTACTTCATAATTAACAAGTTGGTAATTCAGTGTTCACGGGCGACTGTACCGAGTATGTCGGAAGACAGGGCCGCGGTCGCTGCGTGCAATATTTTCCGGCAAAACAACGTTATAAGCAATGAAGGGCGACTGATGTCATATTCACTGAAGTATTGAAAGTTAAAACCCGCTTAATAATCGTTAAAATTTTATTAATCGCATTTTTGACAAGACCAAATTGTTACTAATTAAGGAGCTCGGAAGGAAAGCAAGATTTAATCCTTCAACAAACCCAATCGCATCTTTATTTTCATACGCATTTTTTTATCAGGAAATACTAATACATAATAGTTACTTAATACCTGTTAAGTTAAACCCTTAAAGCAGGTTTAAAATAGAAGACTAGCGAAAGTGCAAATAAATAGGTACTTAAATACAAGATAATCGAATGGAAGTACCGAAAAATAAAGAAAGTGTGTAGACATTTTTAATTTTATAGCATCAACATTCAATCAGATCTCGTCTATCTGTTACCTAATAAAATTCCTGAGAAACATCTCACTCACCTCACCTATGACCTGAATGAAAGTGGCGAGCGCAGTGACGTTCGCACTTGTTTATTACCTATCACGCCGACCCATCATTCTCACACAACCGCACAATGTATTCTAATAAGTCTGTCTACTAACTAATGCAATCGCCGATAATTTTAGCATCTTTAAAATTTTAATTATCAAATGCAGGTGACCTATCTAAAATGTAAAGTTCACGATGCGCTGAGCAGGAAGTGCTTTAAAAAGGTCAATAGCGACCATTTAATATTCAAAACCTGCGATACAGCATATAGCCCGTTTCTGAAGCACCGTTAGAATAGTTTCCAAATATGAGTTTTGTAAACATGTCACGATATGGTGCAGCGCCGCGGCGACGTCACTACAGGATTTACTTCGTTTAAGAGGCAACAATTGAGTTTAAGTTGCTGTTTAGACAATGTTCGGCATGTGGTTGCGCGCACCTCACGAATATAAATCAGGCTAGTGTGGTGGAGGCGGCGGCGGCGCGGCGCGGGCGGCCGCTGCAGCGACATCCACTCGGAGTGTACCGGAGGTGTTCGACTTCGAGCGGCAGATCAAGCGTGGCCTCCGTCGATTGTAGACCTGCACAAAGCCGTGCCGCGGAGAAAGGACCAACTTTAGTGCCTCTTGCGACATCACAGCTGCACCACACAAACATGAAGATTCTACCCCTGTGAGTAACCTTAAATACTTTATTTTAATTATTGTCGTGCTGCCCCTTTACTTATTGTATTCTTAAAGTTTCATCTTACTTTTTTTAAGAAGTGCTTATTTTTCATAAGCTCCGGTTGCAGCTGTGCGATTGCTTTTGCGATATCTCTGTATCTGTATAACTTGCTTACCACATAGAAACTTACCTAAAGCCGTTCTTAAGTGATTCATAGAGTAAAGTTTATTATAAACCTTATCCAATAAAACCAGCATTAACATTTACTGGGGTTCAGCACGGCAGAAAGGTATTAAGTGAAGATTGTGTTAGTTCCCCATTTATCGATACATGGTTATTAACCAAGTGCTGAGTATTGCTTTATAACCTATGATGAAACATAAAAACGTAATCATAAATACAATATAAGCTTAGGAATGTTTACGGCGTGTGTTGCCTTTCTAATATCATTCTCAATGGTCAAACGTAATACCAACGCACCCTTGTACTTACTGCAACTGACAGCTTGCGGACATTATAATGAACGTCGCCTACGAGTCGGTCACCGTTGTAGCGCGGTACTCCATTATTTCAATAAATATTCGCATAAAATTCCTATCTACAAATTAGAATATGATGTTCGTAACCAATAAATATTATTTCATAATATTGTTGACTTATAAACCTCATTATAGAGACCGCGAACTGACCCGGCGTAACAAAGTTATTAATTTTCAAATTAATTGAGCGAAACCAAGAACCGGTTGTATGAATGAGTCGGTCCCATGTTGAAAGTTGGTCCCGCGACCTACGATTAGGCAATGTAGCGTTATGTAGGATGTGGCAGACGCAGCCGCGCGCCCGAGCCTAGCTCCCGGAGAGGCGGAGGCAATTACCACTCAGCGCGATCATTGTTATGTAAAGCGTCTTCGCATCTTCTTGCATGCACGTGAGGAGGTGCGCCTATACGTGTATCTAGACGCGTCTGGCTTTTATTTGACTGCAATCTGTCAAAACATTATCCAAAAATCAAGTCTGAGTACATTTGTACCTTAACGAATGTACTCTTTAGCTCCAGTTCAGTGAGCATGAGGATCGCTACTGTCCTTAGCTCTTCTCTAATACAGGTTTTATCCAGCTACGATATTTCCTTCTAATTGACCTAATTTATTTGGGGTAGGCGCAGCTGACCGTCATCTTTCAATCATCTCTAATTGACGTCATCTCATTTCAAAAACCCCCCTTTTCAAATTACCAATCAAAATAGAGCAATAGCGAGACAGTTAATCTTCGATAAGATTCTTAAAAACAAGGGGTATCCTGCAATCCCTCATTGTCCCTGGTTGTCAAAACAGAAGGATTTAAAGAAGGCAACCATAGTTTAATTTCAGAGGAGCTCGCATGTCTAAATAATAACAGCCGTACATGTTGATTTTCAAGGTTAAGCAACGCTTGCCGATGTTGGTCTGTGGATGGGTGACTATCTTAAAATACCGAGAATCCGTGCCTCGGTCATTTGGTAGATTTATGGCAATTGTTACGGATAGTCAGAAACCAGAAAATCTGAAAATCACAAGTCTCGCCAAGGAGTATCGTGTTAACCGGTTTATGGGTTGTGGAGGTGTTAAAGAGAGGAGGAGGATAGGCAACCGCTCCACGTAAAATACTGGTATTCAGCTGAATCCGGCTTGGCAGATGATGAACCATAGTTTCATTTCAACAAAATCTCAAATTAGATTCACAGAAACCACGAACGCATTTACTAAATATGCATGTCGAAGTCCTTGATCGTATTTTGTCGGCCTTTGGAATGTTTAGAGTTCAAAATACATATTCACATTATGTATTCAGAAAATTTCTTGTTCTGCATTAAATTGTCGTAAAAAAGGTTTACAAACCACTGTCTGCACGTGTGTTGCTTTTGGTATATGCTAAATGTTCAGCAACACTTACTTAACTCAGAATATATATTGATCTTAGTTTACATATTCTAAGTTTATACGCATTTTCAAAACAAATGGTTTAATGTGAACACGGATCCCCTTTAGTAACAATGAGTTTATCAACATGAAGATTTACGTACTCTATTGTAGCATCAGTATAATATTTCGAAAATTACGATTATGAATTGCAACAAATGACTTTTTAGAATTCATTGTATCACAAACTTTCGAATGCGCGCATTTGAAATTAACATTTTGCAACACGAAGCTAGTATTAAAAAATCCTCCAAAACGCAAAACGGAAAATATTAAGTCTGGATAATTGAAACAAGGTTTAAGAATTGGTATTTCTACATTTTGCAATGTCGGTAGGTAACTATTGATAATGAATGCAACCACTTCCACTTGCTGGCCTCAATTAATATAGATAATAGTGTATTAAAATTCTGCATCAGTTTTAAAGCAGTTTTCTACCCTGTCGATGTATTTTGGAGTCTTTAGCCATCTATGTTTGACTTAGACAATGTAACGCGTGGGTCGATGCCGCGATGGTGTGCAATGTACATCGTAAGCATCATTGCACATCCCACTTCGAGTAAATTCACGGTTTTGGCATGATGTGCGCGCCAGAGCGTAGTTCACAGGTACAGGCATGCGCTCAGCATCTGTAAGACAAAGGCGCGACTGCATGCAGTCATGCAGCTGCACTCAGCAACACCAGGAGTTACTCAACGCCGACATTACCTACTCGCATATAAGACATTTGGTAATAAAACAAAGTTGCCCAATCAAACGATTGACATTTGCCTATTAAATCGAGAGACTCTTAAGCATTCAGTGTTTCACAGCAAGTAATCACAGTGTCTTTGCCACCCGCCTCTATTCTTGCATAGGTAATTAAAAAATCATGGAGATTCATTGAAGCTGATGACAGCGAAAGTTCTCGCAGCTATTCGCATAACACGACACACGTGAGCACATTGCTCAACAGTTATGAAGCTACATTTAATTGTGAGAAGATTCGTGCTCTGAAGCTCTCATTGTTTCTCAATTATTATTTATCAGACTCATGTTAGATCTGCATCAAAGTGTTTTATCCAATTACCATTTTTGAGCGTTATTGTTATTCTGACTGTCGAAATTGGTGGGAACAGTGGTGCAATTGGAATTTTGGGTCGCAAGAAGAGAAGGTCACCATAGAAATAGAATTCCTGTCACAAGTGCGTAACTCCGTCATGGCTGGGCAGAGCAGCGAGCGGGCTCGGGGGGCAGAGCGCTACCTGCCGCATTGCACTGCGAGGTCAGCCTACTTTTTTCCACTTCTGGTTTCTGGCCGACTGACCTTGAGGTGATTTGAGGTTAAAATTACACATTCGGTGCGCCCACACACGTGCGACATAGTAAATTACATTGCCTAGTATAGAAAGCTGCACTTTTTCCGACGTGACTTGAACTGCAATCACTTAGGTACATGATTTCTACTCACAGCACAAATGACAAATACTAGGTGCGGAGTCGCGTACTTCCTTTCACAAAATGCAACGGCACGTTTATTAAGGCGCGGTAAAATGTTTATAAAATAACAATAGTGATGATCGCTGATCGTGTTGCTTGCGCTCGTGATGGCGCATATGGCATAACATTAGCCGCACAATGCGTGCGGGTGGCGACAAGGCGTTGTGCGATCGTGAATTACATAAAACAGAGAAAGCAAAGGGAAGCTGTTGTCGGAAGCGGATACGGAATTGAAGCGCGGTCCAGCTGAGGTGACCCTGTGAGAGGACCCGTTATACAACAATCTATGCGTGGAGCGACGTGTTGACCTCTGCGCGATGCGGCGCGGGCTGCTGGAGGCGCAGGCGCCGCCGGCGAGCGACCCGGAGGTGCTCCATGCTGCTCCGCGACGCTCGACATTCACCCAGCCTCGGCGTGCCATGCCTCGTATTTGACATTTAACGCCTTGAACTATGTATGTATTAAGACCACGTTGTTCTCACTAAACTCATTCATCAACCTGTTATTCTTGCTTGACGTTACCAGGTTTGTGATATATTAACGATTATAACATGTGTCCATTCAGTAGCATGGTCCTTAAAACTGTGTCTTCAAAAGTACCGAAAATATAATAGTTGTGAACTGTCGACTTAAAGAATTTATAGATAGCTGCCCCCTTTTTTTTCTTTTTTTCTTTAGGGATGGGAAATCATCAAATGATCATCCAATCCCCGCTCTGGGCGGAGCGGGAGGGAGTGTCAGACTTCTACTGACTAAAACCCATCCATGTTCCTTCATGTGCCCTTTGTGTTCCGGAGCCACGGTATCTCTTTCGAATAGTCCCGCGACTCCGGCAGGCGTCGGATCTTTCGGGCCCCTCTGTGTGCTGACTCTCTTTGAGGCGCGCGTAAAATACGAACGCGCCGTCGACACGGCAGATAGCTGCCCCCTTGAACTTAAAATTAAGTGACCTTTTCTTATAACTACTTCTAGTATGTTGAAATGTTATTTTCTATTACGTGATTGGTATATACGTAACTCGATGTTAGATATATTCTATTAGGGGTTATGTAAAAATTTGTTTGCGACAATTATAGCAGTCAGTTACATCGTTCAAGTATATTTTCTGATATAAAGATAAATATTTATAAAGTGTTGCACGGCTCATGAACATTGGTCTTAGTTGATTTCACGAGGACAACACAAATTCTCAGTGCATGACAATCATGACATTTGACATTATGAGTTCGAGGAATCATTCGTCTTATGTCATTATTATAAATTTGTAGGTATTATAAGTTGCGAATATCAAGCAAGTAGGTACCTACATGAATAAGTGGCAGGTATGCAAGCGTCTCTAATAGATATCCCTGACATTTCGCGTCTAAATAACTTAGCAGAACAGTCGAAAGTGACAAGACTAGCTTATTATTAACGACTTTACGATTCTCAAACTGTTAAGCAATACTTATGATTTTTTAATGGCCAGAATTTACTTATTTATCGCTTATTAAAACAGGCACGATGCATAATAGGTGAACAGAAGTAGCTTAATTTGCAAACTATATAATGATACGTATATGCATCGCAAAAGCCGATGGTAATTAGAACACAGCGAATAGATTGGGTACCTATTTATAAGTAATATTTGTAGTGATTGTATCGTAAATGTCTGACGGAATATTGAGCAGTGCATTAAATGTTTGTTAATACACACCTACTGGTACTAGTGGTACGCAACTTGAAGCGATAGGTCTGGTTTGAATTTTAGTAAATTATCACTTTGCGAACTAGATAACAAAGTCAGGGTTGAATTAATTTAGTCTGACAAGGCTGTAACTGGGCTTGAGTAGCGTTTGAAGAATTAAATAGACTTACGCTGTGTCAAAAGTAAACAGCTTTATACTTACATCTATACATACATATAAATAAAATTGGAGTGTCTTTGTAATATTGGAATAACCGTTTTTTACTATATGTATATATGAACATATATACGATACACCAAAACACCACAATACATACACCAAAATTTTTGTCTTAAAAAATCTTTGTCACCAACATTTTTTACAATTTTTGTCTGTCTGTCTGTCTGTTTGTTCTGGCGAATCTCTGAAATGGCTGGACCGAATTTGACGGGACTTTTACTGGCATGTAGCTGATGTAATAAGGAGTAACTTAGGCTACGTTTATTTTAGAAAAAAAAAAACTGAAAAAATTATAGAGCCGACTGTTAGGCGGAACGATGATCGCCGGGTCAGCTAGTATTAGGTAGCTATGATACTGAAGTCTTTACATTTTCTTATTGGCTGTCGTGATCTAAGAAGACAGTCTTCCTGATAGCATCGCTATTGTCACATCTTTCATATTAGTGTGCCAGGCACCAGGCAGTCGGTCATCAAACGTCCCGATATTGTTGTGTCCTTACGATTGCGTTCGCGGACGCTTCGGTGCATAAAGACTCAATGTTTCAACATGATATGATACTCAAGAGTAATATTGATTTATATTAGCCATGCGAGCGTCGTCATAACTACATTTTTTGCGGCGCATTACTGGATGCAACACGACTGTGGCCCGGTTATTATAATTACTGTCGAAATATAAAAATTAGGCGACTGCAATGAAGTTTTGATAGGTTATTTGCAAAACCACCGGTGATATTATTATGAATTGAATGTGTTTATTGCCGACAAACTGTAAATGATAAATGATATTTATTTTGTAAGTAGGTTGTACCTAAATAACACTTTTACACGTCAATATTTTTTGGTCATTTTAGACTAGATGAGGCCGGCGTTTACTAGCTGACTGCTCAGAGGTCAAAGTCTCTTTTATAGTCCATACATTCGTACTGGTCAAATCTGTGGTTGATGGATATTCCTACCGTTATTGGCCTCCAGCGTGTACCTAAGATGTCAAGTGAAATATAATGTGGCTATCTAGTAACTAATAATATAGGTGTGTAACATACTGGTTTTTTCACAAATATGTAACTGTTACGGTCCTGATTCAGTGTTACCATAACACCCTCTTGTAGTAAAAATGTGGTCTATCAACATGAATGTTGAAATATGAATAAGTATAAATGTATGGGTGGTCAGCAATAGTCAGCATTAGTTATGCAGTGACATAGAATTCTCGGCTGGCGGGCTATTGATCGTTAACGCGACTGTAGCTACAAGAACTGGGTCTAGTATGACGGAGTTATTGTGGAACGCAAATGCTCATGCCTAACAATATAGTGTATTTGGATTTCTTTTTTAAAAAAAAACGTTGGCCTGCACTAGGAATTTCTCCTGTATCTTGGGTGCGTTTACAAACATACAAAGTCACATACACAAACAGCCAGACCCGGAACAACTATCTGTAGGCCATACAAATCAAATCAAATCAAATCTCAAATTGTTTATTGCTATCCATAATGTAGTACACATACAGGTGGTAAAAGAATAAATAGAACAAATTATGGACCCTGTCGGGCACAGCAAAACTTTAAATAAATAGGAGAGAGGAAGAGCGCTTTAATTAACTTTCCTCGCAAAATAAATGCTTTCTATTTAACTTGACTATTTTTGTTAAATATTTGTTCCGTGCGGGAATCGAACGCACGACACGCGGCGCAGCAGTCGATCGCTCAACCACTGCGCCAACCGTGTCGTCAAATTTGATTTATGGATTGTCTTTGTCAAGAGCTGCAGCAGGTTAAACTATTCAATGGTAGTCTATATGACTAAAGACAGGGAGTCGTAGTGACTATACTATTGAATAGTTTCTGTAAATCTTAGTAGGTAGTATTTAGTCAGTAAATCTGACTCCAGTCTTGCCAAGAAGTACCGTGTTACCCAGTTAATGGGTTATGGATGTCTGGTAGGCAGCCGCTCCACATAAAATACTGGTGTTAAGCTTTATCCGGTTTGACTGGAAGCTGACCCCAATGTAGTTGGATTAATTATAAACCGGACTAAGTTAGATAATTGGATTAGGTTAGGATATTTGGGAAAAGGCTATAGGTAGATGGTGAGGTAGTATTTAGTTGTTTATGTTTTTACTGGAACAGCTGGTTACTTTCAAATGCAGTATTTCATGTGATCCGTGTTTGTGTTTCAGTTTTATCCTGGTGGCGTGCGTCGTTTGTTCTGCGCGGGCGCAGGACGAGGAGCGAGCGCCCTCGCGGGGCCTGCTCAAGCGCGGCGGCCTGGCCAAGGGAAAGCCCACCACCACCACCACCACACCTGCGCCGCAGGTATATTCTCTAACCATACCTACTGCTACAATAATTAGTACTCTCATGGTCAAAATAAATTGGAATCAGTTAAGGAGGATCTGTACTTACTGACCCTAATTTATTTTGGATCTCAGACTCGCAACATGTCTTTTTCAACAGTCATCTATTTAATGTCTAGTTTTAAGAAAATTATTCTTTCGCTTTTGTCTCTGATATTTCTTGCTCCATTATTCTTTATAAACTCGTTAAACATGTTACAGTATGTGACCTACTAAAGGCGGAAGCACTGTTTTTCTTGAATAGCAATATGAGCTACATAACGTACGTCACGATCTTGTGATTTTTGATTGCATTTGTCGTTAAAAATCACAAGATTTTCGTAAGCTAGATTGTCTATTTAGGATAAAATGTTATTTGATTACCTCGGCGTGGTTACAACGCGGGTGCGGTTACACAACCGACTCGCATGCATACCCAAAGACGAACAGATAAACATGTAAAACTACAGTAGGTATTGCACACATCTCCAAGTCTATTGAAAGAAATTGCCATATTATCTGGGGACGATTTAAGCTCTTAGAAAGTCCACTTAGTGTCGTTTCGCAACAAATCTCAGTCAATGCAGATAGTTTGGTGAAGAGTGAGTGATAATTGTGTAAATATGTGTAGTCAGAGTTACATGTTATGTGTTGTGTCTGTGTGTCACGACACGGTGACGCTTCTCGACGCCGAAAGGTGGAAGTTCATGCATTTCACGCTCAATTATATTTAACAATACCGAATGATGTGTTCGAAAGCGTTTCTTTTTGTTATGTCAACCCATGAGAAGTGTCGTGTCTAATATCTAATAGTAGGTTCAATGTAATTCCGTCAGGCTTTCTGGGTGCGCGTGCGCTGAATATTTTATTTCTTGCAAAGGATCTCATCTTATTCTGATCGATAAGTTGAAAATACTTGCTAGGAATTAATTCAAGGTAGAACAGTGTTTTATGAAATGTTTCCCTTGTATCAAACAAAGCAAATAAAGCTAGCTAACGCGATGGTGCATTGCTCTGACATTTGTTGCCCTCCAAGTCCTGTTTTCGTGTGCGTTCGCCTTGACCTGTCTTAGTCATCAAAAACAAGGAAAACATTGTATTTTTCCGGCGTCAATAAAATAAAAATAACATGACTGCGTCCGAAAAAAAATATATCCTACCTAAACGCAAATTTTGATGGTTGTTGAAATAAGCAATAAAAGAAGCTTAAGCCTCAATAAAGATTCCGCAATGCGTTTATGCAAACGAAAACCTTGTTTGGGTTGTCATTGTGTGTCGGATCAGTCATTTATAACGACAGTCCAGCATCAATCGACTGCTGCACCTTCACGAAGATGTCACACAGTACACCAATGAAGGTCTTATCTAAAAATACTTAAAGTTTGGCGGTGACGTCACGCGCGATGCACCGCGTTTCGCAAAGGATGTCGTTGTCACTGCGGGTCCATGTAGTTCAAGGCGAGTGTGCGAGCGTCCGATGCTCGGGTCACCTTCTCGAATGACCTTTGCGAGACCTCCCTTTCCTTTGAGGAATTTCTACCTGCATGTTTTGGCCACCACCCGTCGTCAAACAGGTTTCCCAAGGAAATTGATGACGTTCAATTTCAATGATTGATTGAGAGTATGATTCGTTTTCAATGCAAACCGCGATCTTTGCTCGTATGCGGAAAATGCATGCTTTACTTAAGATATTTTTTCTTAGCTAACTTGAATGGTTTGAGTCGCTTTTTGTGGCTGTTTACTTGTAACTTGAGTTGTGCTGCAAAGGTCAACGAGAGAAACATGATGGAGCTTATTCACCACGGAACTAACCTTGCTGATTTTTTTTCTGTACATTTTTAAGAGGGCGTATTCCGTCCACTAGCGCCGCCAATCGTTTTTTATTAATTGTGGTAAATTTAAGACACGTAGATAAAAAACCGCTCTGTAGTGTTCTGAAGAAATGTATTTATTATTTTTTGAGAGTTAGGTTTTGTATTTTAGAACATTTTTAAATAGTTGCCAAAGTCGATATTTTTGCTAAAAGTGGCCACTTTTAGCAATATTTGCCGTTTTGGCTATTTAGCCATGAGTTATATATTACAAATAGCTGTCAATAAATAATAGATACATTTCTTCAGTACACTACAGAGCGGTTTTTTATCTACGTGTCTTAAATTTACCACAATTAATAAAACACCATTGGCGGCGCTAGTGGACGGAATACACACTCTTAATATCTACAGCTATTCTTCTCATACCTGCGAAAATATAGTATTAGCTTTGTCTTAAACCTTGACCAATAAGTATCAATCCTTCAACATTCTGTTTATCTGGAACTGCTTTAATTTTGCACTTACCTGTCCAATTTGATATACTTGTGCTTAATAATCAGCTTGCTATCTAGATTAGGTAATAAACTCGCTTTATTCCAAACTATAGCTTTTGTCCACGACTTCGTACGCGCATATCCCGTTTATTTACGGAGGATTTCAGGAAATCCTCTCTTAGTGCTCCCTACAGTCCCCAAGGTACCTAAATGCCAAATTTCAGCTTCCTACGACAAGTTTCAGCTTCCTACGACAAGTTTCAGCTTCCTACGACAAGTTTCAGCTTCCTACGACAAGTTTCGGCTGTGCGTTGTCTGTCAGTCACTCACTTAGTAACGGAGGATTAAATCGAGACAATCTCTTAAAATGATTTAAAGATAATCCACATTGATTGGAATGGGTGCTAAAGATTTCAGTAGCAACGACAACAGATGCTCTTGCCTGACCTGCGCAACTTCGTATGCGTCACCTTTTCCGTTGATGTTTTGCCGCTCGGTCTTTGCGTGATGTTATATAGCATAATGCCTTCCTCGATAAATGGGCTATCCAACACTAAAATATGTTTTCAATTCGAACCTGAAAAAATTAGCGCGTTCAAACAAACAAACTCTTCAGCTTTATAATATTGTAAAGATTTTTTTTTATTGAGATGGGTTTGCTCTTGACTCTAGTCAAGATCAAAGATGACAGAGACAAAGTTGAGAATGGAGTGAGCTTACCCAGAAGAATCCTGTTTACGCTAATTTGAAGGAGATTGGGGTTGTATGCAGACTTGTAATAATGTTTCAACCGTAAAACAATGCCCTGACGGCGAGGCAGACGTTTTCTGGACCAGTTCCTTTGGGTCAATGGCAGGTCATTCGGTTGGCAAATCAGCAACCGTGCTACTTTTAGTGACGTAACATATGTATATGTTATTATTCTTTACAAAAAAAGACTTACCGGTTAAGAGAATGTCGATTTCCAATATTTGTTTACATGATAAAGGCACTAGAGTTAATCTACCAACAGTTTGTTGACGAAATATTGTTTTTTATTGATAGAATACTTACCAACCGACACTACTGAAAAGTGGTCCATCCATACAAGAATACCTCTTGAACCCTTTCTTCTAGAATAATAAGTTATGGCCGAAATTCGACAACTGAGCGAGCATTAGCTTCATATTCATAATTCCTTTAGTGCGATCCACATTTAAATTAAAATTAACGCTCTAAAATCTTAGACCGATTGTAGACCCTATTTTTAGGGTTCCATAACCAAATGGCAAAAACGGAACCCTTATAGATTCGTCATGTCTGTCTGTCTCTCCGTCCGTATGTCACAGCCACTTTTCTCCGAAACTATAAGAAGTATGCTGTTGAAACTTGGTAAGTAGATGTATTCCGTGAACCGCATTAAGATTTTCACACAAAAAAAGCAAAACATTTTGGGGGTCCCCATACTTAGAACTGAAACTCAATTTTTTTTTTTTCATTAATTCCATACGTGTGGGATGTCTATGGATAGGTTTTCGAAAATAATATTGAGGTATTATTACAAAGAAAAATAATAAAACATGGAAAACACATACAACCTAAAAACTAAAATCATTCGACACTTGTAAGCTAGCACACTCCTCCATGGCATCGTAATCAGACAACTCAAGCATAAGAAACAATTTAAACTAAACTTAAGAAGCCTCGTATTCAATCAATCAATTTATTTATTCAGACAATTACATAGTCCATTAATTTTTTAGTAATAAAATCTTACAAACTAAGTTAGTAGGTCCACATTACAAAAAAAAAAAGGGTGTCATGAACTCTGACTGTCATGAGTCTCTGTCGAGTTCAGCCGAGACTGTATCACTATCCGACCAGAACCCGAACAAAAGCCTTCATGACTGCCGAGTCATATCTCTCAGCAATAACTACAGAAGCAGTAAATTTCAGTATTAGGGGCAGGGCAAATGTAAGAAGGATTACTTTACCATAGATGTTATTTTTCAGGATGAAGTAGAATACGAAGATGATGGTGACTACCCAGCTGATGGAGAGCAGCAAGAGGCCTCTACTGAGGCGCCCTCCTCCACCACGGAAGGCAAGAAGCTGGTGGGCAGCGGAGTCAGGCCCTTTAGGAGCAACACGGAACTGCTCGAAATCCTCAAGAAGAAGAGGGCTCAGGCAGCTGAAGGTCAGTTCAGAAATATAATTGGGAATCATTATTCCCGCTGTTGATTTCGTGTTTATGCAAAACAACTTTTGACTATTTTAGGTTAAAGTATGAACAGAGGGCCTCGTACCTATTTTAGGGAACTTTTGCACTCGCATCGCAGTTGCAAACTCTCAAAAACCCTAAGTTTCCCGACGACATAATATAGTCATTAATGATTGCTGCTGATATGTATTGCGACTTGATCTTTTTGTTAGACAAGAATTGGGTCTTCTGAAGATGTGTATATCGTTCACTGATAGATAAAGGAGATACCTACTGACAGAAAGTAGCGAAGTAAGTATTGAAACCTTTAACAAATTTGGAAACTACGCAGCAGTAAATGCGCCGTGCACTTCAACAGGTTCAGCCGGTCGATTCTGTCGACATCTCATCGTGAACGACAAGTGAGCTGTCATGCCATCTTGTTTGTATGGTTTGACAGCTCACTTGTCGTTCACTTCACCTAAGTGTGCACTTCGACATGTTTACAGAATCGCACTGCTGGTTACATTATCTTAGTGAGTAAACAAAATGTCAGGAAAGATTGGTTCAAAATTAACAACACTTTGTATTTACAGCCAAATTGAACGCCCCGTCGACTACCACGTCGTCATCAGCACAGGATTCTCTTGATCCCACCAAAATTTCCTACAGTTAGTAGTATTACTTAATACTCACCGATCGAAACATTTGAAATCACACATTTCATCATGCACACTTTTCTCATTGGCATTATCATTTGGGTGACAGGTTTTCATAAATACTATTACGTGATCTTTATGAATGTTAAAGGTATGGACAGAGTAACAGAGAATACGTTTTATGCTACAGATAACAAGAGCAAAAAGCGTTTCAACAATGCCCCGGTGACCAGAGAGGTAGCCAACGACGAAGCACCCCCGGCACCCAAGCCTAGCAGAGGACGCTTCGGCAGACGTAAGTGAACATTATTATAGGAATAGAAGATTTTATTTTGCGCTTATTTCCCAATTAAACTCAAATTCAAAAGAGAAACAATAGGCACGCAAGGTAGTCCTTGCGTGCCTATTCCAATCCTAGAAGTAAATCTGTTATTTTTGTACAGTCAAAATATCTCTGCAGGTTCACCAAAATAGCCATCACTAAAGGTACTTGGTAAATAAATGATTAAGTATAGTTTTACTTGAACTATCTACCTACATACCAGTATGTGAGTCGATTGTTTAGCCTTGAAATTATGATCGCCCTTCATCCGCGTTCTGGTGAACGTACAACCACAAACAGATTCTGATATTTTTTAAGTTTCTCATCTTAACCATCAGTGTGATTTGCGCAATAAAATCATATCAACAGCTTAATTTCAAACCTGAGGTTGATACATTTGATAGTATAGTATTGTATTGATTGAACTTTACACTAATGGGGTGTTAGGTATTTATAAAGTTACACAGTTCAATGATTCTCAACGATTCTTCTCTTCTGCCCACAGCCGCCACAAGGTCAATCCAAGAAGCAGAAGAGGAACCCCAGAGCGAGGCCGCGGCTGCCCCCGCGAGGTCCCCCAGGAATTTCAGACGAGGAGGCAACTAATTCCCCCCCCCCCCTCAATAAAATACTCCCCCACCCACCATCCCGCTCCCCTCATCCCTTCCTATCAAAACTATTATCTGGGAACATGTTTTACTCACTCCGTGCGGACTATAACCTAGAATATATCGTGATGCGATGCGGCAACTCACCCTGTGATATTGTGAAATAATTTGGACCGTATTATGTAATTTAGATGCAATGACTTCGATATTTTGATACAATTGCTAGGCCAATCCGTCGGTTGTTACATAATATCTCCTAGGTTATAGTCTGACAGTGGATACACGCTACAAAGACCCATTTTAGATTTCAAGTTCATCTCATTAGATGGATTAGAATACATTTTTTATACTTGTGTAAATTATAAGTGTACCTAAGTAATTTTTAAATAAAATAATTTTAAATTGATTTTTAAGGTATTTTATTTCTTTATCATAATATTGTAAGATCAAAACAGGAACTGCTGCTGAACCTTCAAATACTTACCAAATACAAAAAATAACAAAGAATAAAAAAGGAAAACAATTTTCAAAACAAGGTTTAAATATCGAACGTCAGAGTATAATATAACGTGTCGATCGAATGGCACTTGGCAGTTGTTTAGAACCCACATGAAAAAAAATATTTTGTGCTCTTATTTCAATGAAATTTTATAATAATTTAACTTAACTTCGAGACATGAAAATGTAAGTTCCTATCCCAGAGCTCCAAGACCCTACATCTATATATACTCAGCAACAAACTGTGTGGGATAGAGTAGCGTTAGGACGTACTTCGAACTTAAGCATACCTGCTAGTTTAGTCTGGCATCCATTAATTTTTTGATGCCACGACATCAAGTACGTCCTAACAGAATATAAGTAGGTAAGGTCGGGGGCTCCTTGGATCTTGGACTATAATGTCAATAAAATGTATGTAATGTAATTTAAATCTTCTTTATGAAGACAATACTAACTTAAAATTAAAGAAAAAATTAATGACGAATATGACGATATGAGCAACTTGAGATACACTTCATGCTGCAGGGCTACTTCTTCAGAACACGGGTGACCTCTGCGAGGGGAGTGGCGTAGGTGCCAGGCTTCACCAGGTTGACCAGCTGCTCCGCAATCTCCGATCCCACGCGGACTTGCGCCTCTTTCGTAGATGCACCTGATCGAAGAATAACATTCATTACTTTAATTTTTTATGAGAGCACTAGCTTTTGCCCGCGACTTCGTGCGCGGATATCCTACTTTTTCCCGTCTCCTAAGGAATTTCGGGAAATCCTCTCTCACGGTTGGCGCAGTGGTTGAGCGATTGACTGCTGCGCAGCATGTCGCGGTTTCGATTCCCGCACGGAACAAATATTTGTACGACCTACATGTACTTCTTCCGAGTCTGGGTTTTTTTCTATCTACACTAATATTATAAAGAGGAAAACTTTGTTTGTTTGTTTGTTTGATTGTAATGAATAGGCTCAAAAACTACTGGACCGATTTTAAAAATTCTTTCACCATTCGAAAGCTACATTATCCACGAGTAACATAGGCTATATTTCATTTTGGAAAAAAATAGGGTTCCGTAAGATATTTGGGTTTTTCGGACACAAGGTGTAAAAATTAACCAGAAAAGTTACTTATTTTGCGTACGCTGCCTAAACTATAAAAGATAGAACCATAAATTGTTCTAATTAATTGTAGATCTTATAAATATCTACAAAAAAGTCCGCGATACACTATACCTATCTATGTCGAGTGAGGCACAACAACCACTTTTTTATTTAAAAATCTTGATTTTTTTTGGGACTACTTTTAAACGCGTTTATTTTACTCATGCTATTAATCCTTATCAAAATAAAGCATTTCATCACTAAGTACAGTTTATGTAGATAATATTTGGTCTTTTAATGATCAAAATCGGACGTTTGGTTTTGAATTTATGGCGAAATTAAAATATTACGATTTCTGCTGCACGGCCCGTTGCGAAGTGGACGTCACCAAGGCGGGGGTGCGCGTGCGGGTCCAGTTTAGATCTATGAGTAAGGCACCCGCGCGGCTCAAGCGCGAGGTCGGCTCCCTACGCAGCGGTCGTGCGCGAAGTCTAATAACTTTCGTGCGATTTTTTTTAGATTTCGTTCTTAAAACTACACCTACGCAAAAGTTCTTCTCAGAGCTAAACAACAGTTCTTCTCAGAGCCAAACAACAGTTCTTTTCAGGGCTAACCAACAGTTCTTTTCAGGGTATAACCAACAGTTCTTTTCAGGGCTAACCAACAGTTCTTTTCAGGGCTACACAACAGTTCTTTTCAGAGCTAGAATATTACACGCTATTAACATATGTTAATAGCGTATAATATTCTAGCTCTGAAACATTCACACCACAGCATCTTAAACATTTGAAAATGCCTAAGAGAGCCAGGTCTCAACTTACTAAACATAGTTCTCAAGCACGGGCAGCAAGAATACGCCGTATGGGAGAATCTTCACCTGAACGTTCACAACGCCTTGCTGAACAAAATCAGAGAAACTCTCAGGTACGCGCATGAGAGTCGAGTGTCGAACGTTCGCAACGCCTTGCACAACAAAATCTGAGAATCTCTGAGTTGTAATAACATTACAAAGCAGAAGAGTTTGTTTGTTTGGTTGACCACGCTAATCTCAGGAACTACTGGTCCGATTTGAAAAATTCTTTCCGTGTTAGATAGCCCATTTTTCGAGGAAAGCTATAGGCTATATATCATTAAGATAAGTCAAAAAGGAGCGCAGAATTAATGGAAAATGTGACGCAGACGAAGTTGCGCGGGTCAGCTAGTCTATGATATGTATGTATTTACAAAAAAAAAATGTATGTAAGTAGTTTATCAGCCATCTCGTTACCATAACACAAGCATTAGGTTGCTTAACTTGGGACTATATGGCGTTGTGTGAAATGTCCAAGGATATTATTATTATTTTGGGTAAACGTGCAGTTTTCTTAGCTCTAGGCTAGTATTAAGCTACATTAACGGGCCAAGCCAAGTCAATGCAGTGCAGGGTGTGTACAATTAAATCTAAAGTGTAGAATTGATGTTATGAGGGGATATTTGATTTTCTTCTATCTGCATGAACTTCCTAACAATTCTGCAGGTGTTAAGAATTGCCGCTTTCTGAAGTGTAATGTAGGTTGAGTCTTTCAGGTCTATTTTTTTGAGGCTATGGTGGAGATGATTTGGTATTACACCTGTAGTGGAGACAACAATGGGTACTACGAACACCCTTTCTTGCCTCCAAATTCTAGCAACTTCTTCTTTAAGTTCAGTGTATTTACTTATTTTTTCACTTGTTGTTTTTTGTAAGTTATGTGTGTTAGGGACGGCTATATCTATCAGGTAAGTGACTTTATTGACTTTGTCTTGAAGACTAATATCTGGCCTATTGTAGTGAACGGTCCTGTCGGTCAGTATGGCGCGGTCATAGTATAGTTTGTGGGTGTTATTTTCTAGAACTGTTTGTGGTACATATTTATAATAGGGAGTGGTCGTATCTTGTATGAGTTTATGTTTAAATGCTAGGAGCTGATGAATAATATTTGCTAGTTGATTATGTCGGTGAGTATAGTCAGTTTGTGTCAGTGTTGTGCATGCCCCTGTGATGTGTTGTATAGTCTCTGACTGACTATGGCATTTACGGCATTTATCATTTGGTATAGTTGGGTCTTTTATATTATGAATTTACGGCATTTATCATTTGGTATAGTTGGGTCTTTTATATTATGAATTTACGGCATTTATCATTTGGTATAGTTGGGTCTTTTATATTATGAATTTCCTTATTATTATTATTAGTGCTCCTACACTTCCCAAGGAACCTACACGCCATATATATCAGGATTTTATGATGCCAACCTACGAGAATGCCGTCTACTTGGCCGGACTTGCCTATGTTTGCCTTTATGAAAATTAAAGCGAGGACTGCACATTCATTAGGCTAATAGGTATTCCAATAGGCTTGTGTCCTGAAAAAATCTAATTAGTCCGTCAGTTAGATTATCAAAAAATATTTGACCCGTGTTTTTTCTTTTCTTACGGGAACCAAAATTGACGAAGTTACGACGCTTTTAAAATTCTCAATACGTCACACCTTCGCATAATTTTTAGTGAGTCGTGACGTCACGAGCCCCCACTCCCGAGTTTTGATGCGTTTTATCTTTGTCAATATTCATTGATTTACAAAAACAAAAGATACATGTCCATTATTTTTCAATACTCTAACTGACGGACTAAATAGTTTTGCAATTTGTGGATGATGGAATCTAGCCTATTGCGAAAAATATGAGTCTATTTCGCACCTTTAAACGTCTTAACAGCTGAACGGATTTATATAGGTAAGACTAGGTCCACGGAAGGACCATGTCATAGTTTAGGATACTTTTTTATTTCGGGAGTACGTTCGTACATTGGCATCACTTTGGGGGCCGAGTCACCCGCGTCCGTAGGAGAATACCCTTCAGCGAATCCCTACACGTGGTCCCCGGGTGGTGCTAAACAGGTGACACTAACCGCCTCCGTGGTCTAGTGGTTATACCACCCGATTCAGACCCAGAGGTCCCGGGTTCGATTCCCAGCGGGGGCAAATTTTTTGCTTTGTTTGGTTGGTTGTAGGACTTCTAAGTCCGCCTGGCAAGCTACCACCATCATGTCTAAGTCTGTCGCCATAACAACAATGTTTACAGCATTGTTGTGTTCCGGCAATTAGAGGTATGATAGCCAGTTCCTCTATGTTAGAGGATTCCGGGTGAAACTCGCTTCCATCTTCGGCCTAATCATCACTTTCCATCAGGTGAGATTTGGGCCAAGAGTTTCCCCGTTTTGAATTATAAAAAAAAAAGCATTGGCATCATCTTTTTATATAGTTTAGCGCGAAAACGCCACTGGCAGAAGCCCTGCCAGCGGGTTTGCCTCGTCGCTTTCGTAACTGGTGACTGACTGACTGACGTAATGACTGACAGAAAACTTTCAGCCGTAACTGGTCGCAGAAAGCTGTTTGCCATGTAGTTTTCTTGGAGAGTACAGGTGAGCACTGTAAGAGTCTATGCCCTGTTAGTGGCATATCATCTGCCTAGCCTTTTCCCAACTATATTGGGGTCGGCTTCCAGTCAAATTGGATTCAGCTGAGTACCAGTATTTTACGTGGAGCGGCTGCCTACCAGACCTCCACTACCCATTAACTGGGTAACACCTCCTTGGCAAGACTGGTGTTAGAGATTTTCTTGCTTCTGACTATCCGTAACGACTGCCAAAGATCTCCAAATGACAGCCGGGACCAACCGCTTAACGTGCTTTCCGAGGCACGGAGGAAACTCAGTATGTTAAGATGGTCACCCATCCACAGACCAACCTCGGCAAGCGTTGCTTAACCTCAAAGATTGACCTGTGCTGCCGTTATATTTAGCCACGAGCTCCTCGAGCCCTGTTAGTGGCATAAATCTGTGTAAACTGGAAACCAGGAAAGTACACTAGGAATTTACAACTTTATCAAGGGTCAATAACTCGCCGCAAAAGTGCGTAGAGAATTGAACTGTTTAACGTTTGTGCTGATAAGGTTTTTTCTAAAACAAAAAACGATTAAGTATTATGGAAAAGTCACATTTTCAATGCTAGCACGATTCGAGCTAAAGGAAATTCCCACCACTCCAATCGATTGTTGCAAATTGCAACGAAATAACAGTCGAGACGAGGACATTAATGTCACAATATCAAGCTATTTTGATGAGCTTGTGGCTAAAGAATACCAGCCGCATGGATCGATCTTCAAGGTTAAGCAAAACTTGCCAAGGTTGGTCTGTGGATGGGTGACCATCTTAACATACCGAATTTCCGCTGTGCCTCGGAAAGCACGTTAAGCCTTTGGTCTCGGCTGTCATTTGTAGATCTTTGGTAGTCGTTACGGATAGTCAGAAGCCAGATATCTGACACCAGTCTTGCCAAAAAGTACCATGTTATCCAGTTAATGGGTTGTTAAGGTCTGGCAAACAGTCGCTTCACGGAAAATACTGGTATTCAGCTGAAACCGGTTTGAATGGGAGCCAACCCCAATGTAGTTGGGAAAAGGCTAGGCAGATGATCAAAATATGACAATGTTAAAAAAAAAACAATCGCTGCCCCACACTAGGAATTTCTCCAGTATCGTAGGGTGCGGTTATCTGCACTAATATTATAAAGAGGAAAGATTTGTTTGTTTGAATTGAATAGGCTCCGAAACTACTGGACCGATTTGAAAAATTCTTTCAGTGTTAGATAGCCCATTTATCGAGGAAGGTTATAGGTATATAACATCACGCTAAGACAAATAGGAGCGGAGCAATAATGGAAAATGTGACGCAGTCGAAGTTGCGCGGGTCAGCTTAAACATAAACTCACATACACAAACAGCCAGAGCCGGAACAACTATAGGCCATACAAATATTTATTTCATGCGGGAATCGAACCCGCGACACGCAGCGCAGCAGCGGCTGTAGTAGGCGATTCTGCGAGTGCCCTCCGAGTGCCGTCTAATTGAGCGGTCGTATGAGGAAAACAGTGGAATTTACAAGATCATGAAATTCGATAGGTATAGGTACGTATTTAAAGGAGACAGGTACCTGCTATGTATAAAAATACAACCGAATTCCAAAAAAAAAACAATACAAAGTAAAAAATAACTTTAATTTCGGAAGTCGGTGTCTTTGTTAGTATCTTCGTATTTTGACACCGACTTCCGAAATTAAAGTTATTTGTAACATGGTTTTATGTTATCCAAGTAGACGAATTCCAGCTATTTCGATTTAAAATCCAAAGTTCGTAACCGATTTTGATAAAATTTAAATCGGACCAATCTGCAAGTATATCCGGTAATATCAGGTAAAACAAGAATTGTTCAAATCGGTTCATAATTGTCGGAGTTATGAGGTAACAAACTTGATAACATACTCACCTATTTTCATAGCAGTCGTAGGTATAGAATTATTCACAGATTGTGGTAATTAGGTACAAGGTATTTCTGTTCGAAATTAGACCTAGGTGTTGTAGCTAGGTAGGTAGATATTATTTCTAATTAGGTAGATGTTATTTACGTCTGTAGACTTGTAGATCTTTCCATTCGTTTACATAAAATCATGATGAGTATTATTATAGAAATCTTCTAACGATATGAATGCCTACAATTGAACAATATTTGTCAGCCAGACATCATCATATTGATACTGTCTTAGTTACACGCAATAAAACTCGTTTAGAAGCTAACTAGTAGGTAGTAGTATAGGCCGCTATCCCACTGGCGTTTTGCGAGCGTTGGCGTTTCTCCAACGTCCAAGTCTGTAGTGGCAAGCGTTAACGTCGCGTCAACGTGACGTTAATTGCGTTTTTGCCAACAGGTAAAATCACGCCATCCCGCTCTTTCCGTGTGGGCGTGGACGAGACGGCGTGAATGTACCTGTTGCCAAAAACCGCAACGTCAACGTCGCGTCTGCGCAGCGTTGACGCTGCATAGACGTTGGAGAAACGCCAACGCTCGTAAAACGCCAGTGGGATAGTGGCCTTATAGTAACAAGTAGCAGTCATGATAGTTTAGGTAGAGCTGTCATTTCTACCCACGTAAATCTATACATTTTAGGTACCTCTTACCTTCTCCCCAAGCATCCATTCACGATCGACGACTGACATTAAATTATCTGCTGATTTGACTTGTACGGAATCTGACTGACTCCATCAAAAGATGACCGAGATCGAGATCAGTCAAAAAAACTTTTTACAAAAAAATACAAACGACTTCTAAAAACAAAACACTACAAAGTAAAAAATAACTTTAATTTCGAAAGTCGGTGTTTTTGTTAGTTTCTTCGTATTTTGACACCGACTTCCGAAATTAAAGTTATTTTTTACTTTGTAGTGTTTTGTTTTTAGAAGTCGGTTGTATTTTTTTGTAAAAAGTTTTTTATTTTTCACTTTTTAGTGGTGCCCCACACCTAACAACACCACTACAAAATCGCAGAAAAGCAAAATACGCAATTTCAATTATCAAAGAATCATCTAAATAGTCAAATTCCAGCTAATTCGATTTAAAATCCAAAGTTCGTAACCGATTTTGATATGATTTAAATGGGACCAATATGCAAGTATATCCTTTCAGATAAAACTTGCAGATTGGTCACATCACCGATTTGAAAAAAAAAATCAAATCGGTTCATAAAAAAAAAAAAAAAACATACAACCGAATTGATAACCTCCTCCTTTTTGGGAAGTCGGTTAAAAACAGAATCTAACGCGAATGAGGCCAAAGCAAGAAAGTTCTAAGTACGTACCTAAGTGAGGAGTGGCAATAACTGCTTTGTGCTGAATGATCTCCAGGGTCAGGGGATTGGTAGGTGGCTCCTGTTCGAACACATCCAGGGCTGCTCCACCAACCTGGAAGATTACAGTTCATACATTTATATAAGCGTAGTGTTAAAGTCAAGACCGACTAGTAAGTTTGAAATAACATAAACCATGTCTGGGTGTTCCGACTGTTTTTTTTTTCCTTTGCGGTGTTAACGACCGTATCTTTCTTATGTCAGCTTAGAAGTTTGTTTTTTTCACATCTTCAAGGGTTCATCATCTGCCTCTAGCATTTTCCCAAGTATATTATGGTCGGCTTCCAGTCAAACCGGAATCAGCTGAATACTAGTGTTTTACGTGAAGCAGCTTCTACGGTTAAATGGTTTTAATTTCAACTAAATACCTTCACGCGTTTCGGAGATAAAGGGTCTTGACAGACAGACGGATGGACGGACGGACAGCAAAGTGATCCTATTAGGGTTCCGTTTTTCCATTTGAGGTGCGAAACCCTAAAAATACGTTATCCCCAAGCTCTTAACGTACCTAAGCATGTTGGAACCACTTCTATTTTGTGGCTTCCATTTGTGTAATACCAATGCAGACGATTTCGGATATATTCGGACAATCTTACCTGTCCATCATTAAGAGCGTCCAGCAGGTCACGTTCTTGGATGAGACCTCCGCGTCCCACATTCACGATCTTGACTCCTTTCCTACATTGACCCAGAACCTTCGCGTTGATGAAGTCTGAAAATAAGAATCAAGTCCTTGTGAAAAGAACAAAAAAAAAATGAGAAGAAACTAAAACCAGTGGATTTCATCCGGACAAAATGACGATGTGTGCCTACTTGATAATTTAAATGCCTGTTGTGTTTGTGTGTCAGCCGCTTAATTGGCTGCCTTGCCTTTTCATTAAACGCCGTTCAATCTGCGGCCAATAAGCCAAATGACATCCAGCCAACGAGTCTAAAACAAAATTTAATGAGCGGGCCAGCTGAATGCTTAGGCCATCCATTGAATAGGGTAAACCGTTCGAGGAAAATATATTAAACTAGCTGACCCGCGCAACTGCGTCTGCGTCATATTTTCCATTAATGCTCAGCTCCTATTTGTCTTAGCGTGATGATATATGCCTAAAGCCTTCCTCGTTAAATGGGCTATCTACCACTGAAAGAATTTTTCAAATCGGACCAGTATTTCCTGAGATTAGCGCATTCAACCAAACAAACAAACAAACTCTTCTGCTTTATAATATTAGTATAGATATTTAATTTTGGGAATTGTAACTTCCAACAACACTCTATCTTAACAATTTAAACTCCACAACGGAGCGGCTCTGTCTACCTGTTTTTTCTGTGCCGTGGTCTGCAGGGATTAAAGTTATTTTGTTTTGGTAAAACAGGCTGATTCAAACAGTTTTACAAAATTGTCTTTGGGAAAATTTGATCAAAAATGTGTAGTGAAATGGCATGAAATGTGTAGTGAAATACGAAATGTCTTCATGCTAGTTCAAACAGTTTGATCAAATAGAAATACTTGTATTTGGTCAAACTGTTTGAACCAGCCCGTTTGGTCAAATTACTTGTTTTATTAATAACATGACGACAACGGGAGCTGAATTAGCTCGCTTTGTACGCTCTCACTAGGTTCGCTCTCGCTCTCCTACCATTCAAACCTAACGTCTCCGTGTCGGGGCCCCTAAGCTGCACATACCCCATGTTCCGCTTCTTAGCTCGGCAAGACATTGAACAATGTTGAATCAAGTCATTCGCCTAGCTGCTCAATTAAATGCCGAGATGTTACTTAGGCTGGTAAGTATACGGTGTCTTTAAGGCTAGGCAGACAATTAAATGACTGATAAGCTAGTTGGCTGCGACAAATAATAATGTTTAACACACTCGCAGGTTTTTCCACTTGTAATGTTTCAATTCGCATGGAAACTAATACAGTTAACCTACTGTTATTGATTTAATCATTAATTTATCCTGGCATTGGAATGTCTTTGCAGCAATGACACCAATAGAGCCATACAGATATTTAGAATCTGTTATTTTTCAACATCATTGGCGCTGTAAGCCGAAATACAGGTTCCTCCTAGTTCGGCTCCAGATGCTAAAACTTTTGTATACATAATACTGTTTACAGCATTTATATGTAAATTATAATAAGTACTTGTTGTTGTGAAAGAAATAAATTTATTTATTATTTATTTATTTATTTATTGCGGTGTGGTTCCCGTCGAATAGACAATAACTGGGTTAGTATAAGTAGGTTTTTACAACAAAAATTCTGAACACAATGAAAAAGAAGTCGGATATCGCTCTAATGTATATATATGTCACCGGAAAATGGCAAACTCCGTCAGATTATAAAATAAGTAACCTGAGAGATTGTAAACTTTCTATAAATTGTAAACTGAATATTTGGACGCGTCTCATCACCTCGCGCCTCCTTACTACAGCGCTTGCACGGTAGTGACAACAGCATCCGAAAATGATAGCTGCCACTGCCAGACGGGACTGTCCCTTCCAGGGACACTGGTTGTGGACAGTCTTAGGTCTAAGTAAATAAATTTACGATATCAACTAACAATACTAACCTACTTCGTAAGCACATTGTTACGAACTAAATTATGGACTGAATGTAGTCTGAAATAAAGATTAATTAATTTTTTTAGTATTAATTTGATAGTTTATAACTAGTTATATAGTTATAGTTAGTTAGTTATAGTTGTAGTTAACTAGTTATAGTTTATAGTTTTTTTTATTTTTTTTATTAATTATGAACTGAAAGATTGTGAACTGAAATAAAATGGCGACCAATCAGAGCACAAGTTTATAATTTTATCTATTTTGGTGTGATAGTAAGTTCGCTCGCTTCCCGCAATCCCATTCGAAGCTAACCTATCCGTATCGAAATGCCCTAAGTTCCCGTGCTGACGCGTTCGCTGTTTGTTCAGCGGTTAGATCAAATATCATTTATACAAGACTAGCTGACCCGTGCAACGTCGTCTGCGTAACATTTTTCATTACTGCTCCGCTCCTATTGGTCTTAGCGTGATGATACATAGCCTATAGCCTTCCTCGATAAATGGGCTATCTAACACTGAAAGAATTTTTCAAATCGGACCAGTAGTTCCTGAGATTAGCGCGCTCAACCAAACAAACAAACAAACAAACTCTTCTGCTTTATAATATTAGTATAGATGATAATTAGATCAAAAAAACATTATCCTAAATGAGAATATACCAAACTAACGAAAAATTCCCATTTTTATATATTTTTTTTTATTTGTGATGGGTTTGCTCTTGACTCTAGTCTTGGTCAGAGATGACAGAGACAAAGTCTACGATGGAGCGAGAATACCCAGAAGGAACCTGTTCAATCTAACTTTGAGGAGATTAGGCTTGTAAGCGTTTGGAAACACACATGCAGGGAGAGAGTTCTACTCCTTTGCTGTGCGCATTATAAAAGACGTTTGGAAACGCTTAGTGCGAATTGATGCACAACTCCAATGGTAGAAGGGGGCCGGTGGGATGAGGTTATGGAGTTCTTGGACACACTCACCGAAGCACAATCTGTAGACAATCAAAGACCGACAAGCAACCTTGCGGCGATGAGCTAAGCTGTGAAGCTTGGCATCCACCAGTTTTTCGTCGCCAATGAGCCTCTTAGCTCTGCGTTCCACCGAGTCAAGCGCGGCAAGCTGGTACTTAGCTGAGCCATCCCAAAGGTGGCTGCAATACTCCATGCAGGATAAGATTTGTGCCTTGTATAGGGTTAGAAGCTGTCCAGGCCTGAAGTATCGCTTCACTCTTTTCAGGATGCCCAGCTTTTTGGCTGCAGTTTGGGCTTTGTACTCATTGGTGGCGCCGAAGTTCAAACTGGATGTCAACTCCATGCCTAGGAGCTCGTGCCAATCAGTCACATGAACAGATGTACCCCGAAAAGTAGGAGTTTGGTCGAAACGACTCCTTTTCGACATGCCTGAGTTTTGGTGGCGTTAAAAGTGACCAGATTGTCGTCATCTCACTGGGAGACAAGGCTTAAGGTCATATTTGTCCGCTCTATCATGGCCTCTCTCAAGGAACGAACTTCACCCACGCTGGTTGTTGCGCTGGACAAGTATCCCTCTGAAACTCTTTTTTGGCATGAGGTTTTTTTTTTTCGCGTAGTCGAAAACGACTCCGTTCATTTCGTAACTTGTGTGTGTACGCCACAGTACACCAATAAAGACCAATGAGGGACCAAGTTTTTATCACACCAAAATAGATAAATTATAAACTTGTGCTCTGATTGGTCGCCATTTTATGTCAGTTCACAATTTCTCGGAATGACTTCGAGAGATTATAAACATTAAATATTGTTGCGAAAAAAGGATTCCAAATGTTCAGTTGACAATTTATTTTTCTTTCTCGGGTACCTGGAGACCCGGTCCTTTGGTAGGCGTACGAGGGGCCGAAACCAACTCGCTGAGGCCCCGTTAGACATTTCAAATGTAATGGGGCTAAATGGGGTACCATTATTTATTTATTAATTAGGCTCATCAACAATTACATTGTTAACACCAAAAATTTTACAAAAACATTTAACTTAGAACAAAAGGTGTAGTGCACATTTTTTGACAGGTAAGCACCACATGCGCCAAAACAATGATGTGCATAACTTAATAATTTATCGACAGTTTACAATCTCTCAAGATATTTCATGATCTTACGAAGTTTACCATTTTCCGTTGACATGTACACACACTCGTTTATATAAATAGTAACCTTATTAAATATTCAATGAATACGATAAAGTAAATGAACCAATTGTTTTAAAACACTTTATGAATAAGTAATTTAAATATTGTTTGTACTATGGATCTATGATTGTAAGCTAATGAAAACAACATAGGATGTTAATGATAAAATATCTATAAAGTAATCGATAGAATCGTTAGTGTGAGTACCAAAATCGTCCTAATAATAAACTAAAATTACTATCTAAGATTCAACATTACTGATATGCTAATCCCGTGTTCACTGATGTGTTATCCTACTATAGATAATTTATTTTGATATTTTGGTTCCAAACGTAAAACTAACACCATCATATTCTATCCAGTTAAAATTTCCCCTTAATTTTTAAGCCTATAAAAATTCACGACGTTATTATAGACAAAGAGTACAAGAATCTGAAAGAGGTAAAGAAACTGAGGTCACCAAACTTGTTGTCGAGCCTATGTCCTGAAATGGTTTCACTGGACTCGACTGACATGATAATGAAATGTTTCGAACAGACATAGTATTCCAAAAACTCATTCGTGTACTTACTCTTAGTGGATTCAATGAGAGGCGTGTGAAGAGTGATGTAGTCGGCAAGCGGCCAGATCTGGTCCAGCTCCATCTTGGTGGCGTGGAAGCTTGTACAGTCCTCAGCGGTGACGAACGGGTCGTAGCCGATGATCTGTGCAGGCAGGTCGCTCATAAGTTTGACGAAAAAACAAATTACATGCAATTGCAAGTTATGAAGAAACCAGATTCTACCACCGGCATCGCCAGCCTCAACGTCGGAATTTATCCCAGGGAAACATACACCCTATATAAAAAGCCTATTATATGCTATTCCACGCTATAGTCTATCTCTGTGTCAAATTTCACCAGATACATCCAGCAATCCATCCATCCAAACTTTCGCATTTATAGTAAAAGGTAAGTAAAATAGTACGATGATAACATACTAAAATTTCGCACATAACAATTAGCAAGCGCATCACACAAAAGCATGTCGCAAACAAATGGTTAAAAGGCATTACCACAAGTACCAAAATAAACAGAAATAGAAACGTTATCAGCAGGTTAAAAGCTAAAATTTGCATCAGACGTTATTTCATCAGAAAAATCCCAGTAAATCATTCATAACTATTGCTTCCTTATCTTATCGCTCATTTTACTCTCGAGTTCTCTGTGTCATTGGAATTTTAGTGAATTGTCATCTGTTTCATTAGGTCTCGTCGCGCGTCGGTAGTCACAATCAAGTCATATTCAACACAGCAATAATTATTACTAATATATTTTTTTTCACTTGGTTTGATGCTTGGCTCATACCTAATTCAATATCGCAATAGAAATTATAACATTGTACATGGTGTAATTATCTTCTGCGGCTGTAAACCGATATCCTAGTGCTGTCTACAACGATGCTTGTTTCCTATGTTGTGGTTTGCTGTCAAAGTGACATTATTTTCAATAAAAATGTCGCTTTGACGGCTAAACACGCCATAGAAATTTGCTTGAAGGTTGATGTTATTCGCTGGTGAGTTCGCACAGACCTAGAATAAGAGAGAAATTTACCTTCATTCCGAAGGCGTGCATGCGGACAGCGACCTCCCTGCCGACCCTGCCGAGCCCGAGGATGGCCAGCGTCTTGCCGTTCAGCTCTGTGCCGGTGTAGAGCGCGCGGTCCCAGCGACCGGCGCGCAGGGCGGTGGCGGCCGGCACCACATGCCTCGAAAGGTTCAAGATCAGGCTGCAAGTCAGCTCGCAGGCGCTGAGTGCATTGGCGCCTGGTGCACTGCAGCAAAAAGGAAAAAAAAGAATCATACAAGCGCCCACAATACACAAAAAAGGATTGTTATCAAATCATAAAACGGACAATGCAAAATAATTAGACGAGCGAGAGATCGAAATCACTGACATTGAAAAACAATAATGTTTTGATTGAGCCAGTTGAGATCGGGTTGTGTATGAAATTCCAAATCGTTATGTTCTCTTTTGGCTCAGTGTGTTATTCCCACTTACTTGATGACTCCTATTCCTCGTTCGCCTGCGGCTTTGACGTCGATGTTGTCGACACCAGCGCCGGCGCGTCCAACCACCTTCAAGTTCTTGCCAGCTTCCAAAACCTCCTTGGTCACTTGTGATGCCGATCTGACCACCAAAGCATCGTATTTCTGTGCAAATATTTATGTTTTGTTAAAAATTGTCTACTTTATCATCCAATTATTAGGAAAGTTTACATTGCATCCGAAGCACATTCGAACTCACTTTACAAAAAAAAAAAAAAAAAACAACGGGATGCACTCCGGCAGAAGTGAATACTTGAACAATTAACGTTGTGCATTTTTCATCAGTCTTACGAATTTTCGATCAGGTCACGTGTCCTGACGCGACTTTAACATTGTATATAACCATCCCAAGAAAAGTGCTCAACGCCGCTAAAGAAGTTTTCACTTTAGAAAATAAAGAGTCCCATAATACAATTTAAATATATATTTAGAAAATAAAGAGTCCCATAATACAATTTAAATATATATTTAGAAAATAAAGAGTCCCATAATACAATTTAAATATATATTTAGAAAATAAAGAGTCCCATAATACAATTTAAATATATATTTAGAAAATAAAGAGTCCCATAATACAATTTAAATATATATTTAGAAAATAAAGAGTCCCATAATACAATTTAAATATATATTTAGAAAATAAAGAGTCCCATAATACAATTTAAATATATATTTAGAAAATAAAGAGTCCCATAATACAATTTAAATATATATTTAGAAAATAAAGAGTCCCATAATACAATTTAAATATATATTTAGAAAATAAAGAGTCCCATAATACAATTTAAATATATATTTAGAAAATAAAGAGTCCCATAATACAATTTAAATATATATTTAGAAAATAAAGAGTCCCATAATACAATTTAAATATATATTTAGAAAATAAAGAGTCCCATAATACAATTTAAATATATATTTAGAAGTAACAATACTTCCGTAATTTTTAAATAATAACATATTATGGTGATATGTTATTGATGGTGATCGATCAGTAAGGGCAGATGATGAATACCTAATTTAATCATGAATAAAAAATGAATAGATCATGGAACGCAATAATTATCGGGTCAAATAAAAGTACCTAGTCACTAGTTAATATAGTTATTGCTAGAGTGCCTTCAGCAGCTAAGAGGAAAACGTACCTACAATAATTGTCTTATTTAGAGGTTAAGAAGTACGTACCTACCTGGCATACTAGTGAACTTAGACGGAAAAAGTTAGATATAAAAAGAAAACTGCATATGTATAAGAATAACATCAATTACATTCCAATTTATATATATAGAAACTGCATTATGTATACTACGCTCAAACATAAAAAATAATAAAACAGCCTAATCATATGCAAAGTGCAACAACCTCATATCATTAGTAACATAGATAAGGCTTCATAAACATGTATTGAGTGAAAGAGTCCTTACCGGTATTTCTTTAAGGAGTTCATCTTTGGAGATCTTCGCTTGGTTGATGACACTGATTCCATGTGAGTTGAGGATCTCGGTACAGTTAGCTCCCACACCATCTACCACGAGGACTGATTTGATTTCCAAAACCATCTTAAAATTTAAACAGAAGTTATAAATAAAAGATTAGTAATATTTTATGGAAGAAATGTATTATTCGTAATCGTTACACATATAGTAATTTCAAAAAAGGGAAAGAAACTGGTTGTAAGATACCCACTAAATAAGTTTTATTTGACATCGCTTAAAAGTCGACTACACTTGCCAGTAACAAAATAAAATTCGCGGAGAAGCGAATCATTTTTATCAAAGCAATAAACTATGAATCGATCTAGTTAAAACTCGGAGCGTTGAAAACATTCCTTTATTAGTCCCAGTGTTTTGTTAAAAACATGTTTTGAGAGTGTTTCGCTGAGTTTAATAGATAAAATTTGCAGATGATACTCACGTTTAAGAGAATGTGGTTCCTGTGTATGTAGCAGACCGGCTGGACAACAACTGAGGAGTAAGGGACAGCGAGGAGTGCGGAGTGCGCGGGCGCCACTTATCTTCGTTAGCGGCCAATGAGCGAACGTCACAGTCGGCGTCTGCTCCGCTGTTATGTACGGTTGAGTTTGCACTCGCTTCCAATCAAGTTCGCACGGTGCCCCACGGGCCACGCGCCTCGACGCACCATGCCGCTGCCGCGCCGGCCGCAGTCTCCGTGTGCATTGTTGAGATCACTGGGCTACATTTTGGGCCGTGTGTGTAGCCAGTTAAAACTTGATTAACAAGTATTGACGTTAATTTGTTTATCTTTGCTTCTAGTTAGTGTGACGTTGTCAGCTTTTAGATGAGTTATCGTCGCTCGGGTCCTCATTCTTTATTTTACCTGAAGGTCTAGTCTGTTTGATCTTCACAGTTGATTCTTCTGTTGTTATTTATTTGGACAAGTGTTATTTAAGTTGTTCAGCTGTCGTTTGTCTGTAACAATAACATTGTTCTTATTCGTGATGTCAATAGGGGCAGTATTGCGTCTCGTTCTCCTTTGTTTGCGTAAACATGTTTATCGCATTCAAACCGCTTTCGATTGCTCATTAGGTATTTCGTAATACGATAATTTATCAGAAATCGAAAGGCGTCGTATAAAATTAATTAGTACTCAGGTACTGTTCATTACTTACAATTTATAAATGATTGGGTTATTCATTTTATTATTTCATTTCTTTTATTCATGAGTTGATTATTAGCTGAGATTAAACTTGAGTTAAGGCTACTAATATATACTACCCCAGACTAACAAAAAAAGGGATTTTTGTTGGTCTGAATAAAGCAACAAACTTTAACTCTTTATAATATTAGTAGGAAAATATGGTGAGTTTGTGAGGTTGTAGGGGCAAACTCTTGCCGGCCCTGGAACGTAAAGGGCATTATGAGGAACACGGATGGGTTTTATTCAGTAAGAGTCTGACTCTTCCTCCTGCTTCGCCTATACTGGGAGGAGTCATCTAATGATTTCCTAATAATCTCTGGATCTGCTGAACTGATTTTAAAAATTCTTTTATCAAACAATTTAACGTCTTAATAATATCTTCTGCCTGTGCCTTAGAACGCGGGATATTTTTATAAAAAGTATCCTACCCATCTGCTTCTCCAAGGTTCAATCATCTCTTTGCGTCAAAACGCACTTCTATGATATTGGCATAGAATGGATTAGTTAAGATAAGGAAGATAAGGACATCATGGCTAAATAGTAACAGGCTCACGGGTTGATCTTCAAGGTTCAGCAACGCTTGCCGGTCTGTGGATGGGTGACAATTTAGACATACCTATTGAGATTCCTTCGTGCTTTGGAAAGCTGTTGGGAAGCGGCTGTCATTTGTAGTTGTTTGGCAGTCGTTACAGATTGTCAGAAGCCAGAAAATCTGATACCAAGGAGTACCTACCGTGTTACCCAATTATTATTTATTTATATACAGGTTGGCCAAAAAGTCGTGGATCAAACGCAACTAGGGGTTAGATGGGGTCATCAGCTGCAAAACATTGTTTTACGGGAGGTCCTTAAGGTCAACTCCTGCAGAGTTGTAATTTATTTTGTTTTTTTGAGAAAATTGGCTTTTTTTACTCACTCTTATTAAAATTCGAAAAAATCTACATCCTATTGTGAAAAAAATACTTTAAAGAAAAGTGACCCTGTATTACAAGTTTTGGCGCATTTAATAGGGATTCTGAAAAGGTATTACCTACACATGGCCATGAGTGGCTCTAACATCTTTCGAGAACGATCATTCGTAGCAAGGCCAAAGTTAACCCAACCATAAAACTCGGTTAGGCCTATTTAAAAATAAACTGGAACTAATACAATGGGGTTGGCAACTGTCAAAGTGGCGCTAGCGTAGTTTGTTCCCAAAACATTGCCTTTTCATATGGTCAAATACAGAAAATAATTTCAAACAGTAACAATGACGCGCTGTATTGTCTATAAATGCTCTGAAATTGGAACGCATCAAATACCGAAGGATATAAAAATACGAAGGCTTTGGTTTAAAAGCTATCCGTCGCGAAAAAAATATTTACGAAAAGTACGAGGTTATGGGGTAGCTAAACACTTTGTAGAAAGTGATTATGAAATAACACGTAATACACAGGCAAGCTGATCATAAATAAAGGCTTGACTATTACTTTTTTCAATTATCCCTACACTCCTCATCCTATAATATTTTTCGTACCTGCCTGTGTGATTTCAATGTTAAAAATCACTTGTCCGATCAATCGAAATCTTGCCAATCAATCGCCTGTCGTTCTACAAGGATTCTATACTATGATTATGGCTTGTTTGTTGAATTTAAAAACAAAACTCCAAAATCTTTCAATAAGATCCGCTTTCTTTCCTCGTAAGGGAGCTCCACGTTTTTTAAGTTTTTCTTTCAGTTCCTTGACTCGCCAGTTAGAAAACATGATGTATAATTATGTGCTCCACTTATTTTAATTATTTTACAGCTGCCTTTCAGTTAAAAAGTAAAGAATTTAGACGTTAAACTGCAACTAACACAACATAAAAAAATAACAAGGGAACAAACTATGCTAGCGCCATCTGCTTTCAGCTTGCACCGGCCAACCCCATTAATGACAAAGACTCTCTGCCTCTCTTTTACACTAACCATTTCATCCTTTGTCAATAAACGGCCAGTTCGCCCGTATATATATATCACTAGCTGACCCACGCAACTTCGTCTGCGTCACATTTTCCATTAATGCTCGGCTCCTTTTAGTCTTAGCGTGATGATATGTAGCCTATATCCTTCCTTGATACATGGGCTATCTAATACTGAAAGAATTTTTCAAATCGGACCAGTAGTTCCTGATATTACCCCCTACATACAAACTTACAAACAAATATTATGTTACCTCTTTATAATATTACTAGCTGTCCTGCGTCACATTTTTTATTAATGTTCGTAGCGTGATGTTATAAAGTATCCTATCTTTTAAGTTGGATCAAATAACAGATAGTTACGAAGTTTGATCAAAATCGGTTAAGTGGTTTAGGAGTCCATTGAGGACAAACATTGTGACACGAGATTTATATATATTAAGATAGTATAGATTATTTTTTAGCGATATTTTATTAGCGATATCATTTCTAGGAAACAAAAGGCCGGGCCGGCCGGGGCGGGGGGATGCGCGTGAGCATCTTTCTTTAGAATGTTTCGTGTTCATTACCTATAGTCACTTTAGTGACTCGCTTCCTGCCTGTGGCTACGCACGTGTTATTTTTCTCGGTTTTACGACGACGTGTGATCAGTTTCTTTCCTTTGACCTACGCTTTGTGTTTCGGACTCGTGATAGATTGCCTAGAGGAGCTCGTGACTAAACAATAACAGCCACACAGGTCGATCTTCCAGGTTAAGCAACGCATGGCGAGGTTGGTCTGTGGATGGGTGACCATCTTAACATACCGAGTTTCCTCCGTGCCTCGGAAAGCACGTTAAGCTGTTGGTCCCGGCTGTCATCTGGAGATCTTCGGCAGTGGTTACGGATAGTCAGAAGCCAGAAAATCTGACACCAGTCTTACCAAGGAGTACCGTGTTACCCAGTTAATGGGTTGTGGAGGTTTGGTAGGCAGCCGCTCCACGTAAAATACTGGTATTCAGCTGAATCCGGTTTGACTAACGACGACTACGACCCTAATATAGTTGGGGAAAGGCTAGTCAGATGATGATAGATTGCCTAGATGTGACCAGTGCTGTGTGAATCGGACTAGATTTGTAATCGGACGGATTGGCTACAAAAGTGGACAGATGGCTGCTGCGAGGAGAGAATACACCCAACGGGAGTATGCAGAAATGCATTACCTGTATGGCTTTTGCGACGGCACTGCCCGGGCTGCTGCCAGGGAATATCGTCAACGCTACCCTAACCGTGATCGTTTTCCGGACTAGGTACGGGGTCTTTATGCGCGTACATAATTCTTACATGGAGGGTCTTACCCGGTCAGCATGCTCCGAGAGCAGGCAGACCAGTGGTGCGATTTGAAAATGAAGATGAAGTGCTGAGAGCATTAAGGATGGATCCTGATAAGTCAACGCCAAATATCCCGTAATCTCGGGATTCCAAGAACGACACAAATATCACGCCTACCACGTGCAAAGCGTGTAAGCTTTGCTGCCCGGTGACTATGAACAGTTTTGCAGAGAGATGCTTAGACACCACACAGAGGATCCGCAGTTCTTCAACAAGGTATTATGATGAGTCAAATTTTAGAAGAATGGGAGTATTCAATGTCCACAACCTACATTTTTACTGCAGAGTGAACCCCCATATCACAAGAAATGATCGATTCCAGCATCTCTTAGGTTTAAACATGTGGGCTGGCATAATTGGCAGTTGGTGCTGCATGAAATGCCAGCAAGGCTAAATGGTGCTCTGTATTTATTTTTTTTACAAAATAATTTAAACCAAGTTCTTAACGAAGCTGAGGTTCCAGAAGCAAGAATAGCAGAAATGTGGCTTTTTTTTTTAGGGATGGGAAATCATCCAATGACTCCTCCCGCTCTGGGTGTAGCGGGAGGGAGTGTCAGACTTCAACTGACTAAAACCCATCCATGTTCCTTCATTGCCCTTTGTGTTCCGGAGCCACGGTGTCTCTTGCGAATAATCCCGCGACTCCGGCAGGCGTCGGCCCTTTCGGGCCCCTCTGAGCAGAAATGTGGCTGCAACAGGACGGCGCCCCGCCTCAGGCGGACCTATTGCGTGGCCACCCCGGTCGCCCGATTTAAATCCATGAGATTTTTTTCTTTGGGGCTGTTTTAAAGAAATAGTTTATCAAGGTGAGAACAATAACGAACAAGAACTACGACAGAAGCTCGAATTTGCTAGGGTACAAATTATGAACAACAGAGGTGCATTCCGTAGGTTACGTAGGAATTTTATTAGACGGTGCAGATTATTGTATTATGGTCAAGGGCAGGAATTTTGAGCATTTATTGTATAAAATGTTTTGATTTATTAAAACAAAATTTTCACAATCGTTGTTCTGTTTTTTCGTCCTAGAAAGATATTAAAGCCACTCATGGCCATGTGTTTACTTTATTGTACAACAAATGAAAAATACATAAAGTAAACCTTAAACTAACAAAAACACCGACTTCCGAAATTAAAGTTATTTCGTAGTTGTTTGTAGTGTTTTTTTTTGGAAGTCGGTTGTATTTTTTTGTAATAAGTTTTTAATTTTTCACTTTTTATTGGTACCTCACACCTAACAACACCACTGCAAAATCGCAGAAAAGCAAAATACGCAATTTCGATTACTTGGATGACATAAAACCATCATCCAAGTAGACGATTTTCCAGCTATTTCGATTTAAAATCAAAAGTTCGTAACCGATATTGATAAAATTTAAATGGAACCAATCTGCAAGCATATCCTTTCAGATAAAACAAGAATTTTTCAAATCGGTTCATAATTGTCGGAGCTATGAGGTAACAAACATAAAAAAAAATACAACCGAATTGAGAACCTCCTCCTTTTTGGGAAGTCGGTTAAAAACATATGTGAAGGTCTGGTAAATTTCACAGTCACTAACACCTGCTTCAAACATCATATCCGTACTGTACACCTGGATATTCCCTGGCGATAGATGTAGGAATCAAATTGACTACATACTAATAGGAACGCGATGGAGAAGCTCAGTAACGAACGCCACAACTTTCCCCGGTGCTGATTGCGGTTCCGATCACCAACTGCTTGTAGCAACAGTTCAACTGCGGCTAAAAAGGATACAGAAAACTCATGTTGTTCCGAGAATGCAAAGCATAAACATCGATGGCTTCAGAGAAGATTTTGAGCAGAGAATGGGAGACTTTCCAAATGAAATTACAGACAGTGAAAGTAAATGGGAATATCTCAAGAAGATGATGGAGGGAACAGCAAGGGATCATAAACTGCCGAAACCTGTTTTAAAAGACTTCATCACACCAGAAACGGCCCAAATCATCATTGAAAGACGTGAACTAAAAGAGAGCGGTATATGTTCAACTGAAGACCAGCAGCGGTATTCAGAACAGAGCCGCCAAGTTCAACTACGCTGTCGAAAAGATTATGATAGCCACATAAACGACATCTGTCTCGAAATTGAACAGCACTCACTGAAAAATGAATTCAGATACTTATCTTTTTCAAAAAGTAAGAGAACTAACTGGAACGTCTAAACCTAGAACCTGTGCCATTGAAGATAAAGACGGGCGTCTACTCACAGATGTGACTGAAGTGTTAGAGCGCTGGAAAAACTATTGTCTGGAGTTATACGACACTAGAGAGAGAGCCTACTAACACTTATGTTACATGGGCAACAGAAGAACCTGATATCCTTCCATCAGAGATTGATAATGCCATCAAAAGTCTAAAGTGCAAGAAATCACCGGGTAAGGATGGTATTACAGCCGAAATCTTAAAAAACCTAGGTCAGAGAGGGTCAAAGGCTATCATCGAAATCTGTAATACCATTTGGAAAACTGGGAGATGGCCAAAAGACTGGACAGAGTCAGTCTTTATACCTCCATATAAGAAAGGCTCGTCAAAAGACTGTGGCAATTACCGGACTATATCATTAATATCTCATGCCAGTAAGATCCTCCTCCATGTAATTAATAGACGCCTTAACTACTTTCTAAGCCGACAGATACCCGAAGAGCAGGCAGGCTTCGTTTAGGGCAGAGGAACACGGGAGAAAATACTAAACGTTCGCCAAATCATCGAAAAGAGCAGAGAATTCAACAGCCCCGTGGTCCTATGCTTCATAGACTACACAAAAGCCTTTGACTGCGTGCAATGGGACAAACTGTGGAACGTACTACTCGAAATAGGAGTTCCTGAACACCTGGTTGCTTTGATTCAGAGTCTGTACACTGGGAACCGTTCCTTCATCAAGATAGGCACCGAATTCTCCAATATGTTCGAAACAAAAAAAGGGGTGAGACAAGGTTGTATTTTGTCCCCTGCACTTTTAACATATATGGAGAGTATATTATTCGAAAGACCCTTGACACTTGGAGGACATGATCGAGCTGTTCCGAAGACTCGAGGTAGAAAGTGGCAACATTGGTCTCGCGGTGAACAGGTCGAAAACTAAGCTAATGATAGTGAATCGAGCCGGAAAGCTAACAAATGTGACCTGCAACATTCCTGGCATTAACATCGCTGACCGATATATCTATCTGGGCTCCCAAAAACGACGGCAGCCGTGTCACCGAAATAATAAGGCGAATGGGGATGGTAAAGGATGCTATGACCCGTTTGAACAACATCTGTAAGAAAAGAGGAATTGACATCAAAACTAAGATCCGATTGATACGAACTCTGATATTCCCTATCTTCCTGTATGGGGTGGAAACGTGGACAATCCTGGCCCGAGAAAGGCAAAGGATTGATGCATTTGAGATGTGGTGCTGCGAATACCCTGGACTGCGAAACGCACCAATGCATCGATCCTGAACCAGCTCCGAATAAAAACTCGCTTGTCCACCACGTGCCAACAACGCGTTCTCTCCTATTTCGGCCACACAATGCGCAGAGGCGACGAAAACCTTGAGAAACTGATCGTGGTTGGGAACACCGAAGGCAAAAGATCGCGCGGTCGTTCACCAACAAGGTGGACCGATCAAGTGAAGAACTCATCGACCTCTAAATTCTACTCAATTGTAAGAGAGGCGCTGGACAGACACCGGTGGAGGCATATCATCCACTCCAGATGCAACCCTGATGCTGACCACGATCCTCAGACATGAGGGACCGACTCCAGAGAGAGAGAGAGAGAGAGAGAAGGTCTGTTAGGCACCCGCTCCACGTAAAATGCTGGTATTCAGCTGAATCCGGTTTTGACTGGAAGCCGACCGATAGTTGTAAATAGGCCACGCAGATGATCGATTAGTTAAGATAAACCTCATAACATCTTTGGTCAGTGACTTATGTATGTCTATAGTCTGTACAGGACAACCGCACACATAGCTGCAAGGCTGCACAAATTAGGTGCCACTATGCTTTGTTGACCGTTTGTTGTGGCGACACAAGTGTCGCCACAACACTTATCTGGGGAGGGGAGGTCTATGGCCGTCAGTGGACGACTTTCGTCTGATATGATGATGCTTTGTCATGTCCATAATTATTATAAGCAAGCAGTTAGCGAAGCGAGGGAGTTTATACAAGAATCCTGAATGCAGAGAGGGATTCTAGCTAGCCCAAGTCAAAGACACCTTCATCCCTGAGGAGTATACTCTTCTTTTCACACCTACTGCGAGAAAATTGTGCTCTAGCCATCAGGGCTGTAGCTAGAGTCAAATTTGAGGTAGGGCAGCATTGGTTACAGGTAGGGCGGAAGTAAAAAAAATATCATAATTGATCTGCTCCGACGCACGGGCTCCTAAATCAATCACCATGTATATCACTGACCTCTAGGTCAGTAGACTGTGGTATGTTCGGAAAAGTTTAGATACCTATCGCTACAATTTTTTTTATCTCACACAACTATAATTACTATAAACAAACAATTCAAATATAATAATTTATCTTAGTTTTTGGTTTTAAAAATACCAAAAACTGAAAAGGTAGGGCATTGTGATTTCAAGGTAGGGCATGGCCCCACAATGCCCTTCCCTAGCTACGGCCGTGCTAGCCATGAAAACAGGTGGCACCGCCAAACGAGCTGGTCGCGCGTACGAAGCTGTGGCTCCAGTTTACTTCCGGGTAATAATATTGTACTGAATTTCATTATAACCCGCCGCAATAATGTTATTTGAATTTGGAACGCATTTTGACTGCGCTCGCTGCACCTAACAGCGGAGGCGGACTGGAGCCGCTCGCGGGTTAGAATGACGTACTTTAGGTTAGGTTTGCGTGTCTAATAATTTGACGTTTTTGTGCAGGTGGTGTGAAAAAGCATTTACGAGCAATCACCTTAGCTTATTTGGTAGCTTGTTTGAGTCACTTAAAGAATATTCGTAAAATAACGAATATACCTACCATTACTTCCACAAAATATCGAAGAAGCTACAGCATGCTCCCACAAAGACTGAATTTGCCAAACATGCGTGTCCTAAACAAGACAGAATGTGAGAGCAAATTCTAAAAATAAACAGCATCAATAGGTCGGGTGTTAAGGTAGGTAGAGGCTCTAACCAGTAGAGGACATAATGCGGACACACTAGCATTGAATATTAGCCAGCCATTCATTACTGTCAACCTTGAGCCAAACAGAGTCACTGCGCTACCATTGGCTAAAAAATAGTGTGATGTCTGTTCGTACATTCTACATAATCCCATAGCATAATCTAATATGTACTGTACCTCTCTCTACTATGAAATAAAAAAACAATATTTGTTTATGCATTTTATTTTTGATGAAAGGTTTTTAAGGCTCCTTTAGTTTTGTGACCCACAGTGCATAGTGAAATGCGTATAGTATCACCTATTTGATCGGTTAAATGTAGTTTTCGTTGTTCAATGTCTTTTTCTCTATATAAAAAATTTACCATTGCCAGTTTAATGGAAAACGTTTCCTTAAAATAGATGTAGGTATCTTTTTGTGGGCAATGACAAAACTGGCGATTTTTTTAATATTATTTCAATTGTTATGTGAATGCGACGTACAGTGAGTAGGCTAGATTCCATCATCCACAAATTGCAAAACTATTTAGTCCGTCAGTTAGAGTATTGAAAAATAATGGACATGTATTTTTTTTTTTTTGTAAATCAATGAATATTGACAAAGATAAAACGCATCAAAACTCGGGAGTGAGAGTTCGTGACGTCACGACTCACTAAAAATTAGGCGAAGTTGTGACGTATTGAGAATTTTAAAAGCGTCGTAACTTCGTCAATATTGATTCCCGTAACAAAAAAAAACACGGGTCAAATATTTTTTGTTAATCTAACTGACGGACTAATTAGATTTTTTCAGGACACAAGCCCATTCGTAACTTTACTAGTGGAGCACAACTTGGCAAGATGTACAGACGTAGATTTTGGTAGCGACCTTTAGAACAGAGCTAAAGCTGGCGGTCTCAGGATCCAAAACACCAGCAGTAGCACACGCAAGCAGCAACATTGATTGACGGATGGCACCTTCGCGGTTGTTGAGGAACGTTGAAGGAATAGGCACGCGTTTGACCACTATCTCACCTGATGGTAAACGATGATGTGGACGAAGGTGGAGCACGCTTGCCTAGAAATTACTTTATAACTCTTGATTTAAAGACTGGGAGTCTTTAAATCAAGAGTTATAAAGTAATTTTAACTAATAATGTAAGGTTGTAGCTAACAGGAAACACAGACTCTGGCAGGGAATTCCACTCCTTAGCTGTACGAATTATGAATGTGTTCCCAAAACTTTTTGTGTGTGTGAGTGTGATGTCCACCATGTACCGGTGGTGCATCGCCGTTCGTCTTGTGGTCTGATGATGGACGGGCTTGGCGGATTATGCACAGTCTAGTAACTCGGCGTCGATGCTCAAGGCTTTGGAGCTTTGACTTGACGAGCCTATCATTGCCGATGATCCTTATGGCTCGTGTCTCAATTGATCTAAGTGCATAAAGCTGGTATCTGGCAGATCCGACCCAAAATTGAGAACAGCAGTACTCCATATACGATCGAACTTCAGCTCTGAATGAAAAGTCTGCCCAGATCCAGAAGCAATGCAGATAAGACCACAATACCTTTCTGTAACAAACATTTGAGGAGATTGAAGACCATACATGTAAAATATGAATTCAGAGACGTGCATCATAAAATAAGGTTCATTACTAAAATGTTGCTGTCAAAAACCTGGGCTATTGAAGACGGTAATGGTCAAGATGACAGCGAACTCAAGCTTGGCGATGTTACTGTCGGTCGCTATTTGAAGATACACAATCGGAAGCCTTTACGCTTACATCTGCAGAACCTAAAAGTGACAAACTGGCACCAGAAATACTTGAGCCCAAAATCAGAGCTGCCACTAAGCACTTGAAGGATGGCAATGCCATCGGATGCCATCCCAAATGAATAGTTTTGACGCTAATCTTTTAGCGAGTGCTTTTGTGCAACAGGCGCTCTTGGACACTCGCTCTAGCCCGCACTTTAGGTAGAAATTACCGCCGCCGGTTGGTAAGTTTCAACCGCCAAGTCAAATCAAATCAAATCAAATCAAGCATTTATTTCAATTAAACCATTTACAGGCACTCATGAATTGTCAAGGTCGGCCGGTCCAAAAATTTGAAGCTATTTGCATGTTCCAAAGCGTAGATCTCTATGGAGAAGAAGCAAGAAACTGCACGGACACTCTTTTAAAAATAATATTTTTTTACAAAGATTTATTTACATCGGGTTGAAATTATACATACATGTGAGAACGATGTAAAAGACGAGCAGGATAAAAGCGTCCGCAATAAAAGAGGAACAATTCAAAGAAATAATTAAAATCAACCATGGCAGTTGAGAAATTACCAGTCCCGACTGACGGCGCCCGTTCACGAACATGACGCATGCGCCAGCACCATTCGGCTCAACCATTTTGAAGGGTGCCAAATGATCAAACGCATACGCCACCATCAGCTACTTTTGAGTGAGCATGACACTCCCAACCGCCAGGGTACATTCAAGTCAAAAACATACCTAAAACTGATAATTAAAGTTAAAGGTACACAGTACTCACACATGTGCTGTTAATGGCTGAAATTATACAATGCTAAGTGAGTTGATTCTAAACCAAGTGATCATCACCGAGCGAGTATCACTGAGCGGGTATCACTGAGCGAGTACAATCTTCGATAGCTCTTGTCGCTGCGACCAACTATGGGTAAGAGCCAGCTCGCTGGCAGTGTTAACAGCCAGCTATGGACTATAAATATGTGTGTCTCTTTTATCATATGAGAAATATCTTTTGTCCCTTTTCTCAGCGAGCAAATAGTCGATAGTTTCCGCTTTTGCTTCCTTGTCGGCTACGGTGAAACAAGTGCCTTACGCTGATGACACAACATTGTTTGCGACTTGTGCTGACCAAATGGAGTATGTGCTTTTTGACTATATGATCTAGTACCCAACTGAAGGAATACATGATACTTACGAAGAAATTTTCTCGATAGAAAAAAAAATACAAAGTTTGAGATATCATTTTACTTTTTTTAGCTTAAACACGCAACGCTTTATATTGATTGAGATCTTATAAAAATGACTCTAAAATATATAAAATAATCTTATCGAGGCTTCGACTGAACGGGTTTAAATTTAATAATACTATTTATTGTAGTTAGGTTTAGTTGTTTTCATGTTTTTATTAATATTAAGAACATTTGAACTTACAAATAATAAAGGAGATAGTATATTAAAAAAGATGAAATAATTGGAACTTTTTGGTTCTAATTATTTCATCCTTTTTTATTTAATTATGGATAATACTTTTATGTTATCAAATCTGTAAAATTTATTTTGGCACTTACGTTTTTTTATTCCAAGCTAGACTCTTATTATCGTCATCTCATCTTTTGCATTACAAAAGTATTATATTGCATCTCTCTCGTTTGTTCATTTCTTCAGATGCTCCTTGGAGCTCTTGCACGCAGGACCTGTATCACTTTTTTGCGAATCGGAGCTGTCAGATTTTCGTAATTTAAATATATTTTTAACAGTTAGCTAGTAGTTTACAGCACTTTAGAGCCTAACTTAGTTTCAAAAAAGTGTCAGAACGAAGTCAATGTGTATATTTATGACCTTGATCAATATACAACGTAATATTTTTCTAACGGCGCCAACTTTTGAATTATGTATAAAATTTGTATGAAATGAAGCAAATACACAATAAGGTACAACGTCGTTGGGAGTTCCTACTTGAAGGCGACGATGGACGCGTTAGCCAGGAAATGAATAGCAACGGTTTGAATAAAATAGCGACAAATCATCACCTCCATTTGTAGTATACGCACAGGATCCTCCAATGTTTTCACCTCACAAGCCAATATTGAGTAGGTTAACATTTTATTTGCTGTATTAGAGAGTCTGTTTTTATAACGTTAATTTAATATTTTATTTCAAAACACCCACTAAAATATTTTTTTGATTTTAGGATTAAAAACGTCAAACATAAATTATGTGACAAGAATGAAATAAAATGTCAAAGGTTACAAGCCCAGGGATGGAAATGGAGTCGCGTTTGATTGTTTTAAGTAAATACTCGCTTTTCCCCCGACTTCTCTGCGTGGGTTTCAGAAGTTCCAGAAATAAATGAATATTCTGTAAAAAGGCTTTCAGTCAAGAGTGAATAGATTACTTCTAGGCAAGTGTGTTCCATCTTAGACCGCATCATTGACTTACCATCAGGTGAGATAGCGGTCAAATGTAGCTATGCCTATATGGTCAAATGATGGTAGAAAGTAGTACTTATTAGTTACTTTAAGGTTTTCTTTCTGATTTTTATATTTTGGTGCACAATAAAGCATATATAAATGAATTAACTACAGCACTTTGTGTTTTACCAGATGTAAATAAAACAGTAAAATCCAAACGTTATAATCTTAATTATTAATTTTATTATCACACTTACGAAAGATACAAAAACATATCACGATGGCACTAGCAGTCAGTGCTTCAGCAGACGTGTAGATACAGTATATCGAGTTGATTGTGACGTCACCTCATACATATTAAAGTACAACTTTATCACCAATCAATGATTTAATTAAACACACGAAAATAAGTATGCTCGACGAAATTTCAATTCCAATATCTACAAATTTCGGGTCGGAATGGAGACAAAATATAATATAATTAATACAATATTTAGACAAAATATGAATACCTAGTTATACTTATCTAAAGTTGTTTTGGAGATAACAGACACATTTAGGTGTCTTGTTGAACTAAGGCTCGAGAGTAATCTTGTTATGGTTCTTTAGGTACAAAATAACTGCTTTACATAATACTTATTTAAACTTTTAATTGAAATCTACGTTACACGTCTCGACAGAAATAATTTCCAAGAGGGAGAAACTGCAAAATATCTAAACAGCTAAGACTTTTGATATCGGAAAACACTATTTTTGTAGATGGTAAAATGATTTGGTTTATATTGAATTTTTCGGGCTATTTCCTTATACATGGACTCCCGGACTTATTCGTAACAATATCTACTACTAATATTTACATAACACTTGTAAAATAACGGGATAGGTAGTACTAAATAGAGAGTACCCATAGGCACATTTCTAGGCATGGAAAAATATCAGAAACTTAAACTAATTTTATAGACACATTAAAACTACAGTAGAAAAAACATTGATATTAGGCAGATGGTACGTAGACGAGAGACACTAACACCTAAGTAGTTTCTGGAGAGAATTGACTAAGATTAATGACATATCATAAATGCTGAACTTAGCTGAGTATTTCTAATTTTTACCTTAAAACAAACTTTTAAATAAAAGTGTGATGGTATAAAATTTTGTCGAGTGACGGAGTCACTGGAAAAGGGGAATCTACGTAAAAAGATGCGTAAGTTTCAGCATTATGTCATTGTGTATGTAACCTGAGTTAATTAGGATTTTGTAGTGGTTATTTGGGATGGTAGATGCCCCTGGCGGGGCGGGCGGGCCGTCCGCCGATGCCGCCGGCGGCGCGCCGCTTGGCGATGAGAGCGTCCAGCCCGCGCAGTTGTGGCGCCGCCGTCGTCTCCGCCGGCGTGGGCTCCGTCTCTGTTTCACTCTTCTGCTCTGCACTAGTGCTCTCTTCTATCTCTTCTGTTGACTTCTTAGGCACTTCCGTAGTTGCCTGTGATATATTTTAAAAACACATATAAGCAAAATCACCCATGAAGATGTTATGGTATGTTAAAGTATTATGACTGGAACTAATTATTAGTCCAAAATTACCTCTGTAGAAGCCGCTAGCTTCCTCTTCAGGAGGGGGTTGACTCGGCGAGCAGGGGGAGTGACTGCGGTGCGAGGCTTGGGGGAGGGGGAGAGCTGCAGCCTGGTGCGAACCCTCAGGCCGCTGCGGGGAGCCTCTGGAGCCGGTGTGGGCGATGAAGCCTGTTGCAATGGCAGGCATTAGTACAAATTTCAGTTTAAGGACAGAATAGGTCAGGTATAGAATAAACATACGATGACTATGTCCTATGACAAAATAATCTGTTGTTGTTAAAAATGCCATAATTTAAACGTAACGAATTAAAAATAACCTTTTACTTATTGTAAAATGAGGCTATTTCGATCAATCGCATCTATAGCTACATACATAATTATAGTATTTATATTACCTCTGCATCCGCATCAGTAGCAGATGAGTCTGGGGCCGAGGTCTCGGCGGGTGCTTCCGAGGCAGCCTCGGGGGCTGTGCTGACTCCTCTCAGGCGAGGGTTCGGGCGAAGGTTCAGCCTGGGACCGGGGCGGAGTGACGCTGGCCTGACACCGGGTCTGCCACGGCTAGATTGAACGTATTATGGTACATTAATTTAAGGATCTACGCTTGTGATGTAACTGAGACCGCGATAGGCTTCGTTGAATGACGTTACACTCTGCCAAAGTATGCCAGTCTGCTGCTGGACATAATTATATAGTACTGAGAGAATAATGTGCAAGAAATAGCTCGTCTGTCCGTCGTAATTTTAGCTACTCTCATAGCAAAATATCTTTGGCAACTTTAAATGGATTTTCATTTAATTCCATTTGGTCACTAATAAATTGGCTATTCAGCAAAACATCGGATGTAAGTTTTTGTAGAATGTTAGAGGTGAAATAAAATTGCCAGAGAAACAATTTCATAATTATTTTTTTCTTTTCTTACTGACATGTATTAACACAACAAGAAACTAGATATCAGATACATTGTGCCAACTAGAAGGATAAGAACGCATTGTCTAGTACAACTAACCCAATAGTCCTGGAAGGAATGGGGGTAGTCTCAGCCACCTCTCCGGATCCTGCGCTGGGAGACGTGCTATCCTCACCGGCAGAGCTGGCGGCTGCGGCGGTGGTACTGGTAGTGGATGGACCTCTCCTCAGGCCTGGACGAAGCCTAGGTCTAAAAGAAGCACATGAGACCTTAATCAGCGTTTAGGACTATAGCGCAGATAATTTTGATCTTCGTCAATCTACTTCGCTCATGACGTAATTGTTATATAGGGGATCTCTAGACAAAATGATGTAAATAGAAAATAATTGTTGTAATGCCAAAATGTTTAGAATTGACCACAGTGCATATTCTAATAATTTTCACATTCGCATCGTATTCTCATCTGAATCGCAAACTGTTTAAATTTGTTTTTTGACAATTGACATACAAATGCGAAAGATGTTAAAAAATTAGTAGAATTGGCACTCATGTCACAATTTGATGTAGACAAGTGACAGTCTGTCAGCAATCGCATGGCGTAGGCGATTGTCAAAACGTCAAAAATGTATGGGATTGACAAGCGCTGTCGAAATGTCACGTGATCAACCGCCATCGCTAATAGACTGGCACTTTATCTAGAGTCTAGGTCATAGGACTGGTCATTGTAGCTAAACTTCGGAGAAGTCGTTGTCCACTGGTCGTCTTTCGGTTGAACTGTTGATAATTATGATGCCAATCCCATTTATTTTTGGTCGACTATTCGACAATCGTTATTGCTTATAAAATACCACTTTATTTAGAGCCACAAGAGCTTTAGACACTATGTACCTATGTCCCAAAACAGATTTTCTTTATCTGAAAAATTATTAGTTTGAAAATAATTGCGATTTTACCTGGGTGCGGGTGCTGCTGGAGCCGCAGGTGCTTCACTGGACGCTGCTGCGCTGCCGGCGTCGTCCACCGAGACTGGGGCATACGTGGTGGAGACGGGCCTGGTGCGACCCGCGAACAGGCCACGGCGACCGAACGCCTGCAACAAGGAACACCCTGTTATAGCGGTTCTAAACGAACGTTGATGTTCAATGAGCTAAGTTTGGTTAGATTTCGAGCAATAAGTCCTAAGCTATAACGGTCTATACATTCGATCTTGCTCGAAAGAAAGTGAAAACATCGAGCTTTATTCGCAAGTGTGGACTCAGCATCAGACATACGACCTCTAGTCATATTAGCAGCGTTCTGAAAATGAGTTCAGTATACTACCGTGTGGGGGGGTGGGGGGTTTGCTTGACCCCGCTGAGGCTAACCTCATTTACTTTGTTAAAACCCACGATTTAGCACAGTAAATACTAAAAAAGCACAGACCATTTTATTTTGCTTAACGCATAGGTACAAGTCTTCTTGGATTACCTTCGTAGTCTACCAAATAAATCTGGGTCTTTGGGGGAGATTTGAGCCCCTTAGTTCCCCCTAGATACGCCTACGGGTCCAACTCAACCAGCAACTTAAGTTCCTCCAAATGTTTCGTGCATCGTAGACCCGTGATAATAATGACTCGATATTGGAATTTATAAGATCCCTGGTGGAAGCAGGCCTCACCCGTCTGGCCCGGCCGTCCCACATGTGGGGCGTAGAATTGTCTTTTAGTTTTGCGAGGCAAATATTTATTTGTTACGTCCATACTTCCTTTTCGGGTTTTTATTGGCCGTTGTATTTTTCTTGCTGAGTTTTAATCAATTGATATTTTTTACCTGCCCGTCAATTATATACCTTGCGGATTTAACGAAATCTCTTACTTATTGCAAGGTGATCCCCTCCCACTCTGTGCAGCCATAGCCAAGGATGCTTTTGCTAACGATGACCGCTTTAATGGTCACCGAACATGTACACGGTTTGAAAGTACAAACCACTACATAGAAAACCACTCGTACCCAGTTATTAACATTTACATCTTATCAAAATATTTAAATGTTCCGTAATCACTGTAGTTGGCTAACACGAAATTCGCAATGCAAAACAGTAGGTACAATCGCTCTTAGAGCTAGGTTATAGCTAAGTGTGTGCGGTAAGGGCTCAATGAATATGGATGCAGACCTTGGGTTGTGTAACTGGTTTCTCTGCTGGTGCTGCCGTCGTGGAGTCGGCAGATGTGGAACTGCTTCCCGCCGTAGTCTTGCGACCGCCTACACTGGGCTTTCCGAAGCGACCTGGCGAACAAACACACATTGAATGCATACCTACGACATACTGAAATAGGGCTGGCTACTGACGCTTATTTGATGCTGTTAAAATGGAAGTGGCAAAGGCGAGATGTAGCCGGAAAGCTTTACAAGTGATAGCGTAAGAGGACGGTCTTTATGTATTTCTTATTTATTGGTATTTTTTTTCATGATGGTGCCTAAATTCTTTATCAGCTGGCCAAAAAATGTTCCTTTCTAAACTTTTACTATCTGAACTAAGCGATTTTGACAAAAGCATACTCGCTATGATATCGCAATGTGGGTTAGCTAAGTACATTATATTAGTTGTCGATATATACGGACGGCGCCGCGTCATGGCCGACTAGCTCTAGTTGTGAGAATTCCTAACGAAATTACGTCAATGTCTTGTAAATTAACTACGACGACGATTACGTTTATATACTCAACGTGGATTGCGTTTGGGCATTAACTTTATCTGTTTAGTTATTTTATTAAGTAGTTAATACGAAACTCACCTATGAAAGGTCCTTCAATAAAATTGGAACCTCGCCTTAGATTTTTGAAATCAGAATTTGTAGATGAGAAATTGTCTACCTATATTTTAGCGTGGCAATCAGTCAAACTTGTTTCATGTCAGGTAACTTTCAGAAAACGGGTTTTACTACGTTTTTATAATAGTGACCATTTACTTTGGAAACAACAATAGGCTAGATTCCATCATCCACAAATATTGCAAAACTATTTAGTCCGTCAGTTAGAGTATTGACATATAATGGACACGTATTTTTGTAAATCAATGAATATTGACAAAGATAAAACGCATCAAAACTCGGGATTGGGGGCTCATGACGTCACGACTCACTAAAAATTATGCGAAGGTGTGACGTATTGAGAATTTTAAAAGCGTCGTAATTTCGTCAATTTTGGTTCCCGTAACAAAAGAAAAAACACGGGCCAAATATTTTTTGATAATCGAACTGACGGACTAATTAGATTTTTTCAGGACACAAGCCTATTGTGAGCAAACAATGCATAAGATTACTCATAGAATCAATCATATCATTGTATTTTTCATTGATTCCCATAAAGATGAAGTACTATTTTTTAAGTTAATGTGACCTTTGTGTATTGCTTTTACGCTGATAGCAACGATGCCAAAAATAATGTGACTCAGATAAGAACCGTATCTAGGTACTTATCTACGTTATTAAACTGCGAAGCTACCCTAATGGCACATTTACACTTTCGACTATCATTTTCTAATACCAGCAGTGGTATTCTGTAACAACATTTTCGTGTCTCGACAGCGGAATCCGAGGTGAGTTTCAAATTCGTATAAACATAAGACCTTATGACGTGTGAAATAAAGTTCACTTTGTAAGCTTAGTCACTCAGGTGAAGTCGATATCGAAATGGTTATTTACAGAATAGACTAGCAGAGGGCTTAGTGCGAGTTTATGAACGTACTCGATCGCATTGACGTCAACATTTGTCTATGTCAAACTGTATGGAAAAAAGACTGCTCACACTAATTCAGCGTATGCATACATTCAGCTTTCCGTACCTTTTCAGCTTTCGCGGCAAACAAGTATAAAATGCGGACAACTGTGTGTGTTATGTGTTATTTGCGTTCAGAATGTTGTTGGGTTAGTGTTGTTGGGTGGTATCCAGGCCATCATGCGTATAAAAGCAGCTTCTCAGCTGGCCCGTATGCGGGGTAGCAACAACAGCATTTTGAACGCAATAGCTGAACGTTTCGATTGTCCCTTCCAATATCACTGGGTTATGACTTGTGTTGGTGTGGCGAGTCATAGCAAATAAGCGTGTACTGTATTGACTAGGTTAATTTAATTTTTCTATGGGTCTATGCCACCCGACATAAAAGTTTTTTTTATTTTGTATAATCATGTGAGTGCTAGAGATGGAGTTCAGCGCTAATCTGCCACTGCCCGCCTTCTCATTCTTAAGAAGCTGTACGTGGCTGATAGAAGCAGAGCTGTATAGAGTATAGTGTGACCACAATCGTTCAGCGAAACGTGAATGTAGCTGAATAAATATAAGTAGTCCCATAGTCACCAGATGGCGCTTGTTCAGTTTCAAGACAAATTGAAGGGTACAGGGGCAAAACAGGGGATGTCACAAAAACCAGTTTTTGTGTAATTTACATTTTAATTTTTCAAAGAGTATGGACTTTCTTTTACGTATGTTATCTTAGATATTACATATAGGATCTCAAGTTTACACTACTGAGATTATCTTTAGGTACAAAGAAGCTTTGTTAATTGTTTAAGTCATTAATGAAATAAAAGTCAAATTAATTATATGTGACATTCCTTGTTTTGCCCCTGTACCCTTCAATTGAGGTTTACCCTAACGCGATCGAGAACGTTAACACTTACAAAGGCCACTGAATACTTTCGATAAATTGTTTATTATTACAGAGCTAGAAGTGGAAGAAGGGCTCCACAAAAAATGACATTCTATTAGCGACAACGAGTTTCAGAAGTGAAAAATGTTTATTTATTTATTTAAACTTTTCGCACAAAAGTTACAAAGGCGGACTTAATGCCTTAGGCATTCTCTACCAGTCAACCAAGGGTGGTGAAGAGATTAGATGGCAGGTGCTCTCTTTGAAAATGTTTGAGGCCGATCACGTGACATTTTCACAGATTTTTTACTTTTAGACAATCCATTTTTCTGATAGAACTTCACTTTAGTACACAAGTGTACCCACCATAGATATATTTTTATATTTCTGTGGTACCCACACTTGACTGCTCCTAACATCATGTGTCTCGAAATGTCCCTTACTCAGTCTTTACAAAACTTCGGCTAATTCATACATGATGACACGGTTTGCACAGTGATTGAGAGATTGGCTGCTGCGCTGCGTGTCACGGGTTCGATTCGAACAAATATTTGTCTGGCTTACAGAGAGTTGTACCGGGTTATTTTTCTATGTGAGTTTGTATTTTTGTGAACGCACCCAAGTTAGAGGAGACATTCCTAATGTGAGGCGACGTTTTTAAAAAGAAGAAAAAAAATAACTTTCTGTTTTGGAGTTTTGTCGACACACTATTAGATTCCACCAGGATTCATCAACATTCTAACTATCGTTAAGACATTTTGGTTTAAATTTATAATTTTGTGGCAATAAATCTCATTGTTGCTTTTTAAAATAGCCTGTGAAAACTGTGGTAGGTCATCAGACCTAGAAATTCTAACGACCAGTGCGATTATGCCTGAACACTTCCATAGCAACAAGTAGTGGAAAAATAAAATTATTTTTGATATTTAATTGATAAAGAGTTTGGTCTTATCAGTGCGGTAGATATGATAACAACAACCTCACGGTAGAGTTCAAGGTGGACTTTGATAACATTTTAAGAGGTTTTGAAAAAGAGTACCTACTTTTAATATTGGGTGTAAAAAGTATTTTAGCCTTCCCGGAGTTAAATAAGAATACATTCAACCAACTTATTTGTTTCATAAAGCCCAAAAAGTAACTGTCTAAAAATAAACCAGTATCATCGTTATCTTCAAACAACTAACTTATCTGATACTGACCGACAAACAACAGCGCGGTAAACTATGGCCGTGATGTAAGTAATTTATGTGTCACCTAGGTACATTGAGACACGACACTCGTCTCCATCCCGTCTTTCCCACTCCATTGTTACAGATTTATGGAAACATTCATCAAGCCAACAAAACTTTACACCGTCCACGCACTCAACATTCGTGAGAAAACTAATCTCATAATGTGCGGAGCGTGTGGCCCACACGGATATTCTTCTTAGCGTGACATTCGCTTAAAACGCATATTCGCAACAAAAACAATCGCAGAGCAACAAATGAATAATTAAACAAGACTTTCGCAGGTGAAGCGGCGCCACTGCATATTTATGTAACTTGGGAGTGGTGTTTTCCAGCCACTATGGTTTAACTCAGGTCAAGTATTGAGGGTACATAATGAGGTCATCAGTGTATCGTTATTGTAATATAATATTTGAGTCAAAAGTTGGAAGTTGTATACAGGCACTACACCTTTTCAAGTTCATCAGCTATTCGTATCGTATTATGAGATTACCTTGCTTGAGCAATGTTAAAACCAACTAAAGTTTTTTATAACGCCTGATAGAATTGATATAGTTACTGCTGAGAATCAGTAACTTATTGTAATGTTCAATCATCCTCGTTTACATTTTGTTATAATAATTTTTGGATGGACCTTTTATACCTAACACACGCAATTTATAAATAAATTACAAATAATGATACATTCAGATTCCAATAAAAAATGCTATGTGTAGAAAACACGCTTCTAATATAAATCAATAATTGACTTCAATTAAACCACGTATGATAGCGACTTTCGCCAATTGCGCCGAGAATCTCAAACTGGATTAGTCAATGTAGTTCATGGTGAAGTTAGTGTTGTGACACAAGTGGAGAGCGGTGCTTACCTCGCACTCTGGTGGACGTCTCTAGTGGCGCCTCGGTGGCGGCGCTGGAGGTGGACACGCGGGTGCGCGCGCCGGCGCGGCCCTTGAATCGGGAGGGGCGCGTGGGCGCCGCGGACGTGGTGGTCGGCGCCGGCGTGGTGGTGGTGGTCGTCGTGGTCGTGGTGGTGGTGGTCGTCGTGGTCGGCGTTGTGGTCGCCTCTTCCGTAGTGCTCATGAATTCCGTCGTCGTCCACATATCGTCCTCAACAGTCGTCGTCCCATCGAAATTGATCTCATCCGTCGGGTTGATATCGTTGTTCAAGTTCTCCCCAGCTAAGTAAGCGTACAGGTCTAGAGCCACCTTCTCCATTGCAGTCATGGTGGTGTACTCAGTGGTCTCCTGGTCATAAGGCGTGGTCTGTTTGTAGTCGGCAGGCAACTTTGAATCGTCTAAGATCTCTTGGAACCTGATGCCCGACGATAAGCTGTGACCCTCTCTGGCGGACTCTTTGGCATAAGTTGGTTCTTTGGCAATTGATGTCGTTTCGGGCACGTCAGCTTCAGTAGTGGTTCGGCTTTCTGAGGAATATCTACTTGGTGGCTCTTTGTATTGAGACGGGGATGGAATGTCACCGGAATGTGTCTTGAAGCTATCCAGGTCTACAAGTTCTGAACTTGGGCGTCTATAAATATAAAAAGTCGTCAATAAAATTAATCAATTTCCAATTTGTTGTGCATTCGGAGTGAATGGTTGGTGTGTATTTACGTTACCTGATATGCGCACGGGTCCTGCTTCTGGTCTGACCGATCGACTCATCGGCTACATTGTCGCTTTGTGACCGTCCGCGTTGTCTAATTGTTTCAGAAGATACTTCGGGTACGTATGTTGTAGATGTAGCTGACGCTAAGTTACGACCTCGAGGCGGGAACCGTGTGCTTGATGGCAGCCTAACGCTTTGAATATTAGAATGTGTTATTAATATAGATAAATAAAAATATTACCTACAGATAAAATGTATCCTATAATTCAGTGTAAAATGTTTAGGAATACAAAAGAAAAAGAAATACCTGATGTCCTGCTCCTCCTCCTCGGAGACGGGCGCAGGCGCGACGGTGCGGCTGCGGCCGCGGCCGCGTGTCGCCGCTGGGACAACTTCGTTTTGTATTTCTGGAGTAGCCACGGTGGTAGCGGTTCGGTCAATAGAACTGTACTTGTTTTTGTTTTTACTTTCGTTAGCGATGTGATTCTCACTTTCGATTTTCTTCTCCGGGCCATCGTGAGAGTTGTGAACAGGGGTAGCGGCAGTAGATGAAGCTTTTCCTTTGCCGTCTTTTTTGTTACCTTCTTCATCCTCATCATAGTAATAATAGATGTATTCATACTCGTAGTCCTGTCCATTGGGACCTTTTTTAATTTGAATTCTCGATTGAGGCTTCTGCTCTGAGCCAGCTGTTTCTAAATTGACATTAGATGATAACAGTCCGGTGTTGATGTCGTCGATTGTATCAAAATTTATCGGGATGTAGTCGAATTGCTGGTTAACCGAAGCAGTTGGAGGAGCAGTAGTAAGGACAGGCTTCTGGGTTGTTGTGCCTGAAGTTTTACTTAGTTTTCCAGACTCTGACATTGCTTCCAATGCGACTGCCATTTTAGGATTCGTTTCAACATCCTTTAAATTCTCACGGATTTTTATGTCTTCTAATTTTGATACGGGAATATCAACTTCAATTGATTCTGAAGCTGGTTTCTTCAATCCCTTTTTAAACAAAGTTTTTTTATCTTCTTCGATGGCAACGATGCCTTCAGTAGCGTGTTTGACTTTCCCGCTATGGAGCTTCTTCACAATCTTTTCACTATCATCTTGCTTAAAATTTCTGTGAAATGGGTGTTTTTCTGGAATTTTATGTGAAGTCTCGAAGTTTCTTAATGGTGTTTGTTGTCCCGAACTGACCAACACGTACTCTTCACCAGGCCGAGGCTCCGTGATGATATCTACTTCAGCGTTCGCGAAGAACGTGCACACTAACAGACATCTGTAACAAAGAAACGGAATTTGTGAGATCTCCATTAACATAGTAAGTTACGAAAGTTAGTTACATTTCAGAATAGGAGTCAGTGCTCCGTGACTCAGCAAGATGACATCTGGCAGCTGCGCCTACGAGTCAAAAGCTTGCGACCCTGCACAAGGAACTCTGAGTCACCATTTATTTCATCACCGCATTCTCGGGCTGGGTATTGTTTGTCTGCCAACAAAACTTCGCTGTTACATGAGCATTTCTAATGTGTATGTTTAAAGTGACGTATAAACACATGTATGTACGGGTTTTATTAGCACACTTTTTGCACATTGATTGGTTTCATAACAGTTATCGATTTGCATAGCTATCGATATTTCTGGCACAGTTGCACGATGGGGGGCAAAGAAGTTGTGAGAAAATTCATCTAGATGACTACAAAACAAGCTTTGTCGAACATTGTAATGTTGCAAGAGTGATGTGGTCGTGAGAAATGGCGGCGAAAATCAGAGCGTGGGTGTATTACGCATTTCGATTCCGCACAAGTGCAAGCCGATCGATGAGGCAACTCTGCATGACGTTGACGATCACTTTCGCCTCTGGAGTGACTCTCACACGAGCCGAGCGCAAGCTGAGCGTGAGCCTGTTGCGTTCAGTATAAGTATACAATACATTACTGTATTTATGGCACTTAATAATTGATCAGCCTGTCATTAAAATTATCAATACGTAAGAGCTGTTACGAGTGTTGCAGCGTCCTACAGAGTGTTTTATGCTAGTTTGACGAGACAAGCATTTTGCAACTTTTCACGATCGAAGATGATTTTGCGGTTACTCAACCGACGGCTTACAGACATTAACAACCCGGGCTGTTAAGATCAGAAAAGGAGAAAACATTCTGCATAAATAACAATGACGTATACATTAGTCTTTCGGAACTCTGTGGTTGGAGCAATGGGTGTAAAAAGTTCAATGAATCATATCACGGCTATTTTATCGAGTCGCGAATCCAATTATCGGTGTCGGAAGTGTTTGAGCTTCCGTACAAGTTCTTGTGAGCCTCGGTACACGGAAGGTGATCGAGGGATAACAAGCGAATGGCGCTATATTGGTATTAAGTGCATCCGATCGTATTAGGCCACCTTCACTCGAGTGCGTGCGAGGAAGTGTGCGACAACGCACGGCAGTGAATGCGCTCGCGCTGCACCGACCGTGACTGGCTCCGATGCAGCGCTACTTTGCACGTGAAGGTTACCGCGAATACCTATTTGACAATAAAGCCATATTAACGACACGTATTGTTCTTCAAAGAACCGGACTTTTGTTAACAATAATAAGTTTGGTGCTTAAAGCGAACTTGGCAAATGGTGTCGAATACAAATCAATTAGCAGTTCATCTAATGCTTTCGAGCAAACCGGATACAGTCGTCTATAAAGCATAGCTAAACATAGTGACAAAAAGGTAAAAGAGGTGTAGCAGCTTCCAGCAGAACTTGTACTTGAATATCCGCTTTCCATAATAACAATACGTAATTTCCTGTATCTCCATTTGACGTCACACAGAATCGTTGAGCTAAATTCTTATTAATCTTACATAAATATATTGAGATAATGAATGCAGCCTCAATTCCGCAGTGGAGTGTAACGAGACCAGTACCTACGTTTGTACCGGTTCAATTTCACTAGATGTAAGGTCGTGAGCGCAAGGCTAGGTGAGCGTGGACCGATACACAAAGACGTGATACGTACAGATACTAAGTTAGTCGGGATGTTGCAGCTTACTGTTTTGTTCACACTTTGCGATTTTGAACTACGTTTAATGCTTTGTTGAGACTTGAATGTAGTTAACAAGAAAATGTAGCTTGCTTATTCTATGACTCTACAATAAAATATTGAAACCAATTTTAGTCTTCTGCACAACGAAGTTACTCTCATGCTCTTTAAACTTTACATGATGGTATTGCCACATGCATCTACTGGGTTCAGAAAGTTCAAGGCGTATCAGGGCACCGTTTATTGGTACCATTTGAATTTAAGACACGTGAATGGAGTTATTTTAGAATGTAGTAGAACTACATGAGACCCCAACATTTTCGGGTTCGTTCTTTGTAGCTGCGGTCTTACAAGATTTTGTATCTTTGGTATCAAAAAACATCACGTTATTAAGGTTGTCGAGAAGTCATTGTTTTGACATATCCATGGTATATCACATGATAAATCGGTCGGGTCGACGCAACATGCTTACTTCTAACATTCTATCCTATTATCTTTGCAATTAATATTTCCTAGTTCATCGTGTTGTGCTGGCGCTGCCACTGCGGCTGCGGAAAACCTCAAACGGCGTAAATATAGTAACTTTATTGGTAACTATATTTTCGTGCCGTTTGGGGTTAAAACCCTAGGGCCGTGGGGCCCTTGTGCTCAAAGCCTTTCAAAGAAATTTCAAAACGGCTGGTTGACACTTCCCGTGACCCAAGAGCTGGCTTACTTTGGGTAGAGATTAAGCATTGCCATTCAACGTGGCAATGCCGCCAGTCTCTTGGGTACATTACCAGCTGACAGTGTGGAGGACGAATTTTTTGATGCTATGTAACTTGTCTTTTGTTAGTTTAGTATATTTGTTCATTTATTGAAAGTTAAGCAGATAAATCTATACTAATATTATAAAGCAGAAGAGTTTCAAATCAAATCAAATCAAATCAAATCGTTTATTGCAATCCATAATGTCATACAGGTGGTAAAATTAATAATTAGAAACAATTTGTTTGTTTGGTTGAACGCGCTAATCTCAGGAACTACCGATTTGAAAAATTATTTCAGTGGATGTAGCCCATTTGACGAGGAAGGCGATAGGCTATATATCATCACACTAAGACAAATAGGGGCTGAGCATTAATGGAAAATGTGACGCAGACGAAGTTGCGCGGGTCAGCTAGCAATCAATATAATAAATATTCAACTTTGTATTTTAATATAATAATAAATATTTTACCAAATAGATTCTTCTGATTTCGTGTCACAAATAAGCTTATCCATGAAACAGATCGCAAACGCTGGTCTAAAATAGATCAATCGGCCTTTCGCTAAGTGGCGTGACAAATGGCGATCTACCTAAAAACTTTATACAATATTTCTTTTTGTAGCGTTCGCCTTTAGTGGTCAGTTATTTACTAGATAGAAAAATATTTCGTAAGAACGATAGACTACATGTCAAACGTAAGAACGATAGACTACATGTCAAACTGGCATACCCGAAGAATTTTAATTGTTTGAAGAAGAAGTATGCGCGTGGGCAAGAATAATTAATCGTGAGACACATTAAAAATATTTGTAAGTAACGCTAACGAGTGCATCTACGTCGCCGTCGGCGCATTTTTCATTTGTGTGCTAAGTCAGTGCTCGTGACTTGATTACATCTGGGTTCGGCAACCCCGCGCTTCCTCCCTCGAATGGAGCATCGCCCCTGCGCCTGCGCAGAGGAAGCCACGACACTGTCTCCCGGAAAATTAAGAGATCTGAAAGTGACAAGAAAGTATTGCCAACTCTTTCGCTGCTCGCAGCAAGCGCATGCGCAATATTACCATCTTTTGATTAAATAGCACCGCGGTGGTAAAGGTTAAACTCTCTCCAAGGTAAAAACGAGTTTCGTGATATCTATGCTCCTCTGCTTGTTTCTAACTTGTTCGTCTACATTGTTTCGCTTTCCACACAGGATTGTAGATATGTCCTCGCTAAGCATGCAGCTACCTACAAGCTTTAGCAATTCTAGGTCTAGTATTAAATTGTTTCAAAACGTCTCAAGAATCTCAAGATCAGACATCAGTGGAACAAACTGACTGCTTATACGAATCTTGGTCACAGTTACGCAAAATATCTAACAAATCGTATATGCAATGTCACTTTATAATTACAAACATACATAGCAGAAGGTTTTTAATGATCGTGTGAACTTTATCATTAAGATAACAAATATTTGACATAACTCACGTTATTATATACAAACTTACACCACATAGACATTGACCAACCGCGATGGATTGTAGATGCAAGGTTAAGCTCATATATTTTAATTATGTTTCTTGTATAGTTAAGTATACAGTAAAGTGCCACCAAATGGCAACTTGCCCATTGTTGCATTGGCCATGGAGCCGACGAAAAACGTTTATACAAACAAATTGAATATATTTTTTATTGTATTGTTAACGTGGCCATATCATACATATTGTAAAACGCGCCAAATGCCTGTTCACACCTATCAATATCAAAGCTTAAATCACTGATATTGTGATTGCAGTTGCTTGTTTGGTATTCATGGACTTGTAACCGTTTTACTTGTAGCTGCATGTGGCACTTTCAAAACAACAAACTGAGAACAAAAGCTTTTTACGGTAAGATTTACAATGTTGAGTACATCCGGAGTTACATTCTGCCGCAAATATGTGAAGTTACATAATCACATCATAATATAAACGAGCAATCGTTTCACATTTCTGAAATAAAAGTGGTCACATTAATATGTAGTGAGGCAGTTTATATTATTCAATGAGGTGGCAGAAAACCGGTGGAAAACTGGTTCTAGGAAAACCTGTGTGCTACTGCAGGTACTTAGGTACATTTGGACAGAAGTGGTGATTGTTATCCGTGGGACCAGCACCTGAGCGGGAGGGGGTCAAGGACGGACTATATTTCCCACACATTCATAATATTTACTTACGTTTGCTACTCAAAAAGCGACCTACAGTATTAGACAATTCAAGGAAAACCGCATTTTTGAAAAAGTTGGCCCTTATCGGACATTGGGCTCAATTGGCGAAATGTGCGCTAATTAAAGGGACACCTCTGCCTACGTTTCGGAATACCGAGCGTAATGACTATGTTACCCTACTTATATCAATTTACTGCTCTATCAAGAAATCATAAACTTTTGAGACATAATTTTCTATAGGTCATCCATCGCAAGCTTGTTGGTTCATAAAACAGCCTTTGCAACACTTGATTTGCATAAACAATTTCTAAAGGGTACTGTGAATCACTGTGTGTGTGTGTGTCACTGTGAGTGCTCGTTTCCTACCAACATTAATTGAAGATCTTCTAATTACAGATTCGGTGTCACTAGAACTTTAACTAACCTATCAGATAAGGCTGTACTGAGAAGTGTTGCGCTACAGTAATTTAAAGTTCAAGCTCTATATTGGTAGAGGCGCTTAGCTTTGCGGATACGGATTTAGTTCAAGTTGCAATTGAGTTTACTTCAAGCTGTTTTTCTCTCAATCTCCATACGAGTGTAGTATAGTGAAGCAAGTTTTTTCGTCGGAAATTTGAGTATCGTAAGATTATATATATCTAATGTCCAAGAAATTGTAGTTAATACAGGAAAAGCAAGTTTCCAATAAATAATTATTATATATCTGTTTTTTTTTCATAAACAGCAAATGGAAGACTTGGCCGTAGTATTTTTTACACCTAAGTTCTGAAAGGCATCCTGAAGATGAGAGACCCGTACAATTTGGTTTGCATAACAACTAACCCAGCGTCTATAATATAAAATCCGTCACTTTGACATTAGCGTGTGCAGTTAGCTCACAAGTCACATATTACGAGATGTTTACATAGGTGCGCAAGAGTGGAACATCTCCTAGCTGCAATTTCGATTGCAACCAGTTAGGTAAGAGCAGTTGTAACGTTAGGTCGTGCCAAATTGTATTATAATCGCTCTTTACTCGAATCATTATTTTCTTGTGTGTAACATACGTTTTGTCTGCTATTTGGTTCACCTTGAATTGGTAGAAGTTATTCTAATTGTTTTTAAGTAATAGTTTAACATTTATAGACGGACTTATGACACTTAAGAGTTGATAAGATTAAGAGCTAAATGTGTGCTAAAGTATTCAAACTATTGATGGTCAAATAACCTATTTAATATACTGATTTAAAGGAAGACAACTTTTGGTCAACTACCATATTAAATAGATATTAAATCCGCTACCATAAAAATAGTGAGTGGTATTTAATGATTCAGACGATACTGTGTTTAAATGTTTAATGCCGAGCACGTGTTGGGTCCTGAGAACGTTGTCAAGTAGCGGCGTCACGTGGGCTAAGTGCCGGCGCGGGCGCAGCGAATACCAAGCGAGTGCTAGCGCTGACATTCTGGCAAGGAGACGCATAGATATGCGCTCCCATCGTAGATGACGACGATAAAGAATGGAAACCTATCTATTGTAATCCATCCGCGAGTATGAATACCTATCTGGTTTGTCCTCGGTTTCCGAATCTGTCGTCAACGAGAGGTAAACTTAAAAAGTTTTCATTGTAATCGACTATTTTCATTCAATAAAAAAACATATCAATCTACACGTGAACGTACCTACACGAGTCAGAGTTGACAAAAAAGTGTGAACTTCAGAATTTGGTTTTCTGGATAAAGACGAGTTGGAAGATCAATTTCAGGAGTCCGGTGCTAAATGTATTTGGCAAAAGTTTTCTTACAGTGAAAACTTCGGTGATGATCTCAAGACTATTAGACTTGATAGTGTTACCTCACAGTGGTTACGTAACCCGCCTGGTGGCATGAGGTATAGGCAGGCGATAGGTTAAAGATCCAAATAAAAGCTACGTAATAAGTGTCATGTGTCAATTGATGATTATTTCTCCAGATTTCACCTCGCATTCCTTCGCTCTTACGAGGAACTATAAGGCCGTAAATTAGTATTTTATTTATTGAAAAATTCTTTGCCATGCAATGTCTTCTTCAGTTAAATGCGCTCTTTAGTCGTTTTATTATCTCTGCTGGTGAAAAACTTCCTCATGACTCATCAGTATTAATACAATAAATATGGTTCCTTAGTCCATATTATCTGCCGGATGTTGTGTTTCCTGATAGTTGCACCCCGTCTTTAAGTCAAGAGGGGATTGGTTAATATTAGGCAAGCTTGCTTATTTACCATCAGGTGATACTGTAGTTACGTGTACGTGTACGAACAATAAAAAAAAACTCGTGAAACTAATGCCACAGAATAGTGAAATGCAAACAGTCTTATAACAATTACGCAAAGAAATTAATTCGCTTAAATATTACAGAAGAAATGACTGAAATACATAGTTTTTTCATTTTATAACTGTGTAATAATGAGCCTACAAATAAAATCATTTCGTCAGTACGTTGTGCCAGAGTAATAAATAGCGACCGCTGAAACCGATATCTACCTTGTGCAAGCGGATATGAACAATACTCGTACTGCCGGAATCAGTTTGAGCATTCCACGCGACCGTGTCACCGAAGTACAAAGGTACTTGGGTCCTGGGCAGTTTGGGTAAGAAGTAAAGAGGCTCCAGCCAAGTGAAATGGGGTATTTGACTGGATTTTTTTTTACAGTTCTCAAAACCTAGAAAGCAGAAAAGACGCAGTTAAAAGATATGGCTTAAAAGTCTAAAAAAATAAAGTGTTGTTAGCGCTTTAAAATGTGTAATAAATAATAAATCTGTAATGTGTCCCTAATAGAACAACTTCGAAGCATATGACTTGTCCTTTTTTCCACCAATTTTATTTATTTTTACCAATCATTCGGTTTTAATAACATCTGTCTATTAAGTAGCTATATCTATTCATAAATTTGTTTTTTTACAAAATGTCAATACCGTAAACCCTATTATCAAAAAGACATGAAAGACCCACACATTGATGTGATGTCTAATGATGTAGAAATGACACGTGGTCAACCCTTACATTATGGCATTTCGACAATCGCACTCATTTGTAGAATGTCACTTTGTCTAGTGCATAAGCTGGTGGTTTTAAAAAAAATAAACCAATTTAGGAATTATTTCTTTCAATTTGGCTGTGAAATCCGCTACTTTTCGTAGCAATCTTCAAGCGCTAATTTTTTCAGAAAAATTGCGTTTTCATTGATAGCGTCTTGCGAAAATTACTTTCCACAAAGTACAGCTGTTTTACTTGTATTATGAGAATAATCGTACTATTATAGTACGATTATTCTCATAATACAAGTAAACATTTTGGTCTACTAAAATTAACACTTTAAATAGGCAATTAAAATGTATATTATCAAGTATTTGGAACGTGCATATTTTATAGTTCGTCGTTGTTTATATATGTTGTAATATTATAATCATTTGTTCCTTTTAAAAATGCTAATTTTTATATCATTTAAAACACGTTTTTATATCTGAAATGGCCACATGGTCGAGCACATACGATTAAATTTTCGAATCACCTCATATGTATATTTGCCCTTAAGCATTTGTCAAATGTCACATTTGTACATAAAATATAAAATGAAGAGTGAGTCAAAGAAACCCGGATCTGAATGATAATAATTTCACGATACAGTAATACGGTTTATGTAATCACCTGATTGTCATTAAACACTACTTGAGTTATATTTGTCATTTAACATGCAATGGATTTTTCTTGTATTAAAGTGGTGGAGATATTAATAGGTTATTACTAGACTAGCTGACCCATACAACGTCGTCTGCGTAACATTTTTCATTACTGCTCCGCTCCTATTGGTCTTAGCGTGATGATATATAGCCTATAGCCTTCCTCATTAAATGGGCTATCTTACACTGAAAGAATTTTTCAAATCTGAACAGTAGTTCCTGAGATTGTCGCGTTCAACCAAACAAACAAACAAATTCTTCTGCTTTATAATATTAAGTACAGATTTCACGGAATGTGTCGGCACAGTGTACTATACCACCACTCACCACGCTACTAGCTAGTTATTGCAAACTAGTAGGTACTGGCATAAGTATTCAAAGTGGCGAATAATTTCTGTAACGAATATTTATTAGAAAGTATTGTATGAGTCGTTAATACCGGTTGATCGCGGGCTCAGGGTTACAAAAACGCAAATATCATTGAGAAAGGCTTGCCCAAAATATTTAGTAGATTTCGCAAGTCCTTGCCGCTCAACATCTACCATAGCCCGGTTACGCATTGTGCGTTGTTCTATAATGCAACGAAAATTTCGAGTAATTGTAGCAATTTCGTAAATCTAACATTAAAGTTTACGGAGGTAAAAATAGAATCTCATTTAGTTTTTTGAAGCATCTTTATTATTTTATTTTCATTATTTTACTATGAAAACTATACAACAAAAATTCCTTCAAATTTGTGTTTTGTTTAGCTGCCAATTAAAAATGCAGAAAAAGAGACTCAGGAATGTCAAGGAAAGGACCATTTATATCCATTGGAACACGGAAAGTGAACCTTCCAAACAGAAAATTGGACGGAGGGAGCTGAATCATTGAGTGCATTCATATTTCAAGAGCATTCTGAACTTCCTAAATGCGGCACGTGAACGGAGTCGGTTGTCTTCGGCGACACTGGCGAGCACCCGCGTGTCCCGGCACAAGGTCTGGTCTCCGCTCGGCACCTCGAGGTCGCCGGTGAACGTAGCCACGGGGGCAAATATGTGCGCGTAATCATGCGCCTATTAATACTCATGCGCACTCCTTCACTCCCCGCACAAATAACAGAGACGCAATACATTTTATCAAGAAAACTAATTCAACACGCTTAAACAATGTTTGATGAATCACGATTCGTGGTCTGTCTTCGACATTTACTCTAGCAGAACCAAAAGTATTAACATTAGCTAGACGTGTGCAGTACATCACTGACGGACGTGACGTATCATACGCGAATGTGAAACGAAATCGAAAGGGTAACACAAGTTTACTCAGCATACTTTCAAATCGGACAATCACGAAATAACGTTGGTGTTTACATGCCAATGAATAAGCCTCGAGTTGACAACGTAATAATGATAAACATCGAGAAGAGAAAATAACAGACATTGACCAGGTGTAACGTGCGAATTAACTATCTGTTACACTAGGTTTGATCTATGAAATCAGTCAGTAGCCAGAGTCAACCTGAAGTTGGCTTCTTTATATATTAGGTTTTATGATAATTATAAATTGCACTGCATCATCGAATCAAAGGCTGTCGAAAGGTTAACTGGATATGAGTAACAGTTTATATATATCTATCGACATTTCGACAACTTTATTTCAGCTATAGACTTGATGTTTAACGGATTGATGGTTGCTAGTAAATATTCCGCGGCTGTCACGGGTTGATGCGAATGTAATGACAACTAAGCGGCACGTACTTGTAGCTGATGTATTGAACGGGACCGTGGTTCGTCAACCCTAGGCGACGGCGGCGGATTGCGATCACGTAGAAATTAACACGTCGGCCGTGCATGAACGCTAACACCGACGCCGACGTGTAGCCAAGGCGTGGCGGTGGCGTGGCGTGGCGTGGCAGCCGGGGCTTGCTCCGTAGATCATCCACCACGCAAACAATCGATCGAGACAATGAACGCAGATAAGTGACTAGGATTGTTCCACACAATGGAACAAACAAAAAGCTATTTTAACGTAATTTCTAAACTGATAGGCTAATCAGCAGGGAAGTGAGGATCACGATGTAGATCGAAGATACAATGGTGTAACGAAAAAACAATGTTTTTCATAACGTTGAAGATCATAACATGACGTTTCGTCCATTAAGTGTCACAATTTGTTCCTAGACAGATTTTATTACAGTTAGTATACCACTTCCAAATGCTTCATAGTTTAAAGTTAGATAACTGTTGTAGTATATTCAAGTAGAAGATGTAATTAAAGTTCTTATCTAATATTACAGCGAATTATCCATTTCATAACACAATTAGCTTTAGGTCACTGTGTTAATTTATGCTGAAGAGCGTTTTTGTTTCGACTCATAAATCGTAGCGTTGCAACTTGCAACTAAAATTGCCAAGCAAAAATATACCGTTTGTGAAATTCCAACGATTTTATGTGTGTACATATAATTATCTATCTTACTTAAATGTCACATAATGTAAGACTTTTGGCAATTGAAATGTTAGTGGGTCATTAAAGTCAAGATTAGTACCCCTAGTCTAATCCTAGGAGAGTCGACACGACTTTCAAGGCAACGAACGATCGACTACTACAATTTTATAGCAGTATCTGTGTTTAGACGAGCTTTTAGTTGATTTAGTAACGCGCCTTTATTGAAAACTGGTCGGAGCGCATTATTAATGCGTGAAGTCAACAATTTAAATCAAAAGTGGAATTTTGCATAAAAATGAAGTTATACGCCTAGAGATTTATTTGTAAAGCTTTAGTGAGCGGTGGCACTTGGGTATCTGCATCACGCGCGACATCAGCAAGTGTGGCACGCACCACCTCGCGCCGTCCGCGCTGACACCGAGATATTGCCCTCACACTGTCGGAGAATATGTAATCCACACTCCTCTGATTCACACACCACACCACTCTCTTGGAACCAACCCATACAGCTAAAACAACAAACCTCTCCATATAAACCTACAAGGCCCTCAGCCACTTCACATTGTTAGGTCAATGACTATCCCTCCGTCACTGGGGGTTCGAAAACCGCATATCAAGGTCCAAGTATTTCTTGCTAAATACCTTCGCTTCCCAAGCAGACAATCAACTTTTACCACAATGCCGGCACATAAAACATGTTTCGTAAACAGGAACCGCTCATGCGTAGGTACCGTGACAGACGGCGCACCCTTTAAAAACCTCACAAAAACTATCGATATTTTAATTGTAAATCATCTTCAAACAGAACAGTGCTCGGCGACCAGTCTTACACGGTTCATTCGGCTTCCTTGTTCTGATTACTTTCGAACATACTTATAGTGGCTGTCAATCATAACGCGAGCAAACGCGCCGGATAATGAAAGCAGCCGCTCGACGCCGGGTCAACAGCTGACCGCTATCATAGCTTTGTTTCAAACGTGTTCAGAATAAATTATAATGGTCAAGTAAAACGAGCACATTCATGTCTGGCGCTCATAAGTCACTCTCGTGGCGTTACAGCGGGCACTTCATCGAGCGAGCCGCTCGTGGTCATGTTTCGTAATCGCCGCGGATCATGGGCATAGAAAGAGCCAAGGTCAAAAAACTGCGTTCCAATCGAGCAGAGGAGCCGGCAGCGTCACTGGCCGCAGCGGCCACATTCTTACTCATTACTGGGAATCTCCCGCCGACGGCAGAACATCTTGCGAAATGATACTAAGCAACAGATAAAGGTTAAATCCCCCGAGTTGCTACAACGATCTGCCTAGAAAGTGTACATGTTGCATCCGCCTCGAGCAACAATAGTGCGTACGCACTGCATATTGTACATTCTGCCTCGCTTTCAGACTGGTAGATATTACGGGACGCCGAAAAGTAGCTATAACTAATCGGCGTGATGTTTTATTCATCCGTTATCTCACTTCGCATTCCTCGAAAGGTCATCGGCAGGAAAGTGAAACTGGTCGAAGTGATGCTTACAAAATTCGAAGACGCACATAAATATCCGATTATGTTCGCGTCGAGTCGTCGACGCGTTGTCCGGCGCGGGGCTCGAACCCGGACCCCGCACTTAATGCCACTGATGCAATCATGTTAATCCAATGTCACTTTATTATGACATGCTTTTAGCGTTTCCTCCGCACATGATGCGCAAACCAATTTGACGAAACCAGTGATATAAGATGTGCAAGTATTTGCGCAAATACTATTAGCTATCATTACTAGCATGTCTGAACTTACACCCTGAGTAACCTGCTTAGACATACAAAATATTGAGTCAGATTTTTCCGAGCTCATCGCCAGTAATAATATTATGCATTATGTATTTTATTAATACGAAATATCACCCAGGTATTTGCATGTATGCCGCATACAAAAAAACATCTTGGAAATATTGAGCAACTTTTAAAACCAGCTAAATAAATAGTGAGATATTCAAAATCAAAATGTCACTAAATGAATGACATAAGTATTTTAAAAGCTCTTTGTTTCAAGGGGACACCCCGGACACCATCAAGCTCTGTGAATGTATCCTCAGTAACAGCTTCTTTTTTAGGAAAAATCGTCGTCGTGACTTGGTGCGCGGAAGCGAGTGTTTGGTTCCACTTAAAAGGTAACTTCATGACTCAAAAGTTGATTCGTATCAGTCCCTAAAACCATTATGAAACACGAACAGACAATTAAGTATTATTTTCCTCAGCAATTACCCGCTTCCCTTTCGCTGTATCCGGCGCAAAAGTCCAATGTGCTGTTGATATATGAAAACATTGGTTTTCTAATAGTTGCTAGTCACGAAGAACAAATAAATACGTCGGCGGTGAGTTACTGATGATGCGAAAAGAGTCGTTCTCGAGGAAAGAAGGTATGTCATTTGTAAAGCGGGTGAAGCCGGCATCAGCTAGTTTCAACAAATTCTAATTTCAACAAGCGACTCAAATCTCAAATCTCAAATTGTTTATTGCAATCCATAATGTACACATACAGGTGGTAAAAGAATAAATAGAACAAATTATGGACCCTGTCGGGCACAGCAAAACTTTAAATAATTAGGAGAGAGGAAGAGCGCTTTAAATAACTTTCCTTGCAATATAAATGTTTTATAAATTTTCAAATTTTTTATGCATATTATTATTACCACTCCTATATATTGCAAGTAATATTTCAAAGAGACCTATCAAACCAGTTTTTTTCTGAACAAGAAAATATCCTAAGTTTATGTAACGACAAAGCTCCACATGTACAGCTTCAGACGAAGCTAGTTATTTTCGCCACGACATCGACTTGACCGCATTTTTGGCGCATCGAAGCCTGCGTGCAGTTACCACAGACCATTGATTCTATCATTTCAGCTGCAACAACGATTGTTTGGAAGGCGCACGTGCCGAGAAAAATGCTACTGCAATTTATCGCTACAAGCCTCAGTGCGTTGAAACTATTAAAATTAAGCGTTGCGTCAAATGGACTCGCGAACTAATGTTGTTGCCGAGCCGGTTCTCCAGCCGCCACTGGGTTAGTCTAGGCTCTTGTGTTTAAGAGGAGGCTCCCTAAATTTTATGTTAATTTGCATTAATATTCTGAAACAGTCACACATACTATCAAAATGGAACTTTAGTACCTATATGATTTATTGGATCTTTTTCTTTCCATGTACAAGACAGTTACGTAATTGTAACATTTTCACTCGATTCATTTTTAATTCAAAAATCATGTCTTTTTTAAAGATTATTCCTTTTTTTTTCAAGATTGCGTGGCCTTTATGTCTAAAATAAATATTAACAGTAAGAAAATATAGTTTACTATCCAGTCACAAGATATTTTTTCTCTAGATCAATTATTACTTCAGTTATAAACGAAATAAGAATTGAGACTTACGACATTTAGTTTCGAGCTCAAACGCGATCAAAGAGCGCATGCGGTATTCAACTTTATTACGGCTAGCATAGCGTCTAGGCGTCGCGGAGAGTGGCGGGGTGCATGGGGCGGAGCTTGCGTAGAAATTATTTTAGAGTGCCTGCTCTTAAAGCACGTGGTCAACTTGTGCCTTGTACAGATACAAATCAATCAATCAAAACAACTACAGCCCTTCGTATTGAGTAGAGAAAGCTATCTTGCAGCTGTGAGCTTTCCTAAAGTTACAAAAAAGAAACTAATCAGCAGCTAAATATCAAAGTAAATTCGATGCACACACCAATCAGACATATTTCACGTCTGCAGGCAACTTATTACCAACAGCATTACAACATACATTGCCAAGTTTATACACATTCCGATTGAAATCAATCTCTAGCCGTAACCAATAAATTGGACACTGAAAGAAAGAGGTATTCGTTGCGACAGAACCTGCATTCCATGGATGTAGTCATCAGCAGAAAATGTTGAAGTTGACTAATTGATTGAAAATTTGAGTGAAATTTTGCTGGGCCACAGTTATTGAGAATTTTGAACTATAAATGACTAGAGTTTTTGAACGCCGGAGGGCAAGCGAGTGTCAAACCCTAGCCTCACTTCGCGCGGATCAGCACAGTTGCTAGGTCGTGACTAGATCCGCCAACCGGCTGCCCTTGACATATCGACTCATAGAAAGTAGAAGCATCAGCCACGAGGCTCGGACTCGAGATATTGTTTGCAAACTGGTCGATAACTCGACTGTAATGACAGGAATGTTGGCTAACACTAACACGCTAACAGTTTTAGGTCAAGTTGAGAATTTCTGATTGAGCTTGGATAAGCATTGTTTCTTGATCAGATAAGCTTTTGGTCAGTTACTTGGTTGACCTGGGAGCAATGATATGTTTCTAGAAATGAAATATAAACGGAGTTGTAACAGATAGAGACAATACACTTTCAGAACTTTAAATAACCATTGTGGTAAATGTTGAATACTAGTGACGCTCGTTGATACTGATACAGACCAGGTAGAAATTAAAGTAGATAGGTATCTCCACTTAGATGGTCGGATTGAATTCGTTATTGCCTGTACACAAAATTCATTAAACACAAATGGCGAAACTTCGTCAGAAATCGAGTTCTCGTCGAAGAAATCACAAGTAATAAGGAATACGACAGTAGGAGATTTCATCTTTACAGCACCCTGTTATTTTTAACACATCTATCTATAGAAAAGGACCTACACATTTTTGACTAGGAGCTACGACATCGTACAAAAAAATCTAATACTCTACATAATTATGTCCCATATTACCCGTCGGTTAAGTGCAGTGATGTGTGCCTTACCAACAAGAAAATCTTATTACGTTTGTCAATGTCAAGTCACACGCGGGCAGGCGGCCACCATTTACATCGTTATGTGGTTTTCATTAGAGCTGCTTTATCTCGTAAAGTCACTCGTAACGACCGCCAAAGAAGGAGTTTAGCTTTACATACTTAAAATTACCACACGACGAGCTTAACCTTGAAAACTTTAGCTATATTCTGTGGTGTTTTGAACTTCACTACGAATAAAGTGACCACAGACAAATCGATGTCGAAGTCATTTAATTTGCTTTTCGAATGTTCTGTACAACATTTGAATTTCAAACAGATGCATACTCGTTAAAATAACTACAGGCCAACCAACTGTTTCATGAAACTTATGCTATATGAAATCGGTTAATAAATGAAAGAAAATCCCATTCCAAAATTCTGATGTTTTTAACCTCGGACATCAATCCTCCGAATTCCTTAACAGACACCTATAAATGGACTTCTGATTAGGTATTCACTTTTATCTCAAAACTTCTTTAAGGAATGTCATGCAGTCTTATAAAGCTTAGATATTGATTTCATGTTTGTGCCAAAATGCATGCAGAGTGCCAAAACTAAAAATAAATAAACAACATGTCAGTCGAAATCTGTCAAAAAGGTATGGAAATTGAGGCATTTTGAATGCGAACGTTGTATAAAATTAGTAGAATTGGGCGTCAATTTTAATCGACTGTAGATTGAAAGTTAAAATGACCTCTTAAAAAATCGATGGAACAAAAATCTAACCGATCATCTCGTGCGGCGTATGTTTTGGACTATTATGTAACGAACCATTTGTTTAGCGATGGAGAAAGTCAATAACTAATCACGATACTAAACCAAATGCTAATTGCGTGTGTAATTGTATTATTTAACTTCTAAAGAATGCCTACAAGCGTCCCCACTGTTTAGTCGTCATATCATGTGTTTTTATTTTCTCAAGTCAAGCTTCATTGAACTAAGCTTGAAGCTGATCTAGTGGTAGTGAGCATGTGAACGAACGAAGATTTTGTTTTCATTTGAGCGCGAAGGCGAAAGTTGTTAGACTCGGATGTGAGATGCGCGAGCGCAGCTCAGCAACGTCACACCTACAGATTACGTTGGCTGGTGACAAGTTGATCGAAAACATGATAGCTTGAGATTGTAATAGTTCTTATTCTACGTTATGATAAATTAGCTGACCCGCGCAGTTCGTCTGCGTCACATTTTCTATTATTGCTCCGCTCCTATTTGTTTTAGCGTGATGATATATAGCCTATAACCTTCCTCGATAAATGGGCTATCTAACACTGAAAGAATTTTTTAAATCGTTCTAGTCGTTTCGGAGTTTATTCAATTCAAACAAACAAATCTTTCCTCTTTATAATATTAGTGTAGATAGTGTTTTGGCATTTTTTTTTTGTTTTGGCATACCGTGTAGATAGTGTAGATTACCGTAGTTTAGAAGGTGCTTATCGCCGATTTTTTTTATGTATTACCAATATCTGATATTAAAAAATATGCACAGGCAAAAACAATTGCATAATTTGCAATTTAAATGATGTTTTATCTTCTAATTTTTATTTTATAACACGTGGGCGACCAGCCTAATAGATAAAATTATAGCCGACTAATTTAATTTGCTAATTTCTAACCGGTTTCCAACTGTACAGCTTACGGCAATTAATCGTAGCGGCGCTCGATGATTTTATAACTCCAAAAGTAAATATTTCTTAGTTAGCAATCGTTAGTTTCATTTAGAATTTTGCTTAGTTAAGTAAACAGTGGGTGCAACAACAATCAATTTTTATCCCGACTTTACAAAAGGACATCGTGTGAAACAATCGCGATTGTCACTAGTCACTAGTTACGTAATCGAGGTGTGTGCGATGGGCTTTAGCGAGATTCACACATAAAAAGCGAAAGTGAAGGTCGGCGCGACGAGACGCGCAGCGCCATGCTCCGGAGCCTGCGCCCGCGCATGCCACCAACTGTCACCAACGTTTTGAAACATCCACATTAATATTAAACAGGCTTTGCCTAATTTTTCCTTCATAAATTCCGTCTAAATTAACAACAAACTATAAAAACAAATTATAATGACTACATCAAAAGATGACGTAACCGTAACCAATGAATTTTCAATGCCTTAGCATCCGAATCTAGAGTTCCTTTAACCTAATACAGCGTACAAAACTTGGAATATAATCGTATTAGTTCGCGAAGCCGGCATCCGACATGCCAAGTTCTACAGTAATCGTGATTCAAAATGGTTTAGGCGGTCAATTTTTTGTCGTACGACATGTGTCTGGCGGATGTTACGTTTAGCTCCGTCCGGGGAAACTTGCCCAGACGCGGACGCCCGGACGTCCGCGCGCATAAACAGACAGTCTCTATAATCGCATGTGCATATAGATCGAGCGTGGTGAAATAGGGGAGCCGGTGGAATACAGGATGACGTATGCTAGGCCGAGCTTAGTCCGAGCCGAGGCCGAGTCGGCGCTAGAGGCTGAGCTTCGCTCTAGATGCGGGCAGCCAAGGTATGGGAGAGATAAAACTGAACACACGAATCTCTTTTTTGATCACTTTCGTTGCGGGATCCGGGACAGTTGAATCGTTTCTCCGGGCCTCGTCGAGCTTCATTAATTCGGCATTGATTGATTGATTTTTCTGGTGGTCGCCACTATCGATTCTGGCTTTCAGAAGTTGCAGTGGTTGGGAATGGGGAATGTGACGCGGGCGTGTCCCAAACACACGAATCTGATACACAAGTACATACTGACAGTATGATCAGAAGTCACATAGTTACAGATTTTGATCAGATCATCGCATATGTAGATCTGAAGTCATCTTACTGGGTAACAACGTTTGTTTCAAGAACTGCTTCAGCATAAAATTTTTGTTCCCTACCTCGTCAAATCCTCGAACCTGGTACGGCCCGGACTCGGTTAAGCCTAGCATTTAAAAATACTTAATGGAATCTAGTTAAATAAACCAGCTTCGGTATACATTTATTAATTACCTGCATTTACTTATCAAATGCCAGAAAAACCGGTTGGACTACGTAATAAATTTATTTCTTACTCTTCGCAACTGAAAGTACCTACCTAATGTGCTAGTTATAAGTAAATGAGTTCCTGAAAACGAAGTTATCAATATTAGATGGGATTGCTAACTGCACCTACTTAACAACCGGTTTAAAAATATCGTAGATCATAATGTCGTTTGCACATTGTGTGTATTTAAAATAAATTCCAACTCATAAATAAGTGAATTTTATGAAACGTGGAAGTTAATAAAATATATACCTTTCCATTAAATAAATTTAAACAAATGTGTTAACGTAATTAAATCGCGAGTTAATGTCTCGTTGAAAGTGACAATTAAAAATATTAATTCATTAGCTTATGCTCTTTGTTATCAAAGAGGTTGGTCTACTTTCATCAGGAAATATTGAAGTGAGAATTATTTTTATTAATTTCAGGAAGCGTAGTTCTTCAAGAAATTCAGAATGACACTTGGCTATTTTGTTGCTGGAGGTTTGAATAAAAATCTATAGTAATATTATAAAGAGGTTAAGTTTGTGAGGTTGTAGGGAGTAACTTCCGGATCTACTGAACCGATTTTGAAAATTCTTTTACCAACATCATTCACGTTATTTTTGACTGTCATAGGCTATATATTTACACGAAACCGCCCAACGATGTGGGCACGGGTCGGCTAGTATTAAAATAAATCATAAAAAATGTAATGTAAGACAAAACTATTCAGTAACTATTTTAAGTTATACGAGGGACGTAATAATACCTAATTTAGGGTGTCTTAAACTTAAAAGTGCTTAAATCCTCAAAAACAGCTTTGTACGTTCACAAAGAGTTATTTCCAAACACATAGGAACAAACACACATTTCGTTGATTTCCGTAGCTAAATCTAGACAATTGTGTGACTGTAAGCAACTCAGGACAAATCTACAGTCAATATAGCGCCTAGCTTGGAATCATAGACAAGAGACAAATTACTAGTTGAGCAATGCACTGGACAATGAGAGCATGCTCCGACACAATGGAACTGCTTGAACCGAAATATGTTGCCTTACAAACTACATTTTAACTGCTAGTATGATGAAAGGGTTACGTGCGTGTATATGGATATTTTTATAATACATAGAATATAAGCGTGTTATACTTGGCTGGCTACAGGGTGAGTGCTTTTTATAAGTGTTATCGCTGCCGTAAAATATATTGACTAACTTCTTTTTTATATTACGGGTTTACAGGTTGAGGTATTTAGAAGTTATCAATAAATATATATGTAAGAGGAGTGACAAAACCGATGCGACCTTCTATTGGTCCCCAAAAAAGTGTTTTCCATTCTGACTGTACATAAAATATTGTTATTTAGTCAAAGAAAACAAAAGGAAAAACGAAATACAAAAATTGGACGTCCTGAAAAACTTTTTATCTTAGTTAAGAAGTTTTTTCTGAAGTGACTACAAAGTTGAATAGTGTGCTTGAATTCAATAGAGTTCAGCTGATTTAACGACCATGAACTATACAAATTTTAATTTCGATTTCAAATCTATTTTAGAACGTATCTAATTAAAACAACAATAACTAATTAATTTCATAATTAGGTCTAGGTTGTTTGTGGGCAGCGCCTGGGTGTCGATGAGTCAATCGAAACAAAAGCTTCTTCGAGCTATCTTCACAAAATCCATACTAATGTGAAGGCCAACAAAATACATATTAATGACCTATCACGCAATCTTTGCTTACTCTCTCAACACTAAAGTTTTTGAAAAATGTGTTTTTTTAAGTAAACTGTGAAGATTTAAATCGATAGCAAGACAATAAAGTGTGCGAGGTTAGGATGAAGCTTGCCTAGATGTAAATACACAGCTCATTTATGAGTCGCGTCTGCGTCCGCGCCGCCACTACACTCGGACCACGATGATTACCTATTGAAATGTAACAGACATAACTCGAACGCGACGTAAACACCGTCCGTCACGTTTTATGGACTTTCTTTTAACACATCGTCGACGTATCGAAAATCTCTTAGTAAGGAGAAATTCCCATTCAAATTTGTATTCAGCAAGAAAACGCCTAAACGAATTTTGCATTGGATACGATATGTTACGTTAGTTTTTTAATAGAGAAAGCAATCTAGGAATGTTTTATATTACCTAATTAGGAAGTGGTGGCATATAATAAAGCGATTGTTTCACTGCACACGTAACATGGGACACGCAGATAGGTTTCAAAGTCTCTGGCTTTCCTTCAAACAATGACTTATCTGCTGTACAATTAAACGTAAACACTATTATATAAAATCATTAAATGCACGTTAGATGGCATTTTTTATTGTTGCGTAAAATCTAAATAACATTTGCTGTCTACAGTTTTCAATTTCGTAAGCCGTACCTAACTAGGAATGTTAATGTTTGTAAATGTGTGAGAACTTTTGTTGGACTCCATTTAAATGTTTAATTATACAGAATGATGTTCTTAATTTGTCCAAGAAAGATTAATCTGGTCTTTTACTCTTATGTGTTTTGTTATTTTCCGCATTATCATCTGAGTTAATGTAGGTACCGCTTATCGCCCACCTGTGAGTTTATTTATTTATAGCGCATAAATAAAACTTTAAACTATTCATAACCGTTTCATATTTGTTTCACTTTCGATATCTACGCTATAAGTGTTGTTTCGTGATCACTTAAACGCAATTCAGAACTTTACAACTTACGCGACCTTGCTTTTTTTTGGAGAAATTTTGTTTGAAGTTAAAAGCATTTATCAATATCTCCATTTATGGTGGAATTATTGATTTATTTCGATAGCAGTTTGGAAACTAGGCTCTACTATTAGAACTTAAGAAATGTTTCTGCTCGTTTAATTTTAAATTATATTTCTTTACTAGCTGACCCGCGCAACTTCGTCTGCGTCACATTTTCCATTACTGCTCCGCTCCTATTTGTCTCAGCGTGATTATATATATATATATATATACGCCTATAACCTTCCTCAATAAATGGGCTATCTAACACTGAAAGATTTTTTCAAATTGGACCAGTAGTTCCTGAGATTAACGCGTTCAACCAAACAAACAAACTCTTCTGCTTTATAATATTAGTATAGATTGCTGGTGGTAGAGGTGCTGAATCAAGTGGATTCTTAATTTCGTCCAGAACAGTCCAAAAAGAAACACATTTTCTCCGATTTTTACTGACAATATTGCTGATCGTAGACCACTGATAAATATAGTTTGTTTTAAGATTTTATAATATCAAAAAAGTTTTACTGGGTTCATAGAATCGATTTATTATAGAGGAGCTCGTTCAAATCGGACCAGTAGTTCCTGAGATTAACGCGTTCAACCAAACAAACAAACTCTTCTGCTTTATAATATTAGTATAGATTGCATAATATACAAAATCTACGTTCAGTTACGTATCCTGATCTCTCTCTCGAATTAAGAATATAATTATGAAGAGGGTACCTAATGCAGGGCACTGTATCATCTCTATCGGTTGAAATGCCGACCAGCCCAGGTACCTAATCTCCTGGTACAAACTAATCTTGAATCAAAATCAACAAAACCAACTATCGAACGAATGGTGCTGAATCAAGTGGATTCTTAATTTCGTCCAGAACAGTCCAAAAAGAAACACATTTTCTCCGATTTTTACTGACAATATTGCTGATCGTAGACCACTGATAAATATAGTTTGTTTTAAGATTTTATAATATCAAAAAAGTTTTACTGGGTTCATAGAATCGATTTATTATAGAGGAGCTCGTGGCTAAAGCCGCACGGGCCGATCTTCAAGGCTAAACTATAACAGACGAACGCATCGATCTTCAAGGTTAAGCAACGCTTGCGAAGGTTGGTCTGTGGGTGGGTGACCATCTTGACATACCGAGTTTCCTTCGTGCCTCAGAAAGCACGTTAAGCCTTTGGTCCCGGCTGTCATTTGTAGATCTTTGGCAGTCGTTACGGATAGTCAAAAGCCAGTAAAATCTGACTGAAATCTTGCATTGAATGAGTTGTGGAGGTCTGGTAGGCAGCCGCGCCACGTAAAATACCGGTATTCAGCTGAATCCGGTTTGTCTGGAAGCCGAGCCAATATAGTAAGGAAAAGGCTAGGTTGTTATAATGGTCACCCATTCACAGACCGACCTCGGCAAGCGTTGCTTAACCTTGAAGATCGACGTGTTCGGCTGATATAGTTTAGCCACATTGAAACATAATACCAAATATTCATCTCTTCCGTTAGTAAACAGTTTGCTTATGGATACAGGTAACTCCGGACTCCGGAGGAGACTCTCCTCTCCTCCCAGTAAATCGAAAAACAATCTAGTAAATCAATCAAATCCATACTTCCATCCATAGCTAATAATTTCAACATTATACGTCTTAAAACATGGGGCTGACCTTATGCTACTGCGGAGAATCTTAACACCGCGATTCAGAAAAACGCGTCATAAGTACAACGCCATCTATTGATCTACAACGTAACTGAACTGTCTTTATGCTCATAACTACTCATAAGTTCAAACGTAGAAGCTTACACGTTACGATAAATAATGATAATATAATAACATATAATTATAAACATTATGTGTTTACTTAAAAAATAACTCAAAAATACATTGTTTCGGGGTCTTTTCACACATTTCTTATTAAAAAATTTCTCAATAGATGGCATTGCAAGTATCTGAAGTCTCAATGAAAACAACCTATTTTAGCGCTCGATGAAGTTTCTTCGTAAACTTTAAAATTCGATATCTTTTGATTTTGTGGGTCGATTTTGATGAAATAAACACTAAATGTTGCTCCGATTATCACTTAATATTTCGAAGTACCTAAATTTTGAATCCAATCAGTGGTTTATGCGTGATGCTCCTCCAAACGCACAGACATACAGACGCACAGACAAACAGACAAACAGAAAAGAATTTCAAAAACTGCTTTTTTGTGTTCTATGTCATTTTTCTGACATTTCTATGTATTTTTTATGCGAAAATATTCAATGTACAGACACGGCAACTCTACGATTTTATTATATGTATAGATGAGCAGGTACCAAATGAAATAAATAAAATAATTTAATAAATAAATTGTTTATTACCACAAATTTCAAGTACATTGCACTGTATACAGATTAAAGATCTTAATTTAGCATTAGGTAGATAAGTACAATAGATCCAACCCTGCACCAAAAATGCACGGAAAAAGGGTCAATGATCGACCCTTTGCGGTCGATCATGGAGTATTTGGTTCCACTCAATCTTTTTGACACATGTCTCTGAAAGTTTGAGACGGAGATTATATTTGTGTAATTAATTTCGTTTTTTGATGGTCAGACTTAGATTTTTTGTCATATTTTTGCGTTTTTTAATAATGAGGCACTGTAGAAGCATTTGAGTTAATTTTCAGCGACAATAAAGCAATAAGAATCATCAACGTATTTAAACTCTTAAATCGTTTGGTAGATGAGATATATGAAACAACTCTGAACGATACCGTTAAAAACCCAAACGAAACGAAGAAAATCAAATTCTACTCACGTCGTATTTCAATATACTACGCGGTCTTTGATAGAGCGAGCAACTCATAGATATTCCTAGAATCTAGAGCTGCCATGACGACAACAATAAAAACGATCGTTTAATCAAAATGTATTCACAACAAAGGTCACATCGAACCGCAGACTAAATTCATCGATATTTTTGCAATTAATGACAGAACCTTGATATATTTCGCGATAATTTGATCTGTAAAAACCCTTACTTATTCATTCAAGGATAAAATCATCGATAAGAGATCTTTTCTTTTGCAGGGTTTATAATGTTTGTAACATCTTTCTTGAGAATGCAAATTATAATATTTCGCTGACTCAAGTTCAAATCGATTAAAAGAAATAGCTAAACACGCAATTCAAATTTGACCACACCTCGAAAGATCATAGGAAGTTAGTAACGCTTTCATATATCACACGCACTTTGTGTATGTACAGTACAATGTGATGGTGCTGACTGTTGACGATGTCTGCCTGTGGGGACAGGAGGATACTGTACGCAGGACGCTTCGTGTGTAAGTGCCGCATCCGCGACGCCATTTAAAATCGTGTTGCAACTAGAGAGAGCTTTGACAATGGCCCGCGTTAGATCACACTTATCGCACGTCATGTTACTTCTCTGAAAGTATTACAGCACTTTTATCGCCACTTAGCGATGTTCACATCACTACAAGCTGATAATTCAACGATATTCTATTGATGCCTGAATTATGTTATCTATGACTAGCTGACCCACGCAACTTCGTCTGCTTCACATTTTCCATGAATGCTCGGCTCCTTTTAGTCTTAGCGTGATGATATGTAGCCTATAGTTTTCCTCGATAAATGGGCTATCTAATACTGAAAGAAGTTTTCAAATCGGTTTTACCAGCAGTTCCTGAGATTACCCCCTACATACAATCTTACAAACAAATGTTACCTCTTTATAATATTAGTATAGAAGTATAGATGACGCTGGGTGGAAGAGTGAATGTAATAAGGTTCGTTACGAAACCCCGGAGTAGACTTGTTAATTTCTAAACTCAATAAGGCTATGATAGTTAAAATACTAATTTCTGTAATGAATCTCGCGGCTCCTAGACGGGTTCAAAGCTTTATAGGCACATCTCGTGCGTCTGCGCATATGCCTTACTATGTAAATGCTTGTAGTTGGAGAAAACCATGAAACCGTGAAAACGCCGCGTAACGTGACGAAGCTTCTCACTAAACATAAAGTTGCAGCCGCAAGCCCGCCACTACCTACCTACCGGCGAAGTTGTTTTTGCAGCAGAAACAACGAAACACAATTGACATTTAGCATTAGTGGTTTATTTGTGACACGCCTAGTATCAGGACGTAAAATAGGGAATACATTATGATATTTAAAGAAGAAATGAAATACGACGATATGCAAATAAGAATAAATAACGAGGTTCGACCGCGAGCGGGGAGCGGAAGCGGGCGGGGAGCGGGCGCGGGCGCTGACGGGAGACAATATGCGCACAAAGTCGTGCATATTTTAAAAGCAATGTTTCGCAGCCTTCATTGAGAAATACGCGCCCTCATTCGTGATGTCAGTTGGCTGCCGTTGAGCAATGAAAACCTGATTTCCACACAAGAAATCAGATCGAATTTTTGTTATATCGATCGATGAGTTAGCGATATCATGATTTCAAACTTGATAATAACTGAAAGTCATCCTAGCAAGCAAACACGAGATGAAAGTCACTCGGCTGCAGACGGAGACGACCCGGCTTCGCCATTTATAGTTTTATAAACACGTCTACACTACAATAATTATCGGCCCGATGTTAGAAAGTGGTCTGGAGTGGAGATGCGTAAAATGCAGCAGTAATTATCACATTAACAATAACCACCTCAGAGCATTGGAGCAAGGTATAAAAGTAGTGGTACTTACAGCGCAATCCTGGCGGTCATGGTGGAGCGGGGCGCCCGGCTGCTGGGCGGCTGCTGCAACAGAGACGTCACGTCAACACACGCGCCTTTCCCAAGCGACACAAGTTGCGACAGTGAAGCTCAACGAGGAAGCTGCATCGCACATTTAAATGCAACGCTAATGTCAGAGAGCGCTTAAATGCCAATAGCGGCGACCTTTCGGTTTCAACTGGTGTTGCGCAAGTGAGAATCGCCGGAGATCGTGTGAGAAAGGCGAGTGCGTGTGGGGAGGAGGTAGGGGTAGGGGTGGAACGCACCGGAGGGGGGGGCGGGTGACACCGCTGGCGACGCGCTGCCGTTTGGCGACTAACTTCGCCGGCGCGCGCGCAGCTCTTACTTATAGCCGCGCGCCCACCAGCGTGCCTCACCCTAGGCGCCGCTCCTGCAGCCCCGGCGCCGGCGCCGCGCTACCCTCCGCTCGCACGCACACACTTCACCTCATCGACCCTACAAAACCTAGCTCCACAAACGCTCATGAAACTTTCAGGATAAGACGTCACACTTCTTGACTTTAAGCCCTGACTTGAAGCACGGTACTTTGACATTTGATGAACAATAGTTGTATAACATCGTCATAACAAGAGGCACACATGTAGTTAAGAACAATTTTCAATGATCAAAATTATTTCGTGTAGCTTTGCTACGCGGCGCTACGAAAGACTTCAACGCGCTCGACTCAATATTTTGGAAATTGTTTACCCTAATATTTCTTCATAACTGTATTTCTTTTTTGTAGTAAATGTTTTGTACTTTTTCTTTGAATTGGTCATTGTTTTACACACGTGATTAGATAACCCTTAAACGTCAATCTAAAAAAGATGTCAACGTTGTTATTATATTACGCAATATCCCGGAAATGCGACAAACGCTTTAACTACAAACCATCTGTAGATTGAAATATAAAAATAAAACAAGAAATAATAGGCCTATACCGAAACGCAATAGGTATTTGCGTATTCAATGCGTAATATCTTGTTTTAGTAGTTTTCCTTGTAAACTGCATAGAACTTATAAAATCTTGACTCCTTACATAATTTATGTAGGATAAATACATAAAAATGACCTAACACCTTCAAGCTGGCCCAAAGTATAAGATACCTAATAGTTATTAGCACTTTGAAGCTGTTAATCAATCATAATGTTAACGATTTTTATTGTTAACTATAAATCTTTTCACAGATATTTTTTTTGTTTAGATATTATTTTATTCTTTATTGATATACAAATATTCAAACATTGAGCCCCTTATTAAATGTCTTATTTTGACAAGTATTCAGCTAAAGGAAAGTTTTAATAATACGCAACCTCATATTCTTAAAATCAAAAATGTGGGGAAATTCTAGCGCTAAACTTACTTTTCCTAATAACCCCCTTTCCTAAGTCTTTATTACTCAATATAATAAATTAATTCTTCATTTATTAATTAGTCCAGATTACCACTAAACGAGACATCATTAAAAATATTGGAATAAATGATAATTAAGTACAATAATCGCCAACCTGTAAACTCAACTAATGACCGCACTATATATTTCCTACTCTTGGATTTATTTATTAAGACATGAGGTCAATTTCCGGTGCAGCCAAAGTTTTATTAGAGTTTTTCATCTAGATTTCTATTAGCATTATGTTGAGCGACAGCCGGTAGTGATATTTTACCCAAAAGATAAATCACTAATCCCAGTTGGTGGCAACCGGCTGGCGTTGCATGAGACTTGAACATATTTGACTGTATGTGGGTGCACTACAGACATACAGCAATCCTAAAGGTACAATTCCGATATTGGAAACCGCGACGTGCTACCGCGACCGGCGACAATGACTTACGACCGCGATCATGCTTTACATGAATTACTAAAATTTTTTATAATTTTTTATAGGATACTTACGGGCCTTGTCGGTCGCGTGCACCCGTAAGTGTTCTATGGTAAGTCACGGTCGCCAAGGACGAAATGATAATTGGCTTGTGTCCTAAAAAAAATCTAATTAGTCCGTCAGTTAGATTATAAAAAAATATTTGACCCGTGTTTTTTCTTTTGTTACGGGAACCAAAATTGACGAAGTTACGACGCTTTTAAAATTCTCAATACGTCACACCTTCGCATCATTTTTAGTGAGTCGTGATGTCACGAGCCCCCACTCCCGAGTTTTTATGCGTTTTATCTTTGTCAATATTCATTGATTTACAAAAAATACGTGTCCATTATTCTTCAATACTCTAACTGACGGACTAAATAGTTTTGCAATTTGTGGATGATGGAATCTAGCCTATTGATGTGCTTTTTTATATACTTAGCTTAAACCGTCCCTCAGCTAGGTCAAGCCAGGTCTAATTGTAACCTCTCAGGGCATGGCTGCTTTGGGAGGTTCGTATAGGCAGGGAGCCAGACGCTCGGTGTCACCACTGCGTCGACTGTCGGGAGGACACGGCGCGGCATACGCTGGCAGAATGTGCCGCTTGGGAGGGGCCGCGCCGTGCCCTCATCTCTGTGGTAGGCAGTGACCTCTCGCTGCCGACTGTAGTCCGTGCTATGGTCGACGGCGAGGAGTCCTGGGACGCGGTGGTCTCCTTCTGCGAAACAGTTATCGCGCAGAAGGAGGCTGCGGAAAGGGAGAGGGAGATTTCAACCGCTCTTCCAGCCTTCCAGCAGCAGGCGCACCGGGCGTCGAAGGAGGGCATATGCTGCCCTCTCCCGACTCCCCTAACTGGGTCCAGGGGCGGCAGACTTGGGGACGTCTGTCGCCCCGCATACATCTAGACCCGAGGCGGCGGCGCGTGGTGTTCCCGTGCGCCCCTCTCTGACGTCGCGGGGGGAGTCAAACACCTCACTCTCCCCGCTGACCCGAGGTGGCCCGCAGAAGCGGGCTGGCACCAGCCGGGGATTACGGAAGTCTAATCAGTTCCCGCGATCCCCGGCGCAGGTGAAAGATGGAACACCGGGGTGGTTTTAGTCAGTAAGAGTCTGACAGACCCCTCCGCCCGCCCCAGGGTGGAGGACATCCATGAGGATTTCCCCCCGTAAAAAAAGAAAAAAAAAAGAAAAGGTCTAATTGTAACTGATCAAGAAAGCAACTCTGACTACCCGCAAGATACCTACTGCTGGCAATCCACCAGCCAGCTAGTTACTCGTCATAACGTTCGTAAATGTTTCTTTGATTTTTCATTTAGACATAGGTAATACTACCATTGATCGGGCCATGTATTTATTTTAACACCGACATAGAAATAAGTTTTGTAGTTAAAGTTATTTACATACTTGACACTTTGTTATAACATTATCAATATTATATAGCATATCTTTGATTTTTATTTGCATTAACGGATTGTATGTACAACTTTTTGTGGAAGAGGGAGTCTCCTGATACAGGCAGGCTTTTCTTGCTTAAAAGGAGGCTTCAATCACGTATATTGTAAACGACCAAAACCTGTATTGCAAATAAACGATTTATTATTATTATAATACAAGTTTATTTGAGGACGATAGGTACTGCTAAGCATACATTCATAGCAAATTTTTCCTCTCCGTAAAGGTTGACTTAGTCATGCCTGGCATGGCCATAACATGGCAATATGAAAAAAGTCTTAAAAATAAATAGAGTTGATGAGGCGGTTAACAAAAAAAAAATAGTTTATTTTTTCGTGTCACTTTTAACTTGACCACATTTTTAACCACAAGGCCAATTCTACTAATTTAAACGCTCAAATTCAAATCACATTGCATCTCAATGGCAAAATGTCAAAAAAGGTATTCTGCTAAACAGCAACTTTCGCAAACTGTCAAAAAAGCCTTCATTTTCATACATTTTTGACAGATTTCGATTGACATGCGAATGTGAAAATTTGTAGAATTTGCACTCTGAACGCCATTTGAAACTGAGACAAAAACGGTATCCTGCTAAATATAACAACGTCAAAACTGACGTAAGACGTTTGATATAGTTATCCGAACTGTATCAAACGTCTTACATCAAAGAAACATTTCAGTTTGTTTTATGTTTAAAACTGATGCATTTAAAGAATCGATACTTTGCTTTTATAAATATAATTTCAAAGTTCAACAATAACCATTTTTCAGAACAGGTACATTGTCACGGTACATTAATAACATATTTTAAAATTGTGTCGTCTCTAATGTTACTGAACACTATGTAAATTATTCATACCATGCACGGGTTCCTATTTATGATCAGCTTAAAAAACTTCAAAAAGTTACACCAAGATTATTTTGAATGTTACCAAAAAATCAAGAATAATGATTCAATTTTTGGGGGCCGAGTCACCCGCCGTCCGTAGGAATACCCTTCAGCGAATCCCTACACGTGGTCCCCGGGTGGTCCTAAACAGGTGACACTAACCGCCTCCGTGGTCTAGTGGTCAAACCACCTGATTCAGACCCAGAGGTCCCGGGTTCGATTCCCAGTGGGGGCAAATTTTTTGCTCGGTTTGGTTAGTGGTAGGACTTGTTCTAAGTCCGCCTGGCAAGCCACCACCATCATATCTAAGTCTGTCGCCATAACAACAATGTTAACAGCATTGTTGTGTTCCGGCAGTTAGAGGTATGATAGCCAGTTCCTCTGTGTAAGAGGATTCCGGGTGAAACTCGCTTCCATCTTCGGCCTAATCATCACTTTCCATCTATATCTATACTTATAATAAATCTGTAGAGAGGTCAATTCTGTACATGAAATATATTTCCAAAATAACTGTCAGGGGGTGATTAGGGATCAATACTGGTGCCAAAAATGCAATCAGTAAAATTTTTGTCTGTCTGTCTGTCTGTCTGTCTGTCTGTATAACCGTTATAGAAACAAAAACTGCTCGACGGATTTTAACGAAACTTGGTACAATTATTATTCATACTCCTGAGCAGGTTATAGTATACTTTTCATCACGCTACAATCAATAGAAAAAATGAAAAAAAAAAATGAAAATGTGAAAGTTTGGTTGTTTGTTACTCAATCACGCCAGAATGGCTTAACGGATCTTAATGAAATGTAGAACAACGATAGTTTATAGTCTGGAATAGCACATAAGCTACTTTTAATCCCGGGAACATGTTCCCTAGGGATCACGCGGGCGAAGCCGCTGGCAGAAGCTAGTCAGAATTAAATAAATCAATAAATAAAATACTTTTGTGTGAACGAACATCAAAGCCTTTTTTTGATCTATCAAAATACTATAGCAGACTTAGCACATAGAACAACATTATACTTTTTCTCCTATAATCTACCATTTTATACCTAACATCATACTGCAACAAGAATGCGTTTCAAAAGTTGTATACACAGGTAGCAAAACAATGCATGCTTGGAATAACAACACAAATTTCAGATGCTCACTGTAAACGAAATCGAGAAGATTCTCCTCGCCAACTTAACGTCCGCAAAGTTCATGTTATTTGGCAACAAGGAACTCGCATATACATGCATGCTAGCTATGTTCGGTACGCACTGACTTGTTATTTTATTTATACTTATAATCTTCACGCATGTTTTTCCTTATGAGGCGTACGAACATTCCTTTCGTTGGCGCCACAAATGAAGCAGCCCTCGAATAAATTGTTTTGTGCAATTTGCACAACAAAACAATTGTGTGCTACTGTTTTCTTTTTACTATATATAATGTAAGTACGTAGTTATTCTTTAGACAGAATGTTGTTTGTCGTTGCCGAAGTTTAAATAACTGTTAGGTAATTAAACCATGTTTTGCGTTTATCGGACATGAGAAGTTTCAAAAGTCATTTATTCAAATTAGGCTGAGGGCCAGCACTTTTTGAACGTCATGTTTTACAAAAGACAGTCCCCCAAAACGCCCGCCCGTCACCACTTCCTAGTGTTTTAGCTGTGGAGAAGAAGTGGCCAACAAACTCCCCAGCAACACAACTGTCTGTTACGTTTTAGGAACTAGAATTTTACACTAATTAATATGCAAAGTAATCCAAAAATTCAAAATTCCTTCTTAAATTTACATGACACAAAAATAAATATATACATTATTTAACACTTGTTAGCTACTAGCACTATGACACTAAAACAAAATACACACTTAAGCAAGTGTTGACGTATGTGGATTTAAATAAGTATAAAAAAATGACCTACATAGTCAGACAAATAAATAAAAAAAAAGAAAATAAAAGAACAAATAAAATAAAAAATTATATGAACACATATAACCTATCATAAAACTACTATACTATCTACTTATACACAAGGAACATGATAATTTGTCTTGCGTTCAACACAGCGACCAACTATTCTTATCGTCTAAATAATCAATCAATAGAATAGTATGCCTTGGAACAGAGGTTAGATTTTACTTTTTCCTTAAATTTAAGTTTATCATTAAGTGCCTACTTACTCTTTCTGGCTTTAGTTAAATTCCGACGGAAAAACTACAACATTTTTGTAGTTTTACTATAATTACACCTCTTCCTAACTTTGGGGAGCATAGCCTTAATGACATTTTGCTATGTGATCCCATTTATCAACTGAATTCCAATAAATTCTCGCTCATCGTAAAGAATTACTTTTGTTATACATGTAGGACGAGAAATTATTAATTTTACCTGTTGTCAAACACGTAATGAACCCTTTAGAGGGGGTTGTTTCCTATTGCTTCCAAGTATTATGTTTTTTTTTTTATAACTTGGGCCTCTTTTTGGCGATCTTGTTTGTCAAAGTCATCTCTTGAAATCCTTTCATGCAGAGAGAAAAAGAGGAAACATTTTGTGGGTAAACCCTCAAGAATGATTTATTCATAAAGGTAGTTTATTGGTGGTGATTGATGATTATATATTATGCTTATATAATCAAATAAAAAAATATGGTTTAGGGTCTGGCGCACTCGCAGGATTTTGTACCTATGTTTCAACCTTAGAATAATTACATATATTCTAAGGTTTCAACATTATATTGTTTTAATCTTTCATGGTCACTAACATTAGAATAGTTAATATCGGGATTGCTACCATGTTTCAACATAACTTCCAATGTACGTAACGTACTTAGTTATACGTTATTAGGTAGGTACATAGGTATACTATGAAATACTGTTATTGTTTTTATTTGAGACTAGCGGACCCGGCGAACTTCGTTCCGCCTAACAGTCGATTCTTCTTTTTTAATAAACGTAGCCTAAGTTACTCCTTATTACCTACATCAGCTACCTGCCAATAAAAGTCCCGTCAAAATCGGTCCAGCCGTTTCAGAGATTAGCCGGAACAAACAGACAGACAAAAAATTAAAAAAAAAATCAGTTTTGGTGTATGTACCGTATATATATTCATTTACATGTAGTAAAAGACGGTTATTTTATTATTACAAACAGACACTCCAATTTTATTTATATGTATAGATGTATAGATGGGTTTACTCTATAGAGTGTGCTTAGCGCCTCGCACACGAAGGGTTCCGTTCCCTTAATTTTTATAATTTTTTGTTATAGTGGCAATAGAAAAACACAATCTGTGAAAATATCAACTGTCTACCTGTTACGGTTCATGAGATACAGCCCGCTGACAGATAGACAGACGGCCGGACGGACAGCGGAGGCTAGTAATAGGGTTCCGTTGGTTACCCATTGGAAATCCAGAACCCTGTGTTATTTATTATTTTAAATATCGCAGCCTAAGCTGAGATAGGGACCTTTTTGGCCTCGCACAGATCAATTTAATGTTATTATCTGTATTTTGTTTAAAGTATTTTGCTTTTGTCTGTTTTGTGCGAGTCCCAAATAAACATTTTTCTTTCTTTCTTTCTTTTAAAAAGTACCAACTCTAATAATTTTTACACTTCAATCAATCTGCCGAGCCATTCCCAAGACCCGTAAGTGTTCTACAGTAATTCATACAAAACAGTGGGTCGCGGACGCACGTCATTATCGCCGGTCGCGGTCGCGCGTCGCTGTCGCCAAGATCGGGATTGTTTTTTTTTTTTTTTTTTTTTTATACAAAACGGGGAAACTCTTGGCCTAAATTTCACCTGATGGAAAGTGATGATTAGGCCGAAGATGTAAGCGAGTTTCACCCGGAATCCTCTTACACAGAGGAATTGTAGATAAAGTAAAGTGGTAAAGTGTTCGATTTTGCATGCAGCGACTGCCTGTTAAAACAACAGGCCCCCTCCCGCCCCTTGAACCCCTCTACAAGACTAGTTCCAGATTTACTTCAGAATTACTTCAAAAATCTAAAAATGACAGCCGGCACCAACAGCTTCACGTTCTTCCCCTGGCACAAAATCTCGATATGCTAAAATGATCCCCTTCTACGGATCGACCTCGGCAAGCGTTGCTTCATTTTGTATATAATCCCGTGCGGCTGTATTTAGCCACAACTCACGAGCTCCTCTGTTCTCTTATTTATTCAGTAATTCATCTAAACAAGGAAACCTATGACTAAGCTTTACAGCTTTTGAAGAAGTTGATGTTAGGTTCATCATCTGCCTAGCCTTTTCCCAACTATATTGGGGTCGGCTTCCAGTCAAATCGGTCAAGTCGGATTCAGCTGAATACCAGTATTTTACGTGGAGCGGCTGCCCACCAGACCTCCACAACCCAACTGGGTAACACGGTACTCTTTGGCAAGACTGGTGTCAGATTATCTGGCTTCTGACTATCCGTAATGACTGCCAAAGATCTCCAAATGACAGCCGGGACCAACGGCTTAACGTGCTTTCCGAGGCACGGAGGAAACTCGGTATGTTAAGATGGTCACCCATCCACAGACCAACCTCGGCTAGCGTTGCTTAACCTTGAAGATCGAACCGTGCGGATGTTATTATTTAGCCACGAGCTCCTCAAGTTGATGTTAGGTTATCATGTGGAAATAACAATCACATCCAGGACGGTGCCAAAAATACTTCAAGTTTAGGTACTCAGTTGGATTATAAATTGCTGCGCAAGATAAGATGATGTCATTATGATTTCGCTGGAAACATAGTGGTAAAAATTTATAGGCGGTTTAACCGGTAGTATGCATAACCTACCTACAGCCAAAATTATTCAATTTGTGTATCATTTCATATTCTATACGACCTATGTTGAATTTGACATTAGCATCTCATCTCATTGGAAAAAGGAAAATGGCTTAAAGGGGTTAAAATAGGGGAGGGAAGTTTGTATGGAAATCTGTTATTATTGAAGATAAAACATTCATGGTTTTATCTTCAATAATAAAAACATCATTGTTTGTAGGTACTTGATAAAAAAAAACTAATATTAAAAAGTTTTTGAAAAATTTATATCTTAAACCAAAATTGGCTGCCTAAAGTAACTACTCCGCGCGAACGAAGTCGCGAGCATAAGCTACTAAGTTAAATCAAATAAAAAAAGAAGGAATTTAAAATCGCCTGATTAATGTGGTCACGTGATATTCAGAGTGGTGGTGGATGAATAGTTGTTTATAGAACTACTCTTTATAAAATACCTATTTTTCTAGATATTCTTGTATTTTTCTGAGAAGTGTGTCAAACGTGTTAAAAGTAGGTGAATTGGTATTCACCTTTTTAGGGTACCGTACAAAAATGGTAAAAAGGACCCCCTTAAAAAGGAGTACTTATGGTGTGACAATGTCTGTTCATCTGTCACAGGTGAATATACTGAACTACTGGTTCTGGTGGTTACAGAGCATCGGTTGAAAAATCTAAGGGTAATTTACTCCGGAAAATTGTTGATAAACTTGATAAGGAGGGTCCGTGGTCTCCTTTGTATCACGAGTTTAAGGCTAATAGATCGGTCGACCTTGCATACGTTCAGAAACATTAAAGTAAATAATACACATACCACCGGCATTGAAGAAACAACTGATGTTCTGCTTGATTCTCTTATACCAGATGATTCATCAGTAAATGAAAATGAATACCATCAGCAGATCAGGGCGTGGGCCGCGGTACCACCTGAATCACCAGAGTCAGACCTTCCGTCCACTGACGAATTCATAAACGTTGTCAAGAGACTACCTCTCAACAAATCATCCGGTGAAGATAAAATATCTAATAGAATGATTATAGAAGCGTGTAAAACGTCGAGCGATGCGATTTTATCAGTATATAGCCGATGCATTGCGGAAGGTATTTTTCCTCGAATATGGCGACAAGGCTTTATACGCATTATTACAAAGAGTGGCGACAAGCCCTCGGACGACCCTAAGTCATACCGGCCCATAACACTACTCCCATCTTTGGGAAAACTTTTAGAGCGACTGATTGTTCCGCGCTTGTTACCGAACGGACCTAAATTTCATAAAAATCAATACGGTTTTACTATTGGAAAATCCACTGTAGATGCGGCTCTATCTGTCCGTAAAATTGTCAACTCATCGGAACATAAATACGTGGTTGGAATCTTTCTCGACATTTCTGGCGCTTTTGATAACGCATGGTGGCCGATGTTACTACTTAAAATGAAAACCCGTGGTTGCTACAAAAACATCTATAATCTGATTTGTTCGTACTTTCTAAATGGCTCCGCGAAACTCAAACTTGGACATCATTCCATTACTAAGTCTCTAACCATGGGATGTCCTCAGGGCTCAGTTATCGGTCCATATATATGGAATTTTGGCTACGATGATTTCCTCGCGCTTCCGCTCCCGTACGGCTGTTCATTAACCGGTTACGCGGACGATGGCTTGCTGCTCATTCAGGCAAGTACTCGGGCTGGACTCGAGAACTTGGCTGACACATGCCTACGTTTAATATCTCAGTGGGGCGATCGAAACCGTCTGACCTTTGCACCGCATAAAACCTATCAACTTCTTTTAAAAGGAAACCTTAAATCCTGGCCTAGTATAAAATTTAATAACGTACCCGTTAAAAGGAAAGAATCCGTGTGCTACCTCGGTATGCTACTAGAAAGAAACTTTTCATTTATTGATCATATAAAAACAGTAGGAGAAAAAGCAAAAAAGAACTTCTACGCCTTGACGAGAATATCAAAGGCTACTTGGGGTCTATCATTTCAAACCCTAAAAACTATATATGGGGCTACTTACTTGGGTTGTATGTGCTACGGGGCACCTGTCTGGGCCGATAGGGCCACCATAGGGGCGGTACGACGTAAATTACTTCAAAACCAGCGTTTGGCTTTGATATTCTTATGCAAGGCGTATAGGACGGTTAGTACTGAAGCCTTACCGGTGCTGGCGGGTGTTCTCCCAGTCGATCTTGAGGTGCAGCGGCGTGCTGCAATGTACTTCTACGCTAGAAAGATCACGGACCCAGAGTTTTTACCGCAACGCGACCGTGCTAAGATTTCTAGATTATTAAAACCCCAGACTGACGTCTGGGAGGTACTTTTATGCGAATGGCAATGTAGATGGGAAGATTCCATCAAGGGCCGACACCTCCACCAGTTTTTTCCATCCGTTCGTGAGCGGCTGGAGAAGACATGGCTGGAGGTGGATCACTGTGTTGCCCAATTTCTCACAGGTCATGGCAACTTTAAGAGTAAATTATTTTCCTTTAGGCTTGTGGCCTCACCTTTATGTCAATGCTCTACAGCTGACCTTGAATACGAACAATCCGCACATCACATCTTGTGGGAGTGTATTCTTTGGCAGACTGAACGTAATGTTATGTTAGATAGTATTCAGGTCAAATCTGGAGTAGTTTACTATACGGACCTTGTAGAAACCAGAACAAATTTCCGTGCGTTCAGGCGATTTTGCCATACCTATTACTGGAATCAAAAGTAGCTCACAATTTAGGACCCATTAGTTTAAATGTTAATATATAATCCGTGGTGCTTGGCAACTGGGCCTAACCCAGTTGTATATGTCCCTTGGTGCCTATTGGCCTAGCTCTAATCTGTCTCCTGCTTGATATGGAGGGAAGTGGAAATTATATTTATTTTTCCTACTCCTCCGCTGTACTCTTCTGATTAATTTCGTTGCGGGATCCAAGACAGTTGAATCGTTTCTCCGGGACTCGTCGGGTTTCATTAACTCGGCGTTTTTCTGGTGGTCGCCACTGTTGATTCTGGCTTTCAGGAGTTGCAGTGGTTGGGAATGTGTGGCGGACTTGTCCCATAAAAAAAAAAAAAAATACTGAACTACTAATAATAAATAACAAATAAAACTTTTATTTCGGGTGGCATAGACCCATAGAAAAATCAACCAACAACAACACAACAATTAATGCTATCAACTTGAAATTTGGAATGGTTTAGATGACGTTTGTTCAACTATTTCGCAAATAAGAAAGAAATAAAAAGTAGGTACATGTATTTTTTGTACGACCTAAAGGTTCATAAAAGGCGTGTGAGGCATCATGAGGGTGCTATTTTCACATTCTCAAACTTTTTTTTTTAAGCCGCGTGGTTTTTTACTTTGACGAAAAATTTAAAACATTCGACCATTCCCCCCTCCTTCTATTCTCATTCCATTCGTTATCTTCGAAGTTTGCATAGAGAAAAATCTGAAATAATTCTATGTGATAGAAGTTTATGTAAACGATATAGGAAAAATAAAACAATTTCTCTATATTGCACACTTTCATAAATCATCAACAAAAATGACATTAGTTCCACTATTAGTCTAGAGATAGCGCTGATCTAAAACTGCAATAGGTAAATACACTGCAGTGTTAAAGTTCACTGATCGCAGATGAAAATTTAAAAATATTTCCCGTTTTATAATTATAATACGGAACCCTCGGTGCGCGAGTCCGACTCGCTCTTGACCGGTTTTTATTTGTTATGAAAAACGGAATCACGACGGTTTTTTTTTATAATGAGCAAGTTATTTATTTAAATAACTTGGGAAGTATAAAAGACTAGCAGACCCGCGCAACTTCGTCTGCGTCACATTTTCATTAAGGTTCCACTCCTCTTGGTCGTAGTGTGATGTTATTCAATCAATCAATCAATTTATTTAATCAGACAATTACATAGTCCATTTGTTAGTAACAAAATCTTACAAACTAAGTTAATAGGTCTACAGTACAAAAAAAAAAGGTGTCATGAAAAAGGAAAAAAGGAAAGGAAAGGGTGTTATTAACTTATATACTCATATTAGCCTTCTTCGATGAATTTGCTATCTAACACTAAAAGATTTTTCAATTCGAAACAATAGAGCTTCAGATTAGGGCGTTCAACTAAACAAACTCTTCAGAGGGCCCATTCTACTAATTTTTAAACAACTTTCGCATTCGCATGTCAATCGTAAACTGTCAAAAAAGCTTTAATTTTCATACGTTTTTGACAGAATGCGATTGAGATGCAAATGCGAATGTGAAAATTAGTAGAATAGGGAATATGCATGAAAAAAATAATTACTATCTATGGAGTCTATAAAAAAAAACCACAAAAATAATTACTATCTGTGGAGTCTATCTAAAAAAATACAAAAATAATTACTATCTATGGAGTCTATCTAAAAAAATACAAAAATAATTACTATCTATGGAGTCTATCTAAAAAAATACAAAAATAATTACTATCTATGGAGTCTATCTAAAAAAATACAAAAATAATTACTATCTATGGAGTCTATCTAAAAAAATACAAAAATAATTACTATCTATGAAGTCTGTCTAAAAAAATACAAAAATAATTACTATCTATGGAGTCTATCTAAAAAAATACAAAAATAATTACTATCTATGGAGTCTATCTAAAAAAATACAAAAATAATTACTATCTATGGAGTCTATCTAAAAAAATACAAAAATAATTACTATCTATGAAGTCTGTCTAAAAAAATACAAAAATAATTACTATCTATGGAGTCTATCTAAAAAAATACAAAAATAATTACTATCTATGGCGTCTATCTAAAAAAATACAAAAATAATTACTATCTATGGAGTCTATCTAAAAAAATACAAAAATAATTGTTACTATCTATGGAGTCAATCTAAAAAAATACAAAAATATAATACTAACCGTGAAAATATAATCAAAATTATTCGAAAAACAGGCGAGATATAATTATTTTAAGAAAATATATCTGTCCCTCTCGCAAAAACGCTGTTTTCTATGGCAGCTGTATAGTCGTCGTGTAATTTGACGTCATAGTACGTATCGGACTTCTTTTTCTATATGTAGTCTTTGAAGCTATATAACTTCATAAATGATGAAGGTATTTAAAAAAATATTTCAGGATTGTTTCCTAGAGCTAATAGGTATTTTATTTTGCAAATAAAAAAATCGCATGCATATTTCCTATTGACACTCTGATTTATAATATTAGTAGGAACCAACCTATATGATTTTTTTTAAGTTTTGGTAATGAATGCAATAGCTACCTGTTAAGCTAGTTTTAAATTATTGTAGGTATACTGGATATAATTCAAGCACGGGTTTTCGAGAAAAACGTAATTAACAGGTTCTCTGTTCGCACAGCTGTAGTTAAAAAAGTTTATAAGATTGGTGAATCGGTTTAGTTACATGGGCACGTTGGATTAGTCCAAGTTAGATTTAAGGGTTCATCAAAGTACCGTCAGAGCAAACAATGAGGTATAGGTAATGCACTAATTACATGTAATACGTGTAAGCAATCAGAAATCGATAGCCCAATCTTCTTAGTTGCAAGGCCATGTATGTATCATGATACTCATTTTAACGTGTCCGAATTAGATATTTATTGGCGGTAAAATTGATATTTGATCGTCCGTCCACCTCGACCCGTGAATGCATCAAAAGTCAAGGACGGATGACTTAGCGCTCCGAACTAGTTCTTGATCCTCTTTGATTGGATTTGCATAAAGACATAAAATCGCTTTTTATGACAATCTTGTGACTAAGTTTAGACCCGCCTTTAACAGAATACGTAGGTAGCTTTGCGTTTAGAAGTACTTGGTTAAGTGCCCAGCTACTTACCTACTCCTTCTTGCTTTAATGCTGGGTTCTTGACCTTGCCTGGGCGCGTCATTGTTTGCCACTGCACCTTCATCGCGATAATTTTAATTCTGCTTCTACTTTTAGTAAGTTACACGATGTGCGTGTGGGTTGAGTGATCTTTTTTTAAAGAAGTACATGAGGAAGGAAAGTGCTACCATTCAAGAAATCATGCCCACCCTACACATTTTTTCCTTTAGAAATCTAAAATGTTGATTATCTCTTAAAGTTTAACATTTACAAAATAAAGAAATAAATAAAATTTTAGTAAAAACAAATAACAATTACTAGTGCAAGCCGCAATTATCTGCGATGTTGCATTTAGAAAATACAGACCATAAGGCTAAGAATTCACGTAGCGATTTTCACCCGCGACCGCCGCGGTTGCGGGCCCGCAGCTTCCGTAAAAAGCAGTTATGTATGTTAAAAATTAAAGCACAACTCACGACGCGATTTACGCCCGCGCCTCTACAGAGAAAATCGCTCCGTGAGTTCTTAGCCTAATAGATCACTCAGACTGTCATTTCAATAAAAATTTAAACTTTCGTTTGTCTTAATATCGTCGCGATTGTTGTTTTACAAATTCATTCTTAGCAATGAGTAATAATATCTGGAAGAAATATCCATTTATTCCGTCTGAAGGGGTGCATTCAAGGATCACACAATTCACACGTGACTGTGTGGATTGAGTAATCCAAATAAATCGTTATAACTTTCTGAAATGACTTTCAAATTAATTGAGAATTTGTTAATAGCTTTTACAAATTCTTTATAATAAAATGAAGACCTGGAAGGCTGAGAATTCGGAAATATGTGTCATGGCGTGTGCATTGAGTGATCCAGTTATTTGACCATAACTTTTTAACCTGAAAATTTAATTGTTTTTTACTTCACCATCAAGTTTTTACAATCCACAAGCACATAGTTACACGTACGGAGGTTTGACTAGCTGATAGGAATCTTAACTACTTTTTTTTTAACTATAAATAATCATCGAATGACTTCTTTCGCTCTAGTCGGAGTGGAAGGGAGTGTCAAACTCTTACTGACTAAAACCCACCCGTATTCCTCCTAATGCCCTTTGCGCTCTAGGGCTGCAGTAACACTTTCAAATAAATTCCGCAATGGACTCCTACTAATTTAGAAGGTGATGATAGCGATAGACGGATGAAATAATCTTAAAGTATAGAGCATTCAGAGCTTCATACATTCAGTTGCGGGTGTTTGAGCCTGCCATCAATATTCAGGATATTGGCGGCCCAATATAGCTACGGTTGTCAGGAAAGGGTAAAAGGTACGCCGTAATGCAATTTGCATATTGATCAAAAAAATCACTTTGGCCCTGGAACGCAAAAGGCATTTGAAGGGATAAGGGTGGATTTTATTCAGTTTTGATAGGTCCAAACGATATAGACTTCGATAAACTTCTATAGAATTTCGTCTGTTCAACAAAACAAAGCATTGCAGACAATTTCAGTAAGTTTTTTTTATTCATCGTCTGTTCAGATAACATTCTGCATCGTGTGGAACCATTATTATATAGGAGCCTGCCACTCGCGGCCGCCCCGCCAGACCGGGAGGAGTGATTCGTGTTCGTAGATTTATCCACATATATGTGCCTTCCTATTGCATAAAACTTCGCTTACCCAACATATAAATCTTAATATTTTAAGTAAAATAAAGCTGAAGAGTTTGTTTGTATAAACGCGCAGCCTCTGGAGCTACCGGTAAGATTTGATCATTTATTTTGTATGTGAAAGTCACGCTCATGTGAAAGGCTGTACGGGAACGGATAAATGGAATATAAAATATGTGAATATGCAAAAGAGAGAAAAATGCCTAACTTAGGAAGCGGTGAAATCTGCATCCACATCGGATGGCTGATAGTGCCGCTACCGATAGTGGTACTCTAGATTGGAACCGCGTAGATAATGCAGGGTCGACATCATAAGTTTTTTCTTCGTCAAACTACATCGTACCCGTGTCTCGTGCTTTGCAGCCTGACTAGGTGCTGAGCTGTAGAATGAGCCCGAATACAATCCATTTAGGTAGGATACGGAGCTATATGTACGAAGAAAATTTTAACATTTTGTGCGTTTCTATTTCCGATACCAAAAGATTATTTAAAAAAAAGAAATTTGAAAGCTGGAGATCATTTTGCCTCTTTATTTCTCCTAATGTCCAACCATCTGTCGTTTGGCGTAATATCAGAAGGTCCAGATCAGCGTTCTCAGAATTTTCTAGTGCATTCCTTCCACCTCAATTAGCAAATCATTTTCTAGATAAATAAGCTCCCTCATATGTCCCGGAAAATATCTCTTCATTACCAATACCCCTTTCAACAGTAGATTCCCTATTGTAGGTCCACTCAGTAATTCAGATGTCTTCTAATGATAAACATTCAAAGTGACCATAATAGGTATACCTACAACAAAACAATTAATGTTGTTGTTGAGCTCCCAGTGTTCTCTATAAGACTCCCATTGACAAATATTTCGTATCAAACTGAAACATGGTAGGTATGTAAACAAGCCGACTATCGATGGTTGTTTAGAAATATTTAAATGAATGAGTGTTTAGATGTTATTGATTGGATGCCAACAACAAGAATAGGTTATTTTGTTGTGTAGGAATTGGTTTTCTTAAGTTTACAATTATTTGAATTCATGGCGTGCTTCATAGGTGACTAGCACTCTGAACTAGATTGTTTTTGTAGATCCAAATAATATACAGTGTGTGTCTTTATAATGTGCACATACGAAAATGAGGGAAACTATACTTAGTTTTATCGACGGTAAACGTACCTATTAATACTCATCAGCTGCCTAGCCTTTTCCGAACTATATTGGGGTCGGCTTCCATTCAAATCGGATTTAGCTGAATACCAGAGTTTTTACGTGGAGCGGCTGCCTACCAGACCTCCACAACCCATTAACTGGGTACTTCTTGGTAAGACTGGAGTCAGATTTACTGGCTTCTGACAATCCGTAACAATTGCTAAAGATCTACAAATGACAGCCGGGACCAACGGCTTAACGTGCTTTCCGAGGCACGGAGGAAACTTCGGTATGTTAAGATGGTCATTCATCTACAGACCAACCTTGGCAAGCGTTGCTTAACCTAAAAGATCGACCCGTGCAGCTGTTATAATGTAGCCACGAGCTCCTACTATTACCTACGTACTAATTACTATTGAGTAGCTAATATGATGAAGATTAACCTGTAGTTATAAAAAAGGTAGGTAATCGGGGCGTATTTTTGAGAAATTTTACGATACTGTAAAAATTAATGAATAGAAAACAGATTCTTGCAACAAAAACATGTTTATTTTCAATTGAGGGTAGTTCATTAAGACTAGTTTTCATTAAAAGGATGGCCAATTACTTCCGATCATTATGGAGTTTGTTTAATTGCGATAAATTATTTTTATAAGACTTTTTTTTTAATACGTTTCTCTACGATAATATTAGGTAGGTATAGTTTTCCCTCAGTTTCGTATGTGAACATTATAAAGACTCACACTTTATGTACAACAGTTTCAGTTGCTCGAAAATTTTGTATCCGGGATTGAGTTATCTACTACTATGCGAGCCAAATAAGAATAGTACTGTCAAGACACCATTTTGTTCCGCAATACTCGCGAACTTCATAACCAAAGCGTAAGGTTTGCAAAAAAATTAATGAAGAAAAATAAACTAAGTTTAATTATTTTTTTCACATTGTTGGGATTTCTAAAATTTTACGCTAAATTATTTTATACATATGGGAAATGGGAAAAAAGAATGTTTAAGAAACAAAGTCAACAATGATAACAAAAAAAAACACAAGAAAGTCCAGTAGGTTACTGAAATAACACACACGCGCATATACACGGAACTCTTAGTTGCGTAGCAAAATGGCGACATAATGGGTGACCAGTAGTATTTCGTGAAATTACCTTTAATATAAAGGTAATTTCACGAAATACTACTGTACTGTACTGAATAAAAAATATAACTTATTTTCTTTTCACAGTCTTTTTTTGCTGGCAGTACTAATTTGACTGCTTTCGTATGAAGTTGGCAGCAAGCGCAATCCTATTCTTATTTGGCTCGCATAGTACTTTATGTGAAGGTAATAATCATCGATAAGAGCCCCCTACCCTCCCTACAGCCTGGCTTGCGGGACTTGCTGTAAGCCAGGGATGTGGGAGCCCCCGTAAGCCGGGGCCCGGCTGGCAAACGCCACCTCAAATGTATGCAACCAGTCCAACCCTGTCACTGTCCTATACGTTTTTATTAATTGTAATTGTAAGTACACACATATTCAATTTCGTTTTACATGAAAATAATCATTTTCCACTGAGTTGTCCTTCACATCCTTTTCGATAGTCCGGAAATTCACAAGGTTCCATTCAAACTATTCACAGCCCAAATATACACCTTTTTTGGGATGGGTTCCTGGACCACGGTAACTCTTTAGAACAAATTCCGCAACCCTGGAAGCCCCTTTATAAGCCTATGTTCGTTTAAATAAGGGTTCCGTACTTACCTCAGTCGGCAAAAACGGAACACTAATAGGTTAACTCTGTTGTCCGTCTGTCCGTCTGCCAAGACTCTTTTTCTCAGGAACGCGTGGAGAAATCAAGCTGAAATTAGTATCAAATAAACCCAATTCAATACTGAATTCTCAATTCTTTTTGACCCTGTCGGGCACAGCATAGATCAAATAGGAGAGAGGAGGAAAAGCACTGGGGCTTAAATGTGATAAATTTTATAATAATTATGTAGCTAGTAAATTGTAAAATTTTATGAATACAGAGTAAAAATTTAAAATTATACTTAGTTTATAGTTTTAAAATTATTTATTTATTTATTTAGCAACACTGACCAGACCGGCTACCACTTGGAGCAACCTAAAGATGAGGCTTTTTGACGCTTGCAAGAGAATCAAAACCTATAGGGTGCTTCCCGTTGACCTGGAATCGTGAAATTTGGTAAGAAGCAAGGTGTTACGGCACGGCACAAGTAAAGGAAAAAATCTGTTTTTTTTTTTATCACGTAAAAATATTATACTTAGTTGCAGTTGAAGAAGTGATTGTATGGGAAAATAACTATGCCAACTGAAAACTGAAGTTTGTCGTTCAATCATATCTAGGTACTTATCTTTTTGCCAGAGTAATGAGTGCTTTCGTAATTTATACACATCAAAAGGTAATGGTCGGGTTAGGTTGCTGAAAAACAGCAACCATTCGTCAGCCAAATTATTTTTAAATTTTTACACATTATACAAACTGCCAAATAAACACGCAAAACAGCTTTTGTTTGGCTTTGTGCTAAAGCAATTATATTTTAGCTGTTTTTGAAACAAGTGTGTCCACACAGCTGATACATGACCTCAAGTGATCATTGCCATGTGACGGCATTTCGCTAACTTTTCTATTTCAGTGTTTGTCACAAGTGTGATATATGAATACTTGTATAGCCTTGAAAACTTGCACTGTTTTATATTCAACATTTCAAAATAGTGCATTAATTTGTCCATAGGATTTAGTAATATCTTATTTAGACATTTCAAATAAAAATGTGATGAAAGTGAAGATGGGTCTCTGACAAAACTCGAAAAAATTAAGATTACTATTTGGTGATACTTACTATTATCTAATGTAGTGTTGGACAGCAATACCACACTAACGGTATTCGCTTCCAAATTTTCTCTTTTTTTCCTATTATTAGGCATGCATTTGAGGTGGTCGAAAATGGAGCACGCTTGAATAGAATTAACCTCTCACTCTCGACAAAGAGTATCAGGTTGTAGCTATTAAGAAACACAGACTCTGGTAGGGAATTTCACTCCTTAGCTGTACTTACGCACAATGAATGTGTTCCCAAAACGATTCGTGCGTGTGGGTTGGATCTCCACTATGTACCAGCGGCGCATCGCCGTTCGTCTTATGGGCCGATGACGGAACGGGCTTAGCGGAATTAAATGATGCAATTCTGTCGCACATTCCCCCAAATGCAAACGGAAGAAAACTGACAGGCTAGCTTCGATCCATTGTGCGTATGTCCTGGCTAGGTTAGCCAGCCTAGTTCCGCCCAGAACACAGAAGTTTCCTGGGAGCTTCACAGGCTTCGCGGAGCGACCTCTCCGTTCCGAGGATTTGATCACGTTTATTAGATAGCCATAGTACGGCCTCGCATTCCAGGATGACGTGGGCAGCTGATTATTCGGCGTCAGAGCAGTTCTGTGGCGCCTAGATGTTAAAGAGATGTTTGTGAAGGGGGCAATGGCCCGTGAATGTCCCTCTTATTATTCTGAGATATTATTGGCCCGACTCTTTTTCTCATTTATGTAAATGAGCTCTGCAGGGTAACGCTTCCCAATGCATCCATCTTCGCCTATGCCGATGATGCTGCCCTACTATTCCACGGAGACTCCCAGGAGCTGGTGTTCCGGCACGATTAATTCGGGCTCAACCTTGTCTCTAACGGGGTTGGTTCAAAACCTACTAACTGTAAATGTTGACAAAAGTAATTACCTAACCATTTCATTAAATGCCGCCGGGAAACCTCCTTCCTCTCCTTACTCCTTGATAGCTAGACTCTTGCACTTCACAAATGTCAGTTTGTGATTGCCCTTGCCTTTCTCGCATCAATTGTTTTAAAATTGGATTATGCAGAGACTGAAAATTAACTTATTTCGCCTACCGGAAATATTCACCAACTCAAATTAAATCATAGGCCGCGTTTCACCTTGCCACACACAGACAAGTAAGTAAGAACTAACGACCAGTGTCTTTCTTGAGTTAAGTATGGGGTGAGGACTAATATTGCACTCACGGATACAATAATCCAAAGTCACATAGCACATCTCCTTTTGTTTTGTTTTTTTTTCGTCTCAATATTTTCTCTGTCTTCCTCTCAATATTTAGAGCGTTCACTAAATGTTGTAGTACGTGTGCATCTTAACACATTGAATGCCGACTACGCATATATCCGTATATGGTTTCTATGCAGGACGCCGACTACGGATAGATACGTAGGACTTCTATACGAGTTTCAATAGAATCTACAGTAGCTGGCCTCACCAATAAGGTATTTTTATATAGGATGGCATCTCAAATAAAACAAGCTTTAATAAAAGAGTAAGTTTATTGACTATAAGTTATTGACTATAAGTAAGAAGAAAACACAAAAATTCAAAAGCCTTTTGGAAATGTTTAGACCTGATAGTAATACTTTTTTTTGTAATTTAGAACCTCAATTTTTGTTCTGAAAATCAAAGAACGACTTGGCATTATTGCTGATTATTGGCGCAAACACTAAAATAAAATATCGCATTTGGTCACCTCGGTCGACTCCAGACAAGCCTTAGTTATAATCAACAATATGTTTGGCTTATCTGAAATTTTCCCATTCTGGTTCTTTACTTTTACCATTTCCAGCTTGTGTTTGTTTGAAATAACCAAAACATCTCGCTTGTCTCTCCACTTGCAAACAGTTATGTCGACACATGACTGAAAAGCCAGTTCACGAATTACGAGACATTTTGACCAGCGAGAACGCGCGTGCAACGCGCGGTCTTCCCTCGATCGCTTGCACAGTACTACATACATATCTAGGTATAATATAAAAGCTATGATCGCGGCGCGTGACTCGCGGGGACGAGGGGTCTTGAAAGGGTGCGGGGTGGGTAAGTACCAAGGATGCCGAATCTACGTATTTATACATATGCATAGGCAGTTTTTTTTTTCGTGATGCCATATACGTATATCCGTAAATAGACAAATGTATGGTGGCAACCAACTTTGGCCGTACAGCCAATTTCGGCATTCAATGTGTTAATGCTGTAATTTTAAGAGTGTGAGCCTAGAGATCTGTCATACAGCTCTCGAACCCAGTATAGACTCAAGTTTTCACAAAGGTCAGAATCTGCCAGTAATCTAGATACCTACTATACCAAAATTGTACCTTTTTGATAGAAATAAACATTTATTGTATTGTATAGTTTGTTTGTTCTCTGAAGCTTTGAGCACAGCCAGGCTGTTACAGCCCTAATAAGTAGGTATCGAGAAAATCGACGTAAGTGAGGCGACGACGGTAGATACCGCCCGGGTATCACTACTGTATGGATCGCCAGGAGAACATGGTGAAGCATACGGTGGAGGTCTGCCCTGCTTGGTCGGAGTAGCGCCGTGTCCTCGTAGCGGCGATCCGCGGCCGGCGCGCGGCGTCTCACGTCTGTCGCGTCCGACCCTGGGGGTCTACTCTCTAAGCCCGAAGTCCGTAGTTTCGGGCTTAGTTGCGGGCGTATTCTACTCCGTATCACCTACGGACATACGATCAGTCCCGAACCCGAACTAAAAATGAATGACAACACGATTTGACAGTAACTTTCGAATTTTGTTGTCATTAATTCTTAGTGGTTAGATAATACAGAGTAGAATACGCCCGCAACTAAGCCCGAAACTACGGACGTCGGGCTTAGAGAGTAGCCCCCCTGGTTCAATCCATGATCCGAAGCGCCAAGCTACGGTACCGGTTGTGGAATTTGTTCGAAAGAGTTAGTTTCATACATTCCTTTCAAAATTATCTAATACTCGGCCAAACTGCATTACATTTTTTAAGTTTAGGATATTTTTTACGATATTTTTATAACTATTTTTAAGTGTTGTTGTTGTTTGCATATATGTACCTTGTCTCATATTTCAGGTTCGAATTTTTTTTTTTTATACAAAACAGGGAAACTCTTGGCCCAAATCTCACCTGATGGAAAGTGATGATTAGGCCGAAGATGGAAGCGAGTTTCACCCGGAATCCTCTTACACAGAGGAACTGGCTATCATAGTCCTCTAACTGCCGGAACACAACAATGCTGTTAACATTGTTGTTATGGCGACAGACTTAGACATGATGGTGGTAGCTTGCCAGGCGCACTTAGAACAAGTCCTACCATCAAACAAACCGAGCAAAAAATTTGCCCCCGCTGGGAATCGAACCCGGGACCTCTAGGTCTGAATCAGGTGGTATAACCACTAGACCACGGAGGCGGTTAGTGTCACCTGTTTAGCACCACCCGGGGACCACGTGTAGGGATTCGCTAAAGGGTATTCTCCTACGGACGCGGGTGACTCGGCCCCCATATCGGTCTCGGTTATTTAGGTAGTTTGAACTACTACCTATTTTTTAATCTTATTCGACCGGACTACTAACATGGCACAGGAGCGTGGTGGTATTATTCTTCAAGAAGGGCGATAATACGCTCCTCGAGAACTACAGCCCCATTTCACTCCTGAGCCATGTCTACAAGCTATTTTCGAGGGATTTCCCGAATCGTCTCACCCAAAAATGGTTTCGAAAAGGCAACAGCACCTACCACATACCTACACACCTTAAGGCAGATAATCCAAAAATCCGAGGAATATAATAAGCCTCTCTTTACTTTATATCCTTGGACATCCTTCCTTCTCATTGACTGTCGCTACGGAGGTGATGAGATGTCTGTATAAGGCCGCAACAATGACTGTCCAAGTAGGTACAAGAACAGAGTACAAAACCAATTTAACTGCATCGAGGTGTAAGACAGGGAGACGTCATCTCTCCGAAACTGTTTATGAACGCGTTGGAGGACGTTTTCAAGACACTTGATTGGAAAGGACGGGGTATACCTAAATATCACCGGTCAGTGCATCACTGACCTGCGATTTGCGGATGACATTAGTCATCATGGCGGAATCTCTGCAGGAGCTGGAGGTGATTCAGAACAGCCTGAGCGATTCTTGAAGGCGGGTGCGTCTCGGGATGAATCTGGACAAAACCAAAGTCATGTATATATTGGTCATGTCACCCCGAGACCTGTAATTGTAAATGGCGCTACCCTCGAGGTTGTGCAAGACAATATATATCTAGACCAAATTAGACCAACTGGGGCGGCACAACTTTGAAAAGGAGGCGACCATAACATTCGCTTGGGCTGGGCGGCATTCAGTAAGCTGCGTGATATCTTTGAATCATCGATCCCACAAAATCACAAAATCGCAGAAAAGCAAAATACGCAATTTCGATTACTTGGATGACATAAGCCATCATCCAAGTAGACGAATTCCAGCTATTTCGATTTAAAATCCAAAGTTCGTAAACGACTTTGATAAAATTTAAATGGGACCAATCTGCAAGTATATCCTTTCAAATAAAACAAGAATTTTTCAAATCGGTTCACAATTGTCGGAGTTATGAGGTACCTAACAAACATTTAAAAAAATACAACCGAATTGAGAACCTCCTCCTTTTTGGGAAGTCGGTTAAAAATAAGGTAATAAGATCAAAATTTAAGAAAAATGTAGTGTTAGGGCGGCACTATGTTTAAATCCGGCCCTGGGTAACGGGGATATCTGACAGTATTAGGTAGGTATATTGTGTTAGGGTCAACTCACACCGAAAGAGCGGCGAAGGGCAGCGAAGCGCAGCGACCCGCTCGGTAGAGAAGGCGCGCGGATTCCCGCGACAGCTCGAGAAGTCGCTGGAATGCTCGAGAAGTCGCGGAATCACGGGTCGCTCTCCTGTCCGCTTATAGGCAGTCGTACATTTGCACCAAATAAATAGGCTTTTCTTCATCCATTTCCATCACTTCTGTATTCGTTGCACTGCAAGGTATGAATGCGAATTTTCGCGCGCAATAGACGCGCGCGGGGACGGGGCGCGAGTGCCGGGATATTGCCAGCGGCCACTCGCGACAGCTCGAGCATTCTCAGGACTTCCCGCGAATTCTCGCGCAGTAGCGCGGCTCCGTTTATGGAATTCGCCGGAATTCCCGCGGCGCCGCGGGCATCCGCGCGACTCGTTCGAGTTTCTCATGCGATAATAAGTATTATAGTAATGAAAATAAAGTTAAAATTCATATGACACTGAAACTGCGCTCCGCTTCGCTGCGCTTCGACGCTCTTTTGGTGTGAGTTGAGCCTTATAGGTAAGGTTGACTTAGACGGAAAATCTGACTCCAGTTTTGCCAAGAAGTACCGTATTACCCTGTTAATGGATTGTGAAGGTTGTATAGGCAGTCACTCCACGTGAAATACTGGTATACAGCTGAATTCAGTTTGACTTGAAGACGACCCCACTATGGTTGAGACCAGGTTAGGCAAAAAATGAGGATACTAATTAAAACACTACAATTATTTTAAATTCTTTATTTACAATGCGCATAATGAAAATAGCTCACATTGGTACTGAAATATTCATGCTCTATCGTCCATCCATGTTACAAATAATGATTAAGAACGCAGAGTACATTTAAAAATAACTATCTAAACATGTTAAGAGACGAGTCGACAAAAATATATAATTATTTATCACAATATTCTTATGTTAATAAATTGAACTAAATATTTACAAAATTTGGTTAATAAAGCCCTGTTCTACGCGGCTTCCGATACACCATGATAACGCGTTGAATATAAAACATTATAAGATCCGTACACTTTGAATAGTTGAGGCCAGACGCCAACTAGAACTGCAAGGCTATAGGTTCTACGTACTTAGAGTCGTTTAGGCCGGACCAATCAGAAGGGCAAGATAAACGGGGAAATACCAATGGGCCCGAGAATGACTGTCTCCACAAATCATGTTTACCTGTTGACCTCCCCGCGAGACCGCCGGACGCCATGGCACGATATACTAAATTGAACACATCACAAGACTAACGACTACGAAATTTTATTAGTTAACAATATAAACAGTAATTAGGCTCTTATCACGGTTCGTGGGTAAGAAGCAAAAGGTAAATACAACTAGATTCACTCCTATAATGAACGAGTAACATATACAGCCCAGTTTGTTCTATCGTTGAAATATAAGTACCTATTAACAATAATAACGTTAACAGTACAACTTGTTGATTAAATTGCAAAAAACAAAACATTTTACGGGATAAATTCTATGAGGAGACTATTCGTCTAAGTTTTAGTCATTTTTATTCCATCTGATGTTGGTAACTGTTTTGATACAAACATCCCCATTATTCACAAAACGTTTGTACTAGAAACTGTTGAATTATATTGCCCTCTCACTTAATGACCAGCATAAGACAGCTAACATTATGAAGAGTCAAGTGACAAGTTTTCATGAATAACGAGCTGTTGAGATCTAAAACACCTTGATAGTATACATGCCTTTGAAAATATTGTATGCCTGCATTTAGTAAATATTTTCTTACATGCTATTTTTATTTGCGTTTTATTTAACTACTAAGGGTGATTTATACTTGACAGTATGGCAGCTATATCACGTAGTAGTAGTTTAAAAAGGCCACTTTAGTAGAACATAATACTAACCATACATAAATCTGTCAAATTTAATTTTCATCTTTATTGCTAAAGCGTTAGGCTCTAGACAGACGGACCGCATTTGAACTGCAATCCAACCGCAAATTGCATTTCGGATGCAGTTTGCAAGCAGTTGACACGACTGCAACAGAACTGCAAACCAAACGTGCAGTCCGATTGCAGTTCAATAGCAGTCGGCGTGCAATCAATCGTGTTGTCATCCGAACTGCAATTTGCGGTTGGATTGCAGCTGAAATGCGGTCCGTCTGTCTAGAGCCTTAGTTTCAAGGATTAATGGGAAAATTTGACAGTGACGGGTCGCGTGATGTACTTTCTGATTCTGCTAAAGTGGCCTTTTCGCAGATCAATCGCTGTTATGCATGGCTTCACATGTATAAAGAGGTGCCAACGAATAGTTTTTAACAGTTTCACATATTCTGTTACAACTTAGCATTACATTACAAACCGTGGCTATAATTTAGTCTTAATAATTTCACAAATATTTCTTGTTTTATACACATCACGGCATGTACAGAGACAACGTTATACAAACCTCGTTAACATTGAGCGATTGAGTATTTTGTGTTCAAGTTCCTTCCCATTAAATTTGTTTTTTTTTTTAACACCCTATTCACACACGTGGGTCGTGGTTTAAAGCAGGTCTTTTTTATTTATATATTTTTATACGACACACGTGTTGTCGTTATGTACGTCGTTAATAGCAGAAAATGATCTATAAGATCGACAAAATGTACCAAATTAATAAAAGAAAAACCACGACTGATGTTTGTGTGAACAGGCCGCTACTATTTGGCATTCAGTACAAGTAAAGCTGTATTATTGGAAATGTGGTGTGTGTGCGCTGACTAATCGATTCGAGTGCTATTGTGCGGTTCAGCAGTGCGATTCTGTAAACATGTCGAAATGAACCCTTAGGTGAAGCGACAAATAAGCTGTCAAACCATACAAACAAGATGGCATGACAGCTCACTTGTCGTTCACTCCACCTAAGTGATCACAGTGAGATGTCGACAGAATCAAAAGGCTGTAAACCTCTCACCGTGGAAGCTAAGGGGAAGTGAACAGGAATTTAGCGGTTGATCTAAACAAACAAGACGGAATAAGAGAGTTCACTTCATGCTCCTTCCGCCTATGATGTTAATAGAATAGACCAGCTGGAGCCATGGAAATGACCATGCCAAATAGTTTTTTTTTTTTTTAATCTATTTCTAAAAATTAACCATTTCTGCAGACTACATAGGACTTTAAACGGCCGCCGCTTATCCCCATATTAATAAACACAAATATTTTTCACAGAGTGCGCCCATCAAATTATCGAAACTATTTGAAAGATAATACACGATCATAACTGAAGCAATATAATTATACAAGAACTTTTAGTGGTATTACTAGCTTGACAGTGCAAAGCAGAATTAGTAAGTGAAGTTATTACAATTCTAGTCTTCGTCTGGCTCCCAGCATGTGGTATGGAAACTTGGTATTTGAGTTTTAACTTTACATGGTTACATTATTTTCTAACTACTTACAACATTTTATAATCCATTCAACTACGCCGTTTTATTATCTGAAACGTTGAAATTGCCTGTGCCTGGAAACCCTGCCACTGTCAAGTTACCGAATACAAAAAAAAGTCCAAGTATATTATCCCGACTTTCACGTAAGCGCGTATTTCTTATTAATGCCATTGTATTTCCCAGTAAAATATTACTTTGTTGCAATTATTATTTGCTCATATTATCTCTCTGATGCATTTACTCTATAAACGAGCTAAGACCAAGTATAATTAATATTTTTAAAGTTTATAATACTAATAATTTTAATTGCTTTTATGAAAATAAGCCTTTTTTAATTAAAATTTTACATATTTCTCACACATTAATACTATTTTCTACGTCAGTTTTTACAATATCAAGTAATAAACTAAAACTTATAAAAATCCAATCCCATTTAAGAATGTAGAACAAGGCCTCAAAATGTGGAACAAACATCATCTTTCATTGAAGAATTATTTGGTTTCAATCAACTAAGTTCTTATGGAGTGTACTCCATAAGAATTTAGTTAATTGAAAAATTTCATTCTTGTTGGAAACGAACTTTTATGCGATATTAATTCCAATAAATCACTAAACCGTAATAGCTAATTTACAATAAATCCTAACTTTTAGATTTACATATTGGGTACTTTATATTGGATTAATAGCGATGGCCCTGTTGAAACCGATAAAATTTGCCAGAAGCCCACCTTGGCCTTTATTCGGACGTCCGCCATTTAGTGAAACCAATCGCCGAAATCCATAATGTGCAGTTATCGCTTACTTACGTGACACATCAATTTAACTCGTCTGAACCTAAACATAAAATCACAGTTTAAAACACTACATTTTAAACGTTAAAGCCACAGCTTATTGTTAGGATCAGACGCGGCACTGCGACCGACAAAATCACACATACACCTAACACACAAACATTATTTTCATAGTTAATATTATCACGACCTACAAGCTGGATACTTATTAATTTTAAAATTATTACTATATGGGTCACAATTTAGAAGATATGAATTGTATAAAAATTATTATTTAAAATAATTTTTATATCCATACAGACCGTTATGGGTATAAAGATCTACATCTAATGGGAGATTAATATTATGCGTATAAAATATATTAAAATGGAAGGTTTTAAAAATGTATCGAATATAGAATTTATACCGTAAGAACTAGTGAAATGGAAAGCGTTGTAGATCGAAAATTTACTTAAGCAACTTGTAAAACCTGCCATTTCAATGATTAAGACAGACAATTTTCACTTGTAAAATTATTTATACGAAGAACACTTTAACAAGCATTGTTTACATATCACAAAAAAATTTACAAGATATATTGAAATGAACGGGTACAATTATACAGGTAGTAGGTAAACAATATGAAACATTTAAACATTATTGTATGTATCTTGACTATAGGTAACTGCAGATATCTATGAGAAAAACTTTAATGAAAGACCACATCTAGATATGTATGGGAGATGACTAACTCATTACAGCTTTCCTGAAGTAAGTAACCACGAGATCGTTTAGCTGGGACATAATTATGGTATCTATTTACTAGAGCCTGGCTGCAAATTCTTTTACAGGCAGACAGCGGTTTCGTTTTATAATAATTGGAGGTTTATTTAATAAATAAGAAAACAATCATTGCTCGCTTAATTCGACTGACGAACTGACTCGGAGAACTACTTATTTCTCTGAGGGTAAATTATAACATCTGAAAGTACAGTCCAAGTAGATTTGCCTAATTATCTCGCTATTTGTTTTTGTATTTGTATTTCTTTGGAAACTGGCTTGGATGAGACTTGTTAATATTGTCAAGAAAGAAGTTCAAATAGCTATTACATTTTCTATTCTATGCTAACATCGCCATTAAAAATATGATTCTTTATGTAAATATATTATTAAAAATTTAAGTTTAAATGGACGATAACGTTGTCCAGCATCAATTATACATCCCTGCTTATTCAGATAACGAGCATTATTCTGTTATATATTACAAATATAAGTGAGGAAGACGTTACAATACAATATACAACTACCACTTGTCTGTTTTCTGCCAGTCAATCAGTAACGGAAGAGCTTTTTAAAATTCATAAGAAATAGTACTTCCAATAAATGATTTTTAAGCTTTGGTTTCCTAGGATAGCGGTGCCGTCTTAGAGCGGCCGTAATATTACGGCCGTCATGCAAATAGCGGCACCGCTTTTTGACGTTACAGTGTCAGTTACCGTTCTCTAGGAAACCGCGTCATTTTGTTTACATAGACAACGTTCTAGTGACGTCATTCACCGCTGTATTACGGCCGCTCTAAGACGGCACCGCTATCCTAGGAAACCCAAGCTTAACACAGGATGTCATAGTCAGTTTACAGGTACTCACAGGGAAACCGCCATCACAGCCTCAGTGGGACTTTCTTCTGTCATCTTTGAAGATAAACGGTTCGCGCGAATGAACAGCCTTTTCTTACATGGGCATTTCTCCCATGCGTTTACTTTTAATTACAGCAATCCTACATCACTAGATTCAATATATATTACAATTAGAAGACAAGCTATAACAGTTAAAAGTCAAAGTATGGCCAAATTGTACGATCGGGAAGAAAACTGACCGTAATATATTCAATAAATTGTACTATTTCATAAGGCATATCTACAACAGATACAAACAGCCATCGAAGGCATCACCTACTCGTTATTATGAAAAAGTATAAACATATGATATTACTAAACTTGAACATGAATTCATATTATAATATTGTTAGTTTATAAAAAATATTACTGTGTATTTGGAAATGGATACGGCTGTATTATTATTTTATATACTATATCTTTTTCACGTAAGGCAACGAATCTTTAGTAAATTTTATAAATTGCGACCTCGAAGCACAGGCGACGGCGACGTATGCAATGTTTATATGATTTATTATATTTTTATTTCATCTCCCAGTATTCCAGGTCTTGTAGTTTGATTGCGTATGTAAAGACAACTTATTTGAACCCATGTAGGTATACAGTGTTTGGGCAGGTTCTGAGTATGTTAATATTCGTTTCTCTGTATGAAAATGTTAATAGAATGATATGGTAACGTGGTTTAGTGCGGCCATTTTGTTTTTTAGCTGCTTATTTTTATGGAATTGAAAAATGACTTTCTTCAACTGTCTGAACTTTCTATAAATTAAGTTATGCCCATTTTGCCATCATTAATCTAAGTTAAAAAAGGCAAATTTGAATTACAAGATATCGAAGGTATTATTATACAACTAGCTGTTCCCCGCGGCTTCGCTCCCGACAACTGGCAACTTTCTTATATTTGTTTACATAAAAACTATCTCCTGATAATAACAAACACAAAAAAAAGATTTAGCGAAATCGGTTCAGCTGTTCTCGAGATTTGCGCTTAGCAACACATTCAGCGATTCATTTTTATATTATAGATGTATTTTTTTCGAAAATCCTGCAAATAACGTGATTATTGGGAAGTTTAGAATTAAAAAAATATAATTGTGAGACATCACAGCCTAAAAACGCACAGCAGACAAACTTATGCCGCCTTTTCCTCCATTATCATCATATCAGCCTGCTGACGTCCACCGGTGAACATGTCGCCACATCGACCGGCCCTGTGCTTCCCGCAACTATCGGCTACCCGCGACCTTCACCAGGTCTGCCTTATCCTTGCTCGGCTGTATTCTAAGTACTTACTGTACTTTTATTTTAATTCAGTCAATACAGTAAGGAAAACTTTTTAATATTTCAGACTAGATAGTTTTTTTCAACTTCTTGTTATGATATACCGACTCGGGCTTAAAAAGCAACTGTCACTATTTTTGGACGTAGCGTAGTACCTAAATCCCGAGCTAGTTTGTTATTATATACTTTTAATACGATAAATCGTTTATAAATTTTCCCCATTTTAAGGTCCAAATGATATTAAAAAACCGACTGATTTATATTGTATTAAACTTTTAAACGTAACTAGCTGACCCACGCAACTTCGTCTGCGTCACATTTTCCCTGAATTTCGTTGCTACAAACCTCACGGAGCCCGAGACCTTTCCAACGAATGCAAAACCGTGGAAATCGGTTCGCGCGTTCTGGAGTTATAGCGTCAGGAAGGAAAACCCGACTTATTTTTATATTATAGATAAGCTTACATAAATGTGCCTTGATTTGGCATTAATGATACTGCAGCCGCAACTGCAGCTTAAGAGGCTCAACAAATGTGTTGTTGCTCTGCAGAAAATTATTTAGTTACTTCTAAAAGCCCACACATAAATGTTATATGAAATTCTAATTTAATCATTTTTTTATAATTTTGATACTGCTTCTGTTTCTCATTGTAAGTAATAAAAGTAGGTACTCAAAGCGGCAAAACATTTTGAATCCCGTAGGCAGATCAAATGGGTTTGTACAAATAAAGTTACTCTGACATTTTTCTTATTACATCGTGTGCACATTCCACTGAAATATAAACCTTCATATCTTTAGCCGATACTATAACTAATTAACATAATATGTATTAAGTAAAGAATTCATAAGTAAGCGTATTTTTTCTATATATTCAGTGGTGCTCTAAGTATTAGTCGGCATTTAGCATTGGATCTCCCCACAACACAGCCGTGACCATCACGCTTCAATTTAAAATATAAGTGCTCTATTTATACATTCTACATCAAAAATGATTTAAAATGTATCATAATTGAAATTTAATGACGCTGTATTCGTGTAAATGTTACTTATAATCTAGCGCTATATTAATCAAAAATATTTATCGATCTTCAAAGGTGTGTCTTATATAATAATAGTGACTAATAAAAAAGCGTATTTTATGTCTATACAATCGTTTTTCGATCTCGACAGTACTTTAGTGCTAAGACTGTAGCAGACATGCTTATTTTAATATTACGACCGGCAGTTTTGGCGATTTTAGGAGCTTTATACAGCGCTTGAGCCAAAAACCACACATGATTTAAGCCATATAATTTTTTTACAGTTGCAAGCCTGATCTCGAAGCCGCAACTAAATTATACTCTCTTATAACCAGGCTCTAACGTCTCTATGGCACAGCTCCCTGCATAAAATTCACATGTCTGTTAGAGCTTTAAGTTGACAAAAACGACAAAGTTCTTTTATAAGAAAATCTTGTAATGATACCTATTAATTTATTATTGCCATCCTGATTTCCTTACTGTTATAAGAAGTATCCTATGTCCTAAACTAGAATAAAGTGAAGCCGTATGCCAAATATCATACGAATGCGTTCAGCCAGTAACGTGTGAAATGGTTCGGACAGACACAGTTACTTACGCATGTGTTTTAGTATGAAGGAATGCCTTCAATTTGTTTTACAAAAAAAAAAACCGGAGCTAATATTATAATCAGTTCTGAATGAAATAACCAAACAATGTCTGACCTATGTTACCTATGAATTTAATAAAGTTTTAATAAGAATGCTGCTGAAGGTTTTTATCTAGTTAGAATTTTATATATCATGTGTATGTAGTTCAGAAGAACAAATCAAGAAAGAACAGACAATCTTTGCAAGGCTTCCACTATAACAGATTTATTTCTAATATTGCTTAAAATTTTCGGCTTTTAATAGCTAAATCTCTCAATATTCTGTGGCAGTATTCCTAGCAATAAAGGCGCAAAGTTAATAGCTTGATAGGTTCACAATGCCATTTCAATTAAGTAATTTGATATTCTATATAAGTGCACTTTTACTAATATAAATATGACATTACCGCTTGAAATCGAGTAGAATAATATGAGCCTCACTGGCCTCTGACGACTATTAAAAAAAGTAAGGAATCTCACTCACTGGTATGTACTTAATTAACTGACTCAAACTGTAATTCATACTGCTTTAACGTACTATCTCTATTAAACCATTCCATTTCGGAAGACAATCTTGTCGTGCAGATTAGTTAATGAAATAGTTTCGCCTTCGGTTAAATATAAAAATCTTTTTTTATAAAAATACGTTCTTCTTTTATATCGCACGATAATCTCACTATTTGTTTATTATTTATAACTATTTGTTGTTTTTATGATTATTATATCAAGGTGTTACTCAGATGTTAAGGCTCCGGAAGACTCTTAAACTAATTGTTATGATTTAACTGATCAATATACTAATATAATTGAACACGTGAACTTGTACAGTCGACAAAACAGATCAGTCACCAGCCGCGAAATTAAAGTCTTCGAACTACATTTACCAAATCTTTTTTGGTATGGAGACGATAACAAAGATTCGCTCGAAATTGACATATAAAATGGCTTATTAACCTTTTTTGTTTTGTTGATTTCTAGTTAGATGTGTGGTTGCCATTCTCTATTGTTTACCGTTCATTGTTGACTGCACTCTCCCTATGTGCGAAAATGTTCTTATTTTCCTGCACCTACTATTTAATTTCTAAAACATCGATATCTAAGCTCCTGATTAAGGCACTGGTCTCACCTCGCGATCAGCGAGAACCGAGTTAAGCTTGAAACTCGAAAGAATTGGCGAACTGCGAGTAGCTATTGAGTAGTTTTGATAGTTTTAACGCTAGCTTTAAGCGAGTGTTTTTGTGCGACGGGCGATTACTCGCAATACTCGCTCGCACTATAGGTAGACATTACCGCTGGTTGGTCAGTTCTCCAAGCGAGCAAGTGTCACTGCACGAGTACAATCTTTGATAGCTCTTGTCGCTGCGATCAACTAATCATAAAAGCCGGTTCGCCGGCAGTAAGAACAGCCAGCTATCGACTATAAATGTATGTGTCTCTTTTACTCACACGGGATATATATCTTTTGTCCCTTTCCTTAGCGAGTAAATAGTCGATAGCCTAACGTGAGACAAGTGCCTAATAATAAGAGTAACGTACTTGGTAATTCTCTAAAAATCGATCTTTGCTTCTTTTATTTAACTACGAACTACGATTGCATAGACATTAGGCACTGTTTATGTATTTGAAGAATATAAAGTAAATAAATAAGTCATTTATTATGTAAAAGTTTTTTTTTCGACTTGATATGCGAATTATAAAAATGATTTTTTTTTTTTGTTTTTTTTACGTATTATGCAACTATAACTATGTTTGCTTAGTTAAGACGTAAATAACTAGCTTTATTGAATTGTATATTTATGTTGGGCACGCGTAGTGTTCGTGCCTTTAGACTTTTTTTGCTTGGGCGGCAGCTGACACGGATACCGCATCAAGTTTTAATAATGCACGAATTCACGGCACTTTATTGAAAACGCGAGTAATTACAACTTGATGAAACCATCTCAAAACGATTTTTAAATTAAAAAGATCAGAGCGAGTAAATCTTCAAGTTCTTCTAAACGAAGGAATTCACTTAAGTTTTTAAAGATAAACTTAACTGGTTCATCTGCCAACTTTTCAAACTGGTTAGCAAGGTCGATCCTAGCCTTCTGTACAATAAGAACTGTACATTTATCTCTTATTCAAAGACTATACATAAAAAAAACATGTGCGTTCTAAGTTTCTAGTAAAATAATGTGTTCTGATATAAAATCGCGTATAAATATTCCCAAGTAGTAGCGCCCAGTTCACTGACCCTTATGTTATAGTAAAGTGGTCAACCATAAATAATTATAATATGGCTTTTATAGCATCGGGTATACTCGCTATCACATGGATTGTAGACCACTTTACTTCAAATCTAAATCAAGTGTCTAAAATTGTCAGTGAATCGAGTATAGTCTGAGTATGATACGCGGTTAGAAAAAGTCGCCGGAAACAAACGAATTAACATAGTCAATATAAAATGTCAGGCATTACCAGAAATTCGAATTTGGAATATAGACAAAAAAAAAACTTAAAACTACCCTCATTTTTGTCAGGGTTAAAAACAAAAAGATTCTGAAATGAATCGAAACGTTAATATAAACGAGGAACTTATAGAAGGTGTCCGAACACTGGCTTACACGAAGGAGAATGTTTGTTCGCGCTGTCTAAGCGTGTGCTACACCCAGACCGGGTAGTTGGCGCCACGCGGCGACAGCAGGCACCGGTGTTATGGCCGGTGGAGCAGCGGCGTGTCTTCGCCCTCGCTGCTGCCCCAGCGCCCGCCGCGCGACACCTCGCTGCACTTGTTTGTACAGCAGGATACACTCTGACCACCCTGGATAACAAACAAAATATTGACACACTAAATCATCATCAATGACAGTTTTTCACCTATCAAATCGCTTAAGTCTATCATTAATGAAGTAACAATAAAAAAATATATAATTATTACTAGCTGACTTGACGATCATGAAAATCGGCGAGCCGGAGTAGTTCCATAACATACACCGTTTTTTTTTTTTTATGGATGGGAAATCGTCCAATGACTCTTTCCGCTCTGGGTGTAGCGGGAGGGAGTGTCAGACTTCTACTGACTAAAACCCATCCATGTTCCTTCATTGCCATTTGTGTTTCGGAGCCACGGTATCTCTTGCGAATAATCCCGCGACTCCGGCAGACGTCGGCCCTTTCGGGACCCTCTGTGTGCTGACGTGGAACACTAACGCGCCGTCGACACGGCCTGTCGTCACTAGACGGACGGACGGCGAGCCACCCATAGCTCGCCGTCCACAGGCCCGAACATACACCGTGCCACGAGATTTTATAGACTAGCTGACCTGGCACACGATATTTTGCCACTAAACAAAAAAATAGCCAACAACCTATTCTCGACTCCAACCTAGACCTATTAATAAAAAACTGGCCAAGTGCGAGTCGGACTCGCACACCGAGGGTTCCGTAGAAACCTGTTGCGGTTTACGATTTATGACGTATTAAAAAAAACTACTCACTAGATCTCGCTCAAAACAATTTTCGGTGGAAGTTTACATGTTAATGTACATCATATATATTTTTAGGGGGGAACACACACATTTTGCCACTTTGGGAGTGTCTCTCGCACAAACTATTCAGTTTAGAAAAAAACGATATTAGAAACCTCAATATCATTTTTAAAGACCTATCCATAGATACCCCACAAGTAGGGATTTCATGAAAAAAAAAATCAGTTCTAAGTATGGGGACGCCCAAAATTTATTGTTTTTTTTTTCTATTTTCGTTTGAAAATCTTAATGCGGTTCACAGAATACATCTACTTACCAAGTTTCAACAGCATAGTTACTATAGTTTCGAAGAAAAGTGGCTGTGACATACAGACGGACAGACAGACAGACATGACGAATCTATAAGGGTTCCGTTTTTGCCATTTGCCTACGGAACCCTAAAAAATCGGTCGAGCGAGTCGGACTCGCGCACCGAGGACTCCGCGCAATCATATAAAACGTGAAATGTGTTTAAATATTGATCGGCGAAGCCTATATTTGTCAGAGAATTTTAATACAGCGGTGTATTTTGCAGTTTTAGATCATAGTTTTATTATTCCTGTAATCTTTACATAAACTTTTATGACAGAGAATTATTTCAGATATTACTTTATGCAAACTTCAGAGATAGGGCCCGGGGGAAGGTTTACATTTAAAAAAATAATCGTCAAATTTCGAAAACCATGCGGAATAAAAAAAGGAAAAGGCAATGACGTATTATATATAGACACGTCATAAACCAACATCGCGGCGCTTAAAAACGGCGAAAATACTAGATAGCTACTAATACGCATGAAGAAAGGGAAAGAAAATATGTCACCGTACGGCGCGATGCCTGTTGCTAGTGGGAGATAAATATACATCTTCAGTTACGTCACAGGATAAGTAATAGTCAAATTGACATCAAAACAACGTAGTGTCGCGCGACAGGTTGGTGCGTAACTAAGCGCGATGTGGCCAATTGGCTTCATTTCATGTTGTCATTTTAGAGTGCGGACAACGTATCTATAGTTTTATATATCATTGGGAAAAGGTATGAGAATGTGCAAATCGCGTTCTTACATAATGATACCCCACATGCTTTAGAAGCTCCAATTGGATTTGTTAAGAATCTTTTTCAGTGGCCTTTGTAAAAAAAACATTTTATGGATGGATATCGATTTTAGACATGGATATATGGATGTTATAAGGAACAATGGTGTTTTAATTACATATCGTATGGACCAGTAAAGAAGGACCGCTTAGTACAAAGGATTGTCGCATTCGTAATGTGGTGTTGAAGGCGGATGCTCCGAATCCCATGGACAGCCAAACGCACAAATATCTTGTCCTTTCTCAGCTCAATATCAAGACCGATTCTCTAAATTTTGCTTGCAGCGTACTTTGACCTATTTCGGCCATACTTATAATGCAAAGGGGGCATCATAGCAGCCTTGAAAAACTGGTAATTGTTGGCAACACCAAAGTAAAAAGCACGAGGCCGGTCGCCAATACGATGGTCTGACTAGGTCGAAAGAAGCTATGTCTTCAAGCAAATTCCAGTAGGTGGTGATAGCATTGTCCGCTTAAAGGACCAATAGGGAATATGCATGAAAAAAGTATTTATTAATATATAATACTAACAGTGAAAATAGACAAAAAATGACTCGATAAATAAAGGAAATATAACTATTTTAAACAAATATATCTGTCCCTCTCACGAAAACGTTGTTTTATATGGCAACTGTATAGGCGTCATGGAATTTGACGTCAAAGTTCATATCGGACTTCTCTTTCTAATTGTAATCTTTGAAGCTATATAACTTCATCGGCGATGAAGGTATAAAAAAAATAATTTCATGCTTGTTTTCTAGAGTTAGTAAGTATTTCATTTTGCAAATAAAAAAAATCGCATGCATATTCCCTATTGTCCAGTGACCACGATCCTCAGTAAAAGCCGGGTACTCACTAGCGAGCCGTAACTGTAACCGTTGCATGTAACCAAAAAACATAGTGTGTACGTGGTTCGCAAACCTGCTGCGAGCGGTACGCGTGCGGCTTGTAGCGACCCGACGTTTACAACGTACTCATTTCTAAACCTGTAATTGTAAAACGCGTACACACTAGAACCTCGTTACTGTAGCACATAAGTTACGGTTACAGCTCGCTAATGAGTACCCGGCTTAATGAGGGACTGACTGAAGAAGGAAGAAGTAGGTACCTGCGTCAGATGCAGGTCGTAGAGATGCAGCGCGCTGACGGACATGTCCTGGTTGTCGTCGCCGGGCTGGCGCGGTGGCCCGTCCCCACTGAACGCGCTGGCGCCCAGCACCGAGCTCACGCCCGCCAGCCCCGGCGGCGCGCCGGCCTCGCTGTGAGCCGGCGCCGTGTGCGCGCCGCCCGCGCCGCCCGCGCACGGTGCCTCGTCCTCATCGCTTGTCTCGTCCATGTCCTGCGAGAGTTATTACTTTTTTACTCTTCAAACTCGTAAAGCGGATTTTGACCGACTTCCAAAAAAGAAGCAGGGGCCCTACTATGACGTGCCAATACGATCATGATTAAGCTCAGAAAAGGGATAGTGTTATGCTTCTTGTATAACTCTGTCTCCCTCCCACAGCCTATACATGATCGCTTTAAGACGTCTTAGTAGACCAGCAAGTTCTCAATTCGGCGGGTATATTTTTAAAGTGAATTTTTTACTAAGCTCTAGTCTAATGATCGTTGTTTCTAAAATATTCAGTACTTGTTTTTTTCTTAGCTTCCTTACAAATACAAGACATAAGTTTTGCCTTTGATCAATTAATGGCTGGTTTTTAAAATGAGTATTTGACGTCGAGCAAGACTGTGCCAACCTTATTATTTGTTTAGCAGTTGGCAAGGAAGATCATAAAAATTCAAGCCGCAATATCATGTCAGCGCAATTAAAGTCAAAAACTATATTTTTTTCTAAATATTTACAAATGCAAACGCAGATGAAATCGTATTCGCAAATAGGTTTAACAATGCTAGAATTGCCCTGAAGAGGAACCTTCAAGGGGAATTATAACTACGATTGTTTGAGAAACACTCAACTTCAAACACATAATAAAAAAAGATTAATTATTATAATCTAATACAAATCTGTTTTAATATGTCACTAATCTATACTATACTAATATTATAAAGAGGTAACATTTGTTTCTCAGTTTATATGTAGGAGGTAATCTCAGGAACTACTGGTCCGATTTAAAAAAATCTTTCAATATTAGATAGTCCATGTATCGAGGAACGATATAGGCTACATATCATCACGCTAAGACTAAAAGGAGCCGAACATTTTAATTAATGGAAAATGTGACGCAGACAAAGTTGCGTGGGTCAGCTAGTTTGTAATAAAATAGTACTTACTGGTAATCTGTATTGTTGCTTCTGTTGTGGGTAGTATGAGAGAACTGCTGGAAGCGGTGTGATAGCACCAAATAGACTTTGTTGAATGTACGAACCCAGCATCGTTTTGTTCTGAAATTTGTAAGCAAATCCATGTAAGTGTTGGGCCAAAGAGTTTTTCTCGAGCCACTCTGTTCGACCAGTGTTTTGGTAATAGATACTAGATAATGCTTCATTCATTCAATATTTATTTTCGTAAAACCAGAACGCTTATAATTCATTGTTACACTTATATGTAGTTCCTTGTGTTTTTTATAGGTAAAACGAGATTTTAAACGTATTAAAACGTACAAACGTAAACAATTACTGGCTAACCAAAACAAAATAAATGAACTGTCAATAACGTCTTAAAATGGAACGCTTTTTGGAAAACGAATAGCTACTGTACATACGGTTAATACTTATGTATTTTCTAATTCACCATGAGGAAACTAACACTACAAGCCTGTGCACGTCACAGGCTTGTAGTATTAGTTTATAGAATTAAAAAAATAGGAATGCATTCCTCTGTAGTTGAGGCCAACGTTTAAGTCTTCAAATCAAGAGCCGGACTTATTGCACGTACAATCTTGAAACAACATGGCACCAAGGCAAGTCTTTGTCTGCATCATGATTGGCGCAAATAAACTCTGTTTTTTTACCATTGATAGGCACACGTTTGACCACTATCTCACCTGATGGTAAGCGATGATGCGGTCTATTTTAATGTTTCTACGTATACTCACGAGGTGGTTGTTGGCGGGCACCGCGTGATGCATGCTCTGGCGCAGCGAGCGCAGGAACTGTCTCTGCGAAGGCTCGGTGGGCTGCCAGCCGGGGTGGCGGCACGAGAACGCCACCAGAGACAGCTCCGTCTTCCCACCCTCGCCTTGATCGTACTGCGTGTTGCCGTTCCCACCTGAAATCACTTCCCATCTTAAAACGAAATCCCTCCGACGCGTCTGTCTGCTCTTTCAACTCTAAGGCACTTGTCTCACCGCCGACGAGGAAGCGACTAGCTATCGACTATTTGCTCGCTGAGGAAAGGGACAAAGGATATACACAAATCTCGTGTGAGTAAAAGAAACACATACATATAGTCGATAGCTGGCTGTTCATACTGCCGGCGAGTCGGCTCTTACCACTAATTGGTCGCAGCGAAAAGAGCTATCAAAGACTGAACTCGCTCAGGATGCTCGCTTGGCGGTCAGAACTTACCAACCAGCGGTAATTTCTACCTATAGTGCGAGCCGGAGCGAGTGGTGCGAGTAATCGATCGTAGCATAAAAGCACTCGCTTAGGCTCTAGACAGACGGACCGCATTTCAACTGCAATCCAACCGCAAATTGCAGTTAGGATGCAGTTTGAATGCAGTTGACACGACTGCAATAGAACTGCAAACCAACCGTGCAGTTCTATTGCAGTTGGTGTGCAGTTCACACGATTGCACGCCGACTGCATTCAAACTGCATCCGAACTGCAATTTGCGGTTGGATTGCAGTTGAAATGCGGTCCGTCTGTCTAGAGCCTTAAAGCCGAGCGTCAAAACTATCGAAACTACTCTCTCGCTACTCGCCAACTAGTTTCGAGTTTCAAGCTTTACTACTCGCGGAACTGCAATTTGCGGTTTAAATACGGCGGGCGGTGAGACAAGTGTCTAAAACTACGGAACGGATTTTCATTCGGCTTTCACCAACGAACGGAGTCATTCATGATGATCGTTTCGGTGTATAATTCATTAAAGGTTTTGTGTAAATTGGCTGAAATATGACGATTATCGTTGAAGATGTCGGAAAATATATGAGGAGGAGGAGCTCGTGGCTAAATATTAACAGCCGCACAGGTCGATCTTCAAGGTTAAGCAACGCTTGCCAAGGTTGGTCTGTGGATGAGTGACCATCTTAACATATCTAGTTTCCTCCGTGCCTCGAAAAGCACGTTAAGCTGTTAGTCCCGGCTGTCATATGGAGATCTTTGACAGTCGTTACGGATAGTTAGAAGCCAGAAAATCTGACACCAGTCTTGCCAAGGAGAACCGTGTTACCCAGTTAATGGGTTGTGGAGGTCTGGTGGGCAGCCGCTCCACGTAAAATATTGGTTTTCAGCTAAATCCGGTTTAACTGGAAGCCGACCCCAATATAGTTGGGAAAAGGCTAGGCAGATGATGATGTCGGAAAATATCATGCCAATTGCGACTGAGAGCTATACTCTGCTACCCGTGCGAAGCCGGCAATGCTTGTTTAGAGATAATACAAAACAAATATAGAGCTCCGGAAAGATTCTGAACTATTGAGCTCCGAGATGCCTTGGACGCCATTGCTAGAGAAGGCATCGGAAAAACTTATCACACAAACCCAAGTGTCAGTGAATTTATTTGTAGATGGCTTCGAGTTAAACTTAACTAAAAGTCACTGGATAGAATAGAAATATCAGTGATGGATTCAGGACAGGAGCCAAAACATCCGTCATTGTTTGAAGGGTGTGTCATGCACATTGACATTGAATATTTTGTGTGTCACGTACCTTTCAATTTGCCGGGTGTATGCCAGTCTGGGTGACCATGTCGACGGATATCAAGCTGAAATAAAATTATAGTAAAAATGTTAAAATTCAAATTCGCGTAAAATGCATGGTAAATAACGGTGCGTTTAATAACAACATATAAATTACCCATGGTTTTCCTACAACATTTTAGAGCAGGTTTTCATATGCGCGAACTACGCGTAGTATTGATCAGAAATGAAAGACATTTGGCTGTAGGATTGTGCTCCCCAGCAACATAGTAGCTATTCAAACATGATGGTTGATATTGTGTTTATGCTACTGAAGAGGGCTAAGACAAGATGAGATGAGAGAGGCTGTTCAAGATTTTTAGCAGTGGTGGTGACATATAAATACCTCAAATACCCTACTTATAAACCGACATTGAGGCCTGTTCAATTGACGTGGGAATCGCTGTTTCTGATTTTGATTCCCACTGTTCAAAGCAGGTATCACTACCGCTATGGGTATGGGTAGTGAAACTATTCCTGTTTCGCGAATCAACAGAAAAGATACCGTCCACCTGGGCGGTATATGTATATAACAGTTCCGTCCGTATTAGCTCTAAAGAAAAATACACGTCGAGATACCACGCGAATCTTAGCGAAATTTATCGCTGTCGATCTGGGTAGCGAATATCGCATAGATCTGAACAGGCGTTTAGTAGCATACCTGAGCGAAAGAGCAGACGTCTCCAATACCAAGCACGCTGACAGTAAAGTTGCGGTAGAAGTCCACAATGTCGAGTGCTCGCGAACGAAGCGAGAACAGGACAAGCGGACATAGCAGCGGACTCAGCAGCTCGAAGATGATGTACACCTGACAGGCAATGACCATATTTTACAAGCTTTTTATCTAGCCTTGAAAGTTAAATAAAATGTTGAAAAATAGAATGATGGGGCCGAAAAGTTTTGGAGTGGCGACCGCGTAAGGCCTCCCACAAGTTGGTTGGAGCGTCTACACTTGTGCACTATTATATGAAATGTTAGCGCTAATAGCTTGCCTCCGTTGAGATTAGCTGCCTTGGTTGACACTATCAGACGGGCTATTTATTATGCATATGGTATGGCCACATAAATTTTAAAACAGTTATCCGTTCCGCTAAGTGACATCATTTATGATTCAATATGGCGTGCAATTCTATATTATGCGCCCCTATAAGCCCCATACGGGTATCAAATGAAAGGTTTTGCTGAAAGGAACACAACGAATAAAAAAGCTAAGGTTTAAAAGGTTTTTTTTTCATAATTATTTATGCAATCTCAATGTCAATTAGTCAAAAAACAAAATTTTTTGAGATGGATTCTTTACTTGTATTTGAGCGGTTTTTTATGTGTTTAGTGTGTCTTATAATATTGGTCTGACATGGTCGCTTCTCATATTATTATGGTTAAGCTAAAAATCGTCGCACCACCCGAGTCAGCTAGCGCTGCTCATTTAATTTTTCAATAAACATATAGGCTTGTGTGGAAACTGGCAAAAATCACTTAAGCGCACGTCAGAACAGATGCGAACACGACCGTATGAGTAAGTACTCAGTGAGATACAGTAGCCGGCACGAGCACGAGCACAGAAGAATGCAGCGGGGTGATCTCGCAATTGTACGGTGGGCGAACGAAACTTGCAAGCCCAAGTAACTGAGCATTGACTGAAGAACCAATAACGTGAAGCGTTAGAGCTGTCGTTGCCAAACCGACCAATGGAGATTGTGCTCACGGTCACGACTCATGCCGGGAATCCTAACATACAAATGGGCTTGTGTCCTGAAAAAATCTAATTAGTCCGTCAGTTAGATTATCAAAAAAATATTTGACCCGTGTTTTTTCTTTTGTTAAGGGAACCAAAATTTACGAAGTTACGACGCTTTTAAAATTCTCAATAAGTCACACCTTTTTTTTTTTTTTTTTTTTTAGGGATGGGAAATCATCCAATGACTCCTCCCGCTCTGGGTGTAGCGGGAGGGAGTGTCAGACTTCTACTGACTAAAACCCATCCATGTTCCTTCATTGCCCTTTGTGTTCCGGAGCCACGGTGTCTCTTGCGAATAATCCCGCGACTCCGGCAGGCGTCGACCCTTTCGGGCCCCTCTGTGTGCTGACTCTCTTTGAGGCGCGCGTGGAACACTAACGCGCCGTCGACACGGCCTGTCGTCACTAGACGGACGGACGGCGAGCCACCCATAGCTCGCCGTCCACAGGCCCGCGCCTACGGTGGCCGGAGGTCACCAGGTGGTGTCCCCCGACGCCCGCGGCGTCTACCACGGCGGCCGGGACGAGAGGGTCTCCTCTCCCTCTCCGCCACCTCCTTCGCTAGCATGACTGCTTCGCAGAAGGAGGCAACGGCGTCCCATTCCGTCTCGCTCCGGACCATGGCTTGGACCAGGGCCGGACGCGAGAGGTTGCCGCCGATCGCCGTTTCGAGGACACGGCGGTGCGCCGCCCAAGCGGGGCACACCTGCACAGTGTGCTCCACCGTGTCCTCCGGTCGATCCTCGCAGTGGTGACACCCGGGCGTTTCCTCCCGCCCGATTCGGTGCAGGAACCTCCCGAAACATCCATGTCCGGTGAGGACCTGCGTCAGGCGGAAGGTGAGGACGCCGTGGCGCCTCTCTAGCCACTCCTCAAAGAGGGGACTTATCGCCACTATCGTGGCGTGCCCTGCACTGGGTTGCGACAGTCGTCGTCTCCATGACGCCATGAGATCGCGCCGGAGGTCAGTCCGCTGCGCGACAAATTGCCGCGTCAGCGGAGTTTCCCCCCGGCGTAGTACCTCCACGCGCCAATCATGTAGGCGCGCGAGGACTATCGCCTCCAGATCCCATGGCGGCAATCCGGCAAGGAGACACACCGCTTCGCGCGAGATCGTGCGGTACCCTCGGGCCATCCTTAGGGCCATCACCTTTTGGGGCGCGTTCAGATAGTTGGCAGCACGCTGCCGCAAGGAACGCGCCCACACCGGGGCCCCGTAGAGGGCCATGGACCGCACGACCCCCGCGTAGAGCCTCCGGCAGGAGGCGTTTGGTCCCCCCAGGTTGGGCAGGAGCCGCCTGAAAGCAGCCCCGGCCCGCTCCAGTTTGGGTGCCAAACGTCGGAAATGTTCCACGAAGTTCCACCGGCTGTCGAGGACGAGCCCTAGGTACTTCAGCGTCAACTCGACGCCGATGGAAACCCCTCCTACCGTCAGCAAGGATCCCGACGGTGGCGTATTGCCTCGGCCATGAAAACACATGGCCTCGGACTTGTGCAGTGCCACCTCGAGACCCAATTGCCGGATCCTCTCTACGACTGTCGCAACCCCGCGTGTCATAACGTCGGCCGCCTCCGCGTACGACCCCCCTGTGCCAGCACCAGCGTGTCGTCTGCGTAACAGATGATGCTGACGCCGCTAGGGAGGTCGGCTCGCAGCACCCAGTCGTAACCGATGTTCCACAGGGGCGGCCCCAGAACCGAACCCTGTGGGACACCGCACGACATCTCTCGCCGGTTCCACTCACCGCTGTGACTAGGGTAGATTACTGCCCGGTCGGACAGGTAGTCCCCGACCACACGACGAAGGTAGGTCGGCACCCGATGATACCGGAGTGCCTCCCCAATGCAGCTCCAGGGCATGGTGTTGAAGGCGTTAGCGATGTCGAGAGACACCGCCAAGACAACACCACCCCGGGAGACCGCATCCCCCGTCGTGAGGGCTCTGACGCGCATGACGGCGTCCACCGTAGAGCGCCCCTTGCGGAAACCAAACTGGTTGTCCGCAAGATCCGGCCCTGTTCCCGCTAGGTGCCCGGCGAGGCGGTCCGCAATGACTCTCTCGAAGAGCTTGCCCACCTCGTCGAGCAACACCACGGGCCGGAATGCGGACGGAGAGTCCGCAGGGCGCCCAGGCTTCCGGATGAGTACCAGCTTCCCGGTCCTCCAAGGAAGCGGGAACTGGCCTCTCTCCAAGCATGCGCTAAAGAGCCCCTCCAGTCGAGGCCCGAGAGCCTCCAAGGCCAGGGCCCAAGCTTTGCCAGGCAAGCCATCGGGCCCTGGGGCGGTATTCTTGGCCTTGAGCCTTCGCACCGCCGCTCTCAGGTCTACCCCAGTCACAGCCGGGATGTCGTCGTCGTCGTCCTCCTGGTCCTCTTCCGGCACCGCAGGCGGCGGAGCCATGGGCGGGGGAGGATGTTCCCCTCGCGCAGGGAACAGAGCGCTCACCACGTCCTCCACGAGCTGAGGCCGGAGACTCTGCGTCAGCGGGGGGGCCCAGGTGCGGAGCTTGTTCCGCACCATAAGGTAAGGGCGCCCCCACGGATCTCTGTCGAGAGTCGCCAGCATTTCCTCACGGGCCAGATCCCTAGCCCGCAGGACAGCGTCGCGGAGAGCGGTCTTCGCAGCTTTGTATCCCTCGTATAGCTCCGCCTCGATGGTATCCGCATCCGGTGGACGGATGCGGCGCCTGCGATGCCTGGCGTACCGGCGCCGCACAGAAATGCACGCCTCGCGCAGAGACGCCAGCTCTCGCGACCACCAGTACACCTGGCGCCGGGCTCTTCCTGGCCGGACTCGGGGCATTGCCACGTCACAAATGTCGGACATGGCCTCCTGGAACCACCCTGCCTCATTGTTGACGTCGGCAGGCCTGTCCGGTGATGTCACCCAGGCCTGCACGATCGAGGCTTCCAGGAGGAGCTCCCGGTCCAGCTGCTTCAGAGCCCAACGCGGACCACTCGGGGTCTGTACGACCGGCGCGCTTGAGGTCTGGGTGGAGACGTCAAACCGGATATACCGGTGGTCGGAATAGGTCTCCACCTCCTCCATGACACGCCAGTCAATGACCCGCGGTGACAGAGCGGGACTGGCGAACGAAATGTCCACCACCGACTCGCCCCGCATCCGCACACACGTGGGAACAGAACCCCGATTGAGGACGACCAGGCCTGTCTCCAGAGCCCAGTCCTCCACCATCCTTCCCCGCACGTCTGTCAGACGAGAACCCCAAGCCAAGTTCTTGGCATTGAAGTCCCCGAGGACAAGCACGGGTAGGGAATAGTGTCCGACGACGACACCCAACTCTACCAGAGAGTTGTGGAACTCGGCGAGAGTTCGGTTCGGGGAGAAGTAGACGCCTACTACGACGATCTCCCCGAACCGTGCTGCTACGCACCCCTGTCCCTTCCTGACATTTTCAAGGGACGGGGTACCGGCGGCGGCCGACGATATGATGGTCACTGAGCCGCTCAGGTCCGCAACCCAGTCATCCCTGGGTGGGACAAAATACGGCTCAGCGACCACCGCAATGTTGATCGACCACTGCGCCATGCTCTGCATCAACAAGTGCTGAGCGCAGGCGCAGTGGTTGATGTTCGCCTGGAGGAAGCTGAGAGGGGCCGTTACTGGCATTCCATTTCAGCTTCCTCCTGCGAGGGCCCCTCTGTGGCGGCAATAACGGCAGTGGCGGCGGTTGCGGCTGCGGCGGTTGCGGCTGCGGCAGTTACGGCTGCTGCGGCGGAGACGGTGGCAGTGGCGGCGGAGGGCCTCCCCCTACCTCCGGATCTGGCCTTGGTGAGCGGAGCGCAGGCCGCGCTCCCAGCCCGGTGGTCGCCTGGCTTGCCGGCCGCCGCACATGCAACGCAGTGCGGCTTGGCGAAGTCACACCTTCGCATAATTTTTACTGAGTCGTGACGTCACGAGCCCCCACTCGCGAGTTTTGATGCGTTTTATCTTTGTCAATATTCATTGATTTACAAAAAACGAAAAATACGTGTCCATTATTTTTCAATCCTCTAACTGAGGGACTAAATAGTTTTGCAATTTGTGGATGATGGAATCTAGCCTATTCTGAGTAAGTGAGTGAAAGACAGATAAAGTACAGCCGAAATTCCTGGGGAAAGGAAAGAACGGAATATATAATGTTGCAAACGAAGTCGTGGTCAAAATCTAGTTATACATACGGCTCTAAACTGGAAGAGCTGCTGGAAGTGCGCGGCCACGTCCTTGGTGTGCGCGCGTCCCCGCCACGCGGCCGGCAGGTAGTGCACGTGCCCCAACACTTGCACGAACAACTCCTCCCCTCGCGCGGGGCCCGTGCAACCCCCGCCAAGTCGCTCTTCCTCACCTATGAGAGCCCTGAAACCGTGGCATTGTTTAAAGCAAAGCAAAATCCATTGTAGCAAAATCAACACCCATATTAGTTATGTCGGTGTGTGATTTTTTTTAATTACTTTTTATGACTGGAAGGATAGGAATTATTTTTATAAAATAAATATAGGTATTAAAATTAATAAGTATTTTCTCCACTAGACTAAGGCCGCTATCCCACTGGCGTTTTACGAGCGTTGGCGTTTCTCCAACGTCTAAGTCTGTAGTGGCTAACCTTGCGTTTTTGCCAACAGGTACAATCACGCCACCTCGCTCTTTCCGTGTGGGCGCGGACGGGACGGCGTGTTTGTACCTGTTGCCAAAAACCGCAACGTCAACGTCGCATCTGCGCAGCGTTGACGCTGCATAGACGTTGGAGAGACGCAAACGCTCGTAAAACGCCAGTGGGATAGCGGCCTTAAGAGGGCAATCACAATTTTTCTTGAATTTTAGCGTTTTATTCGAGTTTTGATGTGTGATTTTGCTTTAGATATAGCCTTAAAAAAAACAAAAATATGCCTAAGACAGTTTGATAATTTATCTTGGGAGTGTTCTAAATAAATATTTCAATTTGTTCACGTACATCAGTAAAATCTTTGACTCCGCAAAGGATATTTCACAAAATGTTGCTTTAGGGAATCTTTTGATGCCTTGGTACACCGAATATATTATAATTTAATCATTTATAAAAATGTCCACGGTACAACTGTATCTTCTACTTTGGAATGTTCAAATCAATTTATTACGATTCATACAGTAATACACCAAAAATAATTCTGTAAAACTGAGAGTTATTGACAATTTTCCGTACGAAACTATAATTTTTATCTATGAAATTATAATCCAAATTCAAATAAAAAATATTTAATAATTAAGGTGGCGTTGCTATATTGCTTGAAAAACAAATGGTCTACTTAAAAGCAAAGTAAATATTTTTAAATAATTGTTGTATGCAATGCAAAAATCAATATAAATCTTGTGACCCGCGGTATTCAACTTTAGTCAACCTGAGCAATTCGATTTTGTAAAAGCGCCCTTAACCGCTTTCAATCATATTGAGTTGCAGCTTGTTATTTATTTATGTACCTACACATGTAGAGAATTTTAAAAATACTTCCTTTGAAAGGACTTAGAATATGCTCATAAGGCCTTTTGTTCACAGATTCACACATGCATTTTCACATTTAAAAATCTATATCAGAAGCAGTTATCATTTATGTATAGATCACTGTGGAAGCTTTATGACAGACGTGGGACACACATTTTACCTCGCTTGTTCTAAGGTAACTATCCCCCACGATTGATGTTCTTAATAATTATAGTAGAATGCTGGTCATGGATGTGATGACCAGCAGACTGAACAAGTTGTGTGTACAAGAGACTATAGTATAGTACTCTAGTCTCTTGTTCTACTATAATTATTAATAACATCAATCAACATCAACATCATCATCAACATCAACATCAACATGGGGGATAGTTGCCCTCAGAACAAGCGAGGTAAAATGTGCATTAGACAATGGATGACTGATGTAATTGAAACTAGAAAGTTGTAAAAAAAGGAAGAGCCTAATGATATTATAATTATCATCATATCAATTGATTTCATCTATAAATAATAATAATTGGGTAGAGGTGACGAGCTACTACGATAACAAAGACCGGTAAATTTAAATTGACCTCATTAGGTATCGATTATATTTGACATAGTAAACAAACCTCGTTTCGCGGCTTATTAAGAAATCATAAAATATGTATAACTACCTAATAATTATGATAAGACTTAATTATATGAGAGAACTGAAGTAAAGGCATATAATCGTAACGGTGCTAACATGTAAAGAGACCAACAATTTCATAGGATTTCATGGTATACAGTCCACCAATATTCTTTGAGAAGGTTTGTAACACCGGATAAAACCAAAATATTTCGCACTGATTATTATGAATTGCCACTCCGAAGGAAAGAAAGTAGCTCCTGACAAAATGTGCAATGTTGTGCATGTGAACGCAGCGAAAGCGAAGTTGTGGCGTTGCAACCGCCATAAACAGCCGCTGTTAGGTTTTTTTTTGGAACGAAGTTCCTTATCGCGCGTTGTGAAAGGGGGCTAGACGGAAAAAATTCTCACGAAAAGTTGGCACGACACTTTTTGCTATAGTAAGCTATTGTAAGCCGTGCGGCGTGCGCATGTTTCTCTGTCTGTCTCTCTCTCTCTCTCTTATAGAAAGCATGCCAGTATTCAAATTCGTTAGGCAAAGTCGAAGTCAAAGTCAAAGTGGCAGTCGCGGTCAAGGTCAAGGTCAAGGTCAAAGTCAAGGTCAAAGTCAAATTAAAATACAACCGAATCGAGAAACTCCTTTTTTTTGAAGTTGGTTAAAAATATACCTAGCTAATCGCACTCATCTTTAGTTTCCAAGCTTCTGAGCATACGGCCGCAAAGTTAGTTCCCTGCGTGACTGGAAAAAGAAAACCTATCCTATTGGAGACAGAGTTTTGAAGATGCAACCTCCTGAAAATAGTCCTGCCGGCGCCCATGTATATCAGGATCCAGTTTGAAAATCCATTTATTTTTCAGAAGCCGTTTCAAGGAGCCCGATAATTTTATCAGTAAATATTTTAGTCCAGGGCGGGAAGTCTCGACATTGTTACTGATCGCCCGTACACAATCAATATCGAATGCCATCCACGATTAAAATCAATGGTCCGTGGATCGCGTTCGAAATTGACTGTGTAAGGGCGGCCTCAGGACTTAACGACCAAATTCGGTCGGTAGGCGATGGTTAACTGTGTCGAGACTTCCCGCCCTGGCCTTAAAACAAGGGTAAAGTTGCTTACATAATTGTTCCCGACGGACTTGGCTCGCCGATATACAAACAGGGCCATTTAACTTCGTCGGAAGCACCTTCCAAAATAATTTAAGGACAAGGATTTGACAATTGTTTTTTTTTCTAAGCAAGAGAAAATCGATCGGCTATGAGCCACGAAAAGACTAGGACAGGGAAGCGTAGTACGACATTGATAATATCACAGAAGTGAAAAGGGAGACACAGTATAGGACAGATAAGAAAACGTAGATAATATCAGCTGATCAGGCGGTATTACACAAAACATTTAGTACTCAGCACGTTACATTTACTTGCACGCCGATAGTGTATATCAGTCTCCGGATAACAAACACTATCACTTTATAATAAACCACGCGAGATTATGAACCCGCACGAAACTAGGAATAACTCTTTTATAAAAAAACGCATTAAAAATCGACAGTTCATAATATATCCGGTGACTTACTTAATTTCAAAGCAAGTAAAATTGTAAATTGTAGCAACATCGGCTCATAATTGACGGAGTTATGAGTTAACAAACATAAGAAAACAAAAACAACCGAATTGAGAGCCTCCTCCTTTTTGGAAAGTCGGTTAAGAAGTAATTGAAATTGACACTTCTGTGCTGCCACTTAAAGTTCCTGCACATTCCCTATACAGCCAAAATCAAATGCGACGCTACGGAAATATTTATAAACGTGGCCACCGGCCAAATTATCTGAACAGGTAACCATTGACTCGAAAATTTACAATTTCAAACTTAGAGTGGTTCATTCTACAACATGTAACAAAATAAACGCAATACTTGAAAACGGGTAATAGGCTTGTGTCCTGAAAAAATCTAATTAGTCCGTCAGTTAGATTGACAAAAAATATTTGACCCGTGTTTTTTCTTTTGTTACGGGAACCAAAATTAACGAAGTTACGACGCTTTTAAAATTCTCAATACGTCACACCTTCGCATAATTTTTAGTGAGTCGTGACGTCACGAGCCCCCACTCCCGAGTGTTGATGCGTTTTATCTTTGTCAATATTCATTGATTTACAAAAACAAAAAATACGTGTCCATTATTTTTCAATACTATAACTGACAGACTAAATAGTTTTGCAATTTGTGGATGATGGAATCTAGCCCATTGTATTCATCATTATGAACTACTTTTACTAAGAGACCAACACTAAAAAGACCTGGAGGTCTAGAAAGGCCACTTTAGTAGAATCATAATATTAACCACACAACAATCTGTCAAATTTAATTTTCATCTTTATCGCTAACGCATTAGGTTTTAGATTGATTGCGAAAATTTGAAATTGACGGGTAGCGTGATGTGCTTTCTGATTCTGCTAAATTGGCCTTTTTAGAACCCTGCGCTCGTTTTAGATATTGCGTTTATACCTTAAAAGAGGTTTTATGTAGAAGAAATCAGTAGTAGGTACAGTAGTACCCAACTGATATGGCGCGTCGTGAATCTTCGTTCGCGCAGAAAATAAAGTATGGTCCCGAAGATTAACGAAATAATGCTTAAAACTTACAATCAACCTAAGATCACTATTATAAGGTTCATAATACACTGCAGCTGTTAGTTCCATCTCACTCGCAAGCCATTGTAAGAAGTATGGCGGCTGAATAACATGCCACGCGGCGATCGCTAAGATGGCGGCGGCTGCCGACCAATAGCGGTTCAAGAAAAAGAAGCGCGGTGCGTGGAACGTGCCGATTGGTCAATAGCATTTCCCGCGCTTTGAAAATTCATCTGCGCAGGTACATCGGTAAGCCATATCAGTTGGGTACTACTGTAATAACGTATACCAACCTGGCCCCGGCCAGAATACAGCCGAGTATGGTGATGATGCTGAGCACATGCTCAACTGTTAGCACATCTTCGTCGTACACTGATAACACGACCAGAACTCCGAGGACACTCGCAGACAGGAATACCACGTTTCTGGAACAGTACAGTTTGCATCAGAATTTATTTAATGTTTTTGATGGTATCCTACATTAAAAAAAATACATTAATATGAAAGCTAGCTTTTGCCCGCGGCTTCGTACGCACAAATATCAGTTTTTTTCCCATTCCACATGCAATAGGCTTGTGTCCTGAAAAAATCTAATTAGTCCGTCAGTTAGATTATCAAAAAATATTTGACCCGTGTTTTTTCTTCTGTTACGGGAACCAAAATTGACGAAGTTACGACGCTTTTAAAATTCGCAATACGTCACACCTTCGCATAATTTTTAGTGAGTCGTGACGTCACGAGCCCCCACTCCGGAGTTTTGATGCGTTTTATCTTAGTCAAAATTCATTGATTTACAAAAACAAAAAATTCGTGTCCATTATTGTTCAATACTCTAACTGACGGACTAAATAGTTTTGCAATTTGTGGATGATGGAATCTAGCCTATTTTGGAAAACCTTCTCTTTAGTGTTCCCCTAAACTCGAAAGACGAGCAGTAGTTTCGGCTATGCGTTATCTGTCAGTCACTCAGTGACTGAAGGATTTTATATTGATAAGGGCACAGGGCCAGTTTTTAGTGTCAATTCGACACTTTCGTTATATATAACACTGCATTAAATTACAAGGCAACTTTCAAACTTAAATATTTTTGAAAATTATTTACTGATGCAGGATTTAAGACTGGTTTTATAAGCTTTAAAATAAACAAATCTGAAACTGCCTAAATGCTTGATAACCTCGAAAAGAAACGTTACGCCAAATCTTAGAACAACGTGTTATTAGGGTACCAAGTGTTTTAATCGATTCCTTCTCAGGGAAGTGATCGAGCCAGTGTGAAATATCACGTGCAAGTGTTATTTATAATCGACTAATGACCCGCGCAACTTCGTCTGCGTCACATTTTCCGCTCCTAAATAATAGTGCGACTATAAATTGAGATGTAAGCTACCCTATCTTTCAAGTTGGATCATACTGCACACGGCATGCAAATTTGGTTAAAATCGGTTAATTAGTTTAGGAGTCCATCACGGACAAACAACGTGACACGTGATCTACATAATTATACTAGCTGTCCCGCGCAACTTCGTCTGCGTCACATTTTCCGCTCCTAAATAATATTGCAACAAAAAATTGAGATTTAAACTATCCTATCTCTCAAGTTGGATCGAACTGCACATGGTGTGCGAATTTTATTATAATCGGTTAAAGTGGTTTAGGAGTCCATCGCGGACAAACAACGTGACACGTGATTTATATATATTAAGATTTGAGAATCAAATATAATTTATCATTTCAAAACGCCAAGTCACCGATTGAGACCAAAGCTAGATGCGCAATAGACGCATTGAAAGTATCGTCATCACTGTTACAATTGTGTAACAGAATTAGTGCCAAATCGCATTAGTTTTATTTTTGTCAAAAGTAAACATTGCGACATAAAAATAGTATGACATTGTTTACGCAATATCTTTTGCTAGATAAATACTTTGGCGTAGTTACGATTACTGTAACAACATGATTAGAATAATGGTATATTAATACGGTTGTATTTTTCTAAATGTTGTAATCTAGTTCCGAACTTAGGTAGTTAGTGTAGATTTTAGTATAATTTTGTAAATATTTTCATTTTATGTGGTCGGCTGCATGCTTAAAACACGCTTTTGAATTTTAAAATTAGTCTCTAGTATGACCTACGAAGCACCTTAACCCCGTTCCAATTTCAATTTTCACACCGCAATACTAAATCTAAATTGTATATGATTTCAAGATAACACTTCTAAATATGATTTGCACTCTATGACGTTAAAAGATTGGTTTGAGTCAATGAATTATGAATCACACGAACTACGCATGATGATAAACAATCTAGACAGGTTCTTTCAATACTTATCCTTCGTTATTTGTTTTGTTAGTGAGGGGCACAAGCCACTCGCTTTAGGGCACAAAACAGACAATCTGGAAATTAAGAAACGCAATTTTTTCGTTACCTTTAAAAGCATTAATCATTGTCTTGCCCTTTTCTTTCTATACTTAATTAAAGATAGATAGAGACCTACATAGATAGTTATAGATAAGGAGCTCGTGGCTAAATAATACAAGCCGCACGGGTCGATCTTCAAGGTTAAGCAACGCTTGCCAAGGTTGGTCTGTGGATGTGTGACCATATTAACATACCGAGTTTCCTCCGAGCCTCGGAAAGCACGTGACGTTGGTCCCGGCTGTCATCTGTACATCTTCGGCAGTCGTTACGGATTGTCAGAAGCCAGAAAATCTGACACCAGTCTTGCCTAGGAGTACCGTGTTACACAGTTAATGGGTTGTGGAGGTGTGGTAGGCAGGCAGCCGCTCCGCGTAAAATACTGGTAATCAGCTAAATCCGGTTTGACTGCAAGCCGACCCCAATATAGTTGGGAAAAGGCTAGGCAGATGAGATTTTGTTTGTTTGGTTGAACACGTTTATCTCAGGAACTACAGATTCGAATTGAAAATTTATTTTAGTATTGGATAGCCTATATACATAGGAAGGCTATATGCTGTATAACATCAAGCTTCGATCAATAGGAGCGGAGCATTAATACAAAATGTGACGCAGACGAAATTCACGGTTCAGCTAGTTTTAATTTATTTGGGGTTTGCACAACATGTCTTCATCTACACTTAAAGAAGTATTCGTCGTCATCTCTAGGCACACACCCCTTTCCACAAATATCCTCCACACAGTCTATACATCGTTTCTTTGTGTCGTCCCTTGCTCTCAGAGCCATCCACATTCATAGTCATAACTTTTTTTATGAAATTTTCTTCATTTCAGTCACTGTTGCTGTGTTGGTTCACTGCTGAAATTCGAACTTTGACTCTGTGTGACTACAAAGTGTAAAACCTAATTGCAGAGCCAGAAGTGTGGCTTGTTCATTGCCAGCTTTTGCTTACTGCTTGGATCAAGCTACTGCCGCATCAGCCGTGTCAATGATACGGCCCCGGACAACGGGCAACAAAATTCTAACGGTAATGTTTTAAGGCGCAAACCCACCGCGGTGCACGCTATTCACAGCCACGTGGCGCATTTTAGCTGTGTAACTTCATTTGTTTGACAAAGTGGGTCTACGTTTCCACTGCAGTACACGCTACACGTTCACGACTATGTACAACTGTAGCGTAGCCCACCGCGGCACACGGAGAGGCTACGCACATTTTAGCGTTGAGCTACATGGGCGCCATATTCGAGCAAGCCACCCATGTGCCAATGACGGCAATTAATTCGTAGCGTGTGCCGTTGCAGTCGAAACAATCTCATACATTTTCATGAAACGCCACTCTCCGTACGTTGCTGTGGGTTTCAGCCTTTAATACAAAAGTGAGTTTGTTTTTTTCTTAACGTAAAGAAGACACAGGTAACTTTTTATTCCCGGGAGTCAGTCCCTTGGGATAATTTTCATCTTTGACGCAGGTACCTGCTAATGCCTGTGATATGAGCGACAGTTGTTTGCGTAGTAGCGGCCTAATTTGACAAAATACATGTACATTTATGTAACCAAAGTACCCTTGCGAAAAGGGCCCTAATTTTTTTTTTATGTATCTCTTTGTCTAGCCTATACCAGTGCTGTTTACTTCAGCTTGCTTTTTGGGTCCGTTTTGGAATCCACCGGCATTCAAGTTCGATTTTTAATAAGAAAATTCCTTACTTGGCAATAACAGTAGTGATAGGCGATGAGAAGCTTCCAAGGTATTTGGTAGCTGGTTTGTGAGCTCGGTTGAGCCTGTCCCGAAGTTCGTGTTCCAACTCGTTGAAGTGTCTGAGCGTGATGCGGGCGTACAACGACCATGTTCGGAGACCCAGGGACGCGGGCGAACGTTTTATCAACTGAAATATCAGATAAAAGGCTTGATGAAAATTTGTTAGGAATTTTATTTACATCTATGACTGTTGTTTTGCCTTTTATCTTATTTATAACAAAACAACTTACAAATAAAAAAAACAATATCTCAATTGTCTGAAGACTAAGTGGCTTTGTTTTTCGTCCAATACTGTAGTAGTTTAACGGAGCGAACACCGCGACCATTTCGGAATATTTCCGACCACAGTACAAATGTTCTTCAAATGCTTGATCAAGATGAGAAAAGACCTTGCGACGCAAATTTGTTAAGCTGGTTGTTGGGGCAGATCCAAATATTTCGTAATCTCAATTAATCTTATAGCCAGGATGAATGAACGAATAAACCAAAATATAACGTCGCTTTTGCATAAGTCACAGATAGGAATTAACTACTTTATCTTAATAAAATTTTGCCCTTCGCTAAAGGATTTATACTTGACCTGGAAATAAATCTGTACCTCAAGTATTGTACTCAAGTACTTTTACATACCTAAATATGATCCTAGATTAATGGAACACAAAGTCAAATACTGAGTTTACTTAGTTAACTACTTTTCTGCATAATTCTAACTATTTTTTTCTATGAATTTTGCAATACAAAGTTTTATAGCAAACTTCCTAGGTTGCAATTACTTAAACATTTAAATTAAGGAGCTCGTGGCTAAATAATAATAACCGCACAGTTCGATCTTCAAGGTTAAGCAAAGCTTGCCGAGGTTGGTCTGTGGATGGGTGACCATCTTAACATACCGAGTTTCCTCCGTGCCTCGGAAAGCACGTTAAGCTTTTGGTCCCGGCTATAAATTGAAGATCTTTGGCAGTCGTTACGGATTGTCAGAAGCCAGAAAATCTGACACCAGTCTTGCCAAGTACCGTGTTACCCAGTTAATGGGTTGTGGAGGTCTGGTAGGCAGCCGCTCCACGTAAAATACTGGTATTCAGCTGAATCCGGTCTGACTGGAAGCCGAACCCAATATAGTTGGGAAATGGCTAGGCAGATGATGTAAATTTGGGAACATTGTGTTTACATAGTGTGTTTTACGTTAAAATAAGTGTGTTTTACGTTCAAATGAAAATCATTTTGATTTTCATTTGAACTTATTATAATATCGTAAAGAGTCTTAAGGCATACATTAATTCGGATACGTACCTCGGCGTAATTGAAGAAGAAGTAGAGTATCTGCCAGGCCTGTATAAGTGGCGAGAGCAGTAAGTTCACAACAGCCAGCCATAGTATTTGTCTCTCAAGCTGGCGAGCGAGCAGCATTCGTTTTGAATGATCCTTGTAACACGCGCGCAGCTGCCAGCAGTTCTCCCAAGGACTCCATGGACTGTCTGTTGAAGTTACACATAGTTTGATTTAAAACATTTGCTTCAAATACCAATAGGGAATATGCATTTTTTTTTTTGCAAAATGAAATACTTTTTCGCTCTAAAAAACAATCATAAAATTGTTTTTTAATATCTTCATCACTGATGAAGTTATAAAGCTTCAAAGACTACAATTAGAAAGAGAAGTCTGATATGAAATTTGACGTCAGATTCCATGACGCCTATACAGATGCCTACATACATTACAGCGTTTTCACGAGAGGGACAGATATATTTGTTAACTCGTATGTTAGTATACTGTTAGTATAACAATTGTTTTATATTTTTAGATAAACTGTGTATATAATAAATATTTTTTTCATGCATCTATTGCAATTGCTATTTTAGAAAATACCGTAGGAAACTTTGACAAAGTGAATATTATTGTATCGCAAAACCAGGAATATAGCATTCTTACATAATATGGAAATTACCTAACTTTGGCCCTCATATTAAAAAAAAAGTAAACACTATTCTTAAACAAATAAAACATTGAGGATTAGTTTTGTTAGAAATTGTGACTGCTGGCTGTAATTTGATGTTCAGCAAACACATCTAAAAAAAATAACGCTAGCTAAACATTTGTTTCTTTTGACTACAGTTGCTGTTTTACCTTACTATAATTATGTAAGTTAAACCGCAACTACAAAGATAATAAAGTGTTAAACTTACAAAATAACAAAAATTCTATGTTCCATTTCAAACCCCGGGATAAATAGTGAAAATCACCAATACAAGGCACATGTATTTGCAGGGGCAGCAAGTTTTTATTGACCATTGCCACCATATAATTAGTAAATCTGTAAGAAAGAATATTAGTTCAGATCAGTTGAGTTGTAGACTGATGTCCATAAATTCATGTCATGCCATTCGCATACATTGTTTACACATTACAATACTTGCTGTACTCTCTGTACATTATACTTAAAAGAAAAGTTTATCATTAGAATCCCATTGTTATAATCATTCCCACGGCTGCACGGGCACATACCTACACATACTCCTGGGATAAAAGTACTGTCTGTGACATATTTCATTCATTTCTGTTGCGCCGTTCTATCATGATTGAGTAACAAAACGAATGTTCGTTATTCTATCCAAACTTTCGCATTATTACAGAAAATTCGCATGTCTAAATAAATAAATAATAGTAATAAGATATTAATTGGCATTCATGTTTTTATTTTCCTGTTACATATTATTAAAATTACTTATGTCTATTCCACTGCGTGGCATAGGCCTTGTTTACATCCTTCCATGCCTTTGGCTTTGGGTAGATGTGGAACATTCCTATTGGCATGACTTAAGCTCATTTTGCCATGCTATCTTATAATACCTTATTTATTGGTTTAGTCCTCGACTGTTCTTGAATACAAATGCAGAAGTTTGATAAATGTAAACACATTACATTCATAAATTCTCTAGTATATTATGAAGTAAACATTAAGAGTTTGATAAACTCAGATAAAAGCGGAACTCAATAACTGGTTGGATATTGCACCCGTAGCATAAATAACAGCACATACTTAATGCACTATAAGTAATTCTGTCCTATATGTACTATTGATCTCGAACAGTGTACACAATCTGGGTCATTATACTGAGTCTGTAATATGTCATATTTTATATTCAATTAAGCTTTTAAGTTTATGGCTCCATCCACGGACATTCAATGATTTTGCCAATTTCAAGGTACAGTAATAATTTGATATATTTTTTATTTAAATACTTTAATAAATTGTGAAATCACCTTTACTTATCAATTTTGTAAATTATATTTAGTGTATGTATACCTCTTATGCATAGTTTTGAGATATTGGTTTATTTGGGTTAAGGATTTTTACAATTTATATTTGGTTCTGTGACTGTGAGTGAATCCTTTATTTATCTTTCATTGCAGCAATTAGAGTAGGTTCTCAAATCTGAGGTAGGTACTACATATAAAAATACCTGAGTATTCGATGATATATATCTAATTCGTTGATCTCTTGCTTATGGACACACATGTGGTGTTCTGGCTGGGCTTCTCTCACTCTATCCTGTATTGTTGACCAGTTAACCCAAACCAAGTCACTCTGAAACACATGGTCAGCTAATTATTGCAAAATGCCACAAGAAACTCAGAAAATTGTAATTACAAAGTAGTTTAAATTAGTGTGTGGAAGTTGTATTTGCTTACCTCTTTAATTTTTAATGCATTATTATAAAATAATTTAGTGTCATAGGCATAATATAAATGGTATATTGATATCACTAGCCTCATCAACCAAATGACTGCACACAATGCAATGAGACACCACCTAAAAATAGTACATTAATTTATTAACATTTGCATAGGCTACATGTTATGAATTTGCAATATAATTAATTATTTTGTTTTAACAAGAAAATTCTGTCAATATTCTTTGAACCACTGAAATTGATTCATAACTCAGAAGCATACAGCTAGCTAAGTAAAAAGACCAGAATACATGCAGCATTAGTTTGTGATAACTTTTGAAAAGTGTCAGATGGTTGGCTAGTGCAAAATATTTTCAATATTAAAATATTGACATCAATACTTTTCATATCTTATGCACTTGTGCCAAAACTACACAGGTATGGCGACCTGGCAAGCAAGCTTCTACAGTACCAAACGGGTTTTAACCTGTACCATAGCATAATGATGGGTAATCCTATGAGTTTATCTGCACTGCTATGCAAATAAAATAGATTGGTTTTAGTCAGTGAGTTTGCAAATATACTTGTAATCTAGAATTAAAGTACAGAGTTTTATAGGTAAAACAGCAGCATAGCAGGAGCATTTAGGGTTTTTATACTTTACATGAAAAATGTAACTACTCACCATTTCCAAGCAACATTATTGACACACACTGCAGGAGACAATATAACATCATTTAAGCTAAGTTTTTCACTTCTGTTGGCATTTGGATCATTTCTAAATAATCTTGGATAATCTACACAATACACCAAAAATGTGGAAAACCACACTATGAAAATAAATTGCAACAAATAAAATAAGTCAGACATTATCATAGGGCAAAATCCACCACGAACATAGTATCTGTACATTCTTGTAAAAAATGAGTCGAGGTCCTCTATATGAGTCCATCCTCCTGTAAGAAGAAAAATAATAATTTAAGAAGCAGTTTTTATTTTTTTTAGGGTCTGAACTTAGAGATAAAATATTCTTAACATAACAGGCAGCTAAGTTGATGATACAGCAAAAAATTTAAATGGCCTTGTAAAAAAACAACACGCCTAATATTATTTAGAAACACTATTGATCATGAGACAATGAACAAAGACTCTTCAAGAAACACCATGCTTTTGCTTGATTACCTTTGTGTTTGGGCACTTTATGGATGATAACATTATTTGCATCCTCATGCTCGTGGTCCAGGGTAACAAAAGTTGGAGCTGCATTCGTGGTCTCCGCCAGCGCTGCCAGTGGCGGAGTTAATTCGTTGTCAAGTGCGCTGTACGAAACATCGCGTTTTCCAAAATGTGCCATATTAATTTCGCGAGTAACAATAAAACTGCACGTTTCTACGCCTAAACACAATACTCTGAGGCCATATACTATCCAGACATTCTTGACTTTGTCCCAGAAACGTAAAAAATAACTTAACAACACAACCAACTTTGAAATTCATGCAAATGATTTTTGTTATTGCAATTTTCTAACAGTTGCTATTTATTTTTTCTTTGTTTCGTTTGTTTTTTTTATAAAAATGGATAAAATACGTTCAAGGATACAAAGAATTTTGTAAGTCCCTAACAATAAAGAAATTAAACACTTCACAAACGACGAAAATAAACCACGAATGACAGCCTACCTATCTATTGTACTTTTCTCAAACAAAATATTGGTTCGATTTCACGCAGAAATATAGTCACCACAGACTATATTATAATAATTGTCTTTTACAAAACAGAATGCTCAGTAATAACAAACAAAAGTAATCACTCAAAATCAACACTTCTGCACTAATATTACAAAGAGGAAAGCTTTTTTGTTTGTTTGAAATGAATAGGCTACGAAATTAAGGGACTGATATGAAAAAATCTTCCACCATTGGAATTCTACATTATCCCTGATGAACATAGACAATCTACACTATAATCTACACTAATATTATAAAGAGGAAAACTTTGTTTGTTTGTTTGATTGTAATGAATAGGCTCAAAAACTACTGGACCGATTTTAAAAATTCTTTCACCATTCGAAAGCTACATTATCCACGAGTAACATAGGCTATATTTTATTTTGTAAAAAAATAGAGTTCCGTAACATATTTGAGTTTTTCGGACACAAGGTGTAAAAATCAACCAGAAAAGTTACTTATTTTGCGTACTGCCTAAACTATAAAAGATAGAACCATAAATTGTTCTAATTAATTGATATAATATCTTATAAATATCTACAAAAAAGTCCGCGACACGCTATACCTATCTATGTCGAGTAGATTTCGTTCTTAAAACTACACCTACGCAAAAGTTCTTCTCAGAGCTAAACAACAGTTCTTCTCAGAGCTAAACAACAGTTCTTCTCAGAGCCAAACAACAGTTCTTTTCCGGGCTAACCAACAGTTCTTTTCAGGGCTAACCAACAGTTCTTTTCAGGGCTAACCAACAGTTCTTTTCAGGGCTACACAACAGTTCTTTTCAGAGCTAGAATATTACACGCTATTAACATTTTCTTAAACATTTGAAAATGCTTGATGCACGGGCAGCAAGAATACGCCGTATGGGAGAATCTTCACCTGAACGTTCAAAACGCCTTGCTGAACAAAATTAGAGAAACTCTCAGATACGCGCACGAGAGTCGAGTGTCGAACGTTCGCAACGCTTTGCACAACAAAATCTGAGAACCTCTGAGTTATAATATTATTAATTACTAGCTGACCCGCGCAACTTCGTCTGCGTCACATTTTCCAATAATTCTGCGCTCCTTTTTGACTTTCTCGATATAATGTGAATAAATGGGCTATCTAACACTGAAAGAATTTTTCAAATCGGACCAGTAGTTCCTGAGATTAGCGTGCTCAACCAAACAAACAAACCGATTTGAAAAATTCTTTCAGTGTTAGATAGCCCATTTATCGAGGAAGGTTATAGGCTACATATCATCACGCTAAGACTAAAAGGAGCCGAGCATTAAAAAATAGAGATCTTATCGAAAATTGCAATAATGTAACCCCAAGTAGCAAAATGTTTCCTAGTGATATATACCTGGCCTCTATGGTTGTGTTGTCAGTTGTCACATACTCTACGAATAAAATACATTCTTGCACAATGATATTAATTATTTCATTGGCGAGGATTAGGTAGTCAAAATGAACGCGGAACAATTTAAAGAATTTATGCTAATACAACGGGAGCAACAACAGCAAATTACAGATGTTTTGCAGCAACTCGTGTTACAACAACAGCGACCGACAGCAGCGGCCCCTACACCAGCAACACCTGGTACGGTTGCCTTACAATCGCCCACCTTATGCTTAGCATATGCCCCGCATCGACGGCACTGATCTAGACCAATCCTGCGTAAAGACGTACTCCGTTTGTTGTGATTCTTGGTGTCGGATAATGGCACACAGTTTACCTCCCGGGAATTCCAAAATTATTGCAGAGACAAGGGAATCCTACATATCAAGTCATCTCCTTATCACCCGAGGACTAATGGCTTGGCAGAACGCCTGGTTCGTACTTTCAAAACTAGAATGGCATCAAGTGCGAGCGCTGGCATGAACCTAAGAAGGAGACAGAAAACTTCCTATTTTCCTACCGTATTACACCTCATAGTGCCACCGGTAGATAAGAGCCCAGTTGAAATTTTATTTGGGCGTCGGTTGCATTGTGCTCTCGACAACGCACGGCCTAACCCTAAAAGAACGCTGCAATACAAACAGATACAGGCAAACATTGAGTCTGAGAAACTAGCCCCATCTTTTAAAGCAGGTGAAAACGTATTTGTTCGTGAGACGGATCCCGATGGATACCTGCTACAATATCAAGGCGTACGCACGAATATTCTTACGCTGTGAACACTTCAGACGGTTTAGAGAGGAGATATCATGCAGATCATGTGCGTTCCCGCTTAGCAGAGCCAATGAGTCCAGCTGTTGCTGATCTTCCTTCATTACCTTCGTCAACACCCGTTGGACGCCCTCTAATACCTCCATCCACACCTACGCCTCATCCACTAACTTTTTCCACACCTATCAGACTACAATCACCATCACCCACACTTAGTAATCAGTCAGAGTCTCCACATCCAACGCCTCAACTAACCCAACCATCAATTTGGTCCTCCTGCCAGGCTACTCAAGACTCGCCTGATATAAATCCAAATGTGATGGATCATCACACCAAGTTCATCAGGCACACAGAATCAAGCGGGCACTCCACGACAAGCCAGCGCTGAGACTGGCCACGGCTGTCTTGCGGGGACCACCAGCAAGGCGCAGTGGGCGCACTACCACGAAGCCACGACGACTTATCGAGGAGATGTCGTAGCTTATTAGGATGCGGACGAATGATATATACCTGGCCTCTACCTGGCCTGTTGTCAGTTGTCACATACTCTACGAATAAAATACATTCTTGCACAATGATATTTATTTCACCTATGAAATTCATTATTTGGCGTGCGCTGAGTTAACTATTGATGATACATAAAAACAATGTACTATAAATAGTATAAGTACTCATTATTACCTACACAAAAGTCTGTAGAGCATATGCCTAACTATAATAGTTAGGTCGCAATCACTGCTTTTTGTTTTCATCAAAATCAAACCCGGGCGGAATGGAATAGTGGGGATTTTGGTGTAATGACATCCATTTAAATGGTTTGGTAATTAAAGGTTGTTTATGTATCTATATGTCAATCAGAATCACACTTTAAATAATTCATATCTGACCTTTCGTTTATATGTTATAAAATGCTCTAAGTGTTGCGGTTAGATAAACTGCCCTATGTTGATTGAGTCTATTAACTACGTAACCCATGATCCATATGAACGAAGTCATGGACTCATGGCCACAGTGCAGTAATAAATAATTTCTAACTTTCATTCTTTCTAAATTTCTTAATTTCAACTTCACTTTCATCATCGTCTTCCTGCCCTTATCCCATGTCACTAGGGGTCGGCGCAACACGTTTTTTTCTTCCAGTCTGCCCTATCAGCCGTCAAACTTTCACAAACTCCCTTTCCTTTCATATCGCTTCTTACACAATCCATCCATCTTTTCTTTGGCCTTCCTCTCCCTCTGCATCCATCCACATTTATGTTCATTACTCTTTTAGTTAAATGCGTTTCCTCCATCCTCTTTACATGACCATACCAATACAAGCGATTCCCCTTTAACTTTTCAGTCAATGGCGCCACTTTTACACTACCTCTAATGTAGTCATTTCTCACTTTATCCATTCTTGTTACTCCACACATCCATCTCAACATTCTCATCTCCGCCGCATGCAGTCTATTTTCATCCGCCTTTTTCACGGCCCAACATTCTGATCCATACATACGACAGGTCTTATCACGGTCTTGTAGATTTTGCCTTTCAACTTGAGGGGCATCCGTGGGTCGTAAGTTGTCCCAGTGACCTATCGCCATTTCATCCAACCCGAGTTGATCCGGTGCGTTACGTCTCGATCTATATCGCCATCCCCCTGAACAAGCGACCCGAGGTACCGAAAGTCGGAGCAGATCGGTTTTGGCGTTCCGGTGAGAGCTATAGGTATAGGACTGGAGAGATCACCGAAATCGCAGAACATGTATTCTGTTTTGGTTCTGCTCAACTTCAGGCCAGCACTCTCCAGTGTTCGCCACCAACGTCTCCAATCTGCTCTGGACCTCAAGGCCGCTTTCGGCAACCAGCACAATGTCATCAGCAAACAGCATACACCAGGGAGCGTCCTCCTGAATGTCCGACGTCAGAGCGTCCATTATCATCAGGAAGAGATAATGGCTGAGGGCCGACCCCTGGTGCAAACCGACTGCCACACTGAAGCTGTCAGTGGTGCCCACTGTAGACCGGACTTGAGTACTACATCGACTGTACATCGCTCGGATCAATGCATATACTTCCCAGGCACACCTTTCTCCTTGAGGGCCCACTACAAAACCTCACGAGGCACCCGGTCATATGCCTTTTCAAGGTCAATGAATACCATATGCAAGTTTTTATGTACAGCTCTATGTATTTCTCGCACAGCTGGCGGATATCGAAAATGGCATCCGTTGTACCCCGACCAGGCATAAACACTTTCACTTTTTTTTTCAGCTTTCAAACTAATGTTTTCCAGTCCTACCTAGTCCTACACTCTGCCATTCCTTGAATTTCTTCTTTTAACCACCATGTATCCCTAACTGCAAATGCAAATTGTAGATTTAACAGAGATTCAGAGAATATAACAGCGTCCTTAATGAAATAGATCATTGTGATTTTAACCGTGTCTGGATATCAATCATTTTGAACAAGTTTTTTGTAAATGATTTATGACGAACATTTTGTAAAAAACCTAGTGGCACCAACTGCAGAGTGCCCGAATCTCATGTACTATTGTATTTTGTTTTCTGTGATATAGTTTTAATTTTTCAAGCTAGCAACTCTAGTTTTGACTATGACGCCATCAAAGTTGTCTTGTCCTGTGTCAAAAAAGACAAGCTGTCAAGTGTCAAAAGTTGTTAATTTATGCGTGGTCGTTGGTGGTTGATGCATAAAAAATTGAATTGAATTGAAGCAGCAGCTTCTTCAATTCAAGTGATATCGAGTGGTTTTAATTTGAGTATAAAATAAAAAGTTGCATTTATTATACATTTACGATTGCGTATCGAATGAAATTCTACCTTTGCCGATATATTACCTACCTACGTAGGAAACTAGTGTAAACTTGTCAACTAAGTAATTTTAATTGAAACAAGACAAGATGTTCATAGTAGGTCTAACTGGTGGACTTGCGACCGGAAAAAGTACAGTACTTTCAATATTTCGAGGACATGGCATAGCAGTAATTGACGCTGATGAAGTCGCGAGAAAAGGTAACTAAAAGTTGTTATTATGTTTGATAATAATGTATGTTTATCTTGGACATCACTGATATCGTAAGAACTTCCTATTTTAAGAAATTTCTTCTAATATGGCAGATTACATGTAATGGATTTAATGTACGAACATAAAAATATACCTACCAACGAAATTGAGAATTTTTTGGAAGACGTTTTTTAAAATGTGAATAGGTCACTTCACAGCAGCGTGCACCATCGTCAGCTCATCATCGCTTTCCATATTAGCAATTTGAGTCATATTTCAAGGTCATCGCCCTGCAGTAGGGCAGTTCAGGCTCGTATTAGTAATATTGATGTGAGTGCGAATTTCATAACTATTGCCATAATTTGAATACCTACTTGAAAAAACTGAATTTGATACGCGTCGCGACAAATTTGTCAAGCACACCTCCAATGTCCCAATTGAAGTAATTTGTAACACGTACAATGGTCCAACGTCAGGACTAAGTGCGGAAACCAAAACCCCCTATTAGAATAGTCCCAATTGAAGTTTATTATTTATGTACCTACTATGGCAGTAAATGAATGATGATTTATAAATTTTCAAAAATTTTAATATTGGCTTACAACTAGAAGGTTTCCATTTAACTCTTACATCATTAATCTCTTATCTTTTTGGCTTCCCAAAATGGATGTGAAAATAATCTCAAACTATAAATATGTTGATGAAAGACATAATCATGATGCTTTCAATGAATCCATTGTTTACTCAGTAATAGTTCATTTGTGCAGAGATATGTTGATGTAAGTCTTTGGAACTACCAATCATTCCTTATTCGGGAGAGAGCTACGTCACAGCTGTGGGAACAGAGTCACGATTATGCTTAACCTACACTAGCTAACCTGCGTAACTTCATCTGTGTCACATTTTTCATTAATGCTGTGCTTCTAATGGTTGTATTGTGGTATTATATAGCCTATAGCCTTTTGATAAATAGGCTATCCAATACTAAAACAATTTTTTAATTCAAACCAGTAGTTCCTGTGATTAGTGCATTCAACCAAACAAACAACCTGTTCAGCTTAATAATATTAATGTAGATAACTGTTCATGTTTCAGGTAAACATGAACAGTTATCTACATGAAATAGAATTGGTTGGAAGAGATAGGGAGGCCTTTGTCCTGCAGTGGGACAATGTAATATTTAGTACTTCAGTTTTTTATCTTGTTTTATCCTGTCAACACCCGTATGACCCTATTGTGCCAAATTTGTACTGTCTTACTATTGTTCCTTTAATATGTGGGTGCTGACAGATCAAGACTAATGTGAAAAGATTGTATTGAGTAACAGCCTCTGCTCTACTACTTAATGCCACCTTTGTTTTGAGCCCATCAATACTTTGATTAGCGAATTATCTGCATTTGCTCATTATTTTTATTGGCCATTGCAAACTTTTGCAATCAAAATTATAAAATTATGTGTGTTGCACATTATTATGTTGTTACTAAGGCTTGCTTCACTTCGGCAAAAAAACTAAAAGAATCATGTGAAATAATTGTGATAATGCTAGGTCTTGTGTATTGTTCTAATTTCCATTCTTGGGACCTCTGTAGCAGTTTGTTAAGAAACAAAATTAAAAATGTTAATTAATCTATGTTTATGTGTTTGCAAACAAGCACACTCGCTTGGTTCGGTAATAAGGAGTGACCACCAGGATTGTAATTGCTATCAATGTTCCTGTTCATGACACTTTAACCTGTTAGCTCGAATTGTTTGGAAATTAAAATATATTGTAACTAGCTGACCCGCGCAACTTCGTTTGCGTCACATTTTCCATTAATGCTTTGCTCCTATTTGTCTTAGCGTGATGATATATAGCCTATAACCTTCCTCGATAAATGAGCTATCTAACACTGAAAGAATTTTTCTAATCGGATCAGTAGTTCCTGAGATTGCCCCCTACATACAAACATACAAACTTACAAACAAATGTTACCTCTTTATAATATTAGTATAGATAACCATAAAACATTTTGTAGGTTCCACCTGACTGACCCTTTTTTACCAAATTAGATGAGTAAATCTATTTTTTTACAATCGAACAAAACTCATTCAATTTGAGTAAATCTAATTTGGTACGCCTTTGAAACTGTTGCACTGCCCATTTTAAGAAAAGTAAATCCATGCTATGCGTAATGCTTGCTAATGCTACCTATTTTTGTCTGTAATATCTAGTTAGCGATAGTGGCTGTAGAAAACTGATAATGTGCTTATTTCATAAGCTGTGTGTTTCCAAACGTCTTTTGCTGTGACTCGATGTTGATTACTATTGAAATCACCCATTTAATAGGGTCTTTGGCTACTATGAGTAATATGCAAGAATGAATACTTACGTTATAAATGTAATTAAAACAGTATGATTGGTGAAAAATAAATAAAATTGGTGGAAAAATAGAGAAGTTACACACTTTTGAAGTTATTCGTTTATCCTTGTCAAACATGTTGTTTGTACTGGATGAGTTCAATTGAATGTGGCGGGAAATTGTGAGTGACGTCATAAGCCATTAGTATTGTCTCTGTTTATCCCAGATTCGCTGATAACATCGCCTTTTTAACTGCGTCTTGTCTGCTCTCTAGATTTCGAAAAATGTATAAAACAAAACAGTTGACTACCCGATTGAGTATCATCTCTTGTCATTACATAAATGCGTGCATTTGAGGTGTTCTTTTTAGTCATTCTTGATGTAGTTGATTGATATAATATTGACAATATGCTGAATTTAAAGTATGCCAGAAAATATTTAAAATTTGAGTTAACTATGTTTCATCAAAATCCGAGTTTGCCATCACAGAAGGGCATAATGATATTATAATTTCAATGGATTGGCTTAATATGAAAATTATAAGTTGAGCAATTCAGTTCCTTGCCTGCCTTAATTGAAATTTTAACACAACTACGTCTTAATTTTAAAGATGTTGCGATTCGGGCCGTTCGAAGATAGTTCACAACAAAAACACACCAGTTCAATTATTTCAGTATTTTGGACGTAAAATATGTTTTAGTAAGTAAAGGAGCACTAACTTACCTTATATACTGATGCCAATCAATGGTAACAAATACATGCAGTCGCGTGCAGAACAACCGTTAAAGGCACCTCCTGGCTTCGAAGTGCATTTAGGTGCGAATCACATGAATGCGTAAAGAGTCAGGAACTGAAAGATGTCGATTTCAATTACCTATTCATGGCGCGAGGTCAGTAATACGTGATTCGTGGGATTGGCGGGACTGACTTAATTTATATTTACAGATGTCGTTCTGAACAATATTTATATTTAACTACTTCTGCCTCTCAAAAGGCCCCATAACATATATCCTACAGGCCGATGTAGATTTTACGTGGACCGTTTTTAGGGTTCTTTTCGAAGGGTAACCAGCGGAATTTGCTGGTTAGGTACACTATGGGTGGCCGCGGTGGCACGGTTACTAATCCACCGCTGTCCGCCCGCCCGTCCGTCCTTCGTCTGTCAGCGGAATGTATCTCAAGAACCGTAATTACCTATTACGGTTCATAGTTGAAATTTTCACAGATTGTGCATTTCTATTGCCGCTACAACAACAAATAATATTTTTTTTTTTTACAAAAAAATACAACTGACTTCCAAATAAAAAAAAAACACTACAAAGTAAAAAATTACTTCAATTTCGGAAGTCGGTATTTTTGTTATAGTTTACGCCAGATAAATGTGGAATAAAGTACATTGACCCACATACATTTATTGACTTTCTTAAAATCATAATCAGAAATAATGACTTAAAGGTGTCCTGAATCGACTTCTATCGTGATCCTTTACGTTCTCTAGTAATGAAAAACATCCGACTTCCGAAATTAAAGTAATTTTGTTATTTGGAAGTCGGTTGTATTTTTTTGTAAAAAGTTTTTTATTTTTGACTTTTTAGTGGTACCCCACACCTAACAACACCACTACAAAATCGAAGAAAAGCAAAATACGCAATTTCGATTACTTGAAAAACAAAAAACCATCAGCCAAGTAAACGAATTCCAGCTATTTCGATTTAAAATCCAAACTTCGTAACCGATTTTGATAAAATTTAAATGGGACCAATGTGCAAGTATATCCTTTCAGATAAAACAAGTTTTTTTTTTAAATCGTTTCATAATTGACGGAGTTATGACTTATGAGGTAAAAAACATAAGAAAAAAAACACAACCGAATTGAGAACCTCCTCTTTTTTGGGAAATCGGATAAAAAATTAAGGTTTATTGTACGGAACCCTTCATATACGAGTTGGACTCGCACTTGGTCGGTTTTTTATTTCTGTCTTTTCAGACATAAACTCACCTTAAGGAATAATAACTAACATCATGAATTCATAAACTCAAAAAAATAAGGAGTATTTTTCCAGCAAACTTTTTTGATGTCCTTGATCTGTTGATCCCGCAGGATTACGAGATTGAGATTTTGATGCGGGATTGGATACACTAATTGCGAAGCCCTCATCATAGACAATTTTAGTTTGTAGAAAGTTGAGTTTAAGAAAAAGAATAGGTTATATTGTATAAATCTTTTTTTTTTTAGTTGCTAGTCAGTCTAGCACAAAGGTGACAGCGACAAAATCGACGAGGGAGTGAGCTTACCCAAAATATCAATCTAACTTGTTCACTCTAAACTTCTACCGCACTGGGCGACGCTTCGCGGCAGCTGAGCGATGCGACACGTAACAACACTATTAGGTATACCGACCGCACTTGAACTTGAAACAGTTTGCAGCAAATTTTGTCGGTCAGTCGTTTGGCAATTTTTTCTTACCAAACACGTTCTAACTTGAATAAAGTGAAGTGTCGCGTCGCTTGCTATATCGCACCAACGGCAGCGGGACTACGCGACGCGACACGGTGCATCAGATTTGATGAATTGGTAAACTTTGATGCATGTGTCGCGGCGCAAAGTTACGCTGCTGCGTAGTGCGTTAAACCTCATACAATTTATTACAAAGAATATTTGGTCGTTGCGTGTCGCGTCGCTCCACTGCCGTGAAACGTCGCCCAGTGCGGTCAAGCCTTAACTTTGAAGAGATTAGGGTCGAATGTGTTCCGTTAACACAATCGGTCAAAAGTCGTCCATTCTGCAGTTCTGATTGTTTTAGGCCAACAACAAGTCTGATTCTAACGGGCATAGTAGCATAAGCGATCAATCTACACTGAACTTATTTTCAATTTCAGTGTTGGAGCCAGGGACGAAAGCATGGAATGAATTACGTGAATATTTCGGAGACGAAGTACTTTTACCAGATGGAAAGGTAAACCGAGCGCGGCTGGGTGAAATCGTTTTCGATGACATAGAAAAAAGACGGAAGTTGAACGCCATAACACATCCTAGGATACAAAGCGCGATGATTTGGATGGCCATATCGTACTTCTTCTCCGGCCATAGCTACATAGTCATGGAAGTGCCATTGTTGTTTGAAACTGGAAAGATGCTGACTTTTATGCACAAAATTATTACTGTTGTTTGGTGAGTTGAACTTTTATATTCGACTGTAGACGTAGGGGTTTATGCTCTATAGTTTTTCCTTTGGAGTATTCAGAGGCATACTCAATATGCATAGAACTAGCATTTGCCCGCAACTTCGTACGCGCAAATCCCGTTTTTTTCGAATTCCGTAGGAGCGACGTGAAATCGTCTCTCTTAGTGCGCCTCCCTACACTCGCCTGAGCCGGTAACGAGACTGTTAAGGAGCCGAGAAACTGCAATGCCAAATGCCCACGTGTATCGAAAGACGTTTTTCAACACTAAAACTCGAAAAAAAAAATCATAGACATAGAGTATTTAGTATTAAATTATTGTGAGTGGTGAATGAACATGCGCTGAGGCCGATTGTCGTGAAGGTTGACCAGCGACCAGTGCATAATGGGGGCTGACAATCAATTGAATAGATAGGGGCTGGCTGGCCGACTTTTCCGCACCGAAATACGATTCACTGCCGGCTTGAAAGCAGTGGGATAGGAACCAGTTTTCGAGTAAGTGTGTTGAAAACGATCATGCACCCGATTACATAATGGAACGTAGTTGTAACTTTAAAAAAGTACTTCCTCATTTAAACCTATAACTGCCAAGCGGGCTGGAACCGGTGCTTAGTTTAAGAGCGCTTTTACAAAATCGAATTGCTCAGGTTCACTAAAGTTGAATACCGCGCGTCACAAGATTTATGTTGATTTTTGCATTGCATACAACAATTATTTAAAAATATTTACTTTACTTTTAATTAGACTAATTTTTTTTCAAGCAATTTAGCAACGCCACCTTAATTATTAAATATTTTTAATTTGAATTTGGATTATAATTTCATAGATAAAAATTAGAGTTTCGTACGGAAAATTGTCGATAACTCTCAGTTATACAGAATTATTTTTGGTGTATTACTGTATGAATCGTAATAAATTGATTTGAACATTCCAAAGTAGAAGATACAGTTGTACCGTGGACATTTTTATAAATGATTAAATTATAATATCTTCGGTGTACCAAGGCATCAAAAGATTCCCTAAAGCAACATTTTGTGAAACATCCTTTGCGGAGTCAAAGATTTTACTGATGTACGTGAACAAATTGAAATATTTATTTAGAACACTCCCAAGATAAATGATCAAACTGTCTTATGCATATTTTTGTTTTTTTTTTTAAGGCTATATCTAAAGCAAAACCACACATCAAAACTCGAATAAAACGCTAAATTTCAAGAAAAATTGTGATAGCCCTCTTAAGTATCTTTATTTCCTCGTAAGCAAAGTTACCTAAATGTTATAATATTGTGACAAAAAATAAAAATCAAGATAAGCCCAACATTCTTAATCGTTTCATTACTTATTTCAGTGAAGATCACCAGCAACTAGAAAGGCTGTGCAAACGCAACGATTTCTCTGAGGCTGTTGCCAAGAAACGCATCAAATGCCAAATGCCACTCGAAGATAAAGTGGCCAAGTCTCACTTCGTGGTGGATAACTCGGGAAGCTTGGCCAACACCAGGCAACAGACAGAATGCATCATACGATTGCTCAGAAGATCTAAGTTTACTTGGTAAGTGTGATAATAGTATGTCATACCGTGTCTTGACTAAGGGACTTTGAACGTCTAGGCCTAACAAGTGTTGGATCAAGTGCGGGTCATCCAACGTTATCACAGTTTGGAAGACGCCGCACTTGGTAGGCTGCGCTCAGAGGTACTGAGCAAACTTCTCATCTCAACCTCTACACAGACCGCGGTAGAGGCGGCAGCTAGTGTCGCAATCACACCGCGGCCAAATAACGGTGCAGGGTAGATTGCGTGTGTGAAGCTATACTAGAAAAGGAAGAAGTTAACATCACTCCATTGTATGTAGCCATTGCAGTCTATTGCGTCGCCTAACTGGCTAAAAATGGTATCGCAGCTCACACGCGCTCCTAGCATCTAGGCTTGTGTCCTGAAAAAATCTAATAAGTCAGTCAGTTAGATTATCAAAAAATATTTGGCCCGTGTTTTTTCTTTTGTTACGGGAACCAAAATTGACGAAGTTACGGTGCTTTTAAAATTCTCAATACGTCACACCTTCTCATAATGTTTAGTGAGTCGTGACGTCACGAGCCCCCACTCCCGAGTTTTGATGCGTTTTATCTTTGTCAATAGTCATTGAAAATACGTGTCCATTATTTTTCAACACTCTTAACTGACGGACTAAATAGTTTTGCAATTTGTGAATGATGGAAACTAGCCTATTACAGTTATTCTTAGAGTCTTGGTCGCTACCGCAGTTACCCACCTGCTCCATGAGACAGGTAATCCGGCGAACCATTTACTTGTTTCATCGCTTATATCCTGAGAGCGAAAATTAATGCGCGCATTGAGAGCAATAGGCTAGATTCCATCATCCACAAATTGCAAAACTATTTAGTCAGTCAGTTAGAGTATTGAAAAATAATGGACACGTATGTTTTGTTTTTTGTAAATCAATTAATATTGACAAAGATAAAACGCATCAAAACTCGGGAGTGGGGGCTCGTGACGTCACGACTCACTAAAAATTATGAGAAGGTGTGACGTTTCGGGAGGTTCCTGCACCGAATTGGGCGGGAGGAAACGCCCGGGTGTCACCACTGCGAGGATCGACCGGAGGACACGGTAGAGCACACTGTGCAGGTGTGCCCCGCTTGGGCGGCGCACTGCCGTGTCCTCGAAACGGCGATTGGCGGCGACCTCTCGCGTCCGGCCCTGGTCCAAGCCATGGTCCGGAGCGAGACGGAATGGGACGCCGTTGCCTCCTTCTGCGAAGCAGTCATGCTAGCGAAGGAGGTGGCGAAGCGGGAGAGGAGACCCTCTCGTCCCGGCCGCCGGGGGCCACCTGGTGACCTCCGGCCACCGTAGGCGCGGGCCTGTGGACGGCGAGCTATGGGTGGCTCGCCGTCCGTCCGTCTAGTGACGACAGGCCGTGTCGACGTCGCGTTAGTGTTCCACGCGCGCCTCAAAGAGAGTCAGCAACACAGAGGAGCCCGAAAGGGCCGACGCCTGCCGGAGTCGCGAGATTATTCGCAAGAGACACCGTGGCTCCGGAACACAAAGGGCAATGAAGGAACATGGATGGGTTTTAGTCAGTAGAAGTCTGACACTCCCTCCCGCTACACCCAGAGCGGGAGGAGTCATTGGAAGACTTCCCATCCCTAAAAAAAAAAAAGGTGTGACGTATTTAGAATTTTAAAAGCATCGTAACTTCGTCAATTTTGGTTCCCGTAACAAAAGAAAAAACACCGGTCAAATATTTATTGATAATATAACTGACGGACTAATTAGATTTTTTCAGGACACAAGCCTATTATGCCCGTGTCTCAGAATGAATGTGGGAATGGGTCCCGCGGCGTTAAGGAGTTAGTAAGTGGTTATAAGCCAACAGGTTCGTTGATCCCGCAGAGATGTGTCGACATGTTGGATAGATCATAAGAAGGTCTATAACTCTGTGTAACATACATGGCTCATGAAGGCGTTGTAGTTGTACAAAATAGATGCAACTATTTGCACCTTCCTTGAGTCATGTATAGACACGCGTCCGGTAATTATCACGCCTGGCTTGAGGAGGCACCTGTCAACTGTTATTAGCTTCTCCCCGGGAGCCGACGTATCCTGGGAATACTGTGTCTGTAAATATTCGTCCCGAATACAGAATTCTTCACACACTTTGAGTTTTTTTCTTTAATAACATTCGTTTGTTCCAGGTACTTCCGAGCTATTGTTGGCATTGCATTTTTATCCCTCATTTTTGGAATCGGACATATAGTCAGTAATATTGTCTGTAATAAGAAATGAAGGCATAATTATAAATACAATGTGTGTGTATATTTGAACTCAAGGAAGGTTGGCTCTGGAAGCACAACTTATTATGTTGCAGAGACACACTAAGAAAATTAGAATTAGAATTTACTAGTTTTTAAGAAGTGAGTAGTGATTGAATTGTTATTAAGAGGCTTTGCGAGGTGCTCATGTTGTAAAATCAATGAGTTGATGTGTTTTGGTTTGCAACAAGCACAAGAAACATTCCTGAGTGGCCTCAGGTAGCAACGCATCTGTGATGTCTCTAATATTGCCGATGTTGTAGTTAATACGGTAACCAATAAGAATCAGGTAACCTTACTTAACAAATACAGGTGTAAGGGACAGCCCTCCACAAACTGATAGGGTGATTTCAGTATATCGTACTGAGTTGACCGGTACATGAAATTATTTCAGGAACTTTATGGGAATCCAATAAAACTGATTTGTTTAATTACCTCACACGCAATGTATCGCTACCTCTGCAAAACGCACGCAGCGAACGGCAGCGCAGCGAGCTTTCGAAAGGACAGCCGCGCTCGCGCCACGTGTTTAACAGCTGATTTCATGCGTCGTTCATTAGATTTTTTTTTTCTTTTCGTTTTAGCTGTGTTATTTACATTAATGGAGTTCTGCATACAGATAATGTAACTTTACATTGAAATAAAGCAATAAAAACTGAAAAAACGAAGAAAAAAAAACCTGAGAAAATTTCCACTGGAATATGATTTAAAATAAGGAGCTGATTGCACCCTGTTAATTTGTGGAGGGCTGTCCCTTACAACCTGTGTAATAAAATTAAACAGTGATTCACTTCAAGTACTACTTCTTAGCATTTCAATTTCAAAGTTCTTAGTGTTGTGTGTGCAGCGAAAGTAATCGTTTTCATATCGCTGACACAGTTTAGTTGTTTTCATGCACCTATGCATTCCTAAGACCTTATATAATTGCTTTACACTATCAGCACTACCAATGCATGTTCCTTGTGATCAAAAATACTATACTAATAATGGGAAAAACTATGTTATGTATTTATTCATTAGATTTAAGATATTATTGTAAGCTAGAGGCTGCATATGAATTTTATGTTGAACTTACATGCAGATATACATGTAGGTATTTCAAACATTTTAGGAAGCTCAATGGTTTATAGTTGTTTTGTCTATGCATGGCGATAGCAATCATTGCCCATTTCCCAATCAATAAATTAATCGGCTTCATTAATAGATATTTTATATCAGATAAGAAACATGTCGGAAGTATTTCGAAGGATCATATTTTACTTTTAACTACCAGGGTACTAGTTCCATGAAGATGTTTTTCCGGGGTTGGAAATACGAGCGGTAAAGACTCACAAACTACCAGGTTATCTGAGTCATGAAGATGTATTTCTAGTTTATAAATTAGTAAGATAATAAACTGCTGAAGCCTACCCATCCCTTTAAAAAGCTAGCTTATGGATATGTGTATTCTCTCCATCTTTATCATCCATCAACTTACAAGGTGTGTACAACTTATCCAGAAATGCAAGCTTATAGTCTGCCAAAGGGCGTTGGAGCGCAACTTACTTAATATTGCTGCCTTACGCAAGCAATTAGCGTTTTGCGTCCAACTCTGGTTCAATCCATGGTCCGGAGCGAGGAGAGTTACCTCCTTCTGCGTCACGCAAGCGAAGATCGGTGGGACACGTGAGAGAGAGGCAAACTTCACGCCCCAGCCGCCGCAGCAGAAGGCGATGCCCTCGGTTGCGATGGTTTGTTGTGTTCCACGCGCACCTCAAACAAATATCAGCCTAATGGACGGAGCCCGCTTCAGTCTATGCCTGCCAGGTTTGCAAAAAGAGTTACCGCTATCCTGGAACGCAAGACTGAAGTGGGTCTGATCAGACCGCGTCTACCGGATACCATCTAAGTTGTGGGGCCGTATAAAATAAGTTCGACCTAGGCCAAACTGATTGCCCTGGGCTTAACTAGTATATCATGACACTTAGGATGAATCGGTTTGGTCTAGGACAAAGTAGATTTGGCCTAAAATCGGGGTTATCCGGTAATATTGCAAGTTAGAGCTTTATACCGTTAAGGATTTTGCAGGATGCCGTCATAATATAATATTATACAGTGAGATCAAAGTGAAAAATATTTCAACCCTGTTTCGGTTACTTAGTATTTTAGTGGTTTCTTTTAGATTCACATTCTTGCAAACGCCTCATAGTACATAACCAACAAAAAATGCACAAGAGTCAAGAAGCATTTATAAGGGCAGACGAAGTTAGTAATTATAGTGGTTAAAATTTTACATAATAAAGTAAATTGATGAATTAACTTTTCTATAATTCTATGATCTGAAATAAAACTTAGGTACCACGCATGCCGAGATTGTTGGAGGCAAAATGTCATAAGAGATTAAAAAAATATATTTCTGGATATTTTTAAGTGTCCTCGATCCATTATGTGTATGTTTCATTGTGCGACACAACATAGACAAAATGAAATGAGGCCTAGGCCTACTTCCATTAAAAAACTTCAACCCCAAGTAATCCATTCTAAATGATAAAACTCGATAAATTAAACCTACAGGAGTACTACACTATTGATGATAAAGTACCGCAATTGTTTCTGCAGACAGCAGTTAATATTTACAAATCTTCATGACCTGGCAAGCATCAAAAACAAAAGATAGACAGCTTTTTCGGTGAATCGTATACTTAGACTATACAGGGTTATTTGTAAAACACCAGAAACCTCTTAGGCAGTGAAAGTACACATGATTATAAGCAACTTTTGTTTTGGTAAAACTCCGAAATCTCGAAAAAAATATCAGCTGTTTCATACAAAATGCAGTATTTAGCCAATGAAAATGTATGAAACAGCTGATATTTTTTTCGAGATTTCGGAGTTTTACCAAAACAAAAGTTGCTTATAATCATGTGTACTTTCACTGCCTAAGAGGTTTCGGGTATTTTTTCAATTTCCCTGTATACCTCTAGACGTAACCATAATAACAGTGTTTAGTGTGAATGTGAGACGCATGTATACGATATTAATAGGAAAATTGAGACAAAGCATCGTACCTTCTGTCCCTTACAGCGTGCCGTATTTATGCTATTGGCGAACTTTCAAATGTTAGCCAAACAAAGTTTTGCGGTGCCACAAAATATAACTCAGCTCGATTAATTTTGCCGTTTTTGGACCGTTTTAGTAATTGTTGTGATAGATTTAGTGTTTTAATGTGAAATAGACTCCATAAGTTACGTGTCATAACTTAAATTTAATCGTAACAATAACACTTAAGTCTTATAGTGCTGTCTCATGTGCGGCCACGCGGTGGCTCGATCTAGAGGTATATTATCTAAGATCGTATAATATATCCAACGACGTACTAAATATGAGGGGTCACGGGTGGAGGAGAGCTTCCAAAGGCCTTCTGATTCCTATCGCAGCGTCTTATATTATCAACCGTGGATCAATGATCGCTATTGCCGTGCTAAACCGCGACAGCTATATCGTGTTAGTACATATAATGATCCAGCCTCTAATCATCACAATATAGATGGTAAATAAATACTAGCCAAAGCAATATTCAAAGTTAAATAATGTATATTATTTTACATTTAATTACTACAACATTAAATAAGGCTTTTATCCATCAATAACATGAATTTTTATCAATAGGAATAGTTGGTAAAGGGGAATACAAATGTGGGTGATGAAATACAAAGCGAGTATTCCCAGTCGCCTCCACATGGATTGCCACCAAGCCATCGGGAAAAAAAATCCAAGTTTGCTGCCCGGGTGGCGACTGGGACGTTATCGCCCCCACTTCAATAGGGAATATGCATGAAAAAAATATTTATTATCTATACAGTTTATTTAATAAATATAATACTAACTGTGAAAATAGAATCAAAGTTACTCGAAAAACAAACGAGATGTAATTATTTTAAAGAAATATATCTAGTTTTCTATGGCAGTTGTATAGGCGTTTTTGACATCTAAGTTCATATTGGACTTCTCTGTCTAATTGTAATCTTTGAAGCTTTATAACTTCTTCACTGATGAAGGTATTTAAAAAATGTTTAAAAAAAGCTAATAAATTTTTCATTTAGCAAATAAAAAAATTGCATGCATATTCCCTAATCGTTTTCTTACGGCTGCGATGAGGGGGTCAGCGGTCAGACTTTCAATTGGGTTTTATTAGTAGATACATCTGAACGCAAAGTGGGGGCAATAACTTCCCAGTCACCACCCGGTGACAGCGGGAAATTTTAGTTCCGATTGTCACCTGGTGATAATCCATGTGGACTGGAATTATTCGACACAAAGGAAATATAATGTTGTAATGTAACATATTAAGTTCAGGTTATGGTAAAGAATAAGACAGTTTGTGTAAGGCTTGCATTGTGCTCATTTAGAAATATTTTAGATCGTAACAGTGTATACAGTGGTTACAAAACCTATAAATTATATGTTTAGTAATAATTTATTACAGCATGCACTAGTACCTTTTTATTTATAGAAACAGCAATGACAATTAATTAATTAAAACAGCAATTGTGAAAGGTTACGCTCCAGATTTATGATATGCAAAAACCGAATTCTTTCAGAAAACTATTAGTTATTGTATATAGTAATGAAATCACGTAGCCAATTGAAGAAAGATGATTTGATATGTAGTAAATAATAGTGTAATTATTGTAATTGTAGAGTTACTGTTAATCACGCACAATTTTTTATGAAAACGTGAAATTTAATATAAGTGTCTGAGTTTTCTTTATATACAGCGAATATGACAATGTATGAAAAAGTGAGCAAGCCAGTCTCTTTTGGTATATAGGTACAGACGGCAGCATATCAAACTGTCACATTTTCCCAATATACTTTGAGCCTAATGCTTTGGTGATAAAATTGAAAATCTGTGAAAGAAATGCGACAGATTGCTGCAGTTTGATAAAAGGTGGAGTCTTGTAATTGCAACTATCTGGTTAATTGCAACTAACAGAAATAACTCCCTCTAGAACAGTGATCCTAAAATGTGTTTTTAAATCCCTGAGACTACAAGAGCAAAATAATGTCAAAATTTACTGTTTAAGTCAATTTTGACATTTGCACTTGTCAATTTAGTCTCCGGGATTAAAAAATAGAGGGAGTTGTTTTCAGCTAGGGTTTATGTTCACTTGGCGTATTCGTCTTGCTTATTTGTTGAAAAATGAACTTTATTTCGATGAGCTTAGGGTATATATTATTTTTCTATTACCCAAGAAATGTGAATATCTTAACAAATACGCCAAACGAAGGGTCATCTATAAGATATGAGAAATTCACGCAGTTTGGCGATTTTGATATTTCAAATGAAAAAAAAATCGAAATTGATATACCGAATTATTTGGCCAAGTTTCCGATCTGTCCCCGTCTCTAGAGACGGAGACAGATCGGATCTTAGCTCAACTGTATCCATTGAAGCTGCGGTCTTAACGAAATTCTATTGATTGTTAACAACACGCCTCCTGTTGATCTCCTTTTTTTCACCTCCCTTTTGATAGAGTCTGAGCCTAAATGTACTGCTAAAAATTTGATTAACTCTTAAGTTGGAAACCAAAAGTGAAAACCATTTAAATAGTATATAAATAAAAATACTAAAGAAGAGATTTACTATGAATTTGACTACTTAGGCAAAGCGCGCACTGGTGACTTTTGTCACCGTGACAGTATTTATCTATCTGTTGCACTTCACAATTACGAAAGAGAGAAATGTATTGTCACGCAGATAAAGTCACCAATGTGATCCTAGCCTTACATAGAATATTATGACTGTATTTGTTGACAGTAACTGACTTTCGTTGGTTACCAAACCACCTATGACGGATTCAAAATTTACCCAAAAGCTTGCTATTCTGGGTTTAGTTATTCTTCTGGCAATTAGCAGTATTTTTGACAACTATCAAAAATCTACATTAGTTATATGAAACTTATACCTAAAATAGAAAGGTTTGTAAATAAAATCGGTGGAAAAATAAAGAAGTTAGTTGTTGTTCTTCTGTCCTTGTCACTCAAAACGTCATAGCCTATGGCTTTCCACGATAAATGGGCTCAACACTTAAATAACTTTTCAATTCGAACCAATAGTTCGTGAGATTACCGCGTTCAACCAAACAAACACACCTTTATAATATAACTAGCGTATCCCCGACTTCCAAAATCTTACTTGGTCCAGCCATACTGACGCAGACCTCATTAAAAATCTAAAAAAACATATGTTAAGGTACCAATGAGGTACTAAATTTTAACGAAAAGATGAACTAGTTATAACGCCTACAACTAGATGAAACCGGCTTGGTCCAGCCATTCTGAAGTCAGAATGGCTGGCCACTTTCCTCGTAATAGTTTTCCTGCTTTATCGAGGTACAAATTATTTGATTGCTGGTACCAAATAGTACCATGTAGGTACTAAAACTTGGTATTGGTCAAACTTCCAAAATCTTACTTGGTCACATTTTACATAAGTCTAAAGCTAAGGCTTCATCGATAAATGGGCTATCCAACATTAAAACAATTTTTCAATTCGATACAGTAGGTCCTGAGAATAGCGCATTCAGCCAAACCAAAGTCTTCAGCTTTATAATATTAAGTATAGATTGGCATATTGAACTCACCGCCATTGTTTATCTATAGGTACTAATATTATAAAGAGGTAACATTTGTTTGTAAGTTTGTATGTAGGGGGTAATCTCAGGAACTACTGGTCCGATTTGAAAAATTATTTCCGTATTAGATAGCCTATGTATCGAGGAAGGATATAGGCTACATATCATCACGCTAAGACTAAAAGGAGCCGAGCATTAATGGAAAATGTGACGCAGACGAAGTTGCGTGGGTCAGCTAGTATTACATAAATACCTAATAATGAGAAAGCTAGAATAATGGGAGAAAATAAAATGGATGCCTGAAGACTTCATTCTTTATTTAAAATAATCTTGGAAAGTGCCTAGGAACAAGCATGAGAAAGTAGGTACTGTAGAATAATTTTATGTACCATTTTTTTTTGGTCTGGAAAGCTTGTGGGATAAAAGAAATTAAAACGTCACGAAACGTAACTTAGTTGAGTTTTAACTTTTTTTGTTAAGTGTTTTGTTGTATGGAAGAATTTTACTGATGTTGAACGAGTTGTCAGACCTAAAAATTGTTACGGTTTGGTCTGCAGCTTCATTGTCACTTGTAGTGCTGTGTGTTGAATCCTCTGTTACCTCAGTTCCGACTCTAACTGTAGTTTCTGTCAATTCTGACGTTTGATGCTTATTTTCGTGGATTGCGGATAACCGATTGGGCGTACTCTTAACTTTCTTTTCGGGTTCAGGTTCGGGAGGAGGCGGAAGGAATGCTTGCTTCACCGGGTCGTAACTATATGAACCGAAGATTGCTCTAAAACAAGAAATTGTTACTAGTTTATCTACCAATCTTCTATCTATCTTCTTCTTCTATATACTTATAATAAATCTGTAGAGAAGTCAATTCTGTACATGAAATATATTTCCAAAATAAATATCAGGGGGTGATTAGGGATCGATACTGATGCCAAAAATGCAATCAGTACAATTTTTGTCTGTCTGTCTGTCGGTCTGTCTGTCTGTCTGTCTGTATAACCGTTATAGAAACAAAAACTACTCGACGGATTTGCATGAAACTTGGTACAATTATTATTCATACTCCTGAGCAGGTTATAGTATACTTTTCATCACGCTACAATCAATAGGAGCAGAGCAGTGAAGGGAAATGTTAGGAAAGCGGAAGAAGTTACTCCATTTTTTAAGCTTCCGTCGCTTTTGCAACCTTAATGGTGAAAGCTACACAGAAATCATGTATGACGGAAATGTTCTCCCTAAAGTTATATAAAAAATATCCAACGACAGCATATGTCTATCTTTTATGATTGACGAACAATAACACATGTAACTCCCGATAGCTTAGCAGTTCGAAGCTTTCTGATTGTATTTGTCTACTCTTACGTTTATAAAACTCTCAGTTGTCCCTAATTAACATTAATAAAAGTAAACATTATTAACTATTCCATAAAAAAAGAATCATAGAAATCGGTATAGAAACACCAAAGTTATACATGAAATACGCTAATAATAAGCCATCGCGCGTGAATACTGAATCATGCTATAAGGATTATTTTTGTGGTCGCGAACGCTCAGGCAGGCGGCTAGCTTGGCGCCTAGAGGCTAGCGAGTAGCTTCGGAAAACGGCTTACGACAGTTTGCAATATCCTTTAATAATTTTATTATAATGTCGAGGGGAAGATGGTTATAATTTCGCTTTACACCAAACGAGTAATCTATATCTATACTTATAATAAATCTGTAGAGAAGTCAATTCTGTACATGAAATATATTTCCAAAATAAATATCAGGGGGTGATTAGGGATCGATACTGATGCCAAAAATGCAATCAGTACAATTTTTGTCTGTCTGTCTGTCGGTCTGTCTGTCTGTCTGTCTGTATAACCGTTATAGAAACAAAAACTACTCGACGGATTTGCATGAAACTTGGTACAATTATTATTCATACTCCTGAGCAGGTTATAGTATACTTTTCATCACGCTACAATCAATAGGAGCAGAGCAGTGAAGGGAAATGTTAGGAAAGCGGAAGAAGTTACTCCATTTTTTAAGCTTCCGTCGCTTTTGCAACCTTAATGGTGAAAGCTACACAGAAATCATGTATGACGGAAATGTTCTCCCTAAAGTTATATAAAAAATATCCAACGACAGCATATGTCTATCTTTTATGATTGACGAACAATAACACATGTAACTCCCGATAGCTTAGCAGTTCGAAGCTTTCTGATTGTATTTGTCTACTCTTACGTTTATAAAACTCTCAGTTGTCCCTAATTAACATTAATAAAAGTAAACATTATTAACTATTCCATAAAAAAAGAATCATAGAAATCGGTATAGAAACACCAAAGTTATACATGAAATACGCTAATAATAAGCCATCGCGCGTGAATACTGAATCATGCTATAAGGATTATTTTTGTGGTCGCGAACGCTCAGGCAGGCGGCTAGCTTGGCGCCTAGAGGCTAGCGAGTAGCTTCGGAAAACGGCTTACGACAGTTTGCAATATCCTTTAATAATTTTATTATAATGTCGAGGGGAAGATGGTTATAATTTCGCTTTACACCAAACGAGTAATATTATAAATGTGAAAGTTTGGTAGTTTGTTACTCAATCACGCCAGAACGGCTTAACGGATCTTAATGAAATTTAGGACAAAGATAGATTATAGTCTGGAATAGCACATAAGCTACTTTTCATCCCGGGAATATGTTCCCTACGGATCACGCGGACGAAGCCGCTGGCAGAAGCTAGTACTTATAATAAATCTGTAGAGAGGTCAATTCTGTACATGAAATATATTTCCAAAATAACTATCAGGGGGTGATTAGGGATCGATACTGATGCCAAAAATGCAATCAGTGCAATTTTTGTCTGTCGGTCTGTCTGTCTGCCTGTCTGTCTGTATAACCGTTATAGAAACAAAAACTACTCGACGGATTTTAATGAAACTTGGTACAATTATTATTCATACTCCTGAGCAGGTTATAGTATACTTTTCATCACGCTACAATCAATAGGAGCAGAGCAGTGAAGGGAAATGTTGGGAAAACGGGAGAAGTTACTCCATTTTTTAAGCTTCCGTCGCGTGTGCAACCTTAATGGCGAAATCTACACAGAAATCATGTATGACGGAAATGTTCTCCTTAAAATTATATAAAAAATATCCAACGACAGCATATGTCTATCTTTTATGATTGACGAACAATAACACGTGTAACTCCCGATAACTTAGCAGTTCGAAGCTTTCTGATTGTATTTGTCTACTCTTACGTTTATAAAACTCTCAGTCGTCCCTAATTAACATTAATAAAAGTTAACATTATTAACTATTCCATAAAAAAAGAATCATAGAAATCGGTATAGAAACACCAAAGTTATACATGAAAAACGCTAATAATAAGCCATCGCGCGTGAATGAATCATGCTAGGGATTATTTTTGTGGTCGCGAACGCGTGTACGTTACCCCAGCAAGAAAGTATCTCCTAGAGTTATGTGAGTAGAACGTATAGTTGGTGCCTTTTCTGCTGTAAATGTGCCCCCACATAAAAAATGTTGTCGTTTTGGAATAAAACGGAAAAAACGATTCTTGCTGGGGTAACGTTTTTCTAGCAGGAAAATTCTTAACGAATGATCGGAGAGAGAAAAATTGTGCATGGCCAGAGAGCTTACATGTGTGCCAAAATGTGCCCCCAAAAATAAAATCTGTGCCCCTTCAGATTTACGAGATATTGCATTTCCTGCTGGAGTAACGTTTTGATGAATCGTATATCTCTATAACCATTGCATGTGCCCCTGTAGAATAAACATACACTAGTAGCTCTTAATGTGTGCCCATATGTGCCCCAAATTAGATTTAAGAAAATATTTATAGTTTTCAAGTTATCGCGGTTTTATGAAAACTCGAAAAAACATCGCAGCGCCTAAATGAGACAAGGTATAAGTTCGCTTAGAACTGTATTCGGTCCTTCTTGACGCTAATAATAACCATACAAAGTTTCAAAACTGTTCATGCATGCGTTTTTGAATAATCTTGCTAAAAGTCAAAACGATGGTGTCATAATTTTGACGGCAAAATACAAGGAATCGGCTCAATCCCAGATATGTAGGTGTAAACCAAAATCTTGTGCCTTTAGTCAAAAATATATGGTGAAAATATTCAGCTTGGAATGTTTCGCATTATGTAAATAATAACAAAAAAACAAAATATGTAATCAACGGCTGGTTATCCGACCAAATTTGAATGACTACTAAAAAGCGACTGATTCATACAAATCGGTGACCTTCTTTATTGGACGTATTATACCTAAGCTGTTGTCATATATTCGCGTTCAAAAGTTTTGGGGGCTAATTAAAAAATATATGAAATGGATCTTGTGACTATAATGAAACAGCTTGTTGATGTGGAAATTATTGTTTTAATTCTTAAATTAATTATTGCATCAAATCACAGATCAAATTTCCTACCTATAAATATTAGAAATTTATTTGCACGTTGTGTAGTTACATTATTTTTTAAATCACAGATCAGTTTTTCATCTAAGTCTAACATATAATTAGTAAATTCGCATCACAAAAATCACAGATCAGTATTAAGTATAAGTAAGTATAATATTTTGTAAAACAAATGTTAAATTGGAAATCACAGATAAATAATTTTCTTACGAGTAATTTGCTTATACATAGATTCATAAAGAGTGTGTTCAAAATTCAATGTGTTAGTGTTCAGTGTGTTAGTATAGTAAACCGCATAAAGATATAACTGTAAACATCGAATGTGCACAAATTATCTGATGGTATTGGGCTATAAATAAACATATTTATCCCATATACGTAACAATATTATCACCTCATCCGTAATCCGACATACAAAATGGAAACACGTTGTTGCAACACTGATCATAGTGCGGTTGACTATAGGTATACACTAATTACACCTCTCAAAACTGTAGGTACCAAAATTTATTTGGTTGAGGGGAATGCTCCTACGCCTTTATGAACTTGGAAGGTTGTATTGGTGATTTTGATGATTATAATTCTGTAACTACATACGTCTTACAGCCGCGAACAATGTTGTAATCAACATACAACCTAGCACTGGCCTGCAAATTGCAAAAAACGCAAGAAATTTTGATTCACGGGCTGGTTGGAGGATTCCCGTAATGATGAAAAACTAACTGTTACTCATCAATATATATATTTATATATATATATATATAAATATATATATATAAAAGACAAATACGGGCTTATTATTTATATACAAAAAAGAGCTTCCTCTTTTTAGTAGTTGGTATTCATCACACATTTCATGAACTATATTTTTTTTTAAACATCGGGCCCATCAAATTTTGGCTCAAAGACCTGGCAAATATCAAATATCTGGATGTATTTTTTTCGTTCACACATAAATTACTGGATGTATTTTAAGGAAATTTAGAATGGAGAAGATAGCTTACCTTGGAATAGCATTTAGGCTACTATTTATAACAAACTTAATCATGTGTAAGGTCATAGAAACAGCTAGTAGAATATAATCCAATAACAACTTTATTTTATTTCTTATTACTTTTCTACTTCAGTGTACTCAGGCACAACTCGTGTGAACCGGTTAGTGAGTAAAGTAAAGAAGGTCATCGATATGTATGAATCCGTCGCTTTTTAGTAGTCATTCAAATTTGGTCGGATAACCAGCCGTTGATTACATATTTTGGTTTTTTGTTAATATTTACATAATGCGAAACATTCCAAGCTGAATATTTTCACCATATATTTTTGACTAAAGGCACAAGATTTTGGTTTACACCTACACATCTGGGATTGAGCCGATTCCTTGTATTTTGCCGTCAAAATTATGACACCATCGTTTTGACTTTTAGCAAGATTATTCAAAAACGCATGCATGAACAGTTTTGTAACTTTGTATGGTTATTATTAGCGTCAAGAAGGACCGAATACAGTTTTCAGCGAACTTATACCTTGTCTCATTTAGGCGCTGCGATGTTTTTTCGGGTTTTCATAAAACCGCGATAACTTGAAAACTATAAATATTTTCTTAAATCTAATTTGGGGCACATATGGGCACACATTAAGAGCTACTCGTGTATGTTTATTCTACATGGGCACATGCAATGGTTATAGAGATATACGATTCATCAAAACGTTACTCCAGCAGGAAATGCAATATCTCGTAAATCTGAAGGGGCACAGATTTTATTTTTGGGGGCACATTTTGGCACACATGTAAGCTCTCTGGCCATGCACAATTTTTCTCTCTCCGATCATTCGTTTAGAATTTTCCTGCTAGAAAAACGTTACCCCAGCAAGAATCGTTTTTTCCGTTTTTTTCCAAAACGACAGGGGGCACACATTTTTTATGTGGGGGCACATTTACACCAGATAAGGCACCAACTATACGTTCCACTCATTTAACTCTAGGAGATACTTTCTTGCTGGGGTAACGTACACCGCGAACGCACAGGCAGGCGGCTAGCTTGGCGCCTAGAGGCTAGCGAGTAGCTTCGGAAAACGGCTTACGACAGTTTGCAATATCCTTTAATAATTATAATGTCGAGGGGAAGATGGTTATAATTTCGCTTTACACCAAACGAGTAATATTATAAACTAGCTTCTGCCCGCGACTTCGTACGCGTTCCCGTGAGATAAAAAATAGCCTATGTGTTATTTCAGACCATAATCTATCCCTGTTCCAAATTTCACCCCGATCCCTTCAGCCGTTTTGACGTGATTGAGTAACAAACCTACACACAAACTCACTCGCAAACTTTTGCATTTATTATATTAAATAACAGCAGAAATCGTAATATTTTAATTTCGCCATAACTTCAAAACCAAACGTCCGATTTTAATCATTCAAAGACCAAATATTATCTACATAAACTGTACTTAGTGATGAAACTTTATTTTGATACGGATTAATAGCATGAGTAAAATAAACGCGTTTAAATGTAGTAAAAAAAAATCAAGATTTTTAAATAAAATAATGGTTGTTGTGCCTCACTCGACATAGATAGGACCAGTGTGTCGCGGACTTTTTTGTAGATATTTATAAGATCTACAATTAATTAGAACAATTTATGGTTCTATCTTTTATAGTTTAGGCAGCGTGCGCAAAATAAGTAACTTTTCTGGTTGATTTTTACACCTTGTGTCTGAAAAACCCAAATATCTTACGGAACCCTATTTATTCCAAAATAAAATATAGCCTATGTTACTCGTGGATAATGTAGCTTTCAAATGGTGAAAGAATTTTTAAAATCGGTCCAGTAGTTTTTGAGCCTATTCATTACAATCAAACAAACAAACAAACAAACATACAATCAAAGTTTTCCTCTTTATATTATTAGTGTAGATATTGCAAACTGTCGTAAGGCGTTTTACGAAGCTACTCGCTAGCCTATCGCCATCGCCAAGCAAGCCGTCTGCCTGTGCGTTCGCGACATAGATCTGTTTTTTATATTTCTGTGTTTCGCGACCATGGCTTGTTATTAGCGTATTTCATGTATAACTTTGGTGTTTCTATACCGATTTCTATGACTCTTTTTATGGAATAGTTAATATAACTTTAATTAGGGACGACTGAGAGTTTTATAAACGTAAGAGTAGACAAATATAATCAGAAAGCTTCGAACTGCTAAGCTATCGGGAGTTACACGTGTTATTGTTCGTCAAACATAAAAGATAGACATATGCTGTCGTTGGATATTTTTAATATAATTTTAAGGAGAACATTTCCGTCATACATGATTTCTGTGTAGCTTTCACCGTTACGGTTGCACACGCGACGGAAGCTTAAAAAATGCAGTAACTTCTCCCGTTTTCCCAACATTTCCCTTCACTGCTCTGCTCCTATTGATTGTAGCGTGATGAAAAGTATACTATAACCTGCTCAGGAGTATGAATAATAATTGTACCAAGTTTCGTTAAAATCCGTCGAGTAGTTTTTGTTTCTATAACGGTTATACAGACAGACAAACAGACAGACAGACAGACAGACAGACAGACAGACAGACAAAAATTGTACTGATTGCATTTTTGGCATCAGTATCGATCCCTAATCACCCCCTGATAGTTATTTTGGAAATATATTTCATGTACAGAATTGACCTCTCTACAGATTTATTATAAGTATAGATATAGAAGAAGAAGATGTAAAAGTTTGGTTGTTTGTTACTCAATCACGCCAGAACGGCTTAACGGATCTTAATGAAATTTAGAACAAAGATAGATTATAGTCTGGAATAGCACATAAGTTACTTTTCATCCCGGGAATATGTTCCCTAGGGATCACGCGGGCGAAGCCGCTGGCAGAAGCTAGTGCTTAATAAAATACAAAGAGCAACACTGAGCTGAACTGAACTTACGGTTTAGCCCCGTCTTCCAGAACAAAACGTTGGAGGGATTGTCTTTTACCGATAACACAGTAATAACTGAAAACATAAACTACACATTTAAGATAAAAGTACCTTACCAAATCAAATCAAATATGACAGTCATATTTATTTGCTTGACTTACTGCAACATAGGGTGAAGGACCCAGCACAAAAAAAATACATATAAAAACATTTTCTAAACGTTGTAAATCTTATTTAAGTGCGGAACATTTTTTAATCCTCAGGTCATACGCATCATCTTTAGGTTTTACTCAAAAAAAAAATCAAAACAATCAAATTCAATCATATTTTTATGGTCGACTAAAATTGAGTTTTCTTAGAGAGCAATAAAAAATATGTGTGTGTTGTAACAGCTTAAGCAATATGTACTTAAAGTGCCTAAAAAACGATAAACGACAGAGGATTGGGCCACGCTGCGACTAGTCCTCATGGATGCCTGTGGTTGGTGCAGACCAGTGCAGACGATGTCGGCTTGGCTAGCTCACACGGTGTGTCTATTAGGCCTGCTGCAAGTAGGGATGCCCGGATGTTACGAATACTTGCATTCGCATTCGCTTAAGCGAATGATTCGCTATTTTAAACATTCGCATCGACATTCGCGTCTGCATCAATCGATGCGAATATTTGCGAATGCGAATGTGTACAGGTCGTGTCATGTCTCACCCGGCGGCCGCGCGGTTCTTCGCACGCGCCAATAGAAAGCGTTGCTTTCTCGCTGCTCGATTAGTTTGGCTTATTTTATTTTAGTTGTCAATCAATTATCAACTAATTATTACGTACAAGTTGTTTGTGAATTCTGGTCGAAAATCTATGACCAGTGCGTGTTGCCAGTGATTAGGTACTGTGATGATGGAAATGGGGGCGTAAGGAAATTAAACAAGAAAATGCAGCAATAATCGAATTATATTGGCGACCATGCGCCCGGCTTCAAATCAATACAAGGAATCCCATAAAAAACCCTTCAATTCTTTTTCATTCATAATTCAAAAGTGACCGTTCCAAACCTTTTGCAATTCTTATAAAGCCCTGAACCAATAAGTATTTTACCCCCTGGACACAACCTTCATAGTACTTATGGAACGGAAACGTGATGCTCAAAATGAGCCTCATCGATGAAGAGGCCAATGCTTGGAGTTTCCTTGCTTGATCGAATCGGGAATGATGGATGATATCAGCAAGAGAACCCAGGTTACCGAAATAGCCCGAAGAATCGCCAAACTAATTACAGTGGCAGTGTGCAGTGCACATTGCTCACAGACTCTGCATTGCTCAATGAACAGATGGTCCATGGGGCTGAAAGTCCTGCAGTGGCGACCGCGTAGGTACTGGAAGACGCAACATTGGAAGGCCTCCCACTAGGTGCACTGATCTCCTGGTGAGGGTCGCGGGTAGCCCATGGATACGAGACGCATAGGACCGGTTGTTGTGGCGGCACTTGGGAGAGGCCTATGTCCAGCAGTTTGCTGTTGCAGCCTGGGTTTTTTTTTGCGATTTAGAACAGTCGCTCCAATCGTTAGAATGACATTGATGTGATTTGACGAGCCGTCCAAGCAAGATTCTATTCCATAGAAGAGACTTCATAATGAAAAAAAACTAGAGCGTCAGGCAGTTTGTTTGGGTCCGTCGGCCACTGAGTTGGCTCGGGTGTGGCAATTGTAGTTAAATGATTCTCATCAACGCATTTTTTGAGCTCTCTTCCTCTGGTCCAGTGTGGTGAGTTCCAGTCTCCACTGGATACAAAGCGAGTCCATAAGCCTAAGACTCTTCATATACAGTATGAATCTTAATAATGTGCACAAATGAAAATGAGGGAAACTATCAAATTAAAAAAAAAACTTTTTTTTTAACACTTATTGTTCAGAGTGTCATGACGCGAAAACAGGATAAAGAGCTCGTTCCTTCATAGACCTCATCCATCGCTTTCCATCTGGCAAGATTGTGGTCAAGAGCAAGCCCAATCATAATAAAAAAGAGGTTTTCGGTATTTTTTCAATTTCCCTGTATGAAGTGCCAAACCACATTGCAAAGCCTATCAATCGTAATAAGTAGGTACCTGTTAAATACTGACTGAGAGACGGACAGAAAACACACAGCCGAAACTACTGGTCGTAGAAAGATTACCGGGGCATGTAATTTCCTTGGGGATTAATAGGGAGTAGGGGATTTCCTGAAAACCTATGTGACCGGGGAAAAATGGGATACCTATGCGCATACGAAGTCGAGGGCAAAAATTCTTGTAGTATCCATGATATAATCATGGAAAATATCTGGTAATTTTGCACTATATAAAAAATGGTAGTTTAATGCAGCTGCCCGGAGTCGCGGGACTATTCGAAAGACATACCGTGGCTCCGGAACACAAAGGGCAATGAAGGAACTTTAATGGGTTTTAGTCAGTAGAAGTCTGACAATCCCTCCCGCTCCACCCAGAGCGGGGGAAGTCATTTGATGATTTCCCATCGCTAAAAAAAAAAAAGGGTATAAAGCAGTGCCTTCAGATATAGGAGACATATTGAATACCGAACACAATGAAGTACCTATTCGAGAGTTCTGCATTCAAAAAACCTGAATCCAGCGAAGGATTTAAGCTACTTACCAATGTAAAGACATCTTATCCCTGAGGAGCATACTCTGCTTTTCACACCTGCGAGAAAATTGTGCCTTAGCCATGGAAGCATGGGGGTGCGTGTTGGCTCTCGCCGCAAGGAGGAGGTCGCGCGTCCGAAGTTGTGGCTCTAGCCTTTTTTTATAGATGGGTATACATCCAATGACTCCTCCCGCGCTGGGTTAAGCAGGAAAGAGTGTCAGACTTCTACTGACTAAAACCCATCCGTGTTCCTCCTAATGCCCTTTGCTTTCCAGGGCCGCGGTGACTCTTTCGAACAAATTCCACAACCCCGGCAGGCACTGGCACTAGCGGGCCCCGCCTTCCGCTTTGCCGACAACTCTTTGAGGCGCGCGTGGAACACAGCGCGCCGTTGACCCAGGCCTGGTTCTGATCAGATGGCGAGCCACCCAATGTTCGCCGTCCGCAGGCACCCGCCTGCGTTTGTGGCGTGCCCAGCGCTCGGTTGCGATAGTCGCTGTCTACATACCGCCATGAGATCCTGCCGTAGCTCAGTCCGGCATGACCCTCTGGAATGCGTTGAGGTAACGGGCAGGTCGCTTCCTCAAAGTAGGCCATGAACTCCACGACTCCCGCGTAAAGCCTCCGGCAGGAGGCGTTTGGACCCTCTAGATGGGGCAAAACCTACTTGAAGGCAGCCCCGGCCCGCCCCAGCCTACGGCAATACCTACTTTGTACTGAATTTCATTATCCCAATAATGTGATTTGAATTTGGAACGCATTTTGACTACGCACGTAGCGAGTGCAGTCAAACTACTTAGCAGCGGAGGCCAACGGGAGTCGCTCGTGGATTGTACGAACGTACTTTAGGTTAGGTTTGCATGGCAAATAATTTGACATTTTCGTGTAGGTGGTGTGAAAAATCATTTATGTCGCAGACAACTCGCTTAGTTAGCCTTTTAATTGGTAAACCTTGTAGCTTTAATCCCTACTATCCTAATCCTAACTTCTTTTAATAATAAAAATGCGAAAGTAACTCTGGCTGTCTGTCTGTCTCTTCTTCATGCCTAAACCACTGAACCGATTTGGATGAAATTTTGTACAAAAATGGTTTGAGACCCGAGAAGGGACATAGGATAGTTTTCATCCCGGAAATGCCACGAGAACGGGAACTTTGCGGGTAAAAAGTTTATGTATATTCCGGGAGTATGTTCCCTAGGGAACATGCGGGGGAAGCCGCTGGCATACGCTAGTAAGTAATAAATGATCGTTTGATATTTTTACTGGGACTACAAGCAAAGTCCCCCGTGTCGGGGTGCCCGATGTTCAGCCCTAGAACTATGATCTACTACTGTAGTTCAGAAGATAATCCTAAAATAAGATAAATTAAGGTTCAAGATTCGACTCTGCTAGTTTTTACAAACATGTTATCTTATATTTGGCTTCACATATCATCTTATGCATGACATGTAACAGTATTAATGTTAAAGTTTTTCAGAAAGGATTCTTGTTGAGAGAGGTGTCCCACAGGGCTCAGTCCCGTTTTATTTATTACTAACTGACCCGCGCAACTTCGTCTGCATCACATTTTTCATTACTGCTCCGCTCCTATTTGTCTTAGCGTGATGATATATAGCCTATAACCTTCCTCGATACATTACAGCTTTCTACTACCTGTACTTTCGACTGCGTTTATCTATACCTACTAATATTATAAAGCAGAAGAGTTTGTTTGTTTGTTTGATTGTTTGTTTGTTTGGTTGAACGCGCTAATCTCAGGAACTACTGGTCCGATTTGAAAAAATCTTTCAGTGTTAGATAGCCCATTTATCAAGGAAGGTTATAGGCTATATATCATCAAGATAAGGCAAATAGGAGCGGAGCAGTAATGGAAAATGTGACGCAGACGAAGTTGCGCGGGTCAGCTAGTATTAAGAGTCCTATTACATTTTTTACGGAAATTCATGATTTTTGACGCTGTAATTATCAGCAGCAGTAAGATATTTTAATTATTTGATCCTGAATAACGATAGTGCCAGTCTCTTTCTTGTAAGTTAGAATTACATATTTTCATTTTTCTTTTCGTGTAATTTACTATAAATATTTTACGAAATCAGTTTGCAAGAAAAAATGTCGGCGATGGAACTTTGACGGTCTAATTCACATTGTTACAATCAATTCTTTTAAAAGCTAAAATTACTAAAAGGTAAGTTGAATGTTTTACTTGTTTATTGGAGTTCTAGAATTTCTTTAAATTCCTTGAGTTTTCACGAAAAAAAACGTAAAAAAAGCCTAATTTAAGCCAGAAATGTCTTGATTCAGCGTCCATTATATTCCAACTAAAAACAATTTTATCAAATAAATTAATATGATATAAAATTTCAATCTACAATGAATACGTTTCATTAGTTTTCGTTTGTCAATATAATTAAACAAAATTACAATAAATAAAATTAAAATACTATATATTCTGCGTCAATTCAGCGCGCGCGCTCCTCAGTCTCGCGCGAGCGCCCAAATAAACTATAATCCTATTCAGACTAGTAAGTATCAAAACTGTTTCGCGGACTATAGATGTAGGTACTCCCAACGCAGACCAACGTAACTTCGTCTATTGCAAACGAGCATTTACGATTCGTAATAGGACTCTTAATTATATATAAGTCTAAGTCATGTTGGCTTTTATATATAACTAGATTTTGACAGCTGATCTACCAGGTATTCTTAGACAATGTAAGGTACACCTGTATGCAGACGACACCCAAATTTAAAATCATTTCAGCCAATTGGAACTACTCAGGCCATGGATGATATATTGCGGGACATTGAGCAAATCCTCGACTGGTCTCAAAAATACGCTCTTAACGCATTTAAAACAAAATGCATGATATTGGGTACCAAATATCATATTAAAACTGCTGACGACCTGTAAAAGCCGATGATTGTTAGTAATGGAAACTTATTAGAAAGGGTAAAAGTTGCAAAAAAATGGAGCTGGTTATGGTCGATGAGCTTAGATTTGTAAAAGGCCGGATCCGGAATGACTTTTATAGGTTGAAGGTTCTCTATGGAATCCGTGAGTATACCTACCTCTTAGAGGATAGTTATAGGAAACTACTTTCGAATCTGCTTGTACTGTTAACATTAAACTACAGTGATGTGGTGTACGGACTCAGACTCTTGCCAAAAACCAAAATTGCAAACAGAGAGTCCAAAATGCATGGTTATAAAGTTCCAAAAAGATATGGCACATCTCTCCTATAATAACTGAGAAGCATGGAATGGCAACGCAATCAACATTTGTTGGGTCTTACCTAAACACTGAACTATTGCAGGTAAAAGTCCCTCATACCTGTCTTGGTGTAAGAACGCCCACAGCTTAATACCAGGGGTTCTAAAAAGGCCACTTTAGCAGAATCAGAAAAGTACATCACGTTACCCGTCACTGACAAGTTTTCCCAATTAATCTTGAACTTTATGCGCTAGCGATAAAGATGAAAATGAAATTAGACAGATTGTTGCCATTTGTTGCATGATTAATAATTATGTTCTTAATTTGATTCTGCTAAAGCGGCCTTTTTAGACCCGCTGATCAAAAGTAAATGAAACGCTTATTATGATACCGTGATACAAAACAAATGGGTATAAAATTTCTAATATGCAGCAACAAAAATCTGGAACAATATGTATAGGTACCCACCTCCCTTTTGAACTTTATCTGCCGGTCGATTCTATGACATCTCATCGTGATCACTTAGGTGGAGTGAACGACAAGTGAGCTGTCATGCCATCTTGTTTTTATGTTTTGACAGCTCACTTGTCGTTCACTTCGACATGTTTACAGAATCGCACTGCTGTTACTTTCGAATTATTCAAAACACACCAATTTAAAAAATAAATGCAAACTATTGATCATAACCGTTGTTGCTGATAGTACCTACTGTTTTTTTTTCTTTTTTCCTTTTGTTAACAGGAGTCAAGGGAATACCAGCGCTTGTTAGCAACTCACTAAGGAACCTTAGAATAATGCTGACGCTTGAACCTTTTGCTTCTGGTATTATAGTTTTGTGAAGGTATGCATCAAATCAACTACTAGCTGTAATGCTGGAGACAATGTGGTTATTTCTGAGTTTTTTTTTTGTTCCTAACGGTTCGAATAAGATTTTTAAGGAAAAAAAATGCTTGGAAAAATTTGGTAAGTTTGTTAGGAGGAAAAGATTCTCAGAACATATAAATCTACGGAACGGCAGTCGTTTCTAAATATCAGGTTATCTCCCATAGGCAGAGCTGTAGCTAGAATCGAATTTGAGGTAGGACAGCATTGTTTAGGGTAGGTAGTAAGAAAAATATCATATATGATCTGCTCCGAAGCACGGGCTCCTAAATCAATTACCATGTATATCATTGAGACATTGACCTCTAGGTCAGTAGGTAGACTGTGGTAGAAAGGTTTAGATCTAGATATAATCCGAGCGCGATCAAAAAGGGATGGAACCTTAAAATTATCAAAGCAAATAGAAAATGACAGTTCTCAAGACAAGTAGCGTTAGCGAAAAAACTCTGAATTAATTATAAATTAGTCATTTCTACGATCTATCATAAGGTTGTGTAAACACCTTAGTAAACACTAAACATACAGAAAAATGTGTATGTTCGTGTTCGTGTGGTGCTTGATTCTGTGAGGGCGTGATGGTGTGAGTTTGTTTAATACTATGTTTGTGAAATGAAAAGATTTATTGTTTAGTGGTATTTAGTTTAGGTACGTTTACAGCGGCATCAGTGGCTTTCATCAGGTCCTCGATAGAGCAGGAGCACTTGGGATACTCCAAGAAGTGGGCCATTTTTTATTTTGTTTCAATTTTCAATTTATTTATCGTGATTCATAAAGCAGATACAAATACATTATTTCATTTATATGGACGTGAGCTGGGAATATCTAGCAGCAGTTGGAATAACAGGCTAACGTAACCTCCTAACGTCCTAATTCTTACGGTATCTTTCACCGTCACCGTCCGGGACAATCAATTCGTCACATTATCTCTGGTTGTTCTCGTCTAGCTAACGGAGAATACTTGCATAGGCACAATCTTGTAGCCAGGATTATTCATCAGCAACTTGCTCTGAAATACTCTCTTGTGCAGTCGGAGGTGCCGTGCCGTACTACAGATATGCGCCCGACCCAGTTCTCGCTAATGGCGATATCACATTGTACTGGGATCGGTCCATCATCACTGACAGGACTATTGTTGCCAATAAGCCTGATATAGTGGTGGTGGACCGAATAGTGAGGCGTGCAATGATTGTAGACATAACCGTCCCGCATGACGAGAATCTCGTGAAAGCCGAGAAAGATAAACAAATCAAGTATATTGACTTGGCTCGCGAGGTTGTCGACATGTGGGAAGTGGACTCTGCAATATTGTACCGATAGTTGTTATAGCCAAGAGCCTCGACCAACACCTCAGGAGCTGTCCAACGAGAGCCTCGTTGGGCAGCTGGGTCAAGGGCTTGATTCAGAAAGTGGTACTTCTTGACACGGCTCGCATTGTTAGGAGGTTCCTCTCTCTGGAGCCCTGACCGCCGTAGGCTTGGACCCTGTTCCCGATACCAGTGGGCTACTGGTTTTTTATATTTTTAAATGTTTTTTTTTTCATCTGTATTTTTTAAGTAATATTTAAAAATGTATATGTCGGGTTTGGCCCAGGCATCGAAGGCAAAACCAAGATAATATGGCAACACACAAATTATTCCAATCAAACAATACAGCAATAAAATAAAATAATCAAATGTTAATGACAGTGAGGGCGGTCACTTAGGGCAGTACTGACTGTCAGGGACAGTGGTCCGTGCACCCACCGCAATAAGGATAGTACTTAATTGTCAGTGACAATGTTCCACATCCAATAACCGGGCAGTACTGACTGTCGAGAGACAGTGGTCCGTGCACCAAGACGCATCCGTTGGAAATGCGTGCCGACTCAACTGTGCGGCTCGTTATAAAGGCGATCGCTAGTGGGAGGGAGAACGATACAATATTTTACTGGGTTGGATATCAAGTCTTTTAAGCCAAATGACAGATACAGCGGATGATTCGTCCGGTGCACGTTCCACTAGCGCCTTCTAGTCGCCGTCTCTCGCAGCTGTTTAACAATGTGGCTGCCGTCATATAAAATAAGTTAAAAGAAGAATAAAGGAAATAATAATAATAATAATATACCCTACCGCAGTATCTCTACGTTGACGTCGTGGTGGGGCTTGCGCGTCCCGATGAACCTTAGGTCATACCTAGGGTGAGGGGCCAGACAAAGAGAGATACAATCCGCAAGGCAGTTTTGTGGCGAACTGTTGGGCAGTAGCGACCCCACGAACCTTAACTCGCGGGAGAAGTCTTGTTCCTCATCTACGGCTTGCCTTTATTGGCTGGCCAGAGTGAATACTGACGAGGAACAGAGCTCCCACCTCTTTCTTGCCTTAATTGGCCGGTCTGAGTGGAGATTCGCTAGAGCACACGTGCTCGGGAGAAGGATGTATAATCCAGTAAGATGCTGGTAGGGATCTTGACCGCACTTCCGGGATTGTCCTGATAGCCGTGGTATACCTCTCCACTCCTCTAGCACCTCAGGCTATGTTGCCTCCTTGGCGCTACGTCACTTTGTGCTAGCGACCGTTTTCGGGGGCCCATTCATTGAGTGTGCAAGTCACCCCCTGCCATTTAAAAGCCGTGTATATTGTTAGTGGTCAGGCAGGGGCCAATAGTTCTTCTATAATAAACGATTATCAGTCCACTAAGCCACCCAAACCCATAGCGTTTCATTTTTTGTTTCCATATTCTGCAATAGTACTGCTCCAACCGGGGATTTTCCTTGGGAATACTTTAAGTGCATACAGGGATAATCGTCGGTTGGTGCCCCATTACATTTGAAATGTCTAACGGGGCTTCTGCGAGTTGGTTTCGGCCCCTCGTACGCCTACCAAAGGACCGGGTCTCAAAAGATACCCGAGAAAGTAAAAAAAAATAATAATAATAATATCCTTGGACATTTCACACAACGCCATAATATAGTCCCAAGCTAAGCAGCCTAATGCTTGTGTTATGGTAACGAAATGGCTGATAAACTACTTATATACATTTTTTTTGTAAATACATACATATTATAGATAGAAAAACACCCAGACTCGGAACAAATACATGTAGGTCGTACAAATAATTGTTCCGTGCGGGAATCGAACCCGCGACACGCAGCAGTCAATCGCTCAACCACTGCGCCAACCGTGTCGTTATATTATCAATTGTGAATGATATTATAATAAACATATATCTCTTAAGTATCATCTGCCTAGCCTTTTCCCAACTATATTGGGGTCGGCTTCCAGTCAAAACCGGATTCAGCTGAATACCAGTATTTTACGTGGAGCGGCTGCCCACCAGACCTCCACAACCCATTAACTGGGTAACACCGTACTCCTTGGCAAGACTGGTGTCAGATTTTTTGGCTTCTGACTATCCGTAACGACTGCCAAAGATCTCCAAATGACAGCCGGGACCAACGGCTTAACGTGCTTTCCGAGGCACGGAGGAAACTCGGTATGTTAAGATGGTCACCCATCCACAGACCAACCTCGGCAAGCGTTGCTTAACCTTGAAGATCGACCTGTGCGGCTGTTGTTAATTAGCCACGAGCTCCTCCTATCTCTTAAGTATAAGCAGCATTAAATACCACCAACATGTTAAGTGATACAACTAAACTATCAAATTACACGTGAAACATTTTTAGTACTTAATATTGTGTTTTGTTCTGAATAATATAAATTTATTTATATCGCCGTAGTATGTGATTTTTAGAAACCGATCAATAGCGATCTTTGTGTAAAGTAATATTTATGTAGTTCCGTGTTCCCACTTCTGTCTCTTTCTATCGCGGCTGTCTCCGCAGTTTTAATAGCGCGAGTAGTATAGCAATTGTTTCATTTAACACAATTTTTTTTAATGTCTGCTTATTAGACAGTCCAACTAAAAATATGTTCTTAAACACTGAATTTAGGAGTCGAGTTTGGAAAAACATGAGAAATGGCAAGGGGGCGTGGCAGTGTCCACGCAGCGTGTTCAAATTGACCATGTCATAGGGAAATAGTCGTCTCAGCGAAGTACTGCGCTCCGTAGTTTCACCCGCGGTTGTGACAAATTCTAAGAATGCCGTGTTGTTCAGTAGTTTTTTGTAAAAACCGAAGCTTATACCAAAACTTTGTATATCATAGAATCTCTTAAGTACCATATCTTGGTGCAAGTATTTTAAATACTATATTTTGTCTATAAAATCGTGAAAAATAACAAATCGCAAAATCATGTCTTGCTCTTACTGTGTTATTCTTGTTTTGACATACCACAACGACTATGTGGACCGTTTTTAAAAATTATTTTTGTATTCCACAGCCTATACTCCTGAGGTGGTCCCATTGCCACCAAGTCTGAATCTGATGATGGAATCCCAGGGAAATCGAGGGAAACCGTCAAATTTTTTAGGCACATACATTGTTTTTCTTATACTTTCTAACACAACTCAGACATTTGTGCCTGGTAATCATCATCTCATGTTGCTGAGCTGATGATGGAAGGTTGAAGTCAGGACCTAGTGACGGGATCCCATGAAAAAGTGTTTGTTCAGCAATATTTTCGTCAATTGACGACCGATTCGGATTATTGTTTTTTTGTTTGAGTATTTTCCCGGACTGGTTTCATATCAATTTCATAAATAAGTATCTGATGAAGAACTTCGGAGGTAGGCAACAAAACTCTTCAACAAATGATAGCAAATGGATCGGGATTGCTGAAATCGCATTTCTGTTTATTGCTTACACCGGTTCATAACATAACATTACGCCGGTACGCTGTGAAGGGGTAGGTAAGCACGTACCTACCACTTAAAAATGAACACAAAAACATTTTTACAAAAAAATACAACCGACTTTCAAAACCTGCACTGCAAAGTGTAAAATGCTTTGCTTCTTAACCACTACCTAATTTTGTCACTAAGTGACTGGACAAGCAATGTAAAATCGCAAAACGATACTTTATAAAACGGATACTTTATTAGACTATCGACAACAATGTCGACTGACGAATGAAATATTGCTTTATTTTTAATTTGTCAACCGTTTTAACCCGGTTACTGGTTAGTATATCGATGTAATATTATATTGTTTTACTTTTAAAAATTATTTTACAGCGTGGTAGAGAAAGCGTTTGTTGGAGACGCCATTTCTATTTATATTATTTTGGGGACTCGAATATTTTTTTTTGTAAAATAATAAATGGTAGATTCGAACTTTCCGATTTAGTGAATCACTAGCGTAAATCTTCACTTATGTAATAAAGAGGAAAGATTTGTTTTGTTTCTTTGAATTGCATAGGCTGCGAAACTACTGGACCGATTTGTTAAATTCAATGCTACATTATCCCTGACGGACATAAGCTATAAATGTTTTCAAAAAAGTTAGGGATCCACATGAAAATTTCGATAATGAAATCTAAGATGTAAAATACCGAAAAAGATCCTTACATCGCGTACAACGTACTTTTTGTACGCTGAGGAAATTATTGACAATAGGGCAAAGTGATGTATACTACAGTTTTATAGAGGACATCAAAATCTACACAAAAATCTGCTACGGTATACCTATACAATGGTTAAGTCACAATACCGCTTTTTGTTAAATTATTCAATCAAAACTCGGGTGAAATGGAAGAATGGTGATTTTAGTATCATGATATTAATCCTTATCTAATAAATTGTTTAATAATTAATATTGGTTAGGTAATGGTTTACATTACCTTACATTTTTAAGTGAAAATCGACTCTGACAGTATAAGTACATGTTACTAGGCCCCTACAATAGAAATAAAATAAAATGTATGTTACTTTACACCTCGAAAGTTCTAAACTTTATTTGATATAAATAAAGATACATTATTTTACACCTCGTCTTTTGTTGTACTTATTTAACGCGTGTAAAGTGATATAGTTTTAATTTTATCACAGTACAATACCTACCTATGAACTTTCAATGTTTTCTAAACAAAATTAGTTCTAGTGTTTTTTTCATATATAGTTCTATTGCTATCAAAAAGATGTTTATAAAATACTTGTATCATTTAACACCAGTGCATTTTATAATGTGTTTAATGATACAATTTAAATTATAATTATCATCATACACATAGTCCGAACTTACATGTGACCAATGATAGAACTCTAGTTTTTATTAAATATCTGAAATTCTAATTATCTTTTATCACTATCAAAGTATATCCCATATAATAGTAATAATTTCTAATTTGTAAAAGTTAAAACTTCAGAAAAAATCTCAGTAATACAAAATATTTTGGCCGTTTTAAAAATGCAAAACTTTTTATTTAGATTTCTCAAAACGACGATTTTTGACTTGTACCACTTTTAGGCACAGAACTAACCTAAAATAAAACAGGGAAACCCAGTCATGACTGTTAGTTTTCCTATGCACCGCTAGATGGCGTTGTTAGGTGAGCGCCGATTCCTGAATCGCGCTATGGTTTCGTTACCGGCGAAACATGACTACCGCGAGTTACAAAATATTAGTTCGACAGACAGACGGATGTTAGTCGGATGATAAATCCGCACTGAGGGTTCCGTATATTACCATATTTTTGAAGGAAGGTTGTTATTGAATGATAACAAACCTTTGAAAAGTTCTGAGAATTTGACTGGAGCTCATTTCCCTAACTATACGGGGATTGGTGGTAGAGATGAGATGGGTAGTCGACGTATCGTGAACGAAACCGTCCATTGCCGTTCATCGACGAGTCGATCAATTAGTTAAGTTGGTCGACTAATTTCAAGAAGTGACGAATGCAGCGACGAGGCGCGCGACATACACAGCACTGTACTTCGACAGCTCGACAATTCAACATAGTTTCTAGGTAGACTAGCGTAGCGTAGCGGTGCTTTTATTGAATGTGGTTTAGAACCTCAGAAACTTATTTTGTAGGTATAAGATAAGATAAATTTATTAGCCATTGTTACAATAATTGCCTTAAAATTAGCTTAACTTAATGAATAACTTGACTGTAACTAGAAACATGTACAGTCTTGCAGTGGTCCCCAAACTAGGCAGCGCCTGTATCTTGGGGGCCGGAGTTCCGATACATAAAGCTTTTGCAACAACTTTTAGAGCTTTTATAACACTAAATAAAGATCTAATGAAAGCAAAAATGGTAAAAATGTAAAGTTAAAAGTGAGATCAAATCAAAGTTAAATCTATGTAATATCATAAACTTAAGTTGTATTGTTCAAAATATAAAACAATTATATATAGCTAGAAGATTAAAATTAAAATTAAAAAAAGTAAAAAATTAAAAAAAGTAAATTATTAAAAAGCAGAATAAAATAAAACAAATGAGATGTGTGTTTGAGTGTGTTGATGTTAAACTCTGTGAAGGTGATGGTATTCCCAGTTAGAAGATGTAAGAATTTGTTCCGATTCATCGTACGAGAGACCTAATAACCATTTTTTAAGTACATTTTTACACGAAGAGAGGGAGAGTCCTTTTGTGTCAATAGGCAAACAGCTGGTGACTTTATTATAAATCAGGTTGTGTAGGTAGGCGGGACAGCGTCTAGCTAACAGAGAGGTGGTTCGTTGCAGCGGTATATGAAAGACGCGTTTGGAAATTATTGAGTGATAGTCTGGTCGGAGCTTTATGGTTTTGTGAGTTCGGAGGTATGCACTGAGAATGTACAGTTGGCGAACGCGTAAAACTTGAAACTCTTGGTACAGAGAGTCAGTCGGGTAGAGAAACGGTTTTTTTAAGATGACTTTAATAATGGTTCTCTGGGCTCTTTCTAGCTCAGTCATTATTGTTTTCCCAGCTCCACCCCAGATAGAGATTCCATATTGTAAAATGGATTGGCATATTGCGAAGTAAACCATTCGCGTGATGTCTTTTGGAGTGCGGTCCCTCAATTTCTTTATGACGTGGATAAGTTTCGTAACTCGACCTGAGAGAAGTTGAATGTGGCCTTTAAACGACAGGTTTTCGTCAATAAGGAGACCTAAATAGCGAATAGACTGTGTTCGGTTTATGCAATCGCATGAACAGTCGTCGCGAGAGGTGTTTTGATGGTTCTGACAAGTGTGAAATTTTAATATTAGGTTGGGTGGTGGGTTAGATGAATGAGTTTTAGAAAATGTGATAAGCTTGGTTTTCTTTATGTTGAGCGTAAGCAGGTTTTCATTGAGTGTTTGCGCTACTTTTGCTAATCCTTCTTCTGCATGACAGTAGACCTGTTCCCAGGTTCGACCGTGAAACGTGATCACCGTGTCGTCTGCGTAAGATATTAATTCCGCGTTTGTCAATTTGATTTTCAGTATATCGTTCATGTATAGTATGAATAATGTTGGGCCAAGTAGACTTCCTTGAGGGACTCCAAAATCGATAGAAAGTTTTTCACTTGAAAGGTCACCTGATTTTACGCATTGACGGCGATTGGTGAGATAACTATGAAACCATTCAAGTGGTTTGCCCTTTATGCCAGCTGCGTCTAGTTTTTTTAGAAGAAGTTGTGTTGAAATGGTGTCAAACGCTTTAGCTAAGTCTAAGAAGACCGACATGCAACGATCACCCTTTTCTATGATTTCTGATATAGAGTTAGTTAGTCGTGAAGCCGCGTCTTCAGTTGATTTACCCTTTCTAAAGCCGAATTGACTGTCTGAAATAAGGTCGTGTTTTTCAAGAAAACTTATAAGACGGGTGTTTACTACTTTTTCCAGGATTTTAGAAAAAATGCTGAGAAGTGCTATTGGTCTACAATTTTCAGGTTTATCCTTAGGACTACTTTTATGAATGGGGCTTACTGCTGCAATCTTCCATTGTTCAGGAAATACTCCTGTTTCCAGACTGAGGTTAATAAGGTGGGTTAGAGGTGTTATTATAAGGTTACGATTTTTTTTTATTAGTTTTACGCCTATTTTATCCGGACCTGGGGAGCTATCATTTTTTAACTGATTTATGTAATTTGAAATTTCTGTTTCGTCGGTTGGGTGTAGAAAAAAGGAGAAGGGTGAAGTTTTTTCCGACGTGTACTTGCTAGTGAGTGATGTTTGAGTTTCTGATAATCTTGTTAGTATTGTATCGGCCAAATTTTTACCTACGGATGTGAAGTAGGAGTTGCACTGATTAAGGGATTCGACAGGGTCGACAGAGCTAATTACTAAGTTGGATGTATTGCATCTTTGACCGTTGGGATTGTACATGGATTTTAGAACTTTCCATAGCTTTTGAGCATTTTTGTGATTTTCCTGTATTTGTCTGCTGTCGTATTCAATTCTAACATTTCGTAAGAGATTGTTGCAGAAGTTTTTGTAACGGTTGTAGATCAGCTTCATGGTCTCGTTTTTGGGGTCGCGTCGTAACGTTAGATGTAACCTGTCACGGTGTTTCATGCATCTAATGAGTCCAGGTGTGATCCATGGCTGAATGTTGTATTTGCTGCGGGAAATTTTAACTTGACTTGTATTCGTTTGTACTAATTTGGTGAGAGTTCCGATAAAAGATTCAGCGACAGAGGCCACGCAGTTTTGCTTAAGGGTATAAGTCCAATCAATTTTAGCTAAATCTTTTACAAAATCGTCCTCATTTAATTTATGAGCCCAACGATTTTGAATGGGTCTAGTGTAAGTCTTTTTGAGAGGAATGTTTGCTATTACTATGTCATGATCCGTAATAGAGCTTTTGCATACTATGCCTTTGGGTTTAGAGTTGCTTTTGACAAATATATGATCAAGACATGATTTTTGTATATAAGTTAAAAATAAGTTTTACAGTTAATATTTGAACTTCCCTTCATACTTTACCAGGCTTATATGCGGACGTAAACAATTACAAATAGATAAATGCGAAAGTGAGGCAGCACTATATTAATAATAATGACTATTCACAACTATTAGACTATTCACCCAATAAGCCAAAGTTGTCTAAATATTTCAGTTTCTGAGAATAAGAAAGTTAAAGTTGGCAATTTTACGCAAATGTGTTTTGGTCACAAGGAGTGAAAAAAAAATTGAGGGGAATTTGTGGGGAAAGCCCATACATACATTCGTAATGGACAAATCGTAGAGAACCATGTATGTTAATGGTCTGAAGTGGTCTTTTGAGGAAAGTACCACACATATTTGAGTGGACCTGTCCAGACAGTGCAAGCATTTGTCAGTTGTCGTGTAGTTCAAACTTAGACTTAAAGGAGGTCAACGAACTGACGAACAATACCAAAGTAAGGACATTTATGAAGGCCGCATAGAGAACTCAAACCGCCAGACTAATATTAAATGAAATGAACCCCTAACATAGCAATCTACATGGTCTATTCACAATACGTTATTTTAGGACCATGCAGGTCAGATTGGGATAAGATTGGTTGGGGGATATGAATTATATCGAAAGACATCATGTCATGTTCACCTAGACAGGAAACACTAAGTATTTCTATTTGGTAGCAACTCCAGCATTGCCAACGCCAATATTTATCTAATTTCCCGAAAATGCATATCAAATTTCCTTATTTGGCAACAAAAAACTCAACTGATTCCCCACAAAAACCCGTCAATTCTTTTTTCACTCCTTGTGACCAAAACACAGTCAAATTGTAGTAGGCCACTACAATTTGATTGTTTATTTGCGTAAAATTGCCAACTTTAACTTTCTTATTCTCAGAAACTGAAATATTTAGACAACTTTGGCTTATTGGGTGGTTGTGAATAGTCATTATTATTAATATAGTTTATAGCTGCCTCACTTTCGCATTTATCTATTTGTAAAAACCGAAATTCCGAAGTAAGGTTCTCTTGAATACCGTAACGGCACCTTTTCGAGCTCGTGGACTGAACTACTGTACCTACTAACCAAATCAAATGAAAAATATATCATAATTTCGTTCATAGCGGCCTCAGAAATTACAAATATGAATGGAATCCATAAAAACTACTAAAAACGCTCAGAATAACTGTAAATTTCTCCATACATTAATATTATTAAGTAAAAATTATTCCAAAATAAACGGTAGTTCATAAGAAATGAAAACATTATAAATATTCAGATTAAAATAATAATAAACCCTTAAATAAACGTCATTGCAACTGCCTGATTAGATTATTTCTACATAGTGCAATGAGTTATCAGTTTTGTGAGTGAAAAGTGAAGACGCAATTCTGTGATAGGGTTATTTTTGCGCGTTGAAGTAAACTAGACACTGCCACCCAGTTTTACTTCCTTTCCCTTGTTGCCATTAAAAATACTACAGTATTTGTATTTAAATAATTGCGGATCTCTGCTAATTTAAGGACACTACATTTTCGCTTGATCGATGCGTTCCAAGACAACATTTTATTTCATGTTGGTTGTTTGCGACCAAAAACCGGAAAAAAATTGCAAAAATAACCTTTTATATTTAAAACTAGATGACCCGCGCAACTTCGTCTGCGTCACATTATTCATGAATAATATTGCCAAAAAATTAAAAAAAAATTTAAGGGTGGACTACCCCTAACATTTAGGGGGATGAAAAATAGATGTTGGCCGATTCTCATAGATACCGGATAAGCACAAAAAATTTCATCAAAATCGGTCAAGCCGTTTCGGAGGAGTATGGCAACGAAAACTGTGACACGAGAATTTTATATATTAGATTCATAAACATTGCTAATATATTTTTGGAGTTACTTTGAACAAAAAAATTAATGCGAAACTACAAACATTGATGCACAAAATTATCTTACCGTTGGTTGGTTACCAAACAAGATGCCGAAATACATCCGAAAATGAAGTGTGGTGCAATGAAGATCATTAAAACGGAAGACATTGGATGTCCATTATTAACTTAACAAAAATGTTAAAACAAGTATTTATATTTCCCGAAAAAGTGACGCGAGAACTTAGTCAGGTAGTTGTAGGTACACGTTCATTCGTCCCAAAAAAATAACAACGGACGAACAACGATCAATTTAATTTGCCTCTATCTCTAGTTGCAAAGAGCTGATTTTTCTTTGGGGCGAAGCTCGAAGTTAAAGTTGGCAATTTTACGCAAATAAACAATCAAATTGTAGTGGCCTACTACAATTTGACTGTGTTTTGGTCACAAGGAGTGAAAAAAGAATTGAGGGGAATTTGTGGGGAATCAGTTGAGTTTTTTGTTCCCAAATAAGGAAATTTGATATGCATTTTCGGGAAATTAGATAAATTGGCGTTGGCAATGCTGGAGTTGCTACCAAATAGAAATACTTAGTGTTTCCTGTCTAGGTCAACATGACATGATGTCTTTCGATATAATTCATATCCCCCAACCAATCTTATCCCAATCTGACCTGCATGGTCCTAAAATAACGTATTGTGAATAGACCATGTAGATTGCTATGTTAGGGGTTCATTTCATTTAATATTAGTCTGGCGGTTTGAGTTCTCTATGCGGCCTTCATAAATGTCCTTACTTTGGTATTGTTCGTCAGTTCGTTGACCTCCTTTAAGTTCTAAGTTTGAACTACACGATAACTGACAAATGCTTGCACTGTCTGGACAGGTCCACTCAAATATGTGTGGTACTTTCTTCAAAAGACCACTTCAGACCATTAACATACATGGTTCTCATATGATTTGTCCATTACGAATGTATGGGCTTTAAAAGAGACTTTTCTAGCTTTGCTCACCCCACAAATTCGTTTGAATTGACAGCTATGACGTCACAACATAGGTACCAAAAGTGCTTCATAGATATCCCTACGGATAATAAAGGGGAAATAGGTATTATAGGTAGGTAGGTAATAAGTACTTAGTGACCTATAATATTTCCCTGACCCCTTTTGCGAGTTTAAAGTTATTTCAATTAGGTAGATATAGAGATATTATAATAATTCAAATAATATAACAAAAGAGTTAATTTTAGGTTTATGACCTGAAGTTGACCTATATCCTGAGGATGCTCTCATTGAGTGCGCACTGCGCCGCGTCCGCCGCCGCGCCGCGCCGGTCTATGTGGGCGTCCCAATCAATACCCATCTACGCGTCGTTACCACAGTTCATTTGTGACGCGCAATCGCGCCGCGAGTTTTGCAAACATGCAAATAGGTAACATTCAACAAGAAGACATGGAACAAGACAATATGTATCAAGAAAATATCGAGCGTGGGCAAATAAACGTAGAAAAGATTGAAGAAGAAGATGCAAAAGATCCGACCTTAAAATTTATCGAGGCGGTAAAGGAACACAAATGTATTTGGGATATGCAATCTGAGGAATATTATAATAAGAGGATGTACAGAGCAGCGTGGAGGTCGCTGCTACCGCCCGAGGAAAATCCACCTCTCGAACAGGAGCTGACCAATGAACAAAAGGATGAATTAAAAAAGAAAAGTAAGTGACAAGCTGGTGCCACATTTACACCTCAAATCGTGTGTTCTGTTGCGTATCGGCGTAGTCAAAACACAAAACAATGTGCATAAACAATGACTCTGAATCTTATTTGTGGCTGTTTGTCTGACGTGTGTATTTGTACCTACCTATATGTCACCGGAAAGTGGCAAACGCCGCGCCGTAAGATTGTAAAATATCGCGTGAAATTGTAAACGTTTTTTTTTTCTAAATAAGACATATATTGGAAACTATTAATTTTGATGGGATTAATTATATCCTACAAAACGATTTTTTCATAAGATATCGAGATATTAATTAAAATCTAAGTACTTAATCAAGACTTATTACAATCTTACAGAGTCTGCCATTTTATGATGACATATACAAATACAATACATATTAAAAATATTTATGTTAAATCCTTGTTCTTGGGACAAAGACTGCTGAATCTTTTCTCCAGGACTCGTTGAACTTTATTGACTCTCGCTTTACTTTATTGATTCTGGCTTTGAGGAGTTACAGTAGATGCAAAAAGTGTGGCGGGCTTGTACAAAAAAAAATACGATCAAAAGTGAGTCGGACTCGCGCACCGAGTGTTCCATTTCATCATATAAAACGTTTAAAAATGTTTTTAAATTTTAAATTTTACCTCTGCGGTGTAAGTAAATAGCAGCTTTAGATCAGCGCCATCTCTTGACCGATAGTGGAACTACTGTAATTTTGATTGATGATTTTGAAAAAGTGTGCTATTTAGAGACTTAGTTTTATTTTTCCTGTTATCTTTAAATTAACTTCTATCACATAGAATAAGTTCAAATTTTTCTTTAAGCAAATTCAAAGGTACCTAAGGCTACAAGAGAATAAAACTTGGATTTTGGTGGATAAACCAAAAGACAGAAAACTGATTTCTTGTAAGTGGGTGTTCAAAGTTAAAACCCATGCTGATGGAAGTCTTGACAAACATAAGGCAAGATTAGTAGCAAGAGGTTATACACAAAAGAAAGGAGTTGATTATAGTGGGACCCTTAGGTACCTTTGAATTTGCGTAAAGAAAAATTTGAACGGTCAAAATTTTGACATTTTTCGTCGAACGAAACTAACCATGCGGCCTAAAAAAGAAAAAAACTGTTTTTGCTAAGGAACCCAAAACACCACAAGTAGTTGGAGAAGAAACATATACTTCTTTGCTATTATTATGATTGACTGAAGCTCGAAGCCAAGGGAAATTTAGGGCTTCATGCCGTATCACCATGACGCGACTTGTTACACTGCGTTCTGCGCTCGCACCTGCTCTAAAGTCGGGGCTCCACGCTGTTAGCTAGGATATTTGGCAAACTAGCTTTTCCCCTGTTTCCTTCGCCTAAATAATAGGCTAGATCGTCTTACGCTTCTCCTTAAGTCAAGGAGAAGCTACAATTTAAGGATTTCTGGGATGTGACTTGGGAATTGGGATATGTCGTAATGTGGCGCGGAAATCAATCCAATATTTTTAGTGTGAGATAGACGGGCGAACAAGTACGCGGACTTTCATCAGCTCGACGACTTTTTTCTCTACGCACCTTGTTTAAAAAGTAGGTACCTACGCGTACGACGACACACGCGCGAAAATGGTCGTCGAGCCATAAGTCCGTTCGCCGGTTCTTTAAAACGTAGGTACCTACATCATTCATGACACAACGAGGTCAGAAGAAAAATCCCCAGTTGACAAGCATGTGCTAACCTCTCATGGAGAGACTGAGCTGCATGGCAAGATATCTCGAATTTGCCCCCGTTTAAATATCGCCACATACGAAGACCTCTATCTGTGACCCGCAACGTTTTCGCGAGCTTTATTGTCGATCACCTTCACATCTGCGAAGTAAATAATTTGATTGGTCCCGGTAAGACCCGTTTGCGCTAACCAAAGTTGTTTTTAACTCTTAGTTGATTACGCGAGGTTAAATCACAAATATTCCATACAAAATGCGTTAACTAACTCGGAATTTAAAAATAACTAGTTCGTGCAAATGGGCCTAAAAGATCCTCAAAAAAGCCAAAAGCTATGAAAGCTCTGAAAACGCGAGTCTATAAATTTTCGACAAAGCACTTAAATTATATTAGACAACAATGAGCAAATATTGTACTCTTTTTAAACTTCTTTATGTACTATTTACTTTTTTTTTGCTCTTTCAGTTGATGTACTTCAGAAAGAATGGGTGGAACTCAGAGACAGTTATTACAAAAATGAAGACCCGGGCAAGAAATATAAAGAAAGCCTGAGATTCCTGCACAGCGTTTATCAATCCCGGTAAATATATTTTTTCCTACTCTTCCGCTGTGGGTTCTTTTCGGATTAATTTCGTTGCCGGATCCAAGACAGTTGAATCGTTTCTCCGGGACTCGTCGAGCTTCATTGGCTCGATGTTTTCCTGGTGGTCGCCACTGTTGATTCTGGCTTTCAGGAGTAGCACTGATTCGGAATGTGTGGTGGGCTTGTCCCAATCCCGGTAAATGCTTTAAATCTTCCTTCATCTGTATGTACTTACGAAGCTAATGTCTATGGCGGTCTATGTGTGACTAAATAATTGGGGTAAAATCAGTAAAATTGAATACCAGACCACAACTTTTCCTTAGGTACTTGTACAAATAATGTTATAACCACAACAATTCCCGAATTCCGCTACTTTAAAGATTATATTCAATTATAATAATAATTATCTACTCTTTACCGTACGTTTACAAGCATTCATCGTAACTATATACAATGTGTAACAGAATAAATGCTATACCAAAAAAAGTCCCATACACTAAAAGTCATTCATTAATTGCGTATATTCTGTAACACTTAGTATATATATAACCTAATGAAATATATATTTCATTATAACTCAATGATAAAAATTGGTATTTCATTATAACTCAGTAATTAAATATGTTGGTAGGTATATCATTGAGTTAAATCGTTATGTGTTAATCGACCTTCCATGCAGTCTAAACGTGTCCAATTACTTACCTAGGTACTAAAATAAACTGTTTGATTATTGTTTCAGCGAAATGGAAGCTATACTTGAGTTTGATGTGCCATCTTGGGATTTAATGGACCTGAGAACTTGGACGATGAAAAAATCGCACGTTCCGAGGAGAGAAAGGATCACAGACCCAGCGCCGGAATATGAACTGACAAGAGTAAGAAAACGAAAGTTTAACATTGATGGACCTTTATATCCTAACAAAGTAAAAAAAACTGATAAAAACAAAGCAGCTGATAAAGGAAAGACAGCTAAAAAAGAAAAAGCGAAGGGTAATGAAAATGCCACTGGTACAGAAAAAGCAACATATGAAGTCAAAACAATTTATGAAAGAAATGCGACCGGTGGAGAAAATTCCTCTGAAAAGGAAATGCAAACTTATATAGAAAATATAACTGATGAAGGGAATGGGACTGGTGGAGCAAATTACTCAGAAAATGAAATGGTAACTGGAAAAGAAAATGCAACAGATAAGGGTTATGCGTCTAATAGTGCAGAGGTGGTCGGTGTAGACAATACGAATGATAAAATATATGTGACTGATAAAAAAAATACGACTGATATAGATAAAGCGATTGATGAAGAAAGTGCTGATAAGAAAAAAGTGACTGATAAAGAAAATAGGACTGATAAGGAAAATACGACTGATAAAAGAAATCTGACTTATAAAAAAACTGCGACTGGTAAAAAAAGTAAACCTAAAAAACCAAATGCACCAGCTCAAGATAATGTAATTAATAAACACAGTGCACTTGATGAAGTAAAGGCACCTGATAAACAAAACGAACCTAGTGAACTAAACGCACCTTATAAACAAAATGCACCTGATGAAGTACATGCTCCTGATAAAGTAAAATCAACTGATGAAGATAATGCACCTGATAAACAAAATCCACCTAATAAAGCAAACGCGCCTGAACAGGAAAACGCATCTGTCACAGAAAATGTGACTGTTAAAATTATTGCGTCGACCAGAAAGAGAAAAGCAACTGACCAAAATAAAGCGTCGACTAGTAACGCAAAAGCAACTGACCAAAATAAAGCGTCGACTAGTAACGCAAAAGCAACTGACCAAAATAAAGCGTCGACTAGTAACGCAAAAGCAACTGACCAAAATAAAGCGTCGACTAGTAAGGCAAAAGCAACTGACCAAAATAAAGCGTCGACTAGTAACACAAAAGCAACTGACCAAAATAAAGCCTCGACTAGTAACACTAAAGCAACTGACCAAAATAAAGCGTCGACTAGTAAGGCAAAAGCAACTGACCAAAATAAAGCGTCGACTAGTAACACAAAAGTAACTGACCAAAATAAAGCGTCGACTAGTAACACAAAAGCAACTGACCAAAATAAAGCGTCGACTAGTAAGGCAAAAGCAACTGACCAAAATAAAGCCTCGACTAGTAACAGAAAAGCAACTGACCAAAATAAAGCGTCGACTAGTAAGGCAAAAGCAACTGACCAAAATAAAGCGTCGACTAGTAACACAAAAGCAACTGACCAAAATAAAGCCTCGACTAGTAACACAAAAGCAACTGACCAAAATAAAGCGTCGACTAGTAAGGCAAAAGCAACTGACCAAAATAAAGCGTCGACTAGTAACGCAAAAGCAACAGACCAAAATACTGCGGCGGCTAGTACAGCAAATGCAACCAATAAAGAAAAGCCGACAAAGGAAAAAAAACATAAGGGTAATGAAAACAATCTGTCTATTTTGGAGAAGGCGATGCGACTATATGAGTTAGAAAATCCTGGTATATGGAGCTCGGAGGAAGAGGACCCGGATAAAGCATCAAGAGTATACATAGAAAACGCATCACAAACCGATGAAACAGACGAATTCCCAAATATGCCCATCAATTTAGAGTGGTGGCTGGACGTGGACACAAATTAGTTTACTAAGGTGAGGCATTTATCATGGAACTTGCATATCTTCCCTTAGCAAAAAACACAATGAAAGTCTTTCAGGTAGGTTTCGACTTGAGAAACCTTAAATTTGATTTATTTGCTGTACGTACCACAGTGTAGGTATTTCTTTTAAACTCAAAAGTTGACTAGTAGAGAATGCCTCCTTGTATTGAGTCCGCCCATGTAGCACTAATGTACATGAAGTTCAAATATAACTATATGCGGTTCTCACTTTTTAAGAGTGTGTATTCCGTCCACTAGCGCCGCCAATCGTTTTTTATTAATTGTGGTAAATTTAAGACACGTAGATAAAAAACCGCTCTGTAGTGCACTGAAGAAATGTATCTATTATTTTTTGACAGCTATTTTTAATACATAACTCATGGCTAAATAGCCAAAACGGCAATTATTGCTAAAAGTGGCCACTTTTAGCAATAATATCGACTTTGGCAACTATTTATGTTCTAAAGTACAAAACATAACTCTCAAAACATAACAAAAACATTTCTTCAGTGCACTACAGAGCGGTTTTTTATCTACGTGTCTTAAATTTACCACAAATAATAAAAAACGATTGGCGGCGCTAGTGGACGGAATACACGCTCTTAATGTCATTGGATAGAACTCATTGTCGCGGATCGAACTGACATCATTACAACACTTGGCGATCAACCAAATCTCGTACAAAATTCAAATAGTTGTCACAGCACCTCAGTCCATCGGTTCATCATCATCCGCAGCCCGCCTTCACCCACTGCAAAGTATAGGCTCCTCTATTCTTGAGCCAATCCCCACGTTCCTGTCTCATCCAGGTTATACATACCTGCGATGGCAACAATGCCGTCCGCCCATCACGCCGCCGGTCAACCAACACTTCTTTCAGTCCTTGGACGCCACTCAATCACTGCCTTACTGAACCTATCGTCATTGAGCTTTGCCAGATGCTCTGCCCAGCTCCATTTTCGTTCCGCAATTCGTTTTCCGATGTCGAAAACCTTCGTACGTCTTGGGATCTCGATGTTTGGAACTCAATCTATTAGACGTATGCCATGCTTTAACACTCCATGGCTCTGTGCAAATCTCAGTCTGTACACAGCCTCCTGCGTGAGCGTCCATGTCATTAAGTACATTGGTTACTATAAATTAATTTAGCTCTGATGTAAAGTTATGATAATGATGTAGGTAAAGTTATTCAAAATGACTTGTATATTGTATAACTTGAATGACAAACTAAGTTTTAAAGTTATTCAAGGAAATGAACCGTTCGACCCCTTTACTCCGAAACTAGAGTGCCTTCAATTTTTAAATAGTATGAAATGAAATGCACTTGGAGAGGCCTATGTCCAGCAGTGGACTGTTATAGGCTGATGATGATGATGATGATGATGAAATGAAATTACAAGAACTATTTTACGTTATAAATTACCTATAGGAAAACGTACGAGTACGAGGGAATATGCATGCATGGATTTTTTTTATTTGCAAAATAAAATACTTATTAGCCCTAACAAACAATCATGAAATTATTTTTTAAATACCTTCATCAGTGATGAAGTTATAAAGCTTCAAAGATTACAATTAGAAAGAGAAATCAGATATATGAACTTTGACGTAAGAGTCCATGACGCCTATACAGCTGCCATAGGTACCTACATAGGTACTAGCGTTTTCGCGAGAGGGGATATATTTGTTTAAAATAATGTAGGTATATCTCGTTTGTTTTTCAAGTAATTTTGATTCTTTTTTCACTGTTAGTATTATAATTTTGTATATTTTTAGATAAACTGTAACAATAAATTTTTTTTTTATATTGTAACCAACACGTTTTTTTTATTTTGTTTGTATTTTAACACATGGTATTGTCAACCCAAGTAGGGAAGACTGATATCTAAGTCATGATACATTTAACAGTATATAGTTTAGGAGTCAGCGTATTTAAAATATTAACAAATTGTTGTTAAGTAGGCACTTTTACTTATTTTTGCAGAGGGTGCAAGGACAACAAAACAAACCGGTGTGCTGAAGCAAACGTTGGGTGCGTGTGGCGAGGCCAGTTGTTTTAAGTATTAAACATATTATTATCAGGCAGATAGCGCCTTTTATGTGGTAACTGTAAGACAGTCTCTTAGACATTTTTTTTCACATTTCCACACTACATAATATTATCAATGTTGTATTAATAGGTGTCGTGATAACTGGCAATCTGGCAAATGTCTGTCATAAAATATAAACTTTGTTAGAAATTTATGTCATATCATACTTATACCTAGGATTATATAAATGTGTACAGATATTGTGGTATGTTGAAGTACCAATCATTTTTAATCTTTTTTTTTGTACAAAACGGGGAAACTCTTGGCCCAAATCTCACCTGATGGAAAGCGATGATTAGGCCGAAGATGGAAGCGAGTTTCACCCGGAATCCTCTTACACAGAGGAACTGGCTATCATACCTCCAACTGCCGGAACACAACAATGCTGTTAACATTGTTGTTCTCAGTTTATTTGAATAAGAATAGCTATTCTTTTTTTTTAAATACCCCATACCTATTATTTCCATAAATATTTGAACCTTATTATTTTTTTAGGGTTCCGTAAACAAAGGGTAAAAACCGGACCCTATTACTAAGACTTAGCTGTCTGTCAGTCTGTCACCAGGCTGTATCTCAAGAACCGCGATAGCTAGACAGTTGAAATTTTCAAAGTTGATGTGTTTCTGTTGCCGCTATAACAACAAATACTAAAAAACAAAATAAAATAAATATTAAAGGGGGCTCCCATACAACAAACTTGATTTTTTTGCTGTTTTTATAGATAATGGTACGGAACCCTTCGTGCACGAGTCCGACTCGTACTTGGCCGCTGTTTTTTACTTTATTTGAATATTTTTTATATAATATCAAATCACCGTTTGTCCGGATGTAGCTAAGTGTAAAATTTAAAATATTAAATGAATGTTAAATAATTATATTTAAAATATTAAGGATATAAAATTCGATGTATTATTTTTGGTGGAATGAATAAATTATTTATAAATATAAGACATTATTATTTTTCTCTTCTCTACTTGTTCAATGACTTTTGGTTGAGGAATGGTGAGAAGATGTTGTTGCCACTGCCACTGTGCACTGTTGTAACGTTGAGTCATGTTGAGTCAAGTACCATCGAGATTTTTTCGTATCCGTCTTCTTCATTGTAGGTAGGGCTTGCAAATATTCGTCAATTTTGGAATTCGAATATTCGATATTTTTTTGGGGTATATTCGAATAATTCGAATATTATTCGAATATTAAATAAAAACATTAAGTTTTATAGAAATCATGTGCTTTAATTTCTAAATAGTCTTAATTCTTTAAATCAATATAATATTATTTTTAAATAATATTATTTTAACGCAGTCTTACAAAAACAATCAAAATAATATTTTTTCTGTTATTAGAACAGCTAACATTGAAATAGGCATAACTGCTTGCAGTTACGTTTTTCTATATTTTTTTTGGAAGAATTTTAATGGTCAACTTAATAATATAGTGAATATGTATCAATACATATACACTACAATGTTATTCTAATATAATATTCGCAAAAATTGGAAAGTAGAAACAAGTGCTTAAAATATTTTAAAACAAACAATATTTATCAAAATGAAATAATCTTATTTGTTTTTTTCACCCTGGACACAAACACAACACAGTCTTATAAAATCAGTTGTGAGTATTGTAATAACATGTATAATAAAATCAAACAAAACAATAACAAGTAAGTAATGCTTAAAAATATTTTAAAACAAACAATATTTATCAAAATAAAATAATCTTATTTGGGTTATCCACCCTGGACACAAACACAACACAGTCTTATAAAATCAGTTATAGAGTATTGTAATAATATAATAAAATCAAACAAAACAATAACAAATGGTGGACAACTGCACAGCGTCACAAAGGCGAACCACCCCCACCCGCCCGCGCGACGGCCGCATCTCCCGAATGTTCCCGATTGTTGCCGAATCCTGTCGTAAACTCGCAACGCCCGCGCTTCGAACGACGTTACCTTGTTTGGACGGCGTGCTTGAACGTTGAATTTTGTGTGACTGTGCACATCAGATTATTGAGTTTTGTGTCTAGGAATTGGTCGAATATTCGAATATCGCAAAATTTCTGTTCGAATATTTGAAACAGTTGATTATTCGAATAATTCGAATATTCGACTATTCGAATGCAAGCCCTAATTGTAGGCTATTCAGCGGATTACATGGCCGCTGGCAGGACTATTTTCAGAGGGTGGATCTTCGAAACCCCGCCTCGGTTTTCTTTTACCCATTCACTCATAGATATAACTAGAATACAGGTGCAAGGCCGAGCGACGATCGCTCGAATGACTCGAAGTACCTTCCCCGCCTCGGATTTGCTAAATTCCGATCAGTGCCATTTCTTCCCTTTTTTTTTTCTTTCCTTTTCAGGGAAATTTTCTCCACCGGTCGCATTTTCCTTATACGAGTAAGTTGCATTCCCTTTACCTAGTCGTAGTATTTTCATATCCTTCGCTTTTTCAGCTGCTTTTGCTTTATGAACTGCTTTGTATTTAGCTGTACGTTTCGATTGTCCCTTCCAATATCACTGGGTTATGACTAGTGTTTGGTGTGGCGAGTCATAGCAAAGAAAGCAAGCGTGTACTGTGTTGACTAGGTTAATTTAATTTTTCTATGGGTCTATGCCACCCGAAATAAAAGTTTTATTTTATTTATTTATTTATTTATTATGAGTTTTTTTTTACTCTGGAAGGATATAATAGTACCTACATTGTTATCCTAGGTTTGAAAGCAACTTATTAAGTCTCGAGACGGCGTATGGCTCCTGAGCGTAGCGAGGGCGCTAATGGGTGAATATTTGAAGATACAGTATTCAGGATTCGTAAATTAGCTTCAAATAATGCTTCCAATTACAGCTTTTATAGATTTAACGTAAAGTTTATAGTGTAGATTAACGAAATAAATTAAACGCACAGTATTTAAACTGCTATATAGGTCTGAATTTGAAGTTGAAAATTTTCGTCGAACGGTGATGAGATTTGAAACACACGGTAATTAGCAATAAGAAAATGGTAACTATGCTTTGTAATTTGGTAATTAGAAATAAAATGAATAATATACTTGAATCACATATTATTTATAAATTATTTAGGTCACACTAAATGACATCAAACAAGCCATTTAGTTAAGTGATTAAATTTAAAAAATACTCAAAAATCAACCGGTTTTCCTAATAATCAGTAACATTATCTTTAGGAATAATTCAAATAAAATCAACTAAATCTCAGTGTAAATAAAACTTAGACCTATATAAGTTCCATCTTAGATATTTCATAAACTCGATGAGATCTTAAAAAAACATTTATACTGAAATCCGAATGAGTCTCACTTTCATGACTGATCATGTTCTTCATCATAGTATACTTCAGTCTTAAATAGATCTGAAAAATCATCACTAGGCAATAATAAACAGAAAAAAAGATTTTTAGTTTCTTTAGAACTTATATTTTTGGCTTAAGGCGGTGTTACAGTACTTTTTAAGATTTTTGAACGTCTGAAAATCTTATTAGTTATGAGTTTTTTAATAAATAAAAATCATTACATAAAAATTGAACATACCCTCTAGTAAATCGTAAAGATAGAAACGCGATTTAGAATGATAGGCGCTATACTTTTTTTAATCAAACATGACACTAAATTACAATTTTAAACGTGTACTGCTAAGAGATTTCATCACGAATATATATAAAAGTTATATCAATAGATAGAGCTTTTTATTTTGAAGTAAATGTTGAAACCATATTGTATAATTTCTTTATCAGTTTTCGCCAAGAAGAAAAAACAATCAAAATTTAGGCATTATTTCGCTCGCCGGACAGTCGCTGTTGTTCGTCAAAACACACAGTACTGCAACCTCGCCTTAAGCCAATGTTTTCTCCTCCGATTACTGTTTTTTCTGAGACTTGTTACTCTAGAAAAAATATGATGTAAGTGGTTAGTCAGTATGTAGGTTGATTTTGTTGTGGAAAGGGCAGTTCACACGAAAGAACGATCAACAATCGATCACGCGTTGGTAGTAACAATTCGGTTTGGGCTGACCTAGCGGAGTAAGGAGTTTCAATACAGTAAGAGGCCAGCTTATACTGGCACTAATTACCATTTTCAATTTCTCATTACCGTTCGCCAAAATACGAACGGGAAAAATGGTAATTATATAAATGGTTATGAGGTATTTGTACACTTTCTCACATTATACGGTCTTTATAGAATTTAATACTTTTGGAACTTAATCAAAGCAAAGAGTATCCTATAGCGACTATTATAATGCATAAAACTGATAAATAAAAATAATAGACTTACCACGGGAAACTCGAACGGTAAGGAGATTTTTGTTTGCCAATAACAATTTCTGGGCGACTAAGGTAGGCTAGAGTTGGCGCCAAAACACTTTTTGACGTGTAACCCACACAAGTCGAGACTTAAACATGAGTACGATCGACGAGAAGAACTCTTTCAATAACAACACACTACGCCGAAAAAATAACCCTGCGACTGTGTGAACAAATGGTAGTGAGTATAAAGGGTTGGGACAATTTTCAAAGTCGTTAAAAATTACTTAAAAGTGTTCTTTAATGTGTATAGTTTTGCTAATTGGTAAATCATGTCATGTACTATCTAAATTTCTACTTAAAATTACGATCTTTAAGGTATATTTATAACTATTCGAGCATGAACTACTAAAAATTGGAAATTGGGACACGAATGGTGATGAGATTTGAGGAACGTTTATGAACATAACTTAGTTGTTTATAGCAATAGGAATATATTATGTACATCTGTACATAGAGCTGGAACGATGCTTTGCGTGAAATAAAAAAAAACCTAACTTTATATCTCACTAAGTAGTTATTTGGGGAGGGCCGCGTGATATGCACATGTTCAAAGAAACACCCTAATAGTTCGAGTGACTAAATAAGTCTTTCGCCCGAGGAGAAGAACACTCTGCTTTTCATTACGAATAAAAGGAAAGTAAAAAGGAATTAGCCAAAGAAAAAAATCATGTCTGAATCAGAGGGCCTAGCACGAATATTTTTGACGTATAGTAACGTTACGTAAAATTTTACCACAGCTATAATACTCGTTTCACACATAATAACTATTGGAATTAGATACCAAATTCATATATTTTAAATTACATAAATTATGTCCCATTAAAATAAACCAAAATACTATGGGGTTGTAGTTTAACACATTCAAAATTCACTTACGTTAACTTTACATACCTACTATACGTCAAAATATTCGTTGTAGCCCCTCTGGTGAACTCATCGTGTTAATACAAATCTCGAAAGTATACAAAACTCTTCAACTCGAAAAAACAAATGAAGATCGGATTGCCGCTTTCCCGCCTATTTGGTTTTTCTTTTCTGTGACCAGCCAGCTATTCAGGCTTAACATTTATCATAACTCATACTCAAAAAGTAGGCCGGAAGTTGCCTGAGGAGATTGTTATCCTAGTTTTGAAAGTAACTTATGTAGTCCTGAGACGGCGTTTGGCGCCTTCAAATTAGCCGCAAAGTGCCTTGTGGTGGTAACGCGGCTGCAGCGCTGCCACCCCGCTGCAACCGCTAGAATCATAGATATAATAAGAATCAAGCATCATACGAGTAGTGTTGTACATTTAATTTTAGTTTCACGATCCACTCTGACGACGTAACACTGCTGTTAGTATTAACGTAAAAAAGATTTTGGAAAAAGAAACAAGAAAATTTTGCTGTTATTTTGTCAATGAACTGAATTTCATAAAGTAAAAGGCTAACTGTGACTGAACTGTGAATTTTTAGAGATAACAATTCTAAGAATCAGGTACTTTCCTGTTTGAAACCTTATTTTGGAAAAAAATACATCCTTCAAATTACTATTTGTGCTGAAGAAAGACTCTTATACCTCCAACATTGACATAAGTGGAAGCTACAGCGATCGCGTCGTAATTTTACGGTCTGAACAATCGCTGACTTCGAATACGCATACCTATTGCTGGACGACTTAGTTTAATTTCATTTAACTAATTTTAATTACCTGCTTAATTTCACTACTTTTTAATATCGTGCACCTAGTAATGGCCAGCATTCAATTTGTCATGCTTGAATTTAATGATGTTTTTGACATCAACTTGCCGTATGCTTTCCTAAACGGCATTTTTTTTATTCATTCGGATTTCTTACGGGGGGAATTCCTGATTGATGTCCTCTACCCTGGGGCGGGTGGAGGGGTCTGTCAGACTTTTACTGACTAAAACCACCCTGGTGTTCCATCATCCACCTGCGCCGGGGATCGCGGAAAACTAATGCGACTTCCGTAATCCCCGCCTCCGCGGGCCACCTCGGGTCAGCGGGGGGAGTGAGGTGTTTGACTCCCCCCGCGACGTCAAAGAGGGGCGCACGGGAGCACTACGCGCCGCTACCTCGGGTCGGTATGAAAGGGGGGCGACGGACATCCCCAGGTCTGTCACCCCTGGACCCAGTTAGGGGGGCCGGAAGAGGGTAGCGTATGCCCTGCTGCGGGCCGGGAGAGCAGTCGAGATCTCTCTCTCCCTTTCCGCAGCCCTCTTCTACGCGATAAATGTTTCGCAGAAGGAGACCACCGCGTCCCAGGACTCCTCGCCGTCGACCATAGCACGGACTACGGCCGGCAGCGAGAGGTCACTGCTTACCGCAGAGATGAGTGCACGGCGCGGCCCCTCCCAAGCGGCACACTCTGCCAGCGCACTTTTGAATTGTCAAGGTCGGTCGGTCCAAAAAGTTGAAGTTATTTGCACGTTCCAAAGCGTAGATCTCTATGGAGAAGAACGTGCAAGAAACTCCACGGACACTCTTTTAAAAATAATATTTTTTTACAAAGATTTATTTACATCGGGTTGAAATTATACATACATGTGAGAACGATGTAAAAGACGAGCAGGATAAAAGCGTCCGGAATAAAAGAGGAACAATTCAAATAAATAATTAAAATTAACCATGGCAGCTAAGAAATGACCAGTCCCGACTGACGGCGCCCGTTCACGAACATGACGCATGCGCCAGCACCATTCGGCTCAACCATTTTGAAGGGAGCCAAATGATCCAACGCATACGCCACCATCAGCTGAGTAGCTCAGATTGAGTGAGCATGACACTCCCAACCGCCAGGGTACATTCAAGTCAAAAACATACCTAAAACTGATAATTAAAGTTAAGGTACACAGTACTCACACATGTGCTGTTCCTGTCCTCCCGACAGTCGACGCAGTGGTGACACCGAATGTCCGGTTCCCTGCCTATGGGACACAGGAACCTCCCGAACCAGCCATGTCCCGAAAGAAACTGTGTTGCACGAAACATCAAGGAGCCGTGCCTTCTCCCGAGCCAACGGTCGAGCAGAGGTCGGATGGCCTCGATAGTGACGAGGCTGGTGGAAGGTCGTGAGAGCCTGTCCTGCCATTCCGCCACCGCTGCAACCGACGCAGCTCAATGTGTCACTGCATCAGTCGCTCGCCGAGCGCCCGCGCCTCCTCACGCCACTTGACTCGACAGCGATACCCCCCCAGCGGTATCGCTGTCGAGTCAAGCTATGGCCTCCGACTTGTTGAGGGCCACCTCCAGGCTAAGGCGCCGTATACGGCTCACCACCTGTGAGACCGCGGCCGTCACCAGAAACGCTGCCTCTCTGTACGAGCTCCCCTGGGCAGTGACCAGCGTGTCGTCAGCGTAACACGTCAGGTCTACTCCCGGCTGGAGCTCGCCCCTCAGCACCCAGTCGTACCCCATGTTCCGCAGAAGCGGGCCCACGACCGAACCCTGTGAAACACCGCTCGACATTGGATGCTGGTGTCTGCCATCACGTCCCAGATAGGTGACACATCTCTCCGCCAAATAAGCCCCAATGACGCGGTGGAGGTAGAGAGGCACTCGATGATAGTGCAGTGCCTCCCGAATACAACTCCAGGGCAGGTTGTTGAAGGCATTGGAGATTTTCAAGGACACCGCCAACATCACCCCGCCCCGGGACACCGCTTCCTCCGCCAGGACTCTCACTCGCGATATCGCCGTGATTGTGGAGCGCCCATGCCGAAACCTGAACTGACACTCGTCCAGATTCGGCCCCTCTCCGCACAAGTAGCTGACAAGGTGGGCTGCGATTATCCGCTCGAACAGCTGTCCCACCTCGTCCAGCAGCAGTATGGGCCGGTACTCGGACGGCGAGTCCGCAGGGCGCCCCGACTTCCTGAGCGGGACCAGTCGGCCAGATTTCCACTGAACGGAAAACTGGCCCTGCTCCAGACACGCTGAGTTGAGTCGTCTCAGTTGGGCCTCCAGCTCCTTCAGAGCTCGGGCCAATACGCAGCTGTGAATTCCATCGGGCCCTGGGGCAGTGTTCTTCGCCCGGAGCCGCATCACGGCCGCCCTCAACTCTGCTTGTGTCACCTCTGTGACGCTAGCGTGCTCTTCAGGCTCTGCGGTTGTGGGCAGAGCGATCGGCGGCAGAGTGTTCTCCGCTCGTGCCGGGAAGAGGGCTGCAACCACGTCCTCCAGCAGCTCGGGTTGGAGACTCTCTGTAAGTGGAGGCACCCATGGTCCGAGTTTCCCTCGGACTGAGGGATGAGGGCGGGCGCCCTTATCGTACGTATTGGAAATGGAACGCAATCATTTAGTTTTTATTAATGTCACTTGGGGGCGCTACTGCCCGTTCTTTTTCGATCTCGTGTACTGTGCGTGTTACAAATTGTTCTCAATATTAAAACTATCAAATCACAATATATACTCTTATTATTTATTATTTGCTCTGAAATTCCTACATGGTAGCAGTGCGTGGTTGGAAATACAGAATAGTAGTGATTCCGAAGAAGTTTTACCGGATTGTGCGATTGAGGTTATATTGCTACACGCGCGTCGTAAAGAACAAAGATGGCGAGCTCAAATGTGTTTAATCTCGAAGTTGAACGGCCGAGATAATTTCACAACGTGAAAATTCTGTATAAAAACATATCTGGAGCACGAAGGTTTATGGTGTTATATAGAACCAAGCGCGGGAACTACAGTCGACCCAGTGAAGGACGTGAAGGCCAAAGCAAAACTCCTACTACTTATCAACACTAAAAACTATGTTCATGTTCAGGAGTGCAAGACTGCTAGAGAAGTATGGGACAACCTGCATAAGGCCTTTGATGACAATGGGCTGACAAAAAAAGTAGGCCTGTTGAAAGAATTGAAAAACACATCTCTGGAATCCAGCAACAGTATTGAAGATTATGTCAGCAAAATTATGAACGCAGCACATAAACTGAGAAATATAGGATTCGAAGTCAACGATGAGTGGCTGGGCATGGGCACATTGGCTGGTTTACCCGATGAGTACAGACCGATGAGAATGGGGTTAGAAAATTCAGGTGCCAAAATTGGAGCAGATTTTATCAAAACAAAATTGTTACAAGACGTGAAAACCGAAGATTCAAATACTGCATTTTATTCTAACTCAAAATTTAATAGGAATGAGCGCAATAAGTCAAAGCCACCAGTGAAGAAGGGTCCTCGATTTTATAACTGTAATGGTCATGGACAATTTGCTAAGTTTTGCTTGAAACAAAAGAAATCACCGTCCAAGGAGATCAAGGAACCAGAGAGTTTCATTGCCGCTTTTTCAGCTTTCACCAGTAAACATGAAAACAAATGGTACATTGACTCAGGTGCTTCTATGCATAATTATGTGTAGTCGCAAAAGAATGGATGTACCTACGTGAGCCATTTGTTAAGACAGTCACAGTGGCAAATCGAGAGCCAATGTCTGTAGTCTGTGTCGGAGATCATATCAGTATCAATGTTTCAAAGCATGGCAAAATTCCATCAAGAAATGTTCTGCATGTGCCTGGGCTCTCAGCCAACTTGTTGTCGGTCAGCACTATCACAAAGAATGGATACAAGGTGTCATTCAATGAGAAAGGTTGTAACATTGAAAGTATAGCTGGGAAAATACTGTGTTCTGCTACCTTAATAAATAAATTATATGTTTTGGGTACTCACACAAAACACGAAACGTCTAATTGGGCACCAACAAAGTAAATGAAAATCATGTAACTTTGTGGTATATTCGGATGGCACATTTAAATGCATCAGCTCTCAAGAAATTGCCAGAATGCACTAAAGGAGTCACCATAACACAAGGTTTGCAAGAGGATATTCATTGCCGTCCCTGTCTGGAGGGGAAACAAAGCAGGTTACTGTTTAAGCATACAGGTAATAAAACATCCAAGCCATTGGAGGTTATACTCGCTGATTTATGTGGCCCAATTGCGAACACTTCTTATGGAGGCATGAAATACTTCATTTCCTTTATAGATGATTACTGTAGAATGGTCTTCATTTATTTTATGAAAGACAAGTTAAATGTATTAGAAATTACATTTAAAGATTTTAAAAGTAAAATAGAAAAACCAATTAAATGATAGTATTAAAGCTAAAAGAACTGACTATGGAAAAGAATATTATAATTTTAATTTTGAAAATTATTTAAAGAAAATTAGAATTATCCATTAGACCTCCACACCATACACCCCACAGCAAAATGGGGTTGCTGAGCGAATGAATCGAACATTAGTGGAAAAGGCAAGGTAGGTATATAATATATGATGTTTTATGCAAATTTAGAAAAACCAATATGGGCTGAAGCTATAGCCACTGCTGCATATTTAGTCAATTGGTCACCTACTAGAGTTCTAGAAGACACTACACCATATAAAATGTGGTCAGGAACGGAATCAAAACTGGACCATTTGAGAATATTTGGTTCAAGGATGATGGTCCATGTACCAAAACAAAAGCGACTCAAATGGGATAAAAAGGCTGCGGAAATGATCTTTGTGGGTTGCTGCGAAAATACGAAAGGATATCGTGTTATAGACCCATCAACTCATCAGGTCACAGAGAGTAGGGATGTTAATTTCTATGAAAATGTTAATGAACTTAAGGAATGTTCTGTTACAGCAAACCCTAGTGATAATGAGTCAGCCAAATTAGAAGGTCACACCCATACAAAACAATCAGAAGGTCCTGTCAGTAAGTTTCAGATAAAAGAATCGTAAGTAGAGAGGAAAGCTCAGAAGAGTATGAGACTGACACGGGAGACCATGATTATAGTTAGCAGCCACCACATCGGTTACCAGAGCAGGACCATCAGAGAAGCAATATTACTCTCAGACCACGTAATAAAAATGTTCAACAAGAACAAGGATTATCTAGTAACAATTTATTTAGGGTATTATTAAATTACAATGTTTACAGTATCTACATTATGTACAAACGCATAAAAAAAAAACAAAATAAATCATTGGGCATCAAGGATTATTATGTTTCTATATGAATGTTTCAGATCCACAAAATGTAGAGGAAGCTCTCTCATCATCGCATGCTATGGAATGGCGAAAAGCGATGGATGAAGAATATCATTCATTGATGGAAAATTAAACATGGAGGCTTGTTGATTTACTGGCAGATAAGAAGGCATGCATTCCCGAGCAAATGTTTTCAGGACTAAAACTAATCAACTACGAAATATTGTGCGAAACGAATATCTTTACTGGAAACGCAAGCGCGCCCCACTGCTTGGACACGATTGTCGGCAGAGGGGATGCAGCGAGGACTGGAGAAGGGATGGAGAGTTGCGACAGTCAACCTCGGGCAGTCTTGGCATACGCTCAGTACCAACGCACGTGTTTGTTTCTATTAATTTTAATTAAATTATCCTTCTTTCGAGTACCCACGACAGTGCCCACATCCACGTAAGATACCACGATCGTGAAGAAGACCCGATGCTTCGCAGCTCAGCCACCCAAGACGCGACATATATATGTTACAAACGTATGTATACAACAGGAAAGCAGGTATGCCATTTGCTCAAGTCCATCTATGGGCTCAGACAGGCAAGTAGACTGTGGAATGCTAAGTAAAGCAAAGTGTTGAAGAAGATGGGAATTGAGCAATTAAAAACAGATCCCTGTATTTATTATGATAATAATAGGAGAATATATATTGCTAGATTATATTTAGTTCTCTTCCAGCTTTAACCAAAGAATTGAAAAACAAACTGTGAGAAAATAAATATGAAGGATCTTGGTGAGGCGAAGCAGTGTGTGGGCTTAAACATAACTAGAAGTGGAAATACTGATGTTGGATCATGAGAAATACATAACAGAAATATTGTCAAGATTCAATATGACAGACTGTAAACCAGTTAAAACACCTATTGAAGTTGGACTTAAATTTGGTTCTACTGATGTTAAGCCATATGACTGCCCATATCAGAATGCAATTCTGAAGTCAAGTTCAAGTCTTGTATTAAACGCACACTATGCAGGCAAGCATATTATAAGTTGGGGGATTATATTGAAGATAAAAATGCTTGGCTGAATGCTGGTCCTGCTCCACAGTCACTAGGGAGCACAAACTAATCTGTAAATATTTTGGAAACATTGTTGGACCGGCTGTAGATTGTAAGAAAAATTTGCATTGTTAGAATCAACTTACTTATTTGCATTGTATAATTTCAGCCATTAACAGCACATGTGTGAGTACTGTGTACCATTAACTTTAACTTTAATTATCAGTTTTAGGTATGTTTTTGACTTGAATGTACCCTGGCGGTTGGGAGTGTCATGCTCACTCAAAAGTCTAGCTGATGGTGGCGTATGCGTTGGATCATTTGGCTCCCTACAAAATGGTTGAGCCGAATGGTGCTGGCGCATGCGTCATGTTCGTGAACGGGTGCCGTCAGTCGGGACTAGTCATTTCTTAGCTGCCATGGTTAATTTTAATTATTTCTTTGAATTGTTCCTCTTTTATTCCGGACGCTTTTATCCTGCTCGTCTTTTACATCGTTCTCACATGTATGTATAATATCAACCCGATGTAAATTAATCTTTGTAAAAAAAATATATTTAAAGAGTGTCCGAGTTTCTTGCACGTTCTTCTCCATAGAGATCTACGCTTTGGAACGTGCAAATAGCTTCAACTTTTTGGACCGACCGACCTTGACAATTCAAAAGTGCGTGTAAATAATATTTTGTTTTTTTTTAATTGGATGCCTACTTTATGTGGCTCAAGGAACAAGTCTAGATATAGCATATGCAGTAAACACTAAGTATATACAACAAAGAACCTAAATCCGAGCATTGGGCAGCAGTAAAAAGAGTTTTGAGATATCTACGGGGCACAACACATTATAGACTGACTTAAACCCAGAATGGTCATAGTGTAATCACAGGCTTCTGTGATGCAAATTGGGCAAATGATGTCCTAGACCCTAAATCAAGTACGAGTTACATTTTTATTTTGCAAGGGGGAGCTGTGTCGTGGTGCTCGCGAAAGCAGCAGACTGTGGCGCTGTCTACGGCGGAGGCCGAATATATGGCCATGTCATCCGCAGCGCAAGAAGCACTGTGGTTGCAGCAGCTGCAGACTCTAGTAATTTTCAGTGACAACCAACGTGCAATTAAGCTTACGACTAACGACTGTTACCTACCTAGATCTAAACATTTAGATATTAGATATTTTCTCAAAGAACATGTTAGTAATTCGAAATTAAAGTTTGGTTATGTAAAGGGTATAGAATATACTTCTGATAAATTAACAAAAGGAACTACTGTAGACAAACATCTTTATTGTATGTCAAAAATGGGATTGCGCTCTGGGGAGAATATTGGAAATGGAACGCAATAATATAGTTTTTATTAATGTCACTTGGGGGCGCTGCTGCCCGTTCTTCTTCGATCTCGTGTACTGTGCGTGTAACAATTGTTCTCAATATTAAAACTATCAAATCACAATACATACTCTTATTATTTGCTCTGAAATTCCTACAGCCCGGATCCCCGTTTCGAGTCTCCAACATCTCCTCCCTGGCTCGCGTCTTCGCCTGTCCAGTCCAGCCGAAGAGCCTCCTTAATCGCGCGGTACACCTCATACAGCGCGGCTTCTTCGTCTTCTCCGGTACCGGGTGCCTGACTCGGACGCACGAGACGCGCAGCTGCGCGAGCTCGGGGGACTACCAGTACACCTGGTGCCTTCTGGGTTGTATGTGGACCCGGGGCATACACGCATTGCTGATTTGCGTCATCGCTCCGTGGAACCACTGCGCCTCCTCTTCGACGTCGACGGGTCCGGTCATCGCCGACTCCCGGATCCAGGCCTGCACAATAGCGGCCTCCTAGAGGCCCTGTCGAGACACTTGCGCGCCCAGCGCGGACCGTCTGCGGTCTGGGGAGTGACGTCGAAACGGATGTACCGATGATCCGACATCGTCTCCACCTCCACGGCGACACGTCAGGGCAAGCGAACGATACGGCCACTATGGAACCGCCCCGCTGCCGCACGCACGTGTAGACCGAGCCCCGATTCACGACGGTCAAAACGGTCGTGACCGCCCTCTCCTCTAATGCCTCGCCCTTGCCATCTGTGACCGGGGATCCCCAGATTTGGCGTTGAGATCCCCGAGTACGAGAACACCACCGGGCGAGGGTGGTACCGGTTCACGACGGCACCCAACTCGACAAGGGAGCTCTGGAAGTCGGCGAGGCTCTTGTTGGGCGATAAATATGCTCCAATAGTGCCAATCCCGTCCACGCCTAAATAATGTAGGGGGTCGGCAGGTACCCTACAGGGGCAGCGCTTGCGACTGGACTCCCTCCAGCCACTCATCCCCTCAACGCGCTTCAGAGCTTGGGATTAGGTGGTTTTTTATCTTAGAGGTAGCCTTCCTCTGGGCTGGGCGGTTAAGCCAAGCCCCCGACGGCGGCATTATACATGCCTCCGTCCGCTGTCCGGCCAACCCGGCGCAGCGGAACCGCCGGAAGCTCTCCCGTCAGGATTGCACCGTGACGAGAGAGCGACTGCCACGTTTGTGCGCCTGCACCGCAGTGGCATTGATCACATCTTTGCCAATCGGCAACTGTCGATCGGACAGGAGCAACCCCATCTTCGACGTTCCTCCACAGTGCCCTCTGTGAATCAAAGGGACACGTGGAGCAACAAGCTCCCCCCTCCACAGAAATTCGCTACATACATGAAGTGACTATTGCGCGTGCCCAGGGTGCGGCCCGACAACTGCTCTTTCCCCCGAACGTATTCGCAAGGAACCAGCAGCCGTCAGGCACACGAGCAGGTTTTCTGCACGCACCACAGATATGCTCAGCCTGATTTAGGATATATACCAATTTCTTAAAGATATTCCTCAAAGCAATTTGCAACGTGGGCGTGCATTATCGCCTATTTGGAGGAATATGTCGGGCCCTCTGGCTGGGCTGACCTTTTCGATATGTCGAGTCATAGAGTTAGCCTAAGAGTTAGTTAGGTTGTCGACGATAACCAACTCCGTACGACCTCGGAACTTATTCTTGACAAACCAATGCAGAGCCTCCTTAAAAACTTCAGTTTTTGTTGTGGTCATAGGTAAAATCGTCTCTCCTTTTGTTTTTCACACTTCTGCGCCACAGTCCGTAAAGCGATTTGAAACTCTTTTGTAAACAGTACTCCAGCCCATTGCTCGCGGGTTCAGTTCGTTGTAGCACTGTGTCATATGATAGGGGTATCATATGAAAGAGTGTTATTTGCACATTTCGAAGTGGGGCTACTAGGGCAAGTGGGGAGTTTACGTGGTCAACGTTTTTCGAGCCGTGAAGAGTCCGTTGATGCGCTCAAAATGCACATTTTGGAGATTTTTCAATCCGAATGGAAAAAGTGTAACAAAGTTGGTTCCAACATTGCATCGATTAATCATGGCGAATATTTTGAAAAGCAATAAAACCATTATAAATGCTATGTTTGTTTCACTTTGTTAGTGTCAGGTAAATAGCAGCCCTCGTATTCAAACAAAAAGTAATCCGAGGGTAAACATTTCTTTGACCTTTCCTCATAAGAAATAATCATTGGAAACACTTAAAGTTTTTGCTATCGCGAGTATTTACAAGATAAGCGCCTGCGCCAGATTCCGTGCCGCTGAGTACAACAACAACAGCGCAACAACGTACTACAAAGTTTAACAGAATAAACGCAAACCTGAAAAACGGGCATTGCACTCATCATTAAGAACATATTTTGGACTACATCACGAAAAAGTCATCTATTCAGTACATTTTGTCGAGTTGTATTGTAAGTAGTCACAGGAATTCTATGGGGCAGACGTTTTTTTCACGATTTGGCGTTGGTTCCATGGTAAAAGTGGTTCATAGTGATCATTGTCTACAATGATCCTTTTTCAGCGGGCTGTATCCAAGATCCTTTATAGGCAGGCGGTTGAAATTATCATCGAGTATTGAGTACGAGCAAAGGGTATGGAGGGGATAGAGTAAACGTTGGCAGCGCATGCTGCGGCGGAAATGTAAACCAAAGGGGCTTAGTGAAACTTGTCAGCGTTGTTTTGAAAATGGGTCATTGTTGTTGTTGTGTTATTATCTGCAAAAATACCAGCAGAAATAGTCAGTGCAAATTGTATGTTTTGATAGGTAGATGAAATGGATAGGTAGCTGCTGTAACAAAAAATACAACCGACTTCCAAATAAAAAAAAAACAATATGAAATAAAAATTAAATAATTTCTTATGACGTTAGTTATTTTTACTTTGTAGTTTTTTTTATTTTATTTTGAAGTCGGTTGTATTTTTATGTAATTTTTATTTTCCACTTTTTGTGGTACCCCACACCTAACAACACCACTGCAAAATCGCAGGAAAGCAAAATACGTAATTTCGATTACTTGGATGATAAAAACCATCCAAGTAAACGAATTCCAGCTATTTCGATTTAAAATCCAAAGTTCCTAACCCATTTTAATTTAAATGGGACCAATCGACAAGTATATTCTTTCAGCTGAAAAAAGAATTTTTCAAATCGGTTCATAAATGACGGAGTTATGAGGTAACAAACATACAAAAACAACCGATAAAATATACATATTTAAAATATTAATATACATATATGTATTTAAAGAACAAACTATATACACTTAAAATAGAAAAAAATAAAAACTCCTAACTAAAAAATGGCATCAAAAAATTCGTCCCCATCGCTATCGACTGGAAGTGAGCCCAAAAGACTGGCTGCATTGCCACGTTGTATGGCAATGCTTCCTCTGTCCAAGGTAAAAGCCAGCTCTTGGGTCACGCGAAGCGTCAACTAAGCGTTTTGCAAGATCTTTAAATAGGACGTGAGCACTCGGACCCCACGGTCCAAGAGTTTCAACCCCAAACGGCTCAAAAATGTAGTTGCCAATAAGGCTACTATATTTCCGCCGTTTGAGGTTTTCAGCAGCCGAAGCCGCAGAACCAGCACAGCACGACGAGCTAGGAAGATGGGATGGCGCAAGAGTATCGACACAAGTAGCGTCCCACACTAAAGGCCTACCCATCTTCCATGGAAATAAAGACATACCGTCCGGTCTTTTGCCATCGTCGCGAGCCAGGCCAATGGGTTCTAATACGGCTGGCACGCCGACGGCGACAAGAGCACGTCGGATAATGTTGTTGATATTTGCGTGCCGTGCTATGCGACCCGCACTTCGACTTTAATATACATAAATATAAATATACCGAATTAAGAACCTCCTCCTTTTTGGGAAGTCGGTTAAAAAGGAAAAAGTAAGTAAGTTTTTTTGAGTTGCATTTTATAGGATACTAGCTGACCCGTGCCCACTTCGTCGGGCGGTAAACATTTTAACTTGTGATGAAATTATGAGTGTGGTTCGGTTAGTACTGACTGCTATGATTTATTTCCTGACGGCCAAAAGGAGGGTTTTGTTTTTATTGCATAATAATTATGTATGTAGCTAGCCTAGCGAGCCGCTGCGAGCGCTCAGCGTTAGACTCCCTGTCCCTTGTTGCAGAGACATGCTGCTTTAAATCACTGAGACGCTGTGCACGTTCAGCGCTAGATTCCCGAGCACGGACCTGCGATGTTCTCCAGCTTTGGTTAGCAAGCCGCTGTGAACGCTCGGAGCTAGATTTTCCAGCGCGTGCTTGCGAAATATTTTCTATATTCTTCGAGAGGCTCTTCCGTACGGCGTACTCGAGCTGCTCTTGTCTCATGTCTGGGATGTCTGACGGGAAAGTTGTGATATCCTTTTAGGCATGATAAACAATCGCTGAAACTGTCCGATATCCCAAAAACAGAAATATCACAGCTTCGAACTCGAAGAATGAGAACGAAGTAATATTGTAATTGTGTTTTGAGAAACCGAGTATAATACCAACATTACAAAAGAATAAAAAATCACAACAAAAAAGTTTCTACGTAACGGTGACGTCGCGTAGGGTATTAACGAATGAAACAGTTCATGGCACGCGGGCGTGCCCACGGGTGCTGAGCGGTTAAAGACCAACAACATTCAACTAACTACGTACAACTCACCTACCCAAACGACAAAAGTTAAATAATAACTGGAGAGGGTCATTAATCCGCGGAAAATCTTAACACCACGATTCAGAAAAATGACGTAATTGCACAACGCCGTCTATAGGTGAAATGGATAAAACGTCCGTACAAAGCATGTTCTAATGCGGTTCGTGAATGGACGGCGCGGGCGGCGTTTTGCGATTTAGTAATTTTATATTAACTTCGAAACTATTCAACCAATTGACATACTGTTTCGGGCAAATCGTATCTCTATGATGTTCTTGTGATCATAATAACATTTTTTTCGATATGGTTTAATATTTTGTTGTTTAAAAAATCGTCCAAAGATGAGTACGTCGAAAAATACTTTTTTCGACGTACTCATCTTTGAAAAGATAGAAATATGGTGCCGCGGACTTTTTTGTAGAACTATTCTAGGCAGACCAGGTTGCCATACATTGTTTTCAATTATATACAACTGTTAAGGCAGCGCACGCAAATAACTCTGTTGTAAGAGCTATTTTTTTCCGACTGGATAGACAAAAATTGAGATAGTTCGACTATTATGCATGATATCTTTATAATTTATAGCCTATAGCACTCACGAATAATGTAGCTTTCTACCAGTGAAACAATTTTGCAAATCGGACCAGTAGTTCCTGAGATTACCCCCTACATACAAACTTACAAACTTACAAACTTACAAACTTACAAACAAATGTTACCTCTTTATAATATTAGTATAGATTTATTATTATTGTATTATTGATTATTGTTTAGGGTTGATGGATCGCCATGGTGTCCAAAACCCGACGGCGACCACCAGTCGGGTTATTTTAACACCTCTTTCTCTTGATTTTGTATATATATGTATCTATGTATCTAAATCTCATTTACTCATTTGCAACGTTTAAACTAACGATTACTTATAATTTATTTAGGGTATTATTAAATTACAATGTTTACAGTATCTACATTATGTACAAACGCATAAAAAAAAAAACAAAATAAATCATTGGGCATCAAAAAAATAATCCACATCGCTGTCAACGGCAAAAGTGCCCAGAACACTGGCAGCATTGCCACGTTGAATGGCAATGCTGATTCTTTGGCCGAAGAAAAGCCCAGCCCTCTGGTCACGTGAACCGTCGACAAGTTGTTTGCTGATGTCCCGAAAGACTCTATGTACACTCGGACCCCATGGGCCTAGTGTTTCAACGCCAAAAGGCTCAAATATATAACTCCCAATAAGGTTAATATATTTGCGCCTTTTGAGGTTTTCCGCACCTGCAGCAGCCGCCCCAGCACAGCCCGCCGTGCTAAGAAGATGGGATGGCGCAAGCGTGTCAAAACATGTTGCATCCCACACCAAAGGCCTACCCACCTTCCAAGGCATTATGGTCATCCCATCTGGCCTCTTCCCATCGTCACGTGCCAAGCCGTGGGGTTCTAAAACAGCTGGCACCCCGGCGGTAACAGGAGCCCGACGGATGATGTCATTAATGCTGGCATGCCGTGCTAGCCGACCAGCGCTCCTACTGCAAGACAGGCCATGGTGTCCGAGGCGGTCGACTGGTTCACCGCATTGACACCGATGTGGGGCTCCGCTAGGAGCACCCAGACGCAGACACGTAGCGATCCGGAAAGTACTGTCACTCAGCATAGTACCTATGTTGGGTGACGGTAGTGCCTGTAGCCAAAGACCCGACTCCCATTCACCCACAGCCAGCAGGCGGGCACGCTCCGCAGTATTGGTGGTCGTGTTTAAGAGGTTATTCCGTACCAACCTGCAGAGCGGCTCATCCCATTGCCTCTGGGAAAACGGGTTATCGGGCAACGCCGTGTTCGGGCAAGCCACTTTCCAGGCGTTCACAGCATCGGTCAAGCAAGGCACTTCACAGTTAACCAAAGTTGGAGTTAAAATCCTTTTGGTTAACTTTTCAGTGCTGTTGACCGAAGACAGGAACGCCGGTAGGCTTATACTAGAAATTTTGCGGATGCCGAGCCCACCAAAGCGAATGGGTAGTGTGGCTTGGAGCCAGGCTCGGTCATCCAGAGCCACATTTAAGATAGATGTTAGTGTGCATTGAATGATTCGATCAATTTTGTCCAAAAGGTGTGACTGCTTCCATAAAGGGGAAGAGCGGAGAAAATAAATAAAATTTGGCCCAAAACAGCAATATCTTATGAGGGTGAAAGCCGAATGTAAACTAATTTTAGAAAGTCGCTCCGAAATATCGTTAAAATGTTTAATTTTGTCGTCAATGAATGAAGAAAAACTGTCTTCCAATATTGGTGATCCTAGGAGGTGCAGAGAACTGTTATCAAAAATTTTGATGTCTGGGGCTATAGAATTGAATTTCTGTAGAGTCATTGGTCTGTCGGTATTGTCACAAATAAAAATTTCACACTTGGAGTGGTTGAGGTCAAGGCCGATGGATTGGAACTGCTTTTTCAGGTAAATAAAATCTTTTAAAACGGTGTCTACGTCACCTCCTAGTGTTCCATCATCTAGATACCAGACGTTAAATTTTGAATTTAGTTTTTCAATGATGGGATGGATAGCCAAGCTGAAAATGACTGGCCCGAGGGGGTCTATGTATATAGTATAGGTAGGTACATATTATAGTAAATATGTATGTATGTGTATTATAAGTTTAATACTTAGTAATTGATGGACCTACTGTGTACCCTTTCTATTTTTGTTTGACCCCTCGTACGCCTTTACGTTTGTTTTTTTTTTTTTACTATCTCGGGTCTCTGGAGACCCGGTCCTTTGGTAGGCGTACGAGAGGCCGAAACCAACTCGTAGAGGACGCGTTAGACATTTCAAATGTAATGGGGCACCAACCGGCGATTATCCCTGTATGCACTGAAAGTATTCCCAAGGACAATCCCCGGTTGGAGCAATACTATTGCAGAATATGGAATCATTTTGATATCCTTTTATAATTTATTTTTATCATTGTTCCTCTCAAAGAGAGCACCTGCCATCTAATCTGTTCACCACCCTTGGTTGGTAGAGAATGCCTAATGCATTAAGTCCACCTTTGTACCTTTTTTTGTGCGAAAAGTTTAAATAAATAATAAAATATGCAGTGAACATTTCATAGGAGGCAAAAAATCAGACGTGCAAGCAAGTCCAAGTTATGTGCCCATGAAATTCCCTAAAGTGTATAGAAAGCGGAAGGTTAACGGATCACAAGTCCTAGCTAGACTAGCTACACGCCTGATATAACGAAGAACCACAAAAACTGCAGCAGATAACACAATAACAGAAGTCTAAAACCGGTAACAGTTATTGTTAAAATCGGAGAGAAATCAAAGGGATCGGGAGGGTCTGGCGGTTTTTTGTTATCCATGATGGATATCGGCTAAAACTGTCGCAATGGAAAAAAAAATATGTTAAAACAAACCCTTATTCTCGATTGAAGATCACACTGATAAAATTCACTTAAAACGAAAATATTCGCAACACAAACACAAGGACGTGACTTACCTTCACCGGTACCAATGAAAGTCTATTTTCTTTTAACTTTATTTTATAGAAAACTTGCTAACCCCCGCTTCGCTCCACTCAACTGCAACTTTTTTTTTTCTTTTATAAGAACCTTCTCCTGACTCTAACAAACACAACCAAAAATATTTAGCGAAGTCGGCCCAGCCACTTACGCGTAATGTGATGACCAAGGGAAATAGGGATTCATTTATCTTATAGGTATACTAGAGGCTGCCCGCGACTTCTTCGTCTTGAACTACCTACATACCAAATTTCATCGTAATCGGTTCAGTAGTATTTGCGTGAAAGATTAACAAACATACATACACATACACCCATCCTCACAAACTTTCGCATTTATAATATTATTATTTAATTATAGTAGGATAAAATTCTCGTGTCACAATGTTAGTTAACTTCCTCCTCCGAAACGCCTTTACCGATTTTTACCAAAACTTTATATGCATATACAGTAGGTCTGAGAATCGGCTACTAACTATCTATTATCTATTTTTCATACCCCTAAGTGATTTCCACCACAATTTTTTTTTTTTAATTTTTGGACAAAAAAATATATTTTTATTGTTCTATAATGTGGCATTAAAAAATACATACAACCCTAAATTTTTACCCTTCTATCACCAACCCTTATTTTTTAATAAGTAGTCATTTTATTAATGAATAATGTGACGCAAACGAAGTTGCGCGTTGTCATTCACTATTTGGCGGACAAGATGGCGCATGTCGTGCATGTTCCGAATAGCAACAAATATTTATTATTTCTTGTTATAGCGGTAATAAATTAAATTACGTTAAATAAACAATTAATGGGGTTCCCTTACCAGATACGTGTTTTTTTTTTCGATTTATAGTACAAAACCCTTCGTGTGCGAGTGCGAATCGCAATTGGTCGGTTTTGGTTCCGAACGTCCGGAACCCTTACAGAATCGCTCCGGTCTGTCTGTCCGTCTAACACAGCCAGTAAATTTCTCCGGACCTAGGTACTGCAGTACTATTCTGTAACAACATTTTCGTGTCTCGACAGCGGAATCCGAGGTGAGTTTCAAATTCGTATAAATATAAGACCTTGTGATGTGTGAAATAAAGTTCACTTTGTAAGCTTAGTCACTCAGGTGAAGTCGATATCGAAATGGTTATTTACAGAATAGACTAGCTGGACCGATTCAGTTGAAAATGGACTTCTGTGATCCAAACACGGATGCATGAATGACTCATGTTTATTTACGTATGGGTCACTTTTGGGGGTCAAACTAGAAAAAAAAAATACTCTCATACTGTAATTTTATTTTAATTATTTGTTGCTATAACGGCAATAGTAATACACAATCTGAAAAAATTTCAACTATATACTGCCTGTTACGGTTCCATACCACAAACCGGTTTGTATGGAACCACTTTAATTTTTAATTTAGTATAATTTTTATTATTTGTTGTTATTTTGGCAATTGAAAAACTTGGAAAATCTGGAAAAATTTAACGTTCTACCTGATACAGCCCGCTGGCAGACTGATAGACGAACAGCAGAGGCTTAGTAATAGACAATAAAAAATATAAAAAATAGATACTACACTTTGAAATACTTTATTCAATTTATCTTGTCGTTTCGTTGGTTACCCGTTGGGTACAGAACCCTAAACTAAACAAGATTAATTAAATAAAACGTTTCAAAATCTATCTAAAAATATTTATTTTTGTATCTACGCCATAGTATGGCAGGATATGCTGGAACCATTATTATAACATCAATTATTGTACCATATTCTAACAAATAAACTATTTTGATTTGATTTGAAACAAAGAAAAATGGTGGTAGCCTTCGGCAGAGGGTACTTATCGAAGTACGAAGTGCCTGACGCTAATGTGAGATACTTATACCTACTCAGGTAGGTACTAAAGTACTCATCTCCAAACGAACAAACAATTAATAATTTGTAAAGGGAGAACACGAAATATTCTTCGAAAATCTATTGCGATTTTTTGATACTTAGAAACTTCGTAATTTTTTCTTTGAAAATATACCTTTTGTTAACTGGCCAAAACGTGACAGCCACGATGGCTTTATTTTAAATCGGTGCCCTGACGTCAACGTGACTGAAAACATACCATTAAGAAACCGTCAAAGAAAAACCCTCTGCAAAGTTTGAATGTTTATTATGCCGTCGACGTAAATCTTTGTGGATCACGTTTTTTTGCATGCTTGACTTATTATCTTAAGCGGTTATTACATTACACGATCTATCGGGCCCGATGGCCGATATATAGGGCGAGTGTAGTGTAATAAGAAACAGGGAGTAAGGACACTGCCATCGGACGATCGGGTGGCTCCGATCTCCCTGCTCTGTCTATCACCAGCTAGTGTAAGTAAGAGACAGAGAGGCAGGGCCAGGCAGCAGTGGCGGCAATGGGTAGATTGGCACCTGGGGCGGTTTGTATTCATATATTTTCGATTGATTATTTTAGGTACTAAAATATTCGATCACATTATCAAAATTGACTTCAAAACAAAATCATCGGCGCGTCAAAAAAGGCCACTTTATTTTTTTTTATAGACACGACATTGGTAACTGTTTAATGAATTTGATTATAAAATGAATGTACGCCTTCGCTGGACCTATACTACGTCTTCTTTGGATGTACGAGTGAGTTGTCGTTGTCACCTTGTTGCTAGGCACCCGGGGCGGACCAGCCTCCTCCGCCCCCACTTTACGCCGCCACTGCAGTTAGGGCGCGATTTCTAGTGTAGTGGGTAATAATGGGCACCCGCCGCAGGGACAGGGCGCCCTAGAAATCGGGCCCGATAGATTGTGTTATGTAATAACCGCTTCACGTCTTAGAGCAGGGGGCGTCCACAGTTGTCCGCCATCATCCACGTTATTCCGATGCTCGTCGCATCAGCCCACACGGTGGTCGTCAGGTTTCACGGGGACAGCCACGCTTTCTTTTCCTTGACGATTCCAGTCCACCTGTTTAGTAATGTGACCGAATTAGGTACCTCCGGAGCGTGTGACCAATCCATTTCCACTTAAGTACGACGCTTGATCTGGCGATCGATCGGGCTCTTGTGGCATTTCTCCAGCAACTATACGTTAGAGATGGTCTCGGGCCAGTAAATTCCGAGAATGCGATGCAAACATCAGTTGACGATTACCTGGATTTGACGTCAGATGTTTTTGTTATCTTCTTCCTTTCGCATCCGTAGATCAGCACGGATTTTACATTGGACCCGTATTTTGAATGTAACCCTTCGGGTCAGTTTCCATGATTGCCAAACAGAATAGAGGCGAGAGGAGGGCAGGTGTCGCTAAGGAGGCTGCCTTAGCGGACACCTGCGCGAGCTGCGTGCACTGCGACGTCATCCGAGATATGAGGACGGCCTCATCTCGGATGACGTCGCAGTGCACACCATGAGCATCATGTTTTTTGCATAGAAATCCACTGTTTCTATGCAAAAGCTGTCAAATCACGATAGTCATTTATCAGGCTATTGAAATAAACACAAATTGAAAAAGAAAACTGCATAGAAATCCACGGTTTCTATACTGCTGTCAAATCACGATAGTCATTTATCTGACTATTGAAATAAACACAAATTGAAAAAAAAAAACTAAATCATACACCTATCTGCTACATATTATATTCTATATCCATACTTTCGTAATTATTATCTACTAGCTGTCCCCCGCGGCTTCGCTCCCGTCAATTAAGTATTCATTGCACATATCGAGTTTTCATTGTTTTTAAGATGTATTCTGCTATTCGGGTCGGAGACAAATTCAACGAATCAATAACCATGAAAATTGGTTCAGCAGATCTCGAGTTATAAGTGTTGTAACAAACCCGTCTTTGTTTTATGTATATAGATAGACTTAAAAACTTAACATTATAAAGGTAAAGTTTGTGGCGTTGTAGAGGGGGTAATCTCTTAATCTACCGAACCAATTTTGACAATTGTTTTACCAATAGAAAGCCACGTTATTTGTGATGTGAGTGTCATCTATACTAATATTATAAAGCAGAAGAGTTTGTTTGTTTGTTTGGTTGAACGCGCTAATCTCAGGAATTGCTGGTCCGATTTGAAAAATTATTTCAGTGTTAGATAGCTCATTTATCGAGGAAGGTTATAGGCTATATATCATCACGCTAAGACAAATAGGATCGGAGCATTAATGGAAAATGTCACGCAGACGAAGTTGCATGGGTCAGCTAGTAGGTTACCTATATATTAAAATACCGCCCAACGAAGTGCACACGGGTCAGCTAGTTGAAGATTAAACCATGAATCTGTACTTTATTAAAAAAATACCATTACCCTATCTCCGATGTTAGCATAATTCATCGGAAGAAAATTTCGCAGTCTCCTCAACAACAGCAGATGCAAATAGCTTCCGGCTAACTTCCTGCAGTTGGGCAGTCCAAGAAAAGTTTTTGTCAATGAATATCCCCAAGTTTTTTACTTTATCTGAGAAGGGAACTGTGTCATCGAAGAAAACTTGGGGAAGAGATGTCCAATCGATCCTTGAAACCATCCTGGAACTGCCCACGGCAATAAGCTGCGTCTTTGCTGGGTTGACCATGAGTCCATACCGCTTGCTCCATTGGCATACGCGATCGCTCGCATATGCCAATCACCATTAACCGTGATCCCGCGATCACGGTTAATGGTGACGATGGCCTCACGCAGGTTCCTAAGAGGAGCATGCGAGTAAATTTGCAGATCGTCTGCGTATAGATGGTAGGAAGAAGTAAGTTCATTACAAATATAATTAGTAAAAATTGCGAAAAGTAAAGGGGATAAAACGCCACCCTGTGGAACCCCGGCAGAAGTATGACACCAGGAGGACAAGGTCTCTCCAAAGCATATACGTTGCCGGCGATCGAACTGGTAACTACGATACCAGTTAACCACCGATGGACATATATTAGGAGAGCATAGAATTCCAAGCAAAACATCGAAATCAACAGTATTAAATGCGTTACAGCTATGCCAGGACCGTTAAATTACTGCTTTCCAAGGCAGTCCTAATATCTTCGGTAATGTTCAGAAGCGCTGTAGTGGTGCTATGACCTGGAAGCCGGACTGGAAAGGGTTGAGGAGATTATTTTGGGATAGGACAGTACTTAATTGGTTGTGAATTAACCGTTCTAGGACGTTGGACAGGAATGGTAAGACGGATATTGGACGAAATTCAGAAAAGGATGTGGGATTGGACTTTTTTGGTAAAGGAATAATTTGCGCATCTTTCCATGCACATGGAAGGACACCACTAGGTAGATGCGGAAAAATTGAGGATGTGGAAAATGACAGGAAGAATTACGTCCAGCACTGGGAGTAACATTTTACGGCTAATACAGTCGCTTTCTACTGCAGTCGAGGTAATTGATAGTATGCTCTTCCTAACATCACATGCGGAGAATTGACTAAAACGAATGGAGAATAAATGGGAGTCGGAAGAGAAGAAAGATAATCCAAAGTATTCAATTTTATTGTCCTATCGAAATTGGACGACGCTGTAAAATGATAATGTATGTATGTAATGTATAGAGTATAGACTATCAACAAATGCTACGGTGTAGCACGAATATCTACTCTAGTATGCATACAAATAGTAAAATTTTGGTTGCTTGAGCCTAATTATACATGAAATAAACATGTCTTAATATATTTCAACGTGACTCAACTAACCATTATGTATCACACTCGTTATGACGCCCCGTATTTTTACGAAAATAATTGAATAGGTACAACAAATCAATTGCGCCATAACGGCTGAAAACTTTGTCTATTTGGCAACGAGGGTAATACGTAGAAAATTTGTTGAAAAGGTCAAGTATTTCTTTAAGCAAGTGTTTCGCAACTAGGGGGCCAGAGAATGTTCCAAGCTCCCCTAATATTTGCGTAACAGTTTAATAAGTGTCCGTAAGATATTTTTGCGATTTACGTAAATTCGTAAGTCACCCACCCTCTTCGGTTTCGAAATCACATTGGCAATTTTGGGATTTTTCCGCTGTTGCGTATTAAGGTGATACGATCAGAATAAGTAATAAAAAAATAACGATAATAATAAAACCGATTTTCGTTTTAGCGTATCTTATTAGGTTCCTGGAACAGGAATGTGTTACTTTGGTATGTGCTTTTTGACTATATGACCCAACTGAAGGAATACATGATACGAAGAAATTTTCTCGATTGAAAAAAAATACTCAGTTCGAAATATCATTGTACTTTTTAGCTAAAAGACGCAACGCTTTAGATTGATCCTATAAAATGACTTTAAAATAATCTTATCGAGGCTTCAACTGAACGGGTTTAAATTTAATAATACTTTTATGTTATCAAATCTGTAAATTTATTTTGGCTCTTACTTTTTTACTCTTATTATCGTCATCTCATCTTTTGCATTATAAAAGTATTTGCTTTTCTCTCGTTTGATAATTTTTTCAGATGCTCCGTGGACATAGAGTACTACTTTAATGTCCGTGGAGCTCTTGCACGCAGGACGTGTACCTATCACTTTTTGCAAATCGGAGCTGTCAGATTTTCGTAATTTAAATATTTTTTAACAGTTAATGCCTTGATCAATATACAATGTAATATTTTTCTAAACGAGCGGGTCTTTTGAATTATGTATAAAATTTGACTGAAATGAAGCAAATACACAATAAGGTACAACGTCGTTGGGAGTTCCTGCTTGAAGGCGACGATGGATGCGTTTTCCAGGAAATGAATAGCAACGGCGTGAAGAAAATAGCGACTCCAAAACATCACCTTCATTTGGATACACGCACAGGATCCTCCAATGTTTTCACCGCACAAAGCAATATTGAGTAAACATTTTATTTTCTATTAGAGAGCCTGTTTTTACAACGTGAATTTAATATTTTATTTAAAAACACGCAAAAATATTTTTTGGATTTTAGGATTAAAAACGTCAAACATAAATGGGACAAGAATGAAATAAAATGTCAAAGGCGTAGAATAATAACGCATAGAAGCCGCGTCTAGAACAAAACCCGAGCAAAATCGTGTGTCCACTTCACTTTCTTTGTGTGCGTGAGCCGAATGTGTCTACGTTCCTCTAACGCACACAGATATAGCTTTCAGTGATACCATTACCAAGCCGTTACCCACAAAATATGGGAAGACGCATTACTATTTTGCTATCAAGACAAGTATTTTATGTTGTTGGGAACTGGAAAAGGTAAACAGGATTTTTATGTAATATGACATATTTTTTCGGAAGGTTTAATTCAATTTATTTAAAATAAAAGGAAATAAATCGCATAAAGAATGAGATTTATTGTTCAATGCGTTTAGAATGCTTGATGGGTTATAATTATAATCAATGTTAAAACATCGGGTTTGATATGAATTAACAGTACCTAAGTATTGTATTTTAAAATTAAAAAAAATGAAAAACATGAATGAAAGCAATGTGGGTATTTTTTTCCTCACAAATAGCAACACTGTGTTATGACAAGTTAGGTTATTAGAATTTTGTTTTATTAATCGATTTACGTAAAAATAGTGCATAGAATGTGAGTACTTATTTGTGAAATGTTATTTTATCACATTTTTTTTTTCCTGATGTGCTATAACATCCTTTCACGCAACAAACTGTCATTTTCAATTATTTACTCGCGAGCTGTGTTCGAAGGAACGTGACCTTGAGTACTGATGGCTAAGTTTGACGGATTGACGGATTAGGCTAAGTTTTAGTTGCCTCACTTTGTGCACTCGTACTAGGTTTCTATGCGTTATTATTCTAAGGTCAAAGGTTACAAGCCTAGGGATGGAAATGGAGTCGCGTTTGATTGTTTTAAGTAATACTAGCTTTTTCCCCCGAATTCTCTGCGTGGGTTTCAGAAGTCCCAGAAATAAATAAAAATTCTGTAAAAAGGCTTTAAGTCAAAAGTGAATAGATTACTTCTAGGCTAGTGTGTTCCATCTTAGAGAGAAATGTATGCCTTTATAAAGAATGTAGAAGTAGTTAGTTTAAGGTTTTCTTTGTGTTTTTATATTTTGTTGTAGGTACAATAAAGCATTCTAAATAAATAAATATATATATCGGCGCAACTACAACAGTTCATCGAGAATAATTAAGATTAATAATTTGACTGTCCTAAAATTAGTTAATAAACCATCAGTTGATTATTTTTGAGTTGATTACGATGTAAATTAATGTTAAGATTGTAACTTCAATACTTAACCTACAAACTTGTAAACTCGTGCACGTGTGCCGAGTCCTTTATATACGGCCGCACTGTTGGCGCTGGGCTGGGTCACCCTCGAGCCGCCGCCGTACAGTACGGACCTCTCTGTGTCGTCATTACGCTGCCCGTTGAATAAACGAAGCATAAAAAAGTATGTCGTGGATAAAAATATCATTTAATAATTAGTTGCTGATTTGAGTATTGTATTAGTGAGTAGTGGTAAACGCCGTGACGTCAGTTGACAGTTGTAATGGCGGCACGTGGACAGAGTCGTATTGGAGAGTGGGGACTTTGCCGAGCGCACTTTGGCTCGAGACACCGACTAGGACACTCGTCCAGAACGAAACTGTCGGTTTACCTATTTTAATTAAATTAAACAGACTTCTTTAATAATGTTAGAAATGCGAGTTCCTCTAACTCAAAAGACAGATGTGTTGCTGTGGAGTTTGTTGGCCACTTCTTCTCCATAGCTAAAACACTAGGAAGTGGTAACGGGCGGGCGTTTTGGGGACTGTCTATTTGCAAAGTACTAGCACTCGGCCACAGTTAATAAAGAGAGCTTAGTACTGTATTGAATGTTTTATTCTACGATGATCCTGATACCACCGAACCCAAACGATGATGGCGCTCAGCCGTCGCTGACGCCTTCAAGTACTTGTGAAGTTTTCCTTCGAAGACCCAGAATGAGTTATCGTGAAGACAACAATTGTGACGTCAGCAATGCTGACGTCACACTTTTCAAAAACATTCTGGAGGTTCTTTCTCCGTCATATAAAAAACCTACTAATATTATGAATCTGATGAATCAATATGATGTGGTAACAGTTGTTAGCCCCAATTTTACTTCATTATGATTCTAACCTCCTGATATCTGGCGAGTCTTTACCCCTCATTATTCCAGCCTTACTTTATCACGTACCAGACATATTTTTGGAAAAAAAAAATAACAATTACAAGTTAATTGAAAACGCCGTCATATCAAAACCTTACGTTCGCTATGCAGAATTTTCAACTTCTCATTAGATATTATACATTGTTTTCTTTCTTTTCTTTCTATGCTCATGTATTTTTTTGGGGGCCGAGTCACCCGCGTCCGTAGGAGAATACCCTTCAGCGAATCCCTACACGTTGTCCCCGGGTGGTGCTAAACAGGTGACACTAAGCGCCTCCGTGGTCTTGTGGTTATACCGCCTGATTCAGACCCAGAGGTCCCGGGTTCGATTCCTAGCGTTGGCAATTTTTTTGCTCGGTTTGGTAGATGGTAGGACTTGTTCTAAGTCCGCCTGGCAAGCTACCACCATCATGTCTAAGTCTGTCGCCATAACAACAATGTTAACAGCATTTTTGTGTTCCGGCAGTCAGAGGTATTATAGAGGCAGTTAGAGGTATCTGTGTAAGAGGATTCCGGGTGAAACTCGCTTCCACCTTCGGCCTAATCATCACTTTCCATCAGGTGAGATTTGGGCCAAGAGTTTCCCCGAAATTGTATAAAAAAAAAATGTATGCCGCAGATGGAATTTTACTGAACCCATTTAGGTTCAAGCGTAAATACTTACCAATTACCAATGGTAATTTTTAACTAACATAAATGATAAGGCACTTGTCTCACCGGTGGCGAAGAAGCGATTAGCTATATAAATGGCCATGTTCTTAAAAAGTTTACTGAACTAGTAGTTTTCACAATAATTTGGGGACATAAAAAACATGATATAATTTATCAACGACTATAAAAATGTAAAAAAATAAATATTAAAACAAATAGTTATTTGTCTGCGTGCAATGTTTTATTTTATTTTACGTCTCAAAGCATTGTTTATGAGAGACACAGACATATAAATAGTAGCAGACCAAACATTAATACGTAGATATATTTTTTTATATGGTATGATTCTTTATCCTTTTTTTTCTAAGTGACTTTTCATAAGCGTGTCTCGTTCTGTCACGTGTTGTCACACTGACTCATACATAGACAAAATTTGACGCGTAGCTTGTTTAACCCGTGCCGCCATATTGATAAGCTACATACGTTCTGTTTCAATCGTGTTAAAATTAATAAAATATTACTTGTTTGGGACATAAAATACACAAGGACGGTAAAATAAAATGGTAAAGTGCTGTGCGTATCGCTGTGACAGTGCTAGCTACCACAAAACACCTGGATTGACCTATCATCGGTAAGTTTTGGGAAATCTTAGTGCTTTCTTTACTGAATTCAAATGTTTCGATACTGTTTATTCGTTTTTTACATACAGTTTTTAACAAAGATGCGATTTGTACCTAAAACTAAAGAAATAAACCATAACAAGGACAAAATAGTCAGAAAGTGGCATCAAGTGACAGCTCAAGTACCTGTTCAATTAGTCAGGGACGAATTCGGCAACAAAGGCGAAACTAGTTAATTGCATTTGTTGTATGTAAAATATTTATTTCCATTGAATTATCAAATAAAGCCTCAGTTTAATGTATGATTTTTTATTCTTTTTTGGTGATACAATTTCAAAATACCTGTAGTAGTTTCAGTGTATGTACACATGTCATGCTATTATACAAAATAAATTATAAAATCAATGTTATGTTACCCAGTGTCTGTGTTATGGAGAACATAGGCATATGTATAAATACGCTACTCACATAACGATGAATTTTCATTCAGCAGGCAATAAATGAGCATAGGTACTAATATTTTTCCAGGTTTCCTAAGGATGAAAGTTTACGGAATGCCTGGATTAAAAACCTGAAACTCCAGGATTGGCAACCAAGACCTTCAAGTGTACTTTGCTCAAAGCATTTTGAGAATCATTTGATCGAACAACATTACGTCCCGGAGCAATTCCTACACTGTTTAACGAATTTACTCCATATGTAAGCATTATGAGAGTGTAAGATAGAAGAGTGTCCGTGGAGTTTCTCCATAGAGATCTACGCTTTGGAACGTGCAAATAGCTTAAACTTTTTGGACAGACCGACCTTGACAATTAAAAAGTGCCTGTAAATGGTTTAATTGAAATAAATGCTTGAATTTTGAATTACATTACTTTTATTTCACAAATCCTGATTTATTCCTAAACTAGCTTTCAGACATACTAATACCTTGACTCTCGGTTCTACAAAACTGGGCATGCGGGTTAATAACTGCAGTGCCGGTTCTTCTAGCTGATACTGACATCCGTCAACGGTTTGTAAACACCGTCAAAAGGTGAAGAGTGGACTGCTGCCCATCGTCCTCTTAAAATATTCCCTTAGTCGCCTTTAACAATAACCACGGGAATAGAGGGTGGTTCTATTCGTTAAGACTTTTGATAAGTAATCTATATTTAATTTACCCAGAAAATATCGATTTTCACGGATTTTCAGAAAGTATAGGTATGGATTGTTTCATTATCGTTAGATAATACCGGCAACCGGTCCTAATTCGGCCCTGTAATGACAACATTCCCTATGTGTGCGTAATGGCTACGCAAATTTTAGCGAATGTTTGGTCTGCTACTATTTATATGTCTGTGATGAGAGAGCAGTTTTTTGTAAATATTTTGACAGAAGAAGTTTATGAAGTTTGTGGGCAAGCAACACTGAATCAGTTGGCGCTTTGAATTAATTTGATGTATTGGCGCGAGGTTTGATATTTCTAACTTTCCACGTGGAAGCATGCGGAGACCGCGCGGGTTTCACGGTGCCCCTCGGCGCTTTCGAGCTACCGTTAAAATCCAAGATAACAGCGGGTTACACTAAAGCGATGTGTGTAGCTAAATACTGTATTCCAGAGATTTCTTTGAGTAAGTCAATTTTTTTTAAAAATCCTTAAGTGCGATATGAAAAGAACCTACTTGTTCCTAACTAAGGAACAAGACAGTAGGTTACTGGTTATTTTAATATTATCCTTTCTAGGTACACACCTAATTTACCACCAAATAGTGTACCAGTATCTACAAATAGGATGTTTACTGTTTAGTAGCTTTATTAACTTGCCAACGTGGCTTCGACTTGGCTAAATTCCGTAATACATAAATTAAAGCAATCGGTCGCATACGCTGAGGCCCGTAAAGAGTCTGCTCAACAAGCGTGGATCAAGGCCCGCGACCAAAGAATAAAGCACATAAGGTTCGCGCGTGGAAATTAGCTTTTAATTCTGCCGCTACGAGTAAGTTCTGCATGCGGGTTCTACGTAGGGCACATTTGACCATGTCGAACGTATCGGAGCCAAACTAGCATCGCACCCTCCGAGTGGTATGCAGTTCTGGTCCCTGACGAAAGCGGTTGAAATCACGTCTGGACGCTAGCTCTAAGCAACCACCAAGTTTACACCGTAGTAATCCTTCGATGCCGAAGTTCACAATATAGAGGTCCGAAGAGTATTGTGCAGTCTAGACGTGAATAAGGCCAGTGAGCCTGACGCCATTCCAGCGAGAGTGTTGAGGCAATATGCGCCTGAATTTTCTCCTGTGTTGACATGCCTGTTTCGCCTCTCTCTTGAAAAAAGAATGGTGCCAAATTCCTGATAGCTTGCAAATGAGCAACCGGTGCCCAAAAAGGGTAACCGTGCAGACCCTGCTCATTACCGACCAATCGCCATTACCTCCGTCCTATGAAAGGTTATATAAAGGGTATTGAACAATAAGTTGCTGATCTACCTTGAAGACAATAATCTCCTCAGAGACCGTCAATATGGCTTCCGCCGGGGACGGTCTACTGGCGATGTTCTTGTGTATATCACGCAATGCTGGGGCGAAGCCATCGAGAGACATGGCGAAGCACTTGCTGTGTCTCTCGATATCTCGAAGGCTTTTGACAGGGTCTGGCATGCAAGTCGACTCAGGAAGCTCCCTGCTTATGGTGCTCCCAGCTAATTTTTGTAGCTGGATATCGGACTTCCTTAATGAACGGTCGATCCGAGTAGTCCTGACCTTACGACTATTGCCGTTGTTGCTCAGGGGTCTGTGCTCTCTGCAACTCTTTTATTTGACAGTACGGTTTCAGAGACATACTTGTCCAGCGCAGCAACCAGCGGGGATGAAGTTCGTTCCTTGAGAGAGGCCATGGTAGAGCGGACAAATTTCTCCCAGTGGAGTGACGACAATCTGGTCTCTTTTAACGCCACCAAAACACAGGCGTGTCTCTTTACCGCAAAAAGGAGTTGTTTTGACCAAACTCCTACTTTTCGGGGTGCATCTGTTCCAGTGACTGATCGGATCGAGCTCCTAGGCATGGAGCTGACATCCAGTGTCAACTTCGCCGCCACCATTGAGTGCAAAGTCCAAACTGCGGCCAAAAACCTGGGCATCTTAAGTATAAGGGTTAAGCGAAACTGCAAGCCTGGACAGCTATTAACTGTATACAAAGCACAAATCCGATCCTGCAGGGAGTATTGCAGCCACCTTTGGGATAGCTCAGCTAAGTATCAGCAAGCCGTGCTTGACTTGGTGGAACGCAGAGCTAAGAGGCTCAACGGCGACGTATAACTGGTGGATGTCAAGATACAACAGCTTGGTTTATCGCCGCAAGGTTGCCTGCTTGTCGGTCTTCTACAGATTGTACATCGGAGTGTGCCCAAGAACTCCACGACCCCATCCCACTGGCTCCCTTCGACCATCGGACATCCAGACGCACTGCAACTTACCATCTCTACCTTGTTACTATTCCACCAATTCGCACTAAGCATTTCCAAGCGTCTTTCATAATGCTGGCAGAGAGCTCACCTCCTTTGCTGTGGAGTGGAACTCTCTGCCTGCGTCGGTGTTTCCGAACGCTTACAACCCTAATCTTTTCAAAGTTAGAGTGAACAGGCTACTTCTGGGTAAGCTCGCTCTATCGTAGACTTTGTCTCTACCTACCTTGACCTAGTGAGATGTATGTAAAAAAGGTTCGGATATAAAATAAGAAGGCTACTGCTTGGTTCCCATAAATAGGAGTAGTATAATGAATCTAAAAAAGTACATTAGTGCATACAAGTAATGCATTGCGCAACATAAGCAATAACATGAGACGTAAATCTAAAGGAGCATACTTACTAAATAATATAAAGGAACATACATACACTTCACCTCCGACAATGTAGAAAAAAAAAAAAGTCGTACGCAATTTTTTTTTTTACATTTACATTTTTCATTCCTATCTAATTGTTACGAAACAAATGGTTTTGTTCTATTTTTATAAACAATGTCTATTTTTTTGTTCTTTCATTTTCATTTGTTCATCATCTGCCTAGCCTTTTCCCAACTTTATTGGGGTCGGCTTCCAGTCAAACCGGATTTAGCTGAATATCAGTATTTTACGAGGAGCGGCTGCCTACCAGACCTCTACAACCCGTTAACTGGGTAACACGGTACTTCTTGGCAAGACTGGAGTCAGATTTAAAGGCTTCTGACTATCCGTAGCGTCTGCCAAAGATCTACAAATGACAGCCGGGATCAACGGCTTAACGTGCTTTCCGAGGCACGGAGGAAACTCGGTATGTTAAGATGGTCACCCATCTACAGACCAACCTTGACAAGCGTTGCTTAACCAGGAAGATTTTGGGGGCCGAGTCACCCGCTTCCGTAGGAGAATACCCTTCAGCGAATCCCTACACGTGGTCCCCGGGTGGTGCTAAGCAGGTGACACTAACCGCCTCCGTGGTCTCGTGGTTATACCACCTGATTTAGACCCAGAGGTCCCGGGTTCGATTCCCAGCGGGGGGCAAATTTTTTGCTCGGTTTGGTTGGTGGTAGGACTTGTTCTAAGTCCGCCTGGCAAGCTACCACCATCATGTCTAAGTCTGTCGCCATAACAACAATGTTAACAGCATTGTTGTGTTCCGGCAGTTATAGGTATGATAGCCAGTTCCTCTGTGTAAGAGGATTCCGGGTGAAACTCGCTTCCATCTTCGGCCTAATCATCACTTTCCATCAGGTGAGATTTGGGCCAAGAGTTTCCCCGTTTTGCATAAAAAAAAAAAAAAAAAAAAAGATGACCTGATGCATAGCATACTTACTCAAGTTTTTTTTTTTAATTGATGCAAAGGCCTACTTGACATACCAACATTAATGTATACTGGGGATTCTGTATGGGTTATATAATATAGAATGCCCTGTATATACAGGGAAATTGAAAAAATACCCGAAACCTCTTAGGCAGTGAAAGTACACATGATTATAAGCAACTTTTGTTTTGGTAAAACTCCGAAATCTCGAAAAAAATATCAGCTGTTTCATACATTTTCATTGGCTAAATACTGCATTTTGTATGAAACAGCTGATATTTTTTTCGAGATTTCGGAGTTTTACCAAAACAAAAGTTGCTTATAATCATGTGTACTTTCACTGCCTAAGAGGTTTCGGGTATTTTTTCAATTTCCCTGTATTTAAAAATATCAACACAAAACTCTCAAATCTATATATCTATCTTCTTTAGGTATATATAAAACAAAGACGGGTTTGTTACAACACTTATAACTCGAGATCTGCTGAACCAATTTTCATGGTTATTGATTCGTTGGATTTGTCTCCGACCCGAATAGCAGAATACATCTCAAAAACAATGAAAACTCGATATGTGCAATGAATACTTAATTGACGGGAGCGAAGCCGCGGGGTACAGCTAGTTTTCAATAAAATATAATATTTTTGAATCACGAGCGCATTCTGAATTTAATTTTTGAGTAAGTAAGTAACATAAACGAATTGGCGCAAAAACCCACGCCACTTAGGTGGTTCGATGAAATTTTTCACTTTGTTTTATTCCTAACTAGCTGTCCCCCCGGCGCCGCCCCGTCAAGTGCCCATTTTTTTTTGGTTTTAAATCTTTCCTGTATTCTGGCGAACTAAACAAAAAAAGAATTAGCAAAATCGGCCCAGCCGTTCTCGAGTTTTAGCGAACAGCAATTCATTTTTATATATAAGAAAGATGTATAAAAACCTGTTTGAATAACATGAGAAAACATAAATAATAATAAGTATTATCACTATTGCAAATTGTATTTCATGCCTGAAACGTATTTTTTCTTAGAATCGATTTACGATAATTTCTCATTTATATTAATCGATTAAATTGAAATTTAAAAATCATCGATTAGCAAAATCTATCTATTTCTAATCTAATCTAATCTAATCTATCGATTTTGCTAATCGATGATTTTTTAAAAAAATACTCAGTTCGAAATATCATTGTACTTTTTTTAGAATTAAAAAAATACAATGGTTGATGGTGGATGGCGATTTTCACATTTATACACTTGGATTTTATTTTGAAAAAATAGTAACTTTGCGGGTTATAAACGAAAGAATTATTGACGCTATCATATGACCTTTTTATCGAATTGTTTTAATTAACAGTCATACATAAGACTTTTTAAGTAGTTTTATTAATAACAACGCCAATGAATAAGGATGTCGTATGACCTAACTCTTAGTACCAAATGGTACTAAAACCGACCCGGCGGAGGTTCGCCTGTCCAGGTCCAAATGGTACTACAACCGAACTATACGGTTAAGGGGATATCTTGGTTTTTAACGGTAGCTCGAAAGCGCTGAGGGGCACCGCGCAACCCGCGCGGTGCCCGCATGCTTCCACGTGGAAAGTTCGAAATATCAAACCTAGCGCCAAATACAAAACCGCCAACTGATTCAGTGTTGCTTGCACACACAGTTCATAAACTTCTTCTGTCAAAATATTAACAAAAAACTGCACTCTTATAAACAATGCTTTGAGGCCTAGACTAAAATAAAACATTGCACGCAGACAAATAACTATTTGTTTTAATATTTATTTTTTAAATTTGTACAGTCGTTGACAAATTATATCATGTTTTGTATGTTCCCAAGTTGTTGTGAAAACTACTAGTTCAGTAGACTTTTTAAGAACATGGCCATTAGAGAATTTTTAGCACTTGGGTGATATGGAGTAGACCACTTGTAAAAAAATCGAAACGAATTAAATGATAAGTAGTTAATATTTTTTGCCGTCCCTTCACTCACGTATACTTTTCCTCAGAAACCGTGCATTTTCCGGAGATGGATTTGTATCATTGAAAAAAAAATCTTTCTATGAATATAAGGCACTTGTCTCACCGCCAGCGATCAGCAAGTAGCGAGGAAAGCTTGAAACTCGAAACGAGTTTGCGAGCAGCAAGTAGATAGTTTAGATGCTCAGCTTTAAGCGAGTGCTTTTGTGCGATGGGCGATTACTGGCAATACTCGCTCCGGCCCGCACTATAAATATGAGTACAAATGATCGCTGGTTGGTGAGTTCTGACCGCCAAGCTAGCATCATCAGGCGAGTACCGAGTGCTGAGCGTGTACAATCTTTGATAGCTGTGTGAACAGCCAGCTATCGACTATAAATGAATGTGTCTCTTTTACTCACACGATATCTAAATCATTTGTCACTTTCCTCAACAGCAATTAATAGTCTATAGCTAATCGCATCCTCGTCGGTGGTGAGACAAGAGCTTTAGCATTTATGTTAGTATACTTGCCAATTACCAATACCCAAGAACCTAAATGGGTTCAGCAAAATTCCATCGGAGGTACAAGAGCGCCGCTGCTATTATAATATAACAAATCCGGGACCAAATTTAACAAATAATTTATATTTTCTTTGCCGACGTAATGAGAAGGCTATCAGCATTAATTGATTGACATACTGTTCAGCAGTAGTATATCTAATGAGAAGTTGAAAATTCTGCATAGAGAACGTAAGGCTTTGAAATGAAGGCGTTTTCAATTAACTTGTAATTGTTAATATTATGCTTTTACAAAAATATGTCTATGGTACGTGATAAAGTACGGCTGGAATAATGAGGGGTAAAGACTCGCCAAATATCAGGAGGTTAGATCATAATGAAGTAAAATTGGGGCTAACAACTACTACCACATCATATTGATTAAAATTCATAATTTTAGTAGGTTTTTTCTTTTTATAGACATATAGGTACATTTGACCACTATCTCACCTGATGGTAAGCGATAATGCGGTCTAAGAAGGAACACACTTGCCGAGAAGTACCTAATCTATTCACTCTGGACTTAAAGCCTTTTTACAGAATTTTCATTTATTTCTGTAACTTGTGAAACCCACGCAGACAAGTCGGGGGGAAAAGCTAGTATTTACTTGACACAATTCAAACGCGACTCCATTTCCATCCCTAGGCTTGTAACCTTTGACATTTTATTTCATACTTGTCACTTATAAATTTGACGTTTTTAATCCTAAGATCAAAAAATATTGTGTTTTGAGATAAAATTGTAAATTAACGTTATAAAAACAGACTCTCTTATACAAAAAATAAAATGTTTACCCAATATTGCTTTGTGAGATGAAAACATTGGAGGGTCCTGTGCGTGTAGGTATACAAATGAATCTGATTTCGAGTCGCTATTTTCTTCAAGTCGTTGCTATTAATTTCCTGGAAAACGCGTCCATAGTAGGTAGTAGGAACTCCCAACAACGATTTGAAGGATATTTGCTTTATTTCATACAAATTTCATACATAATTCAAAAGTTGGCGCGGTTAGAAAAATCTTACGTTGTAAATTGATCAAGGTCATAAGTATATACATTGACTTCGTTCAGACACTTTTTAACACTAACATAAGCTTTGAAGTGCTAAACTACAAGCATTAACTGTTAAAAAAATATTTAAATTACGAAAATCTAACAGCTCTGATTTACAAGAAAAGTGATACAGGTCCTGCGTGCAGGAGCTCCACGGAGCATCTCACAGAGTACTTTTATATTGGAGCATCTGAAGAACTGAATAAACGAGAGAGATGCAAATACTTTTGTCATGCAAAATATGAGATGACGATAATAAGAGACTTGCTTGGAATAAAAAAACGTAAGTGCCAAAATAAATTTTCAGATATGATAGCATAAAGGTATTATTAAATTAAAATCCTTTCAGTTAAAGCCTCGATAAGATTATTTTGTATATTTTAAAGTGAATTTCATAGGATCAATCTAAAGCGTTGCGTCTATTAGCTAAAGAAAGTAAAATTATTTTTCGAACTTTGTATTTTTTTTTCTATCGAGAAAATTTCTTCGTATCGTGTATTCCTTCAGTTGGGTACTAGATCAAATAGTCAAATAGCACATACCACAAATTACACATTCCTGTTCCAGGAATCTAACAAAATACGCTAAAACGAAAAACGGCTTTATAACAAATGAATCGCCTTAACGAGCTTTCCGAGGCACGGAAACTCGGTATGTTACGATGGTCACCCATCCACAGACCATCCTTGGCAAGCGTTGCTTAACCTGGAAGATAGACCTGTGCGGCTTTTAATGTTTAGCCACGAGCTCCTTATAAATTAAGTAGAAAGAATAAATAGTAGAATATAAACTTAAAGTAGACTGAAAATGAATACACTAACAAGGCAATTTTATGACTAGAGCTTTAAAAGGTCCGCTAATGAATTGTTTGACGTTAATTATCTAATTAACGTCTTTAGCCACCACAGTATAAGGCTTATAATACTCAAGCATAGACTTGTTCCATAACATCATTTATAAACCAGTTAAGTAAGGTCCTCGCTATCCCACATTTTTGTACGCGCGGCTAAAAAATTTGTGCTCCGTGTTTGAGCAGCAGAGGGCCTCGTTATTTTGGTCGGGGGCCCGTGGGCGGGGAGTTGTTGATAAGGGCGGAGTCACTGGTCGCGAAGCTTTACCTCTGACACTCGCGCCGAGCACCGACACAATTTCGTCAACTGTCACAGGCAACACAACTCTCCGGCGTCCATCACTCCTTGACGTCCTTTCGAGTTTTTTTCAGTTTTCCTAGTCATGCTATAGTGATTGAAGTTTTTAAAATATTTTATTAACCCAAATTGTGTGATGATGGAGGGGCCTAATGGAATCAGGTGCTCGTCTCTTGATAATCCTACGAGTGTAGTGTCCTTGCCCGTGGGGGGATCGCCGACCTCGGCCAATAGTTCTGACAACTACATGTACGATGACTCCTCGATGTCCGATGGCAGTCTGTACGCCAGTGATCAGGAGAATCTGTCCACACCGAGGAGAAGGTACGCCTCGATAGAAAAAATTAAGTACGTGTTTCCATCTCCTAATTTCTCCTAATTGCTTCGCATTGTTCTATTTTTTTGTATTATTGCGGTATGTTTTGTGCACTTGACGCGGCTCTAACATTGTAGAATAATTTATTTTACATGGCTCCTTGCATAGATATCGATATCTGTGGCTCCGTGGCTCCAGCGACTTTAGCGAAAGTTTTTCTGTACTTTCTTAAATTTATCTATCTTTTTATGCTTAATTCACCAACTTAGACTAGATACGATTGTCTAATAACGTTCTCAGTTTATGTCCCCGAGATACCTCTCACCGACTATAATAGATAATAAATATTTGATTACCATGTCAGTGGGATTTTTACCTAGGCAGCCCAGGAAATGGCAGGCATTTAGAGAAAAGTATTCTTGAATTATAGGCAATCTAAGATTTTAATGTTACACTTCCACGTTAAACTAGAGCACAACATTTATTACAATTTGTGAAAATTGGCACTAAATTAAAACAGCTTCTTTTATAACAGAATTACTTGAGCAATAATTATGTGGTAAAGTCATCTCTTTTAAAATGCCTGATCTTCAAGTTATAGTTTCCTGGTTCGGAGATGAACCTAGATCTTTGACCAAAGCGAGTCTCTGCCATATATATATATATATATATTTTATCTAAAATTTATGATTATACTATCTTTGGGACATATCACCACATAGGTACATCACCGATACGAACTTTCGAGTTAGGCCAAACATATGAAGACTGTCGACTTCCAGTCAAACTGGATTCGAAGAATACCAGTAGGAATTTAACGTTATTTCTTAAAATATAAATTTTCCAGCGTAAATTTTAAATAGTAGATACTAATTTAATCAGCCAATGACATAATTCAGCTTACGTCTAATTTGCATCGCGTTGATAATTTCTTACTCAACGTTTACTTTTAATCTGCTCCTGAGAAAAAGGGTCATGAGTTTTGACAGACGGACAATAAAGTAATACTATAAGGTTTCCGTGTTTTCCTTTTGCGGTATGGAATACTAATAATCAGCTGTTCCCTACGTTTTAATCGCTTAAGAGGCAGGTTTTTTTGTTTAACAGATGATCACATTCTCAAGTAGGTACTTCACAACCTGTGCTTACAGTCAGGGATGTGTAAACTTTTGTGTTTTATTATTTGATGGAAAACTAGAACACTACAATTATTTGGGTTTGCCTCGGTAGGGAAATTTTACACATGCACGTTATTCAAACCACAGCAGCTGCTTTCGCAACTATAATTTACGAGCATGTATATAAATTAGGCAGATTACGCCCTGAAGTGAACCTTATTGATTTCTTGTCTTCCAGGTCGGACTTTCGGCGTATGCACAGGCGTAGATCTTCACTGCGGTGCCCTCAGCAGCAAATCCAACAGCGCCAAGCCGCGAACCTGCGCGAGCGCCGCCGTATGCAGTCGATCAACGATGCCTTCGAAGGGCTACGGGCACACATCCCCACACTACCCTATGAGAAGAGGCTGTCTAAAGTCGACACATTGAAGCTTGCCATCGGATATATCAGCTTCCTTGGAGAACTGGTCAGTATCTGCACCTCTCAATTTTTTATCCTAATACTAGCTGTACCCCGCGGCTTCGCTCCCGTCAACTGGCTACCTGTCTACCTACCTACCTACCCCGCTACTCTCTTACTCTTACTCACAGACAATTTGTATTTGACTAATGTCAATATTTATACGATACAAACGTCACTCAATTGTTTTGCCTTCCCGAGACCTCTCCACTAACACTTAAACTTTATGTAATGGTTTTAAAGTTCAAATTGACTTTAAAGTATTATTACGAATCTTTTGTATGGAAGTATAAAAAAGTGTTGTTTTTAGTCTTTTTCAGAAAATTTTTATATTTTTTCTCTCCGTAAGAACCATCCTCGTACTTCAAGGAATATTTAAAAAAAAGGATTGGCCAAATTGGTCCAGGCGTTGTTGAGTTATGCGCTTACCAACACATTTAGCGATTCATTTTTATATTATAAGATAGATACAAAGTTCTACCGTTACTGGTGACTGAGTGACCCAGCGTACTGGTCGTATAAAGTTGTTTGACATGTAGGTTCACTGTGGACTGTAGGGGAGCACTAAGAAAAGATTTCCCGAAATTCCGACGGGAACAGGAAAAATGGGATATGGGCGAACAAAGTCGTGGTAGTAAGCTAGTTTAGATAAAATAAATTTAGTCAGACAGTTGCCCGCATGACATGCTTTGTTTGTCTTGTGGTCGCAAGCGCTACTTCTGAGTTTGAGCATCAGGATATGGGCGGGATTCCGGGATTCGGGTATATTGGTGGTTGAGCGATTGACTGCTGCGCAGCATGTCGCGGATTCGATTCCCGCACGGAACAAATATTTGTACGACCTACAAGTATTTGTTCCGAGTCTGGGTCTTTTTCTATCTATAATATGTATGTATTTACAAAAAAAAATGTATATAAGTAGTTTATCAGCCATCTCGTTACCATAACACAAGCATTAGGTTGCTTAGCTTGGGACTATAATTATGGCGTTGTGTGAAATGTCCAAGGATATTATTGGATTTTTTCACCTAAAATTTCTCAGTAGCAGCCACGATTTGTGCCCAATTGATGGCTTTTCATAGTGCCGCCGCCTACATAAGTAGTCAAGTCAATTTCTGAATTTCTTTCCTCTTAAGAATTATTATGTGAATTTAAAACAAACTTTAATAAAACGTTTGCTTTCTACTCAGGTGCGCGTGGACCGCAGCTCCACAGAAACCATGCTGTCAGGAGCCAACACCCACAACAAGGAAGAGCAAAAGAAAGTTATTATTCGAGGTACGATTATAAAACTTTCGAGCATTTATGATTCACTTTACGACTATTGTATTTACTATGTATTTACGTCAATCATGAGAGCTCTTTTATTTTGTCGGGGTGGTCTTTGCGATAAATTGCGATTGGCTCAGTTACAAACGTAGCTGCATAAAAGTTTCTAGGCCTAGAAACTTATGAAACTCGCGATGTAGGAAAATTGTAAAGTAATCTCAAACTTCGTCTTGGTTAGATTATCGACTGGGTGCTTTTCGTGGTTGTACCTAGGTTACAAGCGACCTAGTTGCAGTGCATTCGACGGCTGTACTTTACATACTGAATATCTCGAGTAGGTACGAGATTAAATCAGAAGGGACATACGTAGCTCCTGCCGGTTGGGCCCAGCGGTGGAACCATTGAGGCCAACTGACGCAATTGATTTTATACTTTATTTTTATGACATTACGATTTATATCAGTGACGTCAAGTGGAACCAATGGTTCCACTCCGGGCCCAACCGGTCTGGCTCCATTATTCTGAATTGTACTAAATAATCGTAAACTTTGAGTCCTACTCCTTCGATGTATATAAAAATTAATCCCTATTTCCCTTGGTCACGGTATCACGCGTGAACGGCTGGGCCGATTTCGCTAAATTTTTTTTAACCGACTTCCCAAACTGTAGGAGGTTCTCAATTCGGTTGATTTTTTTTTTTGTTACCTCATAACTCCGACAGTTATGAACCGATTTGAAAAATTCTTGTTTTATCTGAAAGGATATAGGTACTTGCAGATTGGTCCCATTTAAATTTTATCAATATCGGTTACGAACTTTGTATTTTAAATCGAAATAGCTGGAATTCGTCTACTTGGATGATGCTTTTATGTCATCCAAGTAATCGAAATTGCGTATTTTGCTTTTCTGCGATTTTGCAGCACGGTGATGTTAGGTGTGGGGTACCACTAAAAAGTGAAAAATAGAAAACATTTTACAAAAAAAAAAACAACCGACTTCCAAAAAATGTTTTTTTTTTTTGGTGTCGGTTGTATTTTTTGTAAAAAGTTTTGTTTTTATTTTTTATTGTCAGGAGATAGTTCTTATGAAACCAAAAATTATGAAAGTTTCCAGTTGACGGGAGCGAAGCCGCGAGGGTCAGCTAGTAATATTACGAGTATAAATGCGAAAGTTTGTGAGGATGTATGAATATGGATGGATGGATGTTTGTTACTATTTCACGCCAGAACGGCTGAACGGATCTGGATGAAATTTAGAACAGAGATAGATAATCACGCGAGCGAAGCCGCTGGCAGAAGTTAGTTTTTCATGAAACAAGATTAATCAGTACAAATTGATGTGCTATACAAATAAAGTCATACAGATGCGCGGTGTCCAATGAAGCATGCAGGCCTAGCAGCGATGCAGGGGTCACGCAGTGGCCGTGCCAGGGCGCGAGTGCGCGACCCCTGCAATGTGTTTGTGCACCTTTTAATGATCGATCCACCACTAATGTGTGCTCATTACATACACACAATATTACTGCTCAAAAATTGGCGGTTACCGAATTTTTGGCAGAAAATTGCATATCTTCTAGGTTGTAAAAGGAAATTGACTGACATACTCGTATCAATGCAGAGCCGAAACCACTGGGGCTAGGAACTTGAAGTTGCACTAGGCTTCCTATTATGATGTAGTTGTAGGTATGTGGAGTGAAACATTTTTCCTGGGATCCCATCATCAGATCCTGACTTTTACCTTCCTTCATCAGCTGAGCAACATAAGGTTTCATAATCTTATGTTGTGGTTTTGCATAAAAAAATATTATCCATACAGTTAATCTAAAAATATACAAAAAATAGAATCAAAATTGCTCGAAAAAATACATGGACGCCTATAATACAACTGCCATATAAAACGGCGTTTTCGGGAGAGGGACATATATTTTTTAAAAATAATATATAATATCCCTAATATCCCTAATATTATTATTTTAAACAAATATATGTCCCTCTCCCGAAAACGCCATTTTATATGGCAGTTGTATTATAGGCGTCCATGTAATTTGACGTCAGAGTTTGTATCGGACATCTCTTTCTAATTGTAATCTTTAATTGCGTTACAATTTATATAAAAAATTAAGGGTTGCCCTCGTCAGATCCTGACTTGGTTACAAAGAGTGGCTTTGGAATAAAAAATAATTTTGAAAATCGGCCTACAATTGGCGAAGAAATCGGTAAACATTACAAAAAAGTAGGTACATACAGTCTAACATAGAACCTGCTTGTTTTGAAGTCGGATCTTTAATAAGTCAGTAATTTGCCTACAATTTCTGTTTTCCACGGAACTAGTTTTCAAGTGGAAATAGGTTTATTACAGTAAAAATAAAATTCTAAGTATGACGGCAAAACAGAATGCAATTATTCAATCACGTTGTTAATTTTCCTTATAATATATTTACACGCCGTCGCGCCGTGCAGGGCCTCCCACCCTGTAATCGAGGGAAATTAAAATGATGCTTTTACAGTCTGTAATTGCTGTTGTATGTTGTCACAATATCATTATGTCTTTTGTCTGCCTATTGTAGGACAGTTCTTTGAAATGCACTTTATGGATAAGGAAAATTTAAAAAAGTTTACTTACTCGTAGCTAGTTTTACACTTATACTTACCTATGTACAGGTCGATTTTTAATTTATTGGCAACAAGTTTTTCTAAAATTTACCAAAGGAAAATTTAAATGAAGTATCCTACAAGATGACTTATTAATGGCCAAATCCGAAACTATGAGGAATATTTTTGTTTGGATGGGACAAGCCCGCCACACATTCCCAACCACTGCAACTCCTGAAAGCCAGAATCAACAGTGGCGACCACCAGAAAAACGCAAAGCTAATGAAGCTCGACGAGTCACGGAGAAACGATTCAACTGTCTTGGATCCCGCATCGAAATTAATCAGAAAGTACAGCGGAGGAGTAGGAAAAAATTAATATAATTTCCACTTCCCTTATCAAGCAGGAGACAGATTTGAGTTAGGTTAGGTTCGGTTAGATTTGAGTTACTATGAGGAATATCGAAAAACACAAAAAGGAGTCTCGAGCCTAATTTTCATGAAAACTAGAACGGCATCATTATATTTTTGAAGAAACGTTATTCGAACCGGTTGATTTTGAAATAAACTCACCCTGCTTTATTACACCATCCGAAAAAGTAGCTTATAAGGATAAAATTTTGGGAAATAATAACACATGGCAAAGTAGAGCAAAGAGCTAATTTTTAACAAATTAGTTTTAAAATTTCCTTAGCCGGTCTAACTGATATTTTTTCAAAAAACCAATAATACAGTTGTAGATTCTAGGCCCTGTTGATTGTTTTACGATCCATATACAGGGAAATTGAAAAAATACCCGAAACCTCTTAGGCAGTGAAAGTACACATGATTATAAGCAACTTTTGTTTTGGTAAAACTCCGAAATCTCGAAAAAAATATCAGCTGTTTCATACATTTTCATTGGCTAAATACTGCATTTTGTATGAAACAGCTGATATTTTTTTCGAGATTTCGGAGTTTTACCAAAACAAAAGTTGCTTATAATCATGTGTACTTTCACTGCCTAAGAGGTTTCGGGTATTTTTTCAATTTCCCTGTATAATATATCCATTTCCATATTCATATTCAACCCGTTCATCCATATCCGTTTTGCCGTTAAGACGTTTAGTGGTAACAAACAAACAGACAGAATTACTTTTGCATTTATAAATTAGATGTTTCAGGGGACCTACTCATTAGAAGCAATGTTTCATAAAACATTTGACTACTTCCAACACTTCAAATGGCTGCTCTCACTTAAAAAACTGTATAAGGTAGAGTAGACCCCAACAGCCCAACACTATTCATTAGGTCCTACCACCATCTACTTATTTACTAATTTATTCATGATTTTACTATCATTTTCCCGCCATTGTTGTGAGCTACCCTCTAGTTACTGTTTGCACGTCATGGTGGATAGCAATTAGTGTTACGTCACACGTTGGTCCCATCGCGTGTGATAAACGAATATTATCGTTAAGACTGGTAAGTGTGCCCCGATTGGTCCAGTAGCTTTGTTCTCACGGTAACATCACTATCGCGTGATAATGTTATGGGTCCGAACACGGCTCCCGTGGGACCCCGCTACCGCGTCATTTCATTTTTATCAATAAATTTCTCTCCCACAATGTGCTACATCTGACGTTTTTAATTGAATACACGAATGGTTATCGGTTTCCGGTTATTGGTTGGACTCTATTCTATGTCTCAATCAATGAGATGGCGTATCAAGAGCTTTTTGTTGTAAGTACTATGCATAATAATGTCCTTAACAACAAATTCTATATTTCTTTTTGTATTTCTAAGTCGATTTTCATGAGATAAGGTCGGATATTTGTGATTTTTTCTTTGAAAATTTGTTCAAACAGATGCAACTAGATGAAGACAAAAAAAAATTGATTTTGTAAACTATCATCAAGTATGTACACCTAAATAGTCCAACCTTGCACAAAGGAGCAATTACAGCCTAACAAAATTAATTCAAAACAAAACACCCCTAATTTGGCACACAAAAAGCATTGTAAGTGCACTTGCGCCGAAACTGAATGCTCTAAAAGTGTAAACAAGGGTGTGAGCCGCATATTTGCGAATCACGCCGTAGCAAATTGAAAGATCGCCCGGCGCCCCTCACTTATACAGTGTCGCGGGGCTCGGCAGTGTATTAGAACACTATTAAATAATCCATACCACTTTAACGCGTCCCCAGACCCTACTACATATCGATTGTGTTGTCACACCTAAGTTTTTTAAGAATATATTGTCTTAGTCTATATCATATCGAGTTTCTTTATCTATGACCACATCAATGACGAAAACGGAAATGTAAGATTGGAGGTTTAAAAATTCGAAGGATTGATACAAAAGTCTGAGTGATGTACTTAGTAGTATTCATACATTTGTCTACTACACGAGTCCATTATTTGCATATCGATATCGAAACAAAGCATGGGCTTAGGGAACCACGGACTCAATAAAACATGAGCCCAAGGGTTGATAAAATACTCTATTTCGATGTGTACAAGATAATGACTTCGCTGCAACCCAATACTATGGCCGCACTATCGTTAATCTCTTTTTCAATTATTAAAAAGCACCTTATCGAAGTGTATTGTAGGATTTACATTCAGATTATAGAGCGCACGTGCGGGCTTTCACACTCGCACTGCGCTTGCGCGGCGACAAGTGTTTGTAGGTTCCCTGGACTGTGTTTTTATCACGAATCAAAAAAGTATTTGAACTATTTCAGTAATCGGTAACTGGCATGCATACAGTAGGAAAATTTAAAATAAGCAACAAACAAATTTAAAACAAAACTTTGACGTTTTCATTCGGACACATTCGGATTCTTCGGACCTTAGCGTAGGCAGTTTTTTACATTATTTTCTTAGTGACTTAATGTTTTTACACCCTTTCCTTGAGCAAATTTAAGTATAAAAATGCCGATCAAACTTTTGCTCGCTCGTCAGATATTCGACTCGAGTGGCACCCCGACCGTCGAGGTGGACATGGTGACTGAACTGGGATTATTCCGCATTGCGGTTCCATCAACTGATCTTAAAAAAGTAGCAGAATCATTGCAGCTACGAGATTTAAATCCCGCGGAGTACCACGGCATGGGTGTGTTGAATGCTGTTAAAAATATAAACAACATTATCGCCCCAGAACTCATAAAACAGAACCTCGAAGTGACGATGCAAAAAGAAATAGATCAGTTCATGATCGCGCTCGACGGCACTGAGAACAGGTCGAGACTCGGCTCTAACGCTATCATGGCCGTGTCGCTAGTGGCGGCGAAGGCCGGCGCCGCCAAGAAAGGCATGCCGCTGTATAGGCACATCTCAGACATGGCAGGAGTCACTACCATCATCTTGCCAGTACCACATTTCACAATCTTGACTGGCGGGACTTTATCCTCCAACGGACTGCCCTTTCAAGAATATACAATTATGCCAACTGGAGCGTCATCATTTACAGATGCGATGCGTATCGGTACAGAAATATATACGTATGTTAAAAACATAATATTGGCAAAATATCCTGTCGAGGCTTCATACGTGCCCAGCAATGGCGGTTTCTCCATTCCAATCGAGAGCCACAGGGATGCGCTTCTATTCCTCACTGACGCTATCAAGCAATGTGGATATAGTGGCAAGGCGGAAATAGGCATCAACTCGGCTGCAACGGATATATACAAAGATGGGGCTTATGATTTGGAATTCAAAAACCCAAATTCAAATCCTCAAGAATATGTTTCGTCTGACAAGCTCGCCGAAATCTATTTGGACAACATAAAAGAGTTCCCAGTGTGTTCCGTTGAGGACGGTTTCGAATACGATGACTGGGCGGCGTGGTCGCTGCTGACGTCTCGCACGTCGGCGCAACTGCTCGCCAACGACCTGACTCAGACCAACATGAGGAGAGTGGGCCTGGCCATCGAGAAAAAAGCTGCTAATGCAATTGGTTTGCGAATTAATCAAGCGGGTACTTTGACTGAGATCATTGAAGTATACAAGACGGCTAAAGCTGCTGGGTATGGTATAGCTGTCCTGGATAGATGGGGCGACACTGCCGACTTATTTCTGGCTGACTTGGTGGTGGGGTTGTCTGCGGGGCAGCTGAAGTGTGGCGCGCCGGTGCGAGGCGAGCGCGTGGACAAGTACAACCAGGTGCTCAGGATAGAGGAGGAGCTAGGTGCGCTCTCGAAGTACGCAGGCAAGAACTATCGCGGAAACCTCTGAAAAATATTCTGTTTTAAATTTGTTTTATTTTATTTTATAATAAAAACTATAAGAACCGTAGATGGTTTTTACTCATATTCGTTTACTTCAGATTCACAGAAATGAAAGGGGTAGTCCCTTTCATTTCTGTGAATCAAAGAGACTCTTCTTTCGTTAATATTTAATGCCACAAATCTGACTGCGGTACCTACGTTGTGAACAAATTGCCGGAAACACTCATTATGTTCAATGTGACATGATATAAACCATTAAACTGTTATTATAACGCACTTGTAGTCTTATCGAGAGGGGTGGGCTGGACGCTAGTTCTCGTAGCACGAACGTACAAAAAAGTATTTTACTAAACTGACGGACACAAACTGCATCTAACTTTGAATAAAAAATATAATGTGTAGGTAGATAAGATACCTACGTCCAAAAAAAACTAAAAGTTATCCTGTAGGTATTATGCTTTGTGTGAAATTTTTACTCGACTGCCAAGGAACGGTTATGTTTTTCGCGCATATGTGTATAAGTTTGTAAATGTATTTACTACCTCGCACCTTCCAAACGGTTAGATGGATTTCGAATATTAAGGCGTCGTTAAATTAATTTCAAATACCTACCTTAGATAAGTATTTTAAAAAATGTAGTGCATGCAATGCAGTATGACGGATTATTAGCGCTGAATTTCTTCATTTCTGGTCAGTCGTTAGAATTTTTTTTTATCCAAACCTGTCGAGTCGGGTATCAAAATGAAGGAAATTAAATAGAGGTAAAAATATACAATTATGTTTAAATTCAATTAGGAAATAGTTTTCGTTCATAAAAGTTCGAAAATGTTTTGCAGTCGGGTTTTTTATTTTACTAATTTCCGACTTGTTATATTTCTTTGACATCGTCATGTGACATCTATTGTTAGCTAGGTACTAGAAAAGAGAAGTCTATAGTTTTAATGTTAGGTACCTACAAACAATGTCAATGATTAAAATATGATTCGTTCTGAACGGTTTGCGAATCCACCTCACACCCCGGTTTTTTTTTTAATATTTTTCAAAATAAACTTCCCTGCTGATCAATTCTTTAGTTAAAGAAAGATCAAAGGTGTCAATATAATAAAAATTCTACTCATACCAATACCACTATTTTGTTCTAAAAACACCACCCTCCCGTTATCTGTATAATGTATCAATGAATTTGTTATCATAAGCGCAATACAATGAAAAAAATAATCGACAAGGACAGGTCAACCCTATCGTGGTGTGTGAGGGGCCTAAGGGCCCGTAACTGCGCGCACGTGCGCTACCCTCGTGTGGCGGCACCCTCGCGTCTCGGGCTCACGGGGCGCCGGGTTGCACGGGGCCCTAACGCATTTGCGAACTGTTTAGTTAGCCCTCTTTACGTCTCACAAAAATAATTGTAGATAAATAAACCGCTTTGGGGTTCCGGAGCGATTATGTGCGGATAATTAAAGTTCGAAGATTACTTATTACCCTGTTTTTTGGTTTTCTCTTGTGGATGAAGTCGATGTGTTATTTTGTACGTCTAAACAAAGTTGATGCCAAAAAAAGGAGAAAGTAATTTAATTTTTTTTTTGACTTCCCAAAAAGGAGGAGGTTCTCAATTCGGTTGTTGTTTTTTTTTGTTTGTTACTTCATAACTCCGTCATTTATGAACCGATTTGAAAAATTCTTGTTTTATCTGAGGAACTTGTCGATTGGTCCCATTTATTTTTTTTTTCAAATACGGTTGGGAAATTTGGATTTTAAATCAAAATAGCTGGAATTCGTTTACGATACCTAATAATGTTTTTTTATCGTCCAAGAAATCGAAATTGCGTAGTTTGGCGTTGTTAGGTGTGGGGTACCACTACAAAGTGAAAAATAAAAAACATTTTACAAAAAAAATACTACCGACTTCCGAATAAAAAACAAACTACAAGTAAAAAATAACTTTAATTTCGGAAGTTGGAGTCAAAATACGTAGAAACTAATAAAAACCACCGACTTCCGAAATGAAAGTTTTTTTTTACTTTGTAGTTTTTTTTATTTGGAAGTCGGTAGTATTTTTTTGTTTCTAACATTATGGTTAAATTAATTTAATTTGTATGTTTTCTTTTAGACGGAAAAGACGCTGTCTGAAAAGAATATTTATTTTTGTAGGTGATTGAATCTATTTTTGTATGTAATTGTAAATAGGTACTTTCATACATACCCGCAGAGAGAACCACTAAGCCATAATATTTAATGTAAGATTTGTTGGACCCCGTGACTTGAGATTACGCGTAGACGCGTAGCGCGTAGCAGGGTCTACGAGACTTGTAGAGCTCTGCGTAGCTACAGCTACAAAAATCAGACGACTTGGAATTAGAGTTAATCCCTTAGCAAGTTTACTTTTTTGTTGAGTCAGACATCATCTGAAAGGTTTTCAACTAACTACAAGTCTTTGTTATGAACCTGAAGCTACAAATAGTGTACAGCAGTGCGATGAGACTTCACTTCATGCTAAGCTTACATGGCTCGCCGTGTAGGCTCAGGTGGAGTGAAACATCTCAATAGTGACAAAACCGACCCGGGACCGAGATACCTGAAATAGACCCGAGATTTTTTTTTTTTATACAAAACGGGGCAACAATTAAAAAATCTATTTATGTATTAATCTTCGTGATTGTTCAATTTTTAAGTCTCTGGATTTTTTACACTTTGACTGTAGTTCTTAATTTTCAGACAGTTATGAAAAATTATCCTACGTTTTGATTTGCAACCAGCTTAGAGCATCACAACTTCAATAATCCCTACATTAATTTCATCGTAATTTCATACAGTACCGGATTAAACCAGCGCGGGGCCCGTATCAAATTTTACCAAAAGGCTAAACCTAAAACCTTCGTTAAAATATGAAAATTCTCAGTTAAAACAATTAATAATAATAATATGATGACGAACAACTACCGGAAATACATTGTGAAGGACGGTACGGTTGCAATATGTCGGGCATGTCACCGACCCGGGGAATCCATCCCCCACATTATTTCCGGTTGTTCTAGTCTGGCTAACAGAGACTATTTGCACAGGCACAACCTTGTAGCCAGGATCATCCACCAGCAACTTGCTCTGAGATACAATCTTGTGGAATCGGAAGTACCGTACTATAGGTATGTGCCCGACCCAGTTCTCGAAAATGGCAATTGCACGTTGTACTGGGATCGGTCTATCATCACTGACAGGACTATTGTTGCCAATAAGCTTGACATAGTGGTGATAGACCGACTAGAGCGTCGCGAAATGATTGTTGATATAGCAGTCCCTCATGACGAGAACCTCGTGAAGTCTGAGAAAGAGAAACAAAGTAAGTATCTTGACTTGGCTCGCGAGGTTGTCGACATGTGGGATGTGAACACAGCAGTCATTGTGCCGATAGTCGTGACGGCCAATGGCATTATTGCCAAGAGCCTCGACCAACACCTCAAGAGGCTCTCGTTGGGCAGCTGGATCAAGGGCTTGATCCAGAAAGCAGTACTCCTGGACACGGCGCGTATTGTTAGGTGGTTCCTCTCTCGGGAGCCCTGACCACCGGTAGCTTGGACCCTGTTCCCGATGCCGGTGGGCTACTATTTTTATATTTTTAAATGTTTTTTTTAATTAGTTTTATAGAAATATTTAAAAATGTAAAATATATGTACAAAAAAATAAATAAATGGAATAATAATAAGCCCTACCGCAGTATCTCTACGTTGACGTCGTGGTGGGGCTTGCGCGTCCCGATAGACCTTAGGTCATACCTAGGGTAAGGGGCCAGACAAAGAGAGATACAATCCGCAAGGCAGTTTTGTGGTGAACTGTTGGGCAGTAGCGACCCCACGAACCTAATCTCCCGGGAGAAGTCTTGTTCCTCATCTCCGGCTTGCCTTTATTGGCTGGCCAGAGTGAACACTGACGAGGAACAGAGCTCCCACCTCTTTCTTGCCTTAATCAGCCGGTCTGAGTAGAGATTCGCTAGAGCAAACGTGCTCGGGAGAAGGATGTATAATCCAGTAAGATGCTGGTAGGGATCTTGACCGCACTTCCGGGATTGTCCTGATAGCCGTGGTATACCTCTCCACTCATGTAGCACCTCAGGCTATGTTGCTTCCTTGGCGCTACGTCACTTTGTGCTAGCGACCGTTTTCGGGGGCCCATTCATTGAGTGTGCAAGTCACCCCCTGCCATTTAAAAGCCGTGTATATTGTTAGTGGTCAGGCAGGGGCCAATAGTTCTTCTATAATAAACGATTATCAGTCCACTAAACCACGCAAACCCATAGCGTTTCATCTTTTGTTTCCATATTCTGCAATAGTACTGTTCCAACCGGGGATTGCCCTTGGGAATACTTTCACAGTGCATACAGGGATAATCGCCGGTTGGTGCCCCATTACATTTGAAATTTCTAACGGGGCCTCTGCGAGTTGGTTTCGGCCCCTCGTACGCCTACCAAAGGACTGGGTCTCCAGGGACCCGAGAAAGAAAACAAAAATCAAAATAATAATAAAGTTTATTCAAAATAATAAGGTATACAATAAATACAGTTTTGCTTAAATCTATGTCAAGTTCACACGTGTTATGTGCCTGAGCTAGGTAATCCTGTGTTTCAGGCGAGAAGAGATTACATTTTTCAATTGATGGAAGCATAATACTTAACGATCTACATATATTTATCTTAGGTAATAAGTTAAAAGGCTTATATAAGGTGTAAATAATATTATAAAATACTTATTTCCTAACATCGTAGACTCATACTTTTAAATACATTATTAAAATACTTAGAAGTCAAAACAATCTTTATTTTAGAACTATTAATAACTCCTCTGTATCATCATAGGACATACTTTGAAGAGTTTCCTTGACAACTTTCTTGCACTTAATGTAATTTAGTATTTAGAATTGTAATCCCTATTATTTCTCTCGCCTTATGAAGTGGATCGGGGACCGTTTAGATTTCAGACGGAATTAAAATAAAATAAATAAAACGAGTTTATTTGCTAGAAGTATACGCACACCATAACAAATAAACCAGATTAGTAACTTAACCCGCACAAAACGGCAGTATGGTAGGAGTTAGGGATCGTGTGTGATAAATCAAAGGCGCTGGTTTTCAGCGACATGTTTTTGTAAGTCCAAGTGCGGGGCCCCACAATGCGCGGGGCCCGTAGTATTTAATCTTGCTACGTGTTTAATCCAGCCCTGATTTTCATTCTAGCTTTTCCCGCGACTTCGTACGCACATAACCAGTTTTTATTTTCTACTAGCCTTTGCCCGCGACCTTGTACGCGCATATCCCGTTCGTTCCCGTAGGAATTTCGGGAAGCCCTCTCTTAGCACTCCCTCATGGAGTGTAGGGAAGCTACAAGCCAAATTTCAGTTTTCTATGACGAGTAATTTCGGCTGTGCTTTGTCTGTCAGTCACTCAGATTTTTCATATTACAATTCCCGCAGGAATTTCGGGAAATCCTCTCATAGTGCTCACCTACACTCACCAAGGAACTTACACACCCCACATTTCAGCTTAAAAAGACCTGCGATTCTGTAAACTTGTCGAAGTGAACACTTAGGCGAAGTGAAAGACAAGTGAGCTGTCAAACCATACAAACAAGGTCAGCTGACAGCTGACTTGTCGTTCACTCCACCTCAGTGATCACGGTGAGTTGTCGACACAATCGACCGGCTATATACATGTCGAAGTGAACACTTAGGTGAAGTGAACGACAATTGAGCTGTCAAACCATACAAACAAAATAAGAATGACAGCTCAATTGTCGTTCACTCCACCTAGTGATCACGGTGAGATGTTGACAAAATCGACCGGCTGTAAACATATCGAAATGAACGACAAGTGAGCTGTCAAACCACACAAACAAGATGGCATCACAGCTCACTTGTCGTTCACTGCACCTAAGTGATCACGGTGAGATGTCAACAGAATCGACCGGCTGTTGACATCTCACCGTGATCACTTACGTGAGTGAACGACAAGTGAGCTGTCATGCCATCTTTTTTGTATTGTTTGACAGCTCACTTGTCGTTCACTTCGCCTAAGTGTTAACTTCGACATGTTTACAGAACCGCACTGCAGTAGTCTGTCCGTCATTCAGTCTCTCAGTAATAAAAGAGTTCTATCTAATTGAAACCTATTAATAAACTGAGCCACTCAGCGGTTGGAATGGGTAGTGCAATTTAAATTATCGTTAAGCTATTTTATTTCTGTTAAAAAGAAATACTTACTTCATTGCTATACTTTAGAACACTTCATTATTTTTTTATTCGTTGTTATATAAATATTTTTGCGGCTAATAATACCTAGTTGCTTACTTTGTAATATTCAAAAGTATAAAAATAAAGCGGCTGTTATATTTAATATCAAAGAAGGAGACAACGCCTACTAAATAATCATCTTACTTTTACCGCTCTTGTCAACCATCGCCACAACACAATGCATTCACCTACCAGGTAATTTAGTACTCAAAATTTTTAGAAATGAATTGACCGCATTAAATTCCAACTACGTTTTGACGTTTTTTTTGACGAAAATTGATGTATTATGATTGATGAATTTATAAAACCTGAAAGTTTCTCTGTCGAGGAGAGGCCAAGAGTACGTTACCTAGTGTCCAAGAAGGCAAACCAACATAAACAGCGAAAGTTACCATGATCCAAACTTCATATTCGGGGGAAACTTTCAGGTTGGTTTCTTCGTCCAATATAAACGCAACGGTAACTGATATTGGCCAATATTGGTCTAAAGGAAATCGAATTCTTCGAATATAATTAAACCTCAAAAAGTCAATCGAAATGTGTCGATTACCTAAAGTTAACGCGTACGGGATATCCGTCAGATTTAAAGGCATATCCATATTAAGATAATGTCACTAAATCCCATAAAATTACACCACCTATTCCAATTACTGCAAATGATGTTGGAATTCGAAAATTACACCTTGTCTGTACTTATGGCGATTGATAAAAGTCTTGCTAAACTACTTAACTACCTAGCAATGCACAGGTTAGTAATTTTCTATCATTTCACAAGGCTTTGTCTACTATTTTGACGGCATGTCGGGTTGTATAGACAGTTTCATTTACGAGAAATTCAATTTTATTTCAAAAGCTTATTTCAATTGCTGGAAAAAAGCAGCTTTGCAACAATACATCAATGCAACGTTAATCCCGTCTTCTTAAAAGGGCTCAACCAAAAACCAAGTTTTAAAATTTTTGGTTCTTTTTTTGTGCAATTTAAGAATTATTTATTTTTTTAAACGTGATTCTTGTGAAATATCTCATAACTAAACATTACACGCATTTGATGCAATGCTTTCACTTTCAATGAAAAACCTGTATCTACCTATTTGGCTACTGAGGTGACCCAGCCACCGTCTCCGAATGGCTTAAATCCTTTACGGGTTGGCTACATTTACACACTAGGGTGCCTGTCCATGCAGTTGAGCGGGGAAACGGAGAAATATTAACCAATCATGTCCGTCAAAATGTCACTAACACACGTGGTGCGGCAATTTGATGCAATTTCATTGGTTAAAATTTATCCGTTTCTCCGCTCCGCTACCTCGCTCCGCTACCTCGCTCCGCTGTAATGATAGGCACACTTACAATGCGTAATATAGACAATTCAACGACCTAGCTACAGCATAAATGGCAGACGTTCTGAAAGTACCTACCTACCTCATCATGAGGTCGATGACTATTTAATTTCGTAAAAGCCTGTCTCATCACCTACGATACGATTAAGTTCCCGTTAACTTACTTGGGAAATCTTTTCGTACAAATTCTCACAGTATGAATTTAAACAGTAGGTAGTGGCTAGTGGCTATTTCACCATCATAAAAAATCGTCATCCCCAAGTCTAAAAACTTTTTTTCATTTTGATTTGTTTATTTTCAGGCAGTAACTTACAAGCGCACTCGTTGTCGTGGTCTCGACGTGGAGAGAGGCAGCCAGGCTCCACCCTGCACGCCAAGATATGGATGCCCGAAGACCCCAGGAGCTTCGCAAGTAACCCCACCATTATCGATAAAGAAGAACTTAGATAAACGCCTGTGGAAAGCCGGATTCCTTTTATTTTGTTTTGTCGTGTCGTGATGCCTTTGACGCATTGTCGTGGAATGAAGTTTAATTAACTAACACCGCGGTATCTGCAAAGAAATTATCGACACGATATCACAAATTTAGCTAACGTACATACGTAACGATGAACATTTATCACGTTTTGCGATCATTTTCTTTCCATAGGTAAACTGTGTAAGAGCTAGTGCGGACCACGATTTTTAATCGTGCGATCATTTTGTCGCAGGAATTTATGCATGAAATAATAAGGTAATGCACGCACATGAGTAGTTAAACGTAGCAATTTTTTAACTACTTCATAAATTGCCTTCTAGCGACCAAATTATCACACGATTAAAAATCGTGGTCCCCGCTAGCTCTTACCCGAAACAATTTGTGGAAAGAAAATGATCACAAAATGTGAAAATAATTGTCTTCGTTATGTACGTTAGCTGAATTTGTGATGCGACGATATATTCTTTCCAGAAACCTCGGTGTTAGCTTTCAGAACCGTTTCATTGGTGGGTTGTTTCTTTCTTTCCTATCCCGCGTCACAGCACGTCACGACACAACTCGACATCGTACATTCGCACTGTTATCTCTGAACGAAAATTATTAACTGATCTCATTATTATATTAAATATACCCGCTGTGGTTATTACGTTATAATTTATTAATTAAAGTTATAAAAGTATTCTTCTCAATTATGTCTTGTCAATTAGGTAATTTTATAGTTAAATTTAACGATATATAAACAATAGGTAAGTATATCAAGACCAAAGTTATAAAAAATCTGTGCAAATTTCTAAAACTTGTAACTACATCTCTAGTCATTGCCTACTTATATTGAATCTCGAAATAAGCAGCTATATAAAAATATGTACAAAATCTACCAAAAACTGTAGTGTAAATATTTTATTTCAATAAACGTACTTTACCTACCAATCACTGATATTTCTGTTCATCTGAATGCTGCCCTCTTCACTCAGATACAAACATTTTATTTATTTTAAAACTTTTTACACAAAAATAGAATGGTCTCTCAAACAATACACACAGTATCAATGAAATTACAAAATAACATTAATTTCTGAATTCGGTGTTTTTGGTTTTTTTCTTTGCTTTTTTAGCACCGACTTCCGGAATTAAGGTTTACTTTGTTTGGAAGTTGGTTCTATTTTTTTGTAAAGAGTTTTAAGTGGTGCGACGAGTGGTGATTCTTGGACGACGTCTTCGTCTACGCAGAAATTGAAATAAGCAAAAATGCTCATAAAATAAAAACTACTGAGCCATACTGAATTAAATTTATACGGGACAAATAGGCAAGTATACCACATCGAACTAAAAATAATCACAGAAATTGGATCAGGAACCTCGAAGAAATGGGTGTATTTACGTACATAAAAACAACCGGCCAAGTGCGAGTCAGACTTGCGCACCGAGGGTTCCGTACAAACCTTTGGTATTATTATTAGCAAAAGTTGCGATTTACGATTTATGACGTAATAAAACTACTTACTAGAAACCAATTTCTCTCTCGTTCAAACCAATTTTCGCTGGTAGTTTACATGGTAATTTACATCATATATTTTTTTTAGTTTTATCATTCTCTTATTTTAGAAGTTTTACCACTTTGGAAGTGTCTCTCGCGCAAATTATTCATTTTAGAAAAAAAATATACTAGACACCTCAATATCATTTTCGAAGACCTATCCATAGATATCCCACACGTATGGGTATGATGAAAAAAAAAACATTTTGAGTTTCAGTTCTAAGTATGGGGACCCCCCAAATTGATGGTTTTTTTTCTATTTTTGTGTGAAAATCTTAATGTGCACAGAATACATCTACTTACCAACTTTCAACAGCATAGTTCTTAGAGTTTCGGTGAAAAGTGGCTGTGACATACGGACGGACAGACAGACAGACATGACAAATCTATAAGGGTTCCGTTTTTTCATTTGGCTACGGAACCCTATAAATACCCACCGAATTGAGAACCTCCTTTTTTGAAAGTTGTGGTAAATGGGTTGACTTAATGCAACAAGGCATTCTTTACCAGTAAACCTTTGGGTTGAATGATAAAGTTAATTAGTTTGAATCCAAGAATGGATTGAACTAGTAGCTATTAGAGCAAGAACCCGCGACGATCAGACGTACGGTAATTTATAAAACCTGAAAGTATCTCTGTGTATGTCCCTAATACAGGCATGAACGATCCCCGACTACGAAAGATGGATCTTGATAACTTTGTCTGTTAATGTTGGTTTGCCTATATTGGGCACTAGATAACGTACTCTTGTACTTTACCGCTACAAGAGCATTTTGTATTTCGACGTAAAGGGATTAGGATTGTTTGCGTTCAGAAACAGAGCCAGCAGAGAGTACCACAACTTTGTTAGTTGTAGTTTCCGAATATTTGAAGATCTAAACATTTTTAGATTTTTTTTGAAATCTCATCACCAATACCATCAGGTGAGATCACTGAAATATAAAAAACAGGAGATAGTGGTTAAAGGCGTGCTTCAATACTTAGTAAAAAATCCGGCCAAGTGCGATTCGGACTCGCCCACCGAGGGTTCCGTACGTAGGTACTTTTTTTTGATTTAATTACAAATGTGTAGCTTTCAGACTCTTTCCTACTTGTAGTATAAGACTGTATAACTTGCTAAATTTCATAGCTCTAGGTCAACGGGAAATATCCTATACCTACATTTTGATTCCCATGAGAGTTCGAAATATACTTTTTGCGGCATCGACAACCGTATCTTTTTTATGTAAACTTAGAAAAATGATTTATTCACAGCCCCAAGGCTTATATGGTTTTAATTTCAACTCGATACCTCCATGCGTTCCCGAGATAAAGGGTCTTGACAGACAGACGGGCGGACGACCGGACTACAAAGTGATCCTATAAGGGTTACGTTTCCGTTTCAAAGGTTCCGTTTTTACCTTTTCAGGTACGGAACCCTAAAAAAAATCTTTGTGTTAATTAATTATTAGACGTCCCCTTACCTTCTGCTAAATTTTTTAGGTACCTACTTTAATTATTTTAACTCTGATGCTCCGTATATTATATTGTGTTTCCTATGGTATTCATCTAATGTATCTATGCCATTTAGTTACCTACTTGCATACTTTAATCATAATGTAGGTAAGTATATGGTTTTTATTAATTTTGCTTCAGACAGATTCGATCGGATGCTATTATTGTTGGAAATTGCGGAGTTCTGCGGTACTGTGGAAGGTTACACAGGTGTCCCTGTTCCCAAGGGGCGACCGACAAGCGAAGCTCCATGCACATTGGTACCATCCATTGGAACACATTCGGTGATACTGATTTAAACGACTCATAAAATTTTTAGTAGGTTCGACATTAGTAGCTAGTACAAAAATATTAATGGGTAGACCCATATTATTGAACTAGATGACCTGCGCAACTTCGTCTGCGTCACATTTTCCATTATTGCTCCGCATATTAGTATAGATTTAATCTATACTAATAATACTATACTAATATTCTGCTTTATAATATTAGTATAGATTAAATCTATACTAATATTATAAAGCAGAAGAGTTTGTTTGTTTGTTTGTTTGGTTGAACGCGCTAATCTCAGGAACTACTGGTCCGATTTGAAAAATTCTTTCAGTGTTAGATAGCCCATTATCGAGGAAGGCTATAGGCTATATATATCATCACGCTAAGACCAATAGGTTAGATAGCCCATTATCGAGGAAGGCTATAGGCTATATATATCATCACGCTAAGACCAATAGGAGCCGAGCAGTAATGAAAAATGTTACGCAGACGACGTTGCACGGGTCAGCTAGTTAGTCTATAAAATAATAAATAAAAATGGGACAAAAACAGTTTACAGAACACTGAAACACTGACTCCTGAAATACTGGTACCTGTATTTCAGGAGTCAGTGACTTCTTCTATACATGTTACAATTCAGCACGTAAATAAAGTTAATACTACCTATGATTTGACCAATAAAAATATAAATAACAATATTACTTTAAAATGAAGGGGAAAAAATACTAATAAAATTAGAAAAAATAATAGTTTCGTTTTAAGTGTGCGTCGGAGGCAGTTAAGGCTCCACGACTTATTTTCATGTAAACTGTACGAATGAAGTTTCCATGAACATATATCGTCACGTGCCGTCCATGCGAGCCTTTACAAAACACAGTCACGATTTCAGGTAAAAGTTAACAACCTGAACCTTTCTTTTAAGTAATCTACTGCATAAATATAATGATAGAATGATTGAATATTTATGCACAAAAATTACATAGAATCGTTAGAAAAAGTCATCAAACATGAATATAAATATAAATTTTTGAAACTTCTGCCTGTTTATCGGTTTGTCTGTGCGTTTAAAAAAGCATCACGCGTAAACCACTGACTAGACTAAAAATTAAGGACCCTACTTCAAAATAATAAACATCAAAATCGACCCACAAAATCCAAAGATATTAAATTTTTAAGTTTCGGAAGAAACTTCACCGAGCGCCATAATAGGTAATTTTCATTGAGGCTCGATACTTGCAATGCCATGTATTGAGAAAAATAGTAGTAACAAATGTGTGAAAAGAACACCAAAACTTAATGTTGAGTTATTATTTTGTTAAACATGTACCTAGTAAAAGAAAAGTGATTGTTTTTTTTTAAGAACGTTGCCCCACACTAGGAATTTCTCCTATAGCGTGGGTGCGTTTACAAACATACCTTATCATTATTTATCGAAACATGCGAGCTTCTACGTTCAAACTTATTTTTGACAGTTCGACTACATTGTCGATAGATGGTGTTATACTGATGACGCGTGTTTCTGAATCGCGGTGTTAAGTGTCTCCTCCGATGGAACACCTCAGCCAGCTCATGTTTGACATAGAAAACTGGAAAAGATGAATGTCGACCATTTTTTTAATATGTCCTGTTGTTCGACAGATTCAAGGTTAAGCTACGCTTACCGAGGTCGGTCTGTAGATGGGTGACCATATTAACATAAGGGTCGATTGCCCCGTGCGACTGCTATTATTTAGCTGCGAGCTCCTCATTCAGTTCCTCCTAAATATCGATTAAAAATCGTACTTACACAATAAATCGATTCTATGAACCCGGTAAAACTGGTTTAATAGGTACTATAAAATGTAAAAATAAATTTATATTATCAGTATCCTATATATATGATCTGTAATAATCAGTGAAAATCGAAGAAAATATGTTCCTTTTTGGGCTGGGCTGGACGATATTAAGAATCATTTTGATTTATCAGTTTCTTTGTTTCGTAGTTGACTCCTATTCGTTCCTCGATAAGTGGTCCGGTTACTTGGATTTGATTCAAGGTATGTATGTATGCTACCAAGAGATTACCTGGGCTGTCGGCATTTCAACCAGATGAGATGATACAGTGCCCTGCATTTGGTACCCTCTTCTTATTTTTTTAATTCTGAGGGATATCAGGATAAACAAGGTAAACTGAAAGCTATACAACACATCTTTTTCCGACATCCACGCGAACGAAGTCGCGGGCACAGTTAGTCTATACTATACTAATATTATAAAGCTGAAGAGTTTGTTTGTTTGAACGCGCTGATCTCCGGATTCACAGGAAGTACTGGTTCGAATTGTGTAATTATTTTAGTGCTGGATAGCCCGTTTATCGAGGAAGGTTATACCATCACGCTACGACCATTGGCTTTTGGTTACTGAACAGCTGATATTTTCTTCCGATTTCGGGGCTGATCCTATAGTAAAAGTTGTTCATTATAATGAGTACAATTACCTCTTAAGAGCGTGTATTCCGTCCACTAGCGCCGCCAATCGTTTTTTTATTATTTGTGGTAAATTTAAGACACGTAGATAAAAAACCGCTCTGTACTGAAGAAATGTATTTATTATGTTTTGAGAGTTATGTTTTGTACTTTAGAACATAAATAGTTGCCAAAGTCGATATTTTTGCTATTAGTGGCCACTTTTAGCAATAATTGCCGTTTTGGCTATTTAGCCATGAGTTATGTATTAAAAATAGCTGTCAAAAAATAATAGATACATTTCTTCAGTGCACTACAGAGCGGTTTTTTATCTACGTGTCTTAAATTTACCACAATTAAAAAAAAACGATTGGCGGCGCTAGTGGACGGAATACACACTCGAGGTTTCTTATTTTTATCAAGATTATATCAATCGATTCATACTTGAAAAACAGGGTCTGGGCGCCCCTGAATACTAAAACAGGCCCTAAAAAGGTCAGGAAAACCAAATATACCTAGCAATAGTTCACCTTCAAAAGTGCCTCGAATACGTATAATATAAACTGATACATAATTCACAAACTCATTAAACTGTCTGCAAACACTATTACATAATATTGGTCACCTTGGAAGCCGGTCTAGGTCTCTCCTTATTTATTCATACCGCGCCACGTGTATGTAATGTTGTTGTTTTAGTTAAGTTCAAAGAATTACTACGCAGATTATTTCAGAAGTCTAGTCTTAGTAATTTAAACAGTCTTTATTTATAAATAATACAAAAGGTGATGCTCATTTCTATAAAAACTCTTCCAGCATGCCTGCAAATTTTCAACGAGTGATCCATGCGAAATATTTTTACTTATAAAACTTTTTCTACTTATTGCGTACAAAAAGGTTTCACACCGAAAAACATACCTAATTCATTGCCAAGGTACGGACACTAAAGTGCAAGTAAAACGATGTTCTTTTCTCAAATTAATTTTAAGTTTTTACCACAGGCAGAAGAAATACGGGGGTTTCTGCTGCCCCATAAGTTTCTGAAGAAGGTTCTACATAGTATGTACTTATTTTGTGTTAAAAAGATAAACTTTTGTATGTCCACCGTAATGAAAAGCGGGTCTAGGGCGGCACTCGATCAATATGAACTGTAGATGCGGATTGGCTACAGATGTCTTTTCTCACGGTCTTCCCACACTACTCCAGAGCTTCATACCGATGGATACTGGCCTCGAACCACGCCGCGTGTCTCGGAAGTATGTATAGGTACGGCTTAGACTACGATCAAGAAAAAAAAAAAGAAAAAAAAAATTGCACTTGAAAACTTTGGACTTCGCAGATAGACATAGAACTTATACATCTTATCTATAATATAAAAATGAATCGCTAAATGTGTTGCTAATCTCGAGAACAGCTGAACCGATTTCGCTAATTATTTTTTTGTTGTGTTTGATACTGTCAGGAGAAGGTTCTTATGAAAGAAAAAAATAAGAAAGTTGCAAATGACGGGAGCGAAGCCGCGGGGGACAGCTAGTACCTATATAAAATTCTTTTCTATTTCTAAATTCTATTCACAATGTTAGGTTCCTTACTCCTCCGAAACGGCTTTACCGATTCTTACCAAATTTTATATGCATATTCAGTAGGTCTGAGAATCGGCGACTATCTATTTTTCATACCCTTAAGTGATAAGGGTTGTGCAACCCTAAAATTTTTAATTTTTATTTTTCTATAATGTGGCATTAAAAAATACATACAACCTTAAATTTTCTACCTTCTTCCACCATCCCCTATTCTTAATAGCGATATTATTAATGAATAATGTGACGCAAACGAAGTTGCGCGGGTCAGCTAGTATCTATTTATAATCCCATTAAAATAGATGGACAAATTTTAACACAGCGTTCTAACATATATAGAAATTAAAGCAAAAAAAACACCGATTAAAGTGATTTTATTTTGACCTAAAATAATAAATTGCCAATATTTTCAGTGTATTTTCGTCAGCAGATTTTTTCTTGTAAGTATCAAATGCGTTTTTCTTATTTTTATTTTTTACCATTGGGTTATTTTGGTGGTCTGAATTATTTCTAAAAGCTTGTCCATATAAGTATTTTAAAGGGAGCTTACATACCTACCGTCTGGTTTGCTTTTATGTAAACAAAACCCGTGGCAGTGACACTGAAATCAATATTTTATAAAGGATATGGCGTTGCATTGAGTGAGACCGTGAACTTGTTTTAATAGTGCATCGAACGTGCTATGTAAACACGTACGTGATATCTGCGCCATGTGTTTGACTGAAATACCTAAATATAGATTTTTTATAAATAAGTCTGTCTTTTTTGCCAATTTGCTTCGGATCTACTAGAGTCTAAAGTCGGTTCCAGATAAACGTGCAATAAAGTACATTGACCTTACCCTAATATCTCTTCGTAGATACTAGAACAATAAATTAAGAACAGATTTTCATTATTAGAAAACGTAAAGGATCACGATAGAAGTCGATTCAGGACAGCTTTATGTCATTATTTCTGATTTTGATCTTAAGAAAGTCAATAAATGTATGTGGGTCAATGTACTTTATTGCACGTTTATCTGGAACCGACTTTAGTACCTCAAGTGAATTTCAAGTTAAGTTTCTAGTAACTAGACAGATTCACTTGAAATTTTGGTACTTACACATTTTAATTTGTGTGATCTGAATAGATGTACGATGCGTAAAGTAAATAAATAGGTACATTTGATTGGAGTTTACTGTTGGAGGTCAAAATAGAAAATAAAAAAAAAATATTAAATTAAAAATATGTAGCTTTACTTATACATACATTACAGTAAAATCTACCAAGAAGATATTGTCTTGTTAAAAAAAAACAATTATAAAAAAGTATGATTCGATCCGAACTCAGAGTTGATTTTTAGTAAACGTGTTTCACAACTTTAAAAAAATTTTACGTCGTTCTCACAGGTGTGTATAATTTCAACCCGATGTAAACAAAATTTTTAACTTTATTATTTTTAAAAGAGTGTCCGTGGAGTTTCTTACACGTTCTTCTCCATAAAGAAGTACGCTTTGGAACGTGCAAATAGCTTCAACTTTTTGGACCGACCGACCTTGACAATTCAAAAGTGCCTGTAAATGGTTTGATTGAAATAAATACTTGAATTTGAATCGACCGGCTGTTGTGTGATTCTGTTAACATATTTAAGACTAACTGACTCGCGCAACTTCGTCTGCGTCACATTTTCCATTACTGCTCCGCTCCTATTTGTCTTAGCGTGGTGAATGTTTAGAACTACAAAGTCGGAAAGCTTGTAAGTGGCTCATCAATTAAAGTCCGAGACTGTACATAATAAATAAATAAATAAATAAACGTAATAATTTATTTATTTATTCATTCATAATTATTTAACATCCTAACAGACACATCCAAGGTAAGTATAATAAAATTAACAGAAAAAAAGAAAACTCTTCGCCATAGTAGTGATTAAAGGCTCAAATAATCAAAGGCTCAAGCCAAAAAATTCTTTCAGTGTTAGATAGCCCATTTATCGAGGAAGGTTATAGGCTAGGTATATATCATCACGCAAAGACGAATAGGAGCGGAGCAGTAATGGAAAATGTGACGCAGACAAAGTTGCGCGGGTCAGCTAGTATTAAATAAAATTCATAATCAATTCTTCCAAGATGGCGACTGTAAGTTGTTATTAATTTTATTAATGTTGATAATTGTCATGAACGTCATCTACGCGTTCGGATAAAATCGTGAGTTCGAGTTCTTCCGAAATTACCTACCAATCATAATTTGTCCGTATGCTAACGTCACTATGGCTACGCTAAAACAATTGTCGCTAGGTAACGGTTGCTACACTTTTAATTGGTTGCTACACTTTTAATTTTTAGGGTAGTCACTCTGTACTCCAATGTAACCGACTAAACCCAATTGCATTACCCGGCCAAAATACGAACAGTGTCAAGTGGCTCATCAATTAAAGACCGTGACTCTAAATGAAGATAATATTTTTAAATATATGAAAAAATAGTAGTCCGCCGGTGTCGGGAGCAGTGTCCAAGCTACCGGTGGTTAAGGGCTCCAGAGAAAGGAACTTCCTCACAATACGAGACGTATCGAGGAATATTGACTTCTGTATCAGCCCCTTTAACCAATAGGGAAAATGCGTGCGATTTTTTTATTTGCTAAATGAAATATTTATTAGCTCTAGTAAACAATCATGAAATTTTTTTTTTTTAAATCATCAGCGATGAAGTTATAAAGCTTCAAAGATTACAATTAGAAAGAAAGTCCGATATGAACTCTGACGTCAAATTACATGATGCCTGTACAACTGCCATAGAAAACACCGTTTTCGCGAGAGGGACAGATAAGTATATTTGTTTAAAATAATTATATCTTGTTTGTTTTTCGAGCAATTTTGATTCTATTTTCACTATTAGTATTATATTTTTGTATAGTTTTAGATAACCTGCATAGATTTTAAACATTTTTTTCATGCATATTCCCTATTACGTAACGCCAGTTTTTGGTTTTATCATTCTCTTATTTTAGAAGTAAAGGGGGGGACACACACACATTTTACCACTTTGGAAGAGTCTGTCGCGCAAAAGTTCAGTATAACAAAAAATGAGCTTAGAAACCTCAATATCATTTTGAAGACCTATCTATAGATACCCCAGACGTATGGGAACGACGAGAAAAAACATTTTGAGTTTCAGTTCTAAGTATGGGGACCCCCAAAATTTATTGTTTTTTTTTTTTCCTATTTTTGTGTGAAAATCTTTACGCGGTTCACGGAATACATCTACTTACCAAATTCGATTCTGTTGACATCTCACCGTGATCACCTAGGTGGAGTGAACGACAAGTGTGCTGTCATTCTTATCTTGTTTTTATGGTTTGACAGCTCAATTATCGTTCACTTCGCCCAAGTGTTCGCTTCGACATGTTAACAGAATCGCACTGCTGCATATTTCTTATAGTTTCGGAGAAAAGTGGCTGTGACATACGGACGGACAGACAGACAGACGGACAGACATGACGAATCTATAAGGGTTCTGTTTTTGCCATTCGGCTACGGCCTTGCTAGCAAAGTTAAAGTGAACAGGCTACTTCTGGGTAAGCTCGCTCCATCGTAGACTTTGTCTCTGTCATCTCTGACCAAGACTAGAGTCAAGAACAACCCATACCAAAAAAAAAAAAAAGAAGGTGACGGCGAACTAAATGTATAGCTTGGCGGACTTGTGTTCTGCGGCACTTGTAGTCAGGGCCCCATATCTTTGATAGGGCCGATACGGCGGCGGTAGCTACGTAAGCCCCTTTTAAAGAGTCGAAGAAGTTAGGAAACCAATTTTGCAGATTACTGAAGGGAAAAACAGCCAAACTCTTCAGTTGTTTAGAAAACTATTTAAAAAAGAAAATAAAGTAGAAAGGATGCTAATTAAAATCATTTACAATGTTACAAACTTGCCTTTTCTCTGAGGCAATTAACCCTAGCGTTAGGGATGGAAACAAATCCCATTTCAAATATTTAGTCGTTTTTCCTCAAATTTTGTTAAGTAAATTGCGTTTAAAGTGGTGTTAAATGATAGCTGAAAGACCAATCTATCATATGTATTTATTAAAATTATTATGTTCAAAAATCTCTGTGATATATAACCGAAAATTCTAAAATTGTTACATCCATATATCTCCCCTACCTATCATTATGTCGAAAGTTTTGCCTTATTCATGTGTCCCTGTCCACCACTCGACTTTTGCACCTACATTGGACCCAAATTAATTGAAACGCTTTGACGTATGTTCTTGTTTAAATTGGCCTTCAATATAAATTAATTTGTTGCATTGCAACATTGCATGTAGGCAAAAGCTGAACTGAAGATTTGTAAGTGCAATTTCCATTGCGTATTAACACAAAATATTATTAATATGAAACAACTAGCTGCGCTGGCGAAAGTAGTTTTACCATTTAAATAAAAAAAACTGGTCAAGAGCGAGTCGGACTCGCGAACGTGTTATGTTTTTAAATTGCGGTGTTTATTGTAGTTTTAGATTAGCGACATCTCTTGACCGATATAAGTGGAACAAATGCAAGTTTTGTTGATGATTTCTAGTTTGCTATTTAGCGACATCGTTTTATTTTTCTAAACTTCTATGACATAGAATTATTTCAGATTTGAGAATGTGCAAATAGCCCTCTTTCATGCGATTGCTTTAATGTCAATTCTGCTTTGTCTACACTCTGGACTCATGGTTACATTTAAAATGGCTATTTATCCACGTCTAAAAGTAGGTAGTGTTACAAATGTGAAAATCACTTATAGTCTAAGATCTCACTGCTCGTTTTTTTTTTTTTAATATTGATAAGCATACGTTTGACTGCAATCTCACCTGATGTTAAGCGATGATGTGGTCTAAGGTGGAACACGCTTGCCTAGAAGTGACCTATTCGCTCTTGACTTAAAGACACCCAGGCTGTAGCTATCAGGAAACACAGACTCAGGCAGGGAATTCCACTCCTTACCTGTACGCACAATGAATGTATTCCCAAAACGTTTTGTGCGTATAGGTGGGATGTCCACCATGTACCGGTGGCACATCGCCGTACGTCTTGTGATCCGATGGTGGAACGGGCTTGGCGGAATTAAGTTGTGCAATTCCGTTGCACACTCCCCAAAATGTAACCGATAGAAAACCGACAGGCCAGCAACTCGGCGTCGATGCTCAAGACGAGCGAGACGAGCTAACCATCGCCGATGATCCTCTTGGCTCGTTTTTCAGTTGACTCGAGGGCATCAAGCTGGTATCTGGCAGATCCGTCCCAAAGATGACAGCAGTATTCCATACACGATCGAACTTGCGCTTGATACAGTTTTAGAAGCTGTTCCGGCGTGAAGTACCGTCTCACCTTTGCCAGTATCCCCAACTTTCTAGCAGCCACTTGAGCCTTGGCCTCTATGAAGGGGCCAAAATTGAGGGTAGATGTTAATGTAACACCAAGAAGCTCAAGTCTGTCGGTTATCGGCAAGGTTACACCGCGGAGAGATGGAGCAGGGTCGAATTGGCTCCTTTCAGCGGAAAAGAGACACGCTTGGGTCTTCGCAGCATTGAACTTGACCAGATTGGCATCGCCCCATTCGGAGACAGCCTGTAAGGACACGTTCAAGCGCTCAACCATAGCCTCCCGGAGAGACCGGGTCTGTGACCCACCAGCTCGTGCGTCAGACACGTATCTCTCAGCAACAGTGCTGTCGTCTGCATACCCAAAAGTACCGGGTTTGAGCAGATTAATATATCGATTCTGCAGCTATCTGTTTTTTCGATGAAATTAATTTTAAATTAAAGTTGAGGAAGTATTATTTATTTATTTATATATACTTTATTGTACGCCAAATGAACGAGCGATGGTTTTTTGGATTATTAATTTGGTAATAAAGGGTCTTTCAACAATTATATATAATTAATTGTGTATATTGTTGTGGTCAGGCAGGGGCCAATAGTTATTTTATAATAAACGATTATCAGTCCACTAAACCACCCAAACCCATAGCGTTTCATTTTTTGTTTCCATATTCTGCAATAGTACTGCTCCAACCGGGGATTGTCCTTGGGAATACTTTCAGTGCATACAGGGATAATCGCCGGTTGGTGCCCCATTACATTTGAAATGTCTAACGGGGCTAATTTTATCGGCAACCTATCGCTAATCCATTGATATACTTCTTCAACTTTCATTTAAAATTAATTTCATCATAAAACAGATACCTGCAGGATCGAGCAGTGGGATCCCGTTAGAACGGGCACCGAAAGGCATCAAAGCATGTTTAATAGATTAAACATGCTTCGATGCCTTTCAGGGGCTCTAGTCTGCTATTTTTATAAATTTGTCATTCCGACACGATCCCATTGTCATGCCATTGTCATTTTGCTAAAAGTTCGTAATCTGCTAAATTCATAATCGCACGGTCACTGTCACGTCAGTGGCCGGTCACTGGCACGTCAATGGTCTTGTAATAGAATTGCGGTAGGAATGTCGTATTGCCATTATTATAAAACCGAGCTAAATTTGAGCATTTATTCATGCCAGATTTTCTTTATATTTAGTTCTACATATTATTTATTAGTGTTATAAGCAATCTGAAGTAGTGAGGAGTTCGTAATACTAAATCTTTCATTTTGTACGAGATTACCATTCATATGGCTTTCTTTCAATGGCGTGTCAGTGGTTGATCATTGGAATGTCATAATGATGCCATTATGTTAGAAGATTACCAAACTTGTCAAAATCAACCATTTTGAAATCAGTGATCGACCATTCTGACACTATTGTAATAGCAGACACTATAACACTAATAAATAATATGTAGAACTAAATATAAATAAAATCTGGCATGAATAAATGCTCAAATTTAGCTCGGTTTTATAATAATAGCAATACGGCATTCCTACCGCAATACTATTACGAGACCATTGACGTGCCAGTGACCGGCCACTGACGTGACAGTGACCGTGCGACTATGAATTTAGCAGATTACGAACTTTTAGCAAAATGACAATGGCATGACAATGGGATCGTGTCGGAATGACAAATTTATAAAAATAGCAGACTCGGGCCCCAGGTGTTGTGGTGGGGCGCCCATCCCTTTTCTGTAAAACTTATTTATAACGCAAATCATCAGAAGTATTATGGATTGTGTTCCGGAACCTGGCAGTATTATGGCTTTTAAAAAACTGCGTCGCATCCAGTCTAAAGCTTTAAGTATTACTAGCTGACCGGTGCAACGTCGTCTGCGTAACATTTTTCATTACTGCTCCGCTCCTATTAGTCTTAGCGTGATGATATATAGCCTATAGCCTTCCTCAATAAATGGGTTATCTAACACTGAAAGAATTTTTCAAATCGGACCAGTAGTTCCTGAGATTAGCGCGTTCAACAAACAAACAATCAAACAAACAAACTCTTCTGCTTTATAATATTAATATACATAGATTACGGGGGCTATGAGTACCTACCATTAATGCACTCCAAGTCGAATGCGGGGAAGCTCCCTTATATCTAAGAAGAATTCCTATCTGAAAAATACCTGTTGAGGATTCTTCAGCTCTCAACTCATCCTCTCATTCCCAAAGTGGACTCTTTAATTTTGCAGATGGAATATTTAGGTTAGATACTGGTCCCATAAACGAGCTCCTTGTTTTGTTGTCAGCTATAAAAATACGTTTTTAAATACGTTTCAATTTCTTCTCCTATTCACTGTTCCAATAAACTCCCAATATTTAAGTAGCAGTAGGTAGAACCGAGAGTTTACAGTTCAGTCCCACCATAACATAATTATGACTGTGTGAATAAATCAGATCTCCCGATTGCCATTTAAAGGACATTGTTCAGTGCCCATACATCGTTCGCCTAAGAACCAACAGACGCGTGAATTTACTATCTGTGTTTTAAATAATGCATATGTTCGACTGAAACTAAATTAAAATCACGGACACTTTTCAGAATTGTAAAATATCCAAAATGATTTCGGATTTTGAGGTTATAAAATATACCAAATGGACTAAGATCCCAGAGCTGCCAGACTTTTTATCTCACCAAAAAATGGTGTAGAGTAGTGTTACTATCTTCTTCTAACATACGAAAGCGTGGTAAGGTCGACGGCCAATTCCCTGATATCAGGTGCAAAATACATTACATCAAAGTGTCAACTGTCATTTCATCGACTGTCAGTGTCAATAGTATTCGTGTCATACAGCGCTTTAATCGCTTTATTCTTTTTGTAGGTAACTAAAAATCTTACAGCGCTGAGACTGCTTTGTTTCATTTTAAAATAATGGCGCCGGGTTATAAAACTCAAGTGAGTTACATTTTAAAATGGTTTCGTAATTAAAAAGTATCCGTTCTATTCTAATCACTAAAATTTAATTTAAAAAAAAAACTAAGAATAATGGTAAATGTTTCGCATGTGTTGATTCGAGTGGAGTTTCTTGCACGTTCTTCTCCATAGAGATCTACGCTTTGGAACGTGCAAATAGCTTCATCTTTTTTTTGACCGACCGACCTTGACAATTCAAAAGTGCCTGTAAATGGTTTAATTGAAATAAATGTTTGAGTTTGAGTTTGAGAGTTTGAGATTCATAGGCCACTTTTACCATGTCCTTTTAACCATTTTCTGACCGAACACCTAGAATTCCACCACATTTTTACCGATGCTGCTAAACGTATCCCTACAGGTTGTGTTGGGTTAGGTTGGTACATACCATTCCTATTACAACATCGTCCAAAAAATAGAACTGCCTCCGGAGACTTCCGTTTTTACTGGGGGCATTCCCCATTTGGCATTTTAAAAGCCATAGAATATATTCATGTATATATGTTATATACAGCTATCATTTTTACTGACTCTCGGTGTGCTCTTCTAGCCATCAATAAACAACAATATCCTTACGAAGACAAGTCACAGCTTTCTACAATTTATTTAATAAGAGAATTTGCGTTCAGCATGATCACTGAGGGAAACGCAAATCAAACGCGTGCCTATAAAATGCATCAGTCAGCAGTTTTGCATCGGTGAAATTGGATTCACCATCGATTGCAATTATCGAGGGCGATGCACCGTGCCCCGCCGCCTCCTGCCCCTCTGCGCCGGCAGAGAATACGACACGCGTAGCTACGACCCCTAAACTAGCTTACGCCGCAATTAAACAAAAACAAACTAAAGCAAATAAAAAACTGAAGCATTAATAAATTAAGCATTAATAAATTATTTGTATTTGTATTTGTATTTGTAATTGCTGCTGCTAAAAAACCAGCTGCGTCACTACCTAAGCAGCAGAAAGGGGAAAAGAAAAACCGTCGCTGTGAAACCCTTCCAAGGAGTCCGACACAGCGCTGTCCAACTAAGCAAGAGTGTGATGAGGATGGCTTCACCAAAGTGCAGAAGAAGAAGAAGAAGCCTACTTGTCGCAATCAATGCGGTACTGGACTGACAGGACCAAATATGCTGTTACGGGCAGCGGTACCTACAACGTTGCTGTATGTGTCCCGACTACATCACTCCACGAAGGTTGAGGAGATCGTGGAGTACATGAAGGTGAAGACCAACTGGACCTTGAGGGTCGAAAAGTTGGAACCGCGTCACAACACCAACTTCAAGTCGTTTGTGGTGCGGGTTCCGACACAACATCTCGACAAGTTCCTAAAGGAAGAGTTTTGGCCGAAGTGTGTAGTCTACCGACGTTTTCGTGGCAGGCTATGTGACACCGCGCAGCGTAACACGACGCCGTCACTTCGTGTGTTCTTAGTGTTTCATTCAAATTTTATATGTAGGTATTAGTTTATTTTTATATTTTGTTGTAAATGTGTATTTTATTTTATATGGGCTACTGTTGCCTGAAATAAAGGAATAATAATAATAATAAATAGTAAAAAAAAAACAGTATAATTTGCATGGATTCCGGCCCATGCTGGAATTCGAGTCGACGCGTCGGGGGGCCGCCAACGTTCGTCGTTTTTGCGAATTTTTCCTTGTAAATTCTTTTCTTGCAATCTGCAACTACACCTATTTTTCTCACTTAGCGGTCCCCCGACTCGAGAACGCTTGGAAAATAAAAATATTTGAACTTCCATTGTACACGCGCAAGGTGTAGGTACCAACCTACAGGCGCGCAGAGAGAAACACCAGCGCCTTCAAAACATTACATATCTAGGTATACGTTTCAAATTTTATTTGTTCGTTTTTAGAATTTATTTTTTGTGTCAAGGGTTTTTTAAATTTTTTATTTACTTTTATTTTGTTCTTTTTAAAGTAAAGTTAGTCAGATCCCCTCATCAACTATTAAAGAGCTGATGATCTTCAAACGGCTGATCAGGTCAATGGTTACCTTACCATGTTGTTATATAGTAATATGGTACCAAATTTCGAATCGATATTACATATGGTAGGTAGTCAGATCCCCACATAAAGTATTTTTTTTTATTTTTTTTTAAACTTTATGCACAAGTTATAACACTGTACAAAGGCGGACTAAATGGCATAGGCATTTTCTACCAGTCGACCTTAGGGTGGTGCAGACAGCATGGTAGGTGCAACATATAAATACAATCTTATAATACACACATACACATAACCAAAATTATTTAAGGAAACATGAATCCAACGAATTACCGCTGTAATGATTTTTCCAACTTCTTGCGAATTTATGCTCACGAGCCTTCACCTTAAAGGACAATCCGGCTTGTTGCCATTCTGATGTTCAGAGGGAGCGCATTCCAAAGGAATATCGCCTGGACAAAGAAAGAGCTAGAAGTGGATAAACCCAGAGCGGTGTGAGGGACATCGTAAAAGACGATTGTTGGTGGAGCGAAGATTTTTATTGCGGGCGGAACAAAGGAATTGAATTTGTGAAGTTAAATAAGAGGGAGAAGAAGGATTATTTAGGAAAGAAAACAGACTAGTTAAGGCCCTGAGGGCTCTGCGCTGGCGAATGGGTAACCATTTTAATTGTGATCGATGCGAGTATTAATGAGCTGATGGTCTTCAAACGGCTGATCAAGTCATGGTTACCTTACCATATACTTTCAATATCATTGAAGTACCTACCGGTACCAAATTTCGAATCGATCGGACATAAGGAAGTAAGTCAGATCCCCTCATCAAGTATTAATGAGCTGATGGTCTTCAATTGGCTGATCAGGTCTTGGTTACCTTACCATATACTTTCAATATCATTGAAGTACCACGGTACCAAATTTCAAATCGATCGGACATAAGGAAGTTAGTCAGATCTCCTCATGCATCAACTAGAAAAGAGCTGATAATCTTCAAACGGCTGAACAGATTCTCATGAAACATGGCTAAGAATACTCGGGATAAAATTATTTATGACACAATAAAACTCAACGAAAATCGGTCCATCTGTTTGGGAGCTACGATACCACAGACAGATACACAGACACGTTAAAATTAAACACCCCTCTTTTTTGTCCAGGGTTAAAAAAAAAAACAATATGGCTGACGAAAATTGAACTAAAATAAAATAGGGGTAATAAATATTACGTTATTGAATTTGTGTTTGAAAATGCATTTGGATCTTGGCTTTATATTGTACTTCATAGTACTTATTAATTAGAATCAGCATTTTCATAATATTAATTGTACCTACGACATAATATGTCGGCCATGTTACCGTCCGGGAGAAACAATTCGCCGCAATTTCTCAGGTTGTTCTCGTTTAGCTAACGGATAATACCTACTTGCATAGGCACAACCTTGTAGCCAGGATTATCCATCAGCAACTTGCTCTGAAATACTCTCTTGTGCAGTCAGAGGTGCTATACTTACTTCAAATATGCGCCCAACCCAGCTCTCGATTTGATTTGATTTGTATTGGGATCGGTCCATCATCACCGAATCGAGAGGCGTGCAGTGATTGTAGACACAACCGTCCCGCATGATGAGAACCTCGTGAAAGCCGAGAAAGATAAACAAATCAAATATCTTGACTTGGATCGCGAGGTTGTCGACATGTGGGACGACATGTGGCCGTTAAGCGCTCGTGGCTATTAAGCCATTGGTCGACACGTCCTATGGCTTAATAGCCACGAGCCTCGACCAACACATAAGGAGGCTCTCGTTGGGCAGCTGCATCAAGGGCTTGATTCAGAAAGCGGTACCTAGGTTCTTCTGGACATGGCTCGCATTGTCAGGAAGTTCCTCTCTCTGGAGCCCTGACCGCCGCCACCGGTAGCTTGGACCCTGTGCGCGATACCGGTGGGTTTTTATACTTATATCAATGCCGGTGGGCTACTATTTTTATTTTTTTTAAGTTTTTTTTTTCATTTATTATTGAAATATTTAAAAGTAGAAATACCTAAGTTTTAAAATTAGGTAATAAACGGAATAATAAATTGTACCTACATGTGAGTGTATGATATTTGTAGGTATAAATTAGAAAATTAAACAAACCAAATTGGCGCGAAACTCTTACTTTCAATAACATAAATCTTATTGACATGAATGAATTTCGTCAAATTTTAATGCAAAGCACTAACCCAATGGAGGAGTTTGGGTGTTCAAAATCCATAACTTTCTTGACTTTTAACCATCGAACACCGCTGCCTATAAAATTGCAACGGATATGATAATATTTTTATTTAAATTTGTCTTGACTTTGCACTTTTGCATCTTTTCAGCCACCGAAGTTTATTAACGTGTATATTTTCAGTAAACCTAAGTTAAATACCTTTTTGAAAGATGTTTTTCGTTAAAGTAGACTGACGCGATTTGAACAGCCATAACTTGTAATTTAACATAATTATAATCACGAAATTATCGTAAGTATATTATGTAATTGCTGTAGAATCATTTTTTCTAATGCATTTATAGCCGAAAGTTGATGGAGTTCTTGAATTTCATGAAAATCATGCAACACCCCTTCGAATCGGCTGGTGTGTCATCATATCATATTATTAGTACTATAAGGGCCAGTTTCACAAATACTTAAAAATCTGCCTTAATGCCAAATACTTAATAAATCTGCCAGATATCGCTATCCGACACCTGTGAAACCAAAAATTTTAGTTCATCTGCCAGATAAGTTCCTGATAGGCTAACCGACACTTTAACCGTAACCGGTGAAACTGGCCCTAAGTATTATAAAGTATAAGGGCCAGTTTCACCGGTTACGGATAAAGTGTCGGTTACTTATCTGATGGATAACTAACCGACATTTATAATACTAAAATACTTTGTTTTTTTTTACTTTGTTTCTTTTATTACTTTGTTTCTTTTACTAAAATACTTTGTTTTTTGTAATTATGTGTCTTCTAACCCAAGTGTTTGTCCTTGCAGCTAAACTAACTACCATGAAGTAAAATGTTCGACGGCCTGCCTCTGTGCTGCAGTCACCACGATACACTGGCAGAATAGTCAGAACCGGCTCAGTTGCCATAAAGGAAAAAAAAAACATATTGAAATCAGTTTTATGCATGAATTGTGGACCAACATGTAGGAAGTGCAATTATTTATTTGATAAACTGTAACGTCACAAATCAGTTCCATTTAAGGAAACAAAAAAATCCGTGGACAGAAAATATAAGGGAATTGTGATCAATTAAACAGTTAAATATAAAATGAAAATTCTTTCAGTTTTATCCTCTTTATTATTGATAAACTTAAATACACAAACCAGGTTTTATGATGTTCGCCGTGTAAATTCTTTGTATTTAGTCGACTTAGATATTATGATAACGAAGATTTACAATCTCCGCTTAAACGTTACATGTAGGATGACAAAGAAAATTTTGTTCCTCTAAATTACAATGCGATTCAATTATGAATAAGATCGACTTAGCGACTTATATTGTGACGTCAGAGCTGTCAATTTAAGCCAATTAGGTAGGATGAGCAAAACAATTTTTTATTTATTTATTATTATTTACAAATACTGAGTGAAATAAGTGTTATGGTATGGTTTAAAATAACTTTAAATAATCACATATTTTATTTAGCTAATTTACTACTATATAATGTTTTTATTTAGATTTGATTTAAGACTTATTTAAACAAAGTAAAATAAACCGTTAATGATATGCAACTAAGTTTTCTATGCAAACCGTACTTTTCAAGAGACATTTGACAGATAGAGGTCATTGACAATCCTATTCTTATTTGAAACGCATTGTACATGTCAATATGCCACACGGCACCTAAAAAGGTAAAAAGAGTCATCATAAGCATAGCTATTTAGATTGCTTTGTGATAATTTGCTGCAAAACTAAAGAATAAATATTAAATTATTATTAAGTAACAACTCAAGGTCTCGCACAGTAAATTATAACAACTTTTTAATAATATCGTACTAAACACTGCTCTAAATAAAATTATTAACACTTAATGTCTTACGTTTGCAACTAGACGATTATATAAATCAAAAGGTACATTTAAATCACAATTAATTAAAAGATATTATGTCATTATATTTACTCATGCAAGATTATCCTCTACGCTCAGTTTGTTATTTAACAGGTTAGTAATCGTTTGGCTTAGATCCTCTTAGTGCACAATTGATTGCATATAATTATTTATCATCTTTGATCAACTGGTCGCACTTGCTCGAATTCGACCATTATTCATTAAAATTTAAGAGTGTGTATTCCGTCCACTAGCGCCGCCAATCGTTTTTTATTAATTGTGGTAAATTTAAGACACGTAGATAAAAAACCGCTCTGTAGTGTACTGAAGAAATGTATCTATTATTTTTTGACAGCTATTTTTAATACATAACTCATGGCTAAATAACCAAAACGGCAATTATTGCTAAAAGTGGCCACTTTTAGCAAAAATATCGACTTTGGCAATTATTTATGTTCTAAAGTACAAAACATAACTCTCAAAACATAATAAATTCATTTCTTCAGTACACTACAGAGCGGTTTTTTATCTACGTGTCTTAAATTTACCACAAATAATAAAAAACGATTGGCGGCGCTAGTGGACGTAGTAAAGATTATAACAATATTTGTGTAAATATACTTGGATGTGTCAAAAGCGTGGCAGTGTGTTGTTGTTTTTTTTTTTTTCATTTATTTAGTGTATTTTTAAGCATTATTATAAAAAAAATATTAGCTTTCTGCACTCGTTCCGCGTAATTTTCGTAAAAAGGGGTACGTTTTAACTGCACGTATTAATATAGAGATTGATAAAAAACACAACATATTTTTAGAAATTTATGTCATGTGTGGTATGGTTAATTGGTATATAAACTACAGAACGCGGCGTTTAAGAAGGCTCGTGCAGATGGAAATGTTCGGCTTCAAGAGTTCGAATGACGTCACCAGATTCGGCACGGACAATACAGTATAGAACGATCAGGTGTCCCTATATTTTATCGGTTTCTGAAAGGACAACGCCCACCTGCGGTTGTCAGTCTAATATGTACTATGTAATTAATACTATTCTCCTAATTATTTTCCTGGACCATCTTTATGTACCCCATGTACAATAACTTATATAATATTGTTTATATCAATTAACTAACAACGGACATAATCGTAGGTCTGAGCCTGAATAGGCGTTGTAGTTTGTATGATTATATATTTATATATATATTACTAACTAAGCAACAATCGTAAAAATAAGGCTACATCTATTACAGCCCTTTTCCACTATTTAATTGAATTGTTTATAAGTTGTTATAACTAAATATTATCAGACTAGTATCTAATCAATATTCTAAGCTAACATCATACTCATCATAGTATATAAGAGCACAAGTTATTAATAATAAAAATGTAGGCTAGGCAACGTCGGATGGAACTTCCTAGCTATTTAGCTTATTCGAAAGCAGGGAGATGTGAATATTAATGATAAATTAACTTATATTTACTAAAAGTTTGATCATTTTAATTGATAAAGTGTGAAGATAAAAAGTGTATATACCTTAATATATAGTTATAGTAAGGTCTCATTAAAAAAGATGGACTTTTAGAAACACAGTCAGACCCCCAAAATAAGTACAATGGTAAAAAAATATATACGAAAATGCATGAGATTCTTACAAAAAAAAAATCTGCTAGCGAAAATACACTCAATTTATTATTTTGGGTCAAATTATAGTCACTTTCAGTTTTTTTGTTTTTGGATAATTACCTCTGGTTAGCCATATTGATTGCTGTGTTAACATTTTGTCCATCTATCTTAATGGAACCTTATAATGTAAACCTACCCTAAACCTATATAATAATAATATATAGGTTTAAGGTACACGACGGCGGACGGGAAGGCAAGGGATGTTTTTTGATCAATTGAATTAAATATTTGTTAAATCGAACTAAGGTAGGCCTCGGAGCATCGCTGCGCAGTTTTCGACTGATCACCAAGTATACACCTTATTTCTTTTAGAAAACTATTAAATTGAATTGATCAATTAAACATTTTCTGACGTCCAGTCCGCCAGTCTGCGCTGGTCATAATGCTGCCGTCTTTTATTATTATTCGATTAACATCAGAAGAACATGACGTAAGCGGAAAGAGTTACCTATGCCTATATTGAATGAAGTTAGTATTCTAAGTACTAGAAAAATTGTGGAAAGTGAAAATGGGAATACCATGTTCCGTGTCATAGAGATATACGCATGGCAAGATCAAGAAATTATAATGTGTATGCAATGTTTATTCAAATAAATTCGATCTGTAGGTCTTTATTACATAACTAAATTAGTGTTTGATATTTTAAGAGGTGATTCGGTAGATTTTAACCCTCTTTCACTCATAAACTTGAAATTAATTGTTTGTTTGGATCAAACAAAATAAAAAAAATACGTATTTTAAACATTTTTTATGAGTAAAGAGAAAATAATAAAAATAATATTTCCTTTCTCCCTAGGAAAAGTGAAACGAAACGTGGTCAAAATTTAAATTACAGCAGCCTATTTTCCAAAGAGGAAAATTTCTATAGATTCTATATATTCTATATTTCTTGGATTTAGTGTAGCTCTAGCACCTACCTCGCATTTTTCGTTGCCTTTTACAATGGTTGGTCCATTGTAAAACAAATTGCGCTTTAACTTGAAGGTGCCTACGTTACTTACAGCTATACAACAGATGGTAAAGTGCATCAAATAAAAAGAGGATTGTGTTTTCTAGAGCGAATGTACCCGTTTCTAGTATTACTAATACAACAAGCTATTTTAATCTAAAAACAGATGCACCTTTCCGAATGATCTTTTGTATATATTGTAGTAAGTATGTGCTTATGTGCTTCAAACTAGTTAAGATGTCATGTTTATGTAATTGTATAACCGCTTAAAATACCTTACACTATTTTTTAGAACATTGTATCCAAACAAAATACCTGGACCAACTTTTACTTGTGTTTTTTACTTGGAGTCCGATTGCTCCGAAACAGCATAAAAAATTACAGCTTTTCCGCAAAAATGTGCAATCTGAAAAATGTTTAGGTGTTTTTAGGGTTCCGTCAAAATCTGACTGTTCTGTAAAGCTACCTAAGCGCATATAGCAGGCACGGCGGGATTTGCAACGCATTTCAATACAAAAGTGCACGCTTTCGTCCTGCCTGTAATGTGCGATAGCTAAAACAAAGTACACACGAAAGAGAAATTGATATTCATTGCAGCGCGACCCGACCGAACCTGTGACAGGCTTTGGTGTATAATTGTTGTTAGGCGATCATATTTACATGTACGTTTATAATCTTAACAATCTAATAATTGGTAATTGTGTTGTATTGATGCTTCTCAATCGTTAATAGTTATAGAAACTTCATTTTGCAATATGAAACGAATCTTATACCATATCTTCTTAAATGCAAAATGCAATTAATTATTATCTTGCAACAATCAACTATAATTAATGATCATAAATGAACAAGCAGTCGACAATATGTGCGTAATAGGGCAAACAATTTTACAGTCAAATTCCTAGATGGAAATGGTAAATAAAGAGCATGCAATACCGTTATATCGTTACCGCAATATCGCGACCTTTGCGCTGTTTTTCAGTACCGCAAAAGCGAGATTAGAAATTCGAATTTCGCGGTATTTAAAATGAACCGTGATTGGTAGGGCGGGCGGGATACACTCTTGGTAACTCACAATGAGTCGGGGTGTTCCCAAATTCACTACAGTGAACTATATATATATAATTATATATATATGACTTTTGTTTGTAGTCTTAGGGCGGGTTGTATCAAACAGTTGGTTTAACGTAACATACGTACGTCAAAAAGTTACGATTACGGACGATGTTTGACGTTCGTTAAATTAGAAGCGTTGTTTGAAAACATTCTGGTATAAATTCCTGCTCATCCCAATAGCTAAGTTATTGACACGGATCCTACCTAAATAGCTTTTTTTGCATTCCACCACTTATTTGTGTCATCAGAAGAACTAATATTGTGGAATTCAAAAGAATTTTCACAATATTGTTCTATTTGACGCAACTAAAGTTACGTTAACGAGTGCTCAGACCATCTGTTAACGTAAACGTTATATTTTACGTGCGTTAACGCTGACATTTTGTGAAACAACCCAATTTTTTATTTGACGATAGTTAGCACCATTTTTAACGTTTACGCGTGCGTTAATTGTAGTTGAAACAACCCGACCTTACTCAGTCTCACTACCACTCGCAACTACTCTCATGATGATATATTATAATCCAACTTCACGTCACGAACGGGATCTGTATCTTTAATTAAGCTTGCTGAACTTAATACTAAGCTCAGGTCAGAATTTACAACTCCACACAGAAACATCAATTCCAATGGTTAGATTTGATACTGAAAAGGGAGATGACTTTATATGAAACTGAAGAAACAAGAGGTAAATACTAGTGTAGAAGCTGAGAGAGCATTTAACAATTGTAGTCAAATTAGAAGTTCTTTAAATGGTACAATTGATATTTTATGCATTTTACGTAAAAAATTCAAACAAAAACTAGCGTTGTGTGTGATTAGTTATAACTCATGGTAGTTTATTTTAACCCCCATTTAATGACTTACTAATTTCGCAATATCCCAAATTTTGCGGTATTACATATCCGATATATACTGCGGTATTGCATGCTCTATAAATAACATCGACCGTCCGTGCTAAACTACTGATCACAGAGACATGAAACATGCAGACAAAGGATAACGAGTACAACTTTTTTACGTACTCGATTTCACGTAAACATCCATTTGTATTGAAAGTAGACTGAAGCGCAGTCTGTAACCAAAATTTAATCTACATTCCCAGTAAGTCTTACATTATCATACAACAGTACGATTCTGTAAAAGTCTCATCGTGTAAGCTTATGTGAAGTGAACATATAGTGAGTTATCAATCCACACAAACAAGATGGAATAACAGTCCACTCCATGCTCACTGTACCTAGATTTACAAAGTGAGTTGTTGACAAATTAGACCGGCGTAGGTATTTCCAAAATGATAATATACTTAAACATAATTCTGCTGACGATTGACATAACTCTGGCCGTATATAAAGTTCATATTGCAAAAATAAAATATAAGCAGAGATATCATGCAATCATGATTGGTAATAATATAAAATTAACCAAAACAAGAACCATATTTCATTCACGTCTAGCATCACAATATGCGACGAGCTAGCGTGTAATATTATTTTCCTAATAAATGTCTAACCGCGCAGTGTTATGTTCCAAATTGTACTAAGGCGATTTTTATGTAAATTATGTATGGATATGTACGACATGCAAATACTAAACGTTGTAATATTATGCTAAATGCGCCGATTGTAAGCATTATTTAATTACAGAATACCTAATTACATTATTGTGCTTTGGAATCGGGGATAGCTCTGCTCCTTTTTAAGGCGTTCTTAATGAGAGGCTTATAAACGAAGGACCAGGGCACGAATAATATGAAACCCGAGAAATATAGACTGGTATAAACCGTCCACCACTTTGAGAAGCTCTTGACGTCGAACGGCACCAGACTCCAGCCCATGAATACTATTGTGTACGTCTTAAGAATAATGTAAAGAAGGTATTTGATTATGGTGTTATTCCACATTTTGTTATAGAATTCGGTTTTGAGTAGCATAGACTCTAGATCCTTCTCCATGACCATAATGAGGAACTCGTTGAGGAAGGTCATGTAGTAACCGGACTGCGTGCCGTGCCACAGCGCCAGGAAGGTTAGCGTGATGAGCTGCGACAGGTTGCGGTTGCCGAGGAAGCGGAGGCGTTTGTACACGTACTCGGCCGCGAAGTGGTTGGTGTTGCAGTTGAAGCTGTCGATGTAGTGCTGGAAGCGCGTGGCGCTCTCGAAACGCAGCAGCTTGATGTTGTTGCAGCCGTCCCAGCGGCTCACCGCCGCCTCGTCCTTCGTCGTGCCGTTGTACGACAGCCCGAACCTGATGCAAGATGCTGGAACAACCGACACATACAATCAAGCATCATTCTTTGAAATAAGGCTGAGAATCAGCACTCAAAAGATACAAAAACAAAACTCCCAAAATGAGGCGAAAACCGATAAAAGACTTCTGTCTTTCAACAGAATATAAAGTATCCAGTCTAAGTATGTCGAGCTACATTTATAACAATGAACAATTTCGATTTGTTGAACTAAACTAATTTATATAAAGTGAAATGACCTCAGTGCACTCATGAACAGTACATACTAGCACTTCGCCCGCGACTTCGTCCGCGTGGATTTCGTACTTACCTGTATCAGTTTGCTACAGATATTTTGCTCCGAATATTCTGGACCGATTTTCTTTTTCTTTCCTTTGAAAGATTTTACAAGATTTACCTAGTCCCGCAATTTCCAAAAGGAATCAGGCGTGGCTGAATGGAGTATTAACAAAAAAAAATACAACAGACTTCCAAAAAAAAAACACTACAAAGTAAAAAATAACTTTAATTTCGGAAGTCGGTGTTTTTGTTAATTTATTCGTATTTTGACACCGACTGAAAAGTTTTTTATTTTTCACTTTTTAGTGGTACCCCACACCTAACAACACCACTGTAAAATCGCAGAAAAGCAAAATACGCAATTTCGATTACTTGGATGACATAAAACTATCATCCAAGTAGACGAATTCCAGTTATTTCGATTTAAAATCCAAAGTTCGGAACCGATTTTGATAAAATTTAAATGGGACCAATCTGCAAGTATATCCTTTCAGATAAAACAAGAATTTTTCAAATCGGTTCATAATTGTCGGAGTTATGAAGTAACAACCATAAAAAAAACATACAACCGAATTGATAACCTCCTCCTTTTTGGGAAGTCGGTTAATAACGTAAAGGTAAGAATGATTTTGTACCCCCGTACACCCCCGTACGTTTCTATTAACCTTTGAACATGAAATAGTAGTTATTGTGTATAGGTACGGTATTATGATAACGTACCTATAAAAGTTGGACAGTATTATGATAGGTGGTATGAGAAATCTATTTATAGATACTGATGTGTTCACTAATTAATACTGTTATACATAGTTTATTTTTTTCTTTTACCACTAGTTTTCGGAGCGCACGCATTAAGGAGTTTTATTTTAGATTGTGATACATTATTGGAATTGTCATAGGTATCATTACTTTTTTAAATCAAAGTATAGTGCATGTCTCAGAGATAACTTGCATTAAACTGGTGATTACCTAGTTTTTAAAATCTGTCCAGTAGTTCTTGAGTTTGAGTTCATTACAAACATAAAATCTTTCCTTAATATGTATAAAATGAAGTAAAGTAGAAGTGAATATTAAATCAGTATCAAATCGTCGCGACCATTGTTCACACAATAGGTAGGTATAACGAATTGTTTTGAAATTGGATTACGAGGACTGCATAATGTGTTATTTTAAATACTTGCTTTAATTGAAATGTTTTATGGACTAAAGACATTTATTCAGCTCCATTCAGCTTTTGCCCATAGAAAACAACGATTTTGTATGGAGACGCGTACGAGTCCTTTCAGCTTTCCGCGTCTATTCAGCTTTCGCGGAAAACAAGTGTAAAATGAGGACAAATGTGTTATTATCATGCGAATGATATAGCCGCGTACAGCGCTGTTCAGCCGCGTACAGCGCTGTTCAGCCGCATTCAGCTTCGTACGCGGCGGAACAGCGCTGTACACTGATGGTTCTCGACTCCTTATGTAACTGACACTGGCATGGTCACCTTCAGGGAAATTTAATTTTGACAACATAAAAAATGGTCGCTAATTAGTCGGAATTAGTCGCCAAATATCAAAATTAGTCGGTTATTAATAAAAAATATTTTTTGTTGGCAATTGTTTCAATCTAGCTCTTGGCCTGTAACTTAAAAAAAATAATCTCATTATATCTTCTAAACTAAAACCCCGACTAGTTCTGTGACTGAAATATTTCGACTAAATTTGGGAGAAAACAAATCTTCACTAGGTGCCCTAGCATTTGAGATTCGAATGGGCCAAGCTGGGGTAGGCGCACCCCAGATTGGCCACCTATAAACCCTCATAACTTTTGAACCAGTGACCGACTAAGGCCACGTTCACACGGCGACCATTCGATTAGATTCCCATCTCAAGATGTATGGACGACTCAATAGCCATGCCATATCTCGTAAACTACTGGTGTACTAATTTTAGATTTTGGCTACTAATTTTATCTTGCAGGATACTAATTTCCTGTATAAGTTTGAGGAAAGCGAGAAACTCCTCAAGCTGAAAAACTCAGGAGGAAAGCGAAAAACTCCTCAAGCTTGGAATCAACATTCAAAGTCGTGGTCCTGCTGAACGAGCGCGCGAGAGTTATCATCGTTGATATCTCAGTAAATACAAATGTTTCAGTTCTGTTTTTTTACAAAGTGAATCACATAATATAAGGTACTTATTATATGTATACTTAGAATAGCTGTAGTATGCTCCCTTTTTCGTGACTACCGCCAGACCAACATCAAAGTAAATTTTCTCGAAAACTACGAAGTATTTTTTTTGAGTGCTAATTAGTATCTATTGAGTACTATTTACCAAATATGGAAGCGATTGGCGTCGGTGGTCCTGCTGAAAAACACGGACCTCTTGCAGCATATTCAGCGCCATGCGCAGTAGATAGAAGCGTTCCAGCGGAGGTAGCACGCTATGACGGCCTTTCTCATTCTTACGACGCTGTACGCGGCTGATAGAAGCAGAGCTGTATAAGTGTGACCAAAATCGTTCAGCGAATGCGGAGCGGAGCTGAATAAAATTGTTTAGTCCCTTAATGCACTTTTGCAATCTCGTGGACCTCATGCCTAAATAATAACGATCCTCAAGGTTAAACAGCACTTGCGGAAGTCGGTCTGTGGATGGGTGACCATCTTAATATAGGTACCGGGGCCCCCACATTCGTAGGAAAGCAAGTAAAGCCGTTGGTTACGGCTGTCATATGTAGTTCTTCAGCAGTCGTTACGGATTGTCAAGAGCCAGAAAATCTGGCATCAGTCTTACAACTCGCTATAACCCGGTTCATAGAAAGGAATCTTAAATGGCGGTGCTTATCATGTTTTCTCGCTTGCACACTAGTGCCGTCTATACTCACTCTCGCGCGTACCGTAGGCAGAAAAAAATCATCAGTCTTTTATTAAAATGTAGGTGCTGTTTTTGTACAATTAATTATTACCAACATCTTTTTAAGGATCCTCCTTTTGTTTTATGTTGTCAGGTGTTCAGAAACGGAAAATTCATCCTGAATAAATTACTTACTGTTTTCGATGAAAACAACAATAACGATCTTATAATAATAGATTGCTCCACGTGCCTTTCGATTTTCAACTTTAACACGCGCGATAAGCCACTAGCAGGAGCTAGTTTGAAATAAATACGACTCGGTCATGTTTTTATTATTTAATTTGAAAAATGTCTTCGACTTGAAAAATTTATTTGTCAACTGTACTATCTGTCAACGCAAGTACAAGACGCCATTTAAGATTCCTTTCTTTAATGCATCGGCTACACGTAAATTACTAGTATTCAGCTGAATACTAGTTTATTTTTCTGGAAGCGGTGGAAGCCGATCCCAAAATAGTTGAGAAAAGGCTAGGCAGATGAATCTTTGCAATCTCACGATTATGTTGCTGATTCATAGTTCGTCATTATGCAACCATTATGATAGTCATATAACGATATATATGATTATGTAGATAATTTACCCACATAATCTAGGTCAAATGTACAACATTTTGAAAGTAGTGTTGTCATATAATGAGATATGTAACATGATAAGGATAATAAATGAATATGATAGTATGTTTACCTTCAGTAAGTAGCCAGCAGGAAATGTATTTGTACAGAGCAAAATGCGCCCAAAGTCCGCAGTAGAAGTTTCGATAGAATACCGATGTGTCCCAGAACTCGTCAGACAACATATATTTCATACTGAATACAGTCACTGAAAAAAAAGAAAAAAAAAATTGTATTAGAAACGAATCAAGTAGATAACAGAATAGAGCAGTTGAGAAAAAAAATGTTTCATAATAATTCTATGTTAACAAAAAAACTATAGCAGATTTTACTTTTGAACTTGGCAACAGTAATGTATAAATAAAATATTAGAAAGTATGTTACCTCCCACTTGATAAGCGATCAAGTAGATCACTCCCTGGACGAGTCTCTTTATGGCTTGCCCCTCATACACACTCGCTTCCTTATCCAACGGGAACTTGTCAGAAACGAAATCCTTGTAACGCCTGAACGAGAATATGGGTCCCACGAGGAAGCACGCTGGGAAGTAAACGAATCCCAATAGCTCCATGAATGTGGGCGGGCTCTCCAGGGCTGTTAATTTGTTGTTCGCAGACAGTTCCTTGCCTTGAAGCATCTTCTGGCCGTCCCAGAGGTCGAAGGACAACGCGATGAGCTTTAGAGTCAGCACACAGTGCGGCATAGTCCAAGTGATATCGTAGTCCTCCGATTCGGTGACCACGTAACCCGCCAGAAGGTACGTCATGTTAAACGCAAACGTCACTATTGCGTTGTACTTTCCCGGTCCAAGTACCTTAGTGCTTATAAATATTGCGACCGCTGGTATAGCATTATGGTACATGGAAATACCAAAATTATAAAACGCTATGTCGATCCCTGTCGCGACGAAGTATAAGTCTCTGTATTCTTTATGTTCCCTGACATATTTATGGTAGATCACCGCCAGCGGGTATCCTAATAGAATAGATATAAGTAGGTTCAGTGCTGGCTCCGTAGCACCTAGTACTTCGGACAGAAACGGGATTGGGTTTAGGCCAGCTAAGCCCAGTAAACTAAGCAGCAGGCCAAACATTGTTCACCAATCTGTTGACAAAAACATTGTTATTAGTAATTTTCTGATAATGTGTACTTATTTAAATATTTATATTGTGCCAATGACTCTATTTGTCGATAAGACTGGAACATGTTTATAGGTGAATGTTACTGAGCTTAACGCATGACAAATATTAGAAAAATGGGAACTAAATTTTAAAAAGTCTGCAAAACCTTTTGTTAATTATGTTGGGACTGCTTCTATTATAAGGGCGGGTTGTATCAAACAGTTGGTTAACGTAACATACGTACGTCAAAAAGTTACGATTACGGACGATGTTTGACGTTCGTTAAATTAGGAGCGTTGTTTCAAAACATTCTGGTATAAATTCCTGCTCATCCCAATAGCTAAGTTATTGACACGGGTCCTACCTAAATAGCTTTTTTTGCATTCCACCACTATAATTTGTGTCATTAGAAGAACTGGAGGGCAATCGCGCTAATAAAATTCGGTTGGAACGCAACTGAACTGTAGCCATTTCACAACTTTTTTAAACATTCCGTATCGCGCTAAACGTTTGACAGAAACTTGGAACGCAACTGCATCACAACTGTAACGTTACCGCTGTCAAACCAAAAATTGGAACAGTGCTACTTTTTCTTGACTTTTTCTCAATCGTTCGCGTTGTGTTGTTTGGATTTTGAACGAAAATACGAAAATATTTGTAAAATTTTGACAACGCAACTTTGGTTGAAGTTTAAACTTTAGCGCGATACCAAATTCCTTACAGGTGAATCGAAACTAGATCATAACCAAAACTGAATTGGAAACGAATTGCAAGCGGACCTAAACTTTTAAAATTAGCGCGATTGGCCTCCTGGTATTGAGGAATTCAAAAGAATTGTTCTATTTGACGCAACTAAAGTTACGTTAATCAGTGCTCAGACCATCTGTTAACGTAAACGTTATATTTTACGTGCGTTAACGCTGACATTTTGTGAAACAACCCAATGTTTTGATTTGACGATAGTTAGCACCATTTTTAACGTTTACGCGTGCGTAAAGTGTAGTTGAAACAACCCGCCCTAAGTGGCTGCAACTGAATGTCAGTATCTACCAACGTAAATGTTGTATATTTAGCAGTTCCATTGCTATGGCCTATGAAATCTACAACACGATTCCCCATTGACAAGACTGGTGCCACATTTTTTCAGACTTCTGACTATCCGTAAAGACAGCAAGAATCGACAGATTATGTGCTTTCCGCGACACGGATGGAGTTCGATGAGTACGGACGGTCACAGACCGACCTCGGCAAGCGTTTCTCAACCCTGAATATCGACCCGTACAGCTGACATTAATAAAACTAAGAAATAGTAAGTACATATACAGTCAACAAACCTAGCAACTAATAAACACTGTTGTGTGTAGGTATGTTGTGTAGACAATGTTATTTAACCTACACGACACTCATAAGTATGTCACAAGCTTAAAAAGTTATAATGCCCACATTAGAAATTAATATTGGCAGTGCATTGATAAACTTAATATTTTTGCCTATATACCAAATAGCTTTGTTACTTGTACATACATGAACGCAGACTAGCATTAATAGATAATTAAATCCAAGGACGGCTAGATTTGAACTCTGCCCCTAGCTATTTTATAATTCACTAGCTTGAAATATACAAAAAAAAACGGCCAAGTGCGAGTCGGACTCGCGCACCGAGGGTTCCGGACAAACCAGTAGGTATTATATTATAAGCAGCAGTTGCGATTTACGATTTATGACGTATTAAAAAGAACTACTGACTAGATCTCGTTCAAACCAATTTTCGCTGGTAGTTTACATGGTAATGTACATTATATATATTTTTTTGTTTTATCATTCTCTTATTTTAGAAGTTAAGGGGGGGGGGGGAGACTTCTAAAGTGACAGATCCATAAATACCCCACACATATGGGTCTGATAACAAAAAAAAATTCAAGTTTCAGTTCTAAGTATGGGGACCCCCAAAATTTATTGTTTTATTTGCTGTTCACGGAATACATCTTCCTTACCAAATTTCAACAGCATTGTTCTTATAGTTTCGGAGAAAAGTGGCTGTGACATACGGACGGACGGACAGACAGAGAGACATGACGAATCTATAAGGGTTCCGTTTATGCCATTTGGCTACGGAACCCTAAACAATAGCCTACGATCTATTCTCAGACCTAACAAATATACAAAAAAGAATTCAGAGGATTCGGTCAAGCCGTGAGTTCGATAACAAACACCGTGCCGTGACTCGAGTTTTTTAACCGACTTCTCAAAAAGGAGGAGGTTCTCAATTCGGTTGTATGTTTTTCCTTATTTTTTATGTTTGTTACTTCATAACTCCGTCAATTATGAAATTCTTGTTTTATCTGAAAGGATATACTTGCAGATTGTTAAAATTTATGAAAATCGGTTACGAACTTTGGATTTTAAATCGAAATAGTTGGAATCCGTTTACTTGGATGATGGTTTTTTGTCATCCAAATAATCGAAATTGCGTATTTTGCTTTTCTGCGATTTTGCAGTGGTGTTCTTAGGTGTGGCGTACCACGAAAAGAGAAAAATAAAAAAACTTTTTACAAAAAAATACAACCGACTTCCAAATAAAAAAACACTTCAAAGTAAAAAATAACTTTAATTTCGGAAGTCGGTTTTTTTGTAAGTTTCTTCGTATTTTGACACCGACTTCCGAAATTAAAGTTATTTTTTACCATAACAGCTGCACGGATCGATCTTCTAGGTTAGGCAAAGCTTGCCGAGGATGGGTGACCGCAGACCAACCTTGGCAAGATGGCTTAACATACAGAGTTTCCTTCGTGCCTCGGAAAGCACGTTAATTCGTTTGATAGTCGATTTTGTTGATTTTGATTCAAGGCAGGTTTGTACCATATGGGCTGATCGACATTTCAACCGGATGAGATAATAATAAACAGTGCCCTGCATTAGGTACCCTCTTCCTATTTTCGTAACTCTGGGAGAGATCTGGGGCCCCAGTCTGCTATTTTTATATATTTGTCATTCCGACACGATCCCATTGTCATGCCATTGTCATTTTGCTAAAAGTTCGTAATCTGCTAAATTCATAATCGCACGGTCACTGGCACATCAGTGGCCGGTCACTGGAACGTCAATGGTCTCGTAATAGAATTGCGTTAGGAATGCCGTATTGCTATTATTATAAAACCGAGCTAAATTTGAGCATTTATTCATGCCAGATTTTATTTATATTTAGTTTTACATATTATTTATTAGTGTTATAAGGAATCTGGAGTAGTGAGAAGTTCGTAAATACTAAATCTGTCATTATGTACGAGATTACCATTCATATGGCTTTCTTTCAATGGCGTGTCAGTGATTGATCATTGGAATGTCATAATGACGCCATTATGTTAGTAGATTACCAAACTTGTCAAAATCAACCATTTTGAAATCAGTGATCGACCATTCTGACACTATTGTAATAGCAGACTCGGGCCCCAGGATAAGTAACTGAACGTAGATTTTGTATATGCAACACATCACATCATTTTCCGACATCCTCGCGACCGAAGTCGCGGGCATAGCTAGTTCAAAAATAATTGTGTTTTCGTATATTTTTGTTTGTAATTAATAAACTCAAAACCAATTGTAACAATTTAAAAAAACTTTCACCCGTTGAAAGCTATAACTTCATTACCACATTTACACTTTTATAAGTTTAATGCCAGCCAATAGATATTTAAAGTAGCAAGTAAGTGCTTATAAGCATATTAATAGCAGTAGAACATAGAATAAGAAATAATTCATGGGCATTCAAGTAGTGAAGTACATAAATCAATTTTGTAGCACTTAGAAAATTACTCTGAAAGTAGGCCTGAAGTTGCCTGAGGAGCGGGTTGAAAGTATTACTTTTCAGCTCTAGGGAATCGTTTTCAACTGACAACCGTTACATCATAAAAAAAAACAATGATGGAAAATGTTATGGCTGAAAAGCTGGCCGGTTACAGAAAAACAAAAAAATAGACGGGATAGCGGCAATCCGATCTTCATTTGATTTTTCGAGTTGAATATTATATAACAAGACTAGCTGACCCACGCAACTTCGTCTGCGTCACATTTTCCCTGAATTTCGTTTGCTACAAACCTCACGGAGCCCGAGACCTTTCCAACGAATGCAAAACCGTGGAAATCGGTTCGTGCGTTCTGGGGTTATAGCGTCAGGAAGGAAAACCCGACTTATTTTTATACTATAGATGAGTTCACCAGATTCAGATATGGATTTTTATTTGGCTAATTCGTGTTTTTTATTTTTACTTACCTTTTATTCGTAATGAAAAGCACAGTGTTCACCTCGGGTGAAAGACTTATTTAGTCTCTCGAACTATTGGCGAATGCAGTCTCGGGGCTAAATGAGTTGCTTTCAAACCTAGGATAACAATGTACTATTGAAAAGTTAAACGAGCATACTGAAACAGCCGGCCTTATTATCTTACGCTGAGTCATAAATATTCATTTCGTGGTACAAAGATCCCTTAGATTGTTTAGAAATCAACAAAATCATACCACTGTGACTAGTGTGACTAACCAGACACTATCATTACATTCGTCTGTCGCATTTAGTAAAGTACTTGTGTAAAATAGAAGTCTATAATGTAGCAAAGTTGTTTCGTTTTACGATGTGTGTTGATTACGTAAATATATTTTTCTTAGAGAAGATTTTTATTAATTTAGAGCTAGCTTCATAGTTCGCGTTTTATATAATAAAGTATACAGCATAGTTTCTAGTAATTTATATGCATGTGCATGTCAGTTCAGTGACAATCAACTTTTTTTTACTCCCGACGCAAAAAGACGGGTGTTATAAGTTTGTCTGTGGCACAGTAGCTCCGGGTGAACCGATTTGTATGCGTTTTTTTTTATTTGAACGCAGGTTTTCTAGCGGCAGTTCTTAAAAATTTTGTATTAAAATCGTTTGAGCCGAGATCATCAGCTTTTTTATAGTTGATGAAGGATTGTGACCAACTGACACAAATCTATACTAATATTATAAAGCAGAAGAGTTTGTTTGATTGTTTGGTTGAACGCGCTAATCTCAGGAACTACTGGCTCGATTTGAAAAATTATTTCAGTTTTAGATAGCCCATTTATCGAGGAAGGTTATAGGCTATACATCATCACGCTAAGACAAATAGGAGCGGAGCAATCATGGAAAATGTGACGCAAACGAAGTTTCGCGGGTCTGCTAGTATTAAATTATATAACTGTCAAGAATATGGTCACACTGACCTGATGCTGCAGCATGACCTGAGGTCTGCAAAATACTCAATCCCTCGCTTAATTTATAATAGCACTAAGTTACTGTGCGGTCAGGCCTGCATACAGCTCGAAACACTGGGAAAACATTTTCCAATAAGAAGAGGCGTTCGACAAAGACCCCTTATCACCAAAACTGTTCTCAGCAGTCCTGGAAAACATCTTTCGCAACCTGAACTGGGAGGGTTTTGGTCTGAATATAAACGGATCCAGGCTGAACCATCTCAGATTTGCGGTTGACTTGGTTCCTTTTGAAGAGAATCCAGACATTTTAGAGCAAATGATACAATTTAAAGCCTTAGCAGGGAAAGTGAGAAAGTTGGACTGAAAATGAACCTTACAAAGACCAAAGTAATGACCAATTCAATGAGGGTGGAAATAACCGTTAAAGGAGCGAACCTAGAGTTTGTAAATGAATATACCTACCTAAGCCAGATTATTTCTCCAAAAGAACCAATAGCAAAAGAAATAAACAAAAGGATTGCCAATGGTTGGAAGAAGTTTTGGTCACTTAGGGAAATCATGAAGTCACAGGATCTGGGCATGGCACTCAAAAGAAAAACTTTCAACACATGCATCCTTCCATGCTTAACTTACGGGTGTGAAACATGGGCACTCACCAAATCTCTAAGAGACAAACTTGCCAAATGTCAAAGAGCAATGGAGCGCAGCATAGTAGGGTCAAAACTCAGAGACAGGGTCAGAAGTACTGATATCAGGGCGAAAACCAGGTTAACTGATATCCTACTACGCATTGACCAACAAAAGTGGAGGTGGACTGGACATATGATGCGTGACAAACGTGGAAAATGGTGTAAGGCAGTGACAGAGTGGTACCCAAGAGATGGGAAGAGAAGCCGTGGAAGACAGTGTATGAGATGGGAGGATGATGTAAAACTGACTGCTGGCCCAAGGTGGAGAAGGGAAACTCAGGATAGACCTCAGTGGAGACTGTTGGAGGAGGCCTATGCCAAGAGGCACGCTGAGATAAGAGACATTTTGTAAGAAACAAATGTAAAAAGGAAAAAGTGTAATCCATCTCTAATCACAGAATAAAGGGCTTTTTTATTTAATTTATTTATTTATAAGTTACTGTGCACTAACACTTAGTCACAGTGTCGGGGGGACCGCTAATAAATAAAAGCAAATACAAAAAATTGCAGTCTCCTGGGGTGACGACGCGACGCTTGAGCCAAAAAGTTCGTACATTTTTTGAGTATTTTTGGTTGGGGATTTTTTTTGTCATTTATATGATTAATTTATTGTGCTAAGATAACAAACCGTCATCTGATCTGGCAACAGCTCACTTGATTGGTACATTTATTCAAGCATCATCAATAGCACGATAAGCATCATAAACAGTTTATCTATCTTTCTATTCCGCATTCATGATAACATAGATATACAAACATATATATAGGTAATTGTAACATCTGTGATAAAGATAATACCAATAATCATTTCACTTTTGAAGCAGTCAAGTTTTTTTATTTGTTTAGTTACCATTTAAGGTTGTAGATTTAAACTGCAGATTTAGTAGCTACTTGCCTCTACGAACTTCAACAGAAAGGGTTCCGTACCAAAATGGTAATAACGAACCTTTATGGTGTGACTAAGTCTATCCGTCGGTCACAGCTGGATATCGCAAGAACTACTAATGGTCAACTTGAAATTTGGAATTGATGACGTTTGTTCAACTATATATTTTACAAATAAGAAATAAATAAAAATCTATATTTTTTTTGCAACATCGACTGAAAAGGGTTTTTAAACAATCGTAATAGGGCTACTAGGGCATTTGGGGGTAGGGTTACCATATGACAGGCGTTTGCCGCAATTTGGCAGGCATTTTAAGGTTTAGACAGGCGTGCGGCCGGCATTGGTCTGAGACAGGCATTTTTAAATTTCGCGAATGAAAATTTTAAATCATTGACAGTTATTCGACTACTGAACACTTTGGAAAACAACGGAATTAGTACCGATAATTTTAAAACGGAGATTCTGGGCCTGTATGTGGATTTAACAGCTTATTTGGAAAAATGGATGAAAAATATCGAAGAATTCTCTTCCTTCCGGTGGATGATTTTACAAAAAGAAATTAAATAAATCTTTATTTCAGACTATTAGTCCATAATTAAGTTAGTATTTTGGTGTTAGTAACAATGGCGCTTACGAAGTAGGTTAGTATTGTTAGTTTATATAAAATATTTATTTATTTATACCTAAGACTGTCCCCACCCAGTGTCCCTGGAAGGGACAGTCCGGTCTGGCAGCTATCATTTTCAGGATGCTGTTGTCACTACCGTGCAAGCGCTGTAGTAAGGAGGCCGCTTTCTTTCGCATGATGGCATGAAAACCATCTGTGCGAGCCTCCGCGAACATTCCTGAAGCACTAAAAGTTAGTTAGAAATGAAAAGTTTCTCAAGTTTTGATTTAGCTTCATCTGTAGAATTTCTCTCTAAGCTGAATATCAGTATTGACGACGTGAAACTCTTTGAGGAATACGAAGTTCTAAAAGAATATTGTAGAAGTTCAGATAACATATTTTGTTCTGAAAGCTTAAACTACACAGTGGTGCAATTTTCTCGAAAGTAGGGAAGTGAATGGTGACATAACAGAATTCATGAAAATCTGCCAGTTTGTGTTCTCTATTTTGGCACACAATGCGAACGTAGAACGTAGGTACGTTTTCTCTCGTCAACGCCCAGTGGAATAAAGAAAGAGTAAAAGCAATATTGATTACTCAGGAAAATTACAAAACTGTAGGTACCTATCTTGTGAAGATTTTTACGTTTATGTTTTAGAAAAGAAAGAACTATTAAAAAAAAATAATGTCCTCTGACAAATATCTATACTTATCTATACTAGTATTATAAAGCAGATCGAAGAGTTTGTTTGTTTGGTTGAACGCGCTAATCTCAGGAACTACTGGTCCGATTTGAAAAATTATTTCAGTGTTAGATAGCCCATTTATCGAGGAAGGCTATAGGCTATATATCATCACGCTAAGACAAGTAGGAACGGAGCAATAATGGAAAATGTGACGCAGACAAAGTTGCGCGGGTCAGCTAGTCAGTAATAAATATCCTTCTTCATTATTATCTGTTGGCTTTTACTTATTACCTACAGCGTTTTGCTTTAGACAGGCATTTTAGGTACCATAGACAGGCATCCCTCTATTTACATTATGGTAACCCTATTTTGGGGTATCCATAGGTAAGAGCGGTATTTGCACATTCTCAAACATTTTTTTCTTTTTTTAGGGTTCCGTACCACAAAAGGGAAAACGGAACCCTTATAGGATCACTTTGTTGTCCGTGCGTCTGTCTGACCAGACTCTTTATCTGGGGAATGCGTGGAGGTATCGAGTTGAATTAAAACTCATATACGCTTAGGTCTATAGTCCCTTGAAGAGGTGAAAAATTAAACTTTTAAGTTAGTGGTAAAGTAAGTGTAGAGCGCACCCCATTTACACAGCAGCCACTATGAGGCTAGCGCTTGTGACATTTTTAGTATTATGAAGGATACACTATATTTCCTTTAGTTACTATGTTCTGTTTTAGTTTATACATGGTGGCATGTGATTTGTAAAATGAAGCATCTTAAATATTAAAACAACAGATAGAAACAATAGCTTCAAGCCAAATCTCAATTGCAAAAAAATAAATTAAAAAAATAAGTGACTGGTCTGATCTAGAACAATACTAATGAGATAAACTACCTTCTCTTACCTAAATAAATAAAATGTTTAAACAAAAAAACCGGCCAAATGCAAGTCGGACTCGCGCACGAAGGGTTCCGTAACATCACTACATATTCTAAAACCAAGGACTCCTATAGTATACTGGCTATCTAAAACAAAGTTCACCGCCGCGTCTATTTGTCTGTTCGCTATAAGCTCAAAGACTACTGCACCGATTTTCACGTTGGTTTCACCAATGGATAGAGTGGTTCTCGAGGAAGTTTTTAGTATATAATTTGTTAAGCGGGCGAAGTCGCGAGCATCAGCTAGTTATCTATAAAAACGGCAAAAAAAATCATGTCTGTCGTATGGGAGCCCCCATAAATATTTATTTTATTTTGTTTTTAGTATTTTTTTTAAAGCGGCAACAGAAACACATCATCTGTAAAAATTTCAACCGCCTAACTATCACGGTTCATGAGATACAGCCTGGTGACAGACGGACGGACAGTGGAGTTTTACTAATAGGGAACCCTAAAAATATGTAAACAAAATTTGAGCGTTGATTTAATGTTCTTCTTTTAAATATTCATCCGTTTATATTAACACACTGCCAAGACAAAGTTCATGAAAATGAACTGTCATTATTTTGTTATCCTCTTCCATATTAGATTAACCAAACAGAACTGTGTAACTAAGATAATGCATATCAGTGAAGAAAATTAGACATCATTTTGTAATGAATAAACTGGTGATAAGTGTTTTAACAAGTAGCTTCTAGGAGCGCTAGAGGAAACTTGTAGATTGTGATCACTTGAAATGGACCATATCCTACATCAACCTGCCTTGAGGCATATCAACTATAATAGGTGTAAACAAGGCCAAGGATGACACAACTGACTAAAACCAAGCAAGCTTACAGACACATGACCTTGAGCAGGTTTCTGAATTGAGTTAAAAACAAGTAGTTTACTTGAAAACCAAATTTCCTTGCCTTCATTAGATTAATAGAAATCATTCAAAAGTGTAGTTTCTTCTATGGACACGGACTACGGACTTCTACGCTCTGGACAGCTCTCTGTGCAGAGCATGCATGCAGAGGGAAGAAACAGTACCACACATACTCCATGACTGTGAAGACATCACCGTGATACTGAGGCAAACAATAGGGACACCGACTTCACACAAAGACGTCCTGAAGACCAACAGGAAAACTGATCTGTTTCTGGGATGACTGGTTGGAGTGACGGCCACCATGGCTAATGCACAACGGTCCAACATCAGAATTAAGTGCAAAAACTAAACCCCAATAGAATAGCATAGTAGTTTTTTCTAAATACATAAAATCTTAACCGGTATTAACAGTCTGTAAAGTAATTAGAAATACCACAAAAGTATATTTCAACATAAATTATGTGTTATTTAGCAAAATATAAGGAAAAAAAACAATAATGAGTAAAACTTGGATCTAAAATGACGCAGCAAATTTATCTCCTAAATCTATACTATACTAGCTTTTGCACACAACTTCACTAGCGCATATACCTTATTTTATGATCCCGTATAGCTTAATAGCCTTCTTCATGAATGCAGCTATCATTTACAAAAAAATGCATTAAAAAAAACTTTCCGGCCTTATAATATTAGTATAGATAATAAAGCTGAAGAGTTCTTTTGTTTGATTGAATGTGCAAAAATTATTTTTGTATATGAGCCGTATTCATGAGGAAGGCGAAAGGAAGGAAAATGTTATATTCGCCAAAGAAGTTGTGGGCCAAATAGGTAATAGGCAAAGCAGGATGATAATAGTATTGATATTGTTTGAGCACAGCAACAGCACAGCCAAATGTACATTCAATGTACATCATTTAAAAATCGAAGGTCTTTATTCTTGTATAAAAATGCATTTTATATTAGAAGTTTGCTATGATAAACAATCTTCTCGTAAATGATTTGCAGCTTGTGACAAAAAACTTCATTTATGGGATTAGTTTGTAGTTAAACCTAATTTTATACAAATAAAAGAGTAACTAAGTAATGTTTATTCTTATGAAAAGGCCCTTTGTTAGCTAAGTATATGTCAGAATTCATCAAAAACCCTCGTAGTACAACCAACACACAAATTGTTCCCACAAATTGTTCCCTTGTACTGGTAAACATTGTAAATGTTTACTACTTCACAATTTGTACACTTGACACAATTATTGTCGATCGCAATTTATCAGGGGCAGACGGGGAACACGTAACAATTTAACAGATCGCCGTCACGCAAGTCAAATATAAAACGATACAACAGACGTAATGTAAATTAAACAAAGTATAGGATTGTTAAAAATACTGAGCTAGTACAACGATAAACAATTTTATCACAACAATTTGTTAGAAAATACAAGTACAACGAGTGATCAGTTATTTACGAGGACGAACTTTACTGAAAGCGTCTCCAAGAGGAAAGGAATGGCCAAAGTGCCTCCATAGCATATTAAAAAAATATCTTTCGGTATGGAGGGAATAACAACAATGTACAGAACGCTTTCAGGTACGTACCTCTGCAGCCCAGATATCTAATGCAGACGTGACCAACACCGCGGAGCACTGACAGACAAGTACATTAGTAGTACACAGAACTGAGAACACAATAACCTAGGACAAGTACAACCACAACGAAGCTGCAGCAAGCAGGCATCAGTGTTGCCAATTTAGTAAAATTGTCATTGTCATTCGACAAGCGATCCTAAGCGTCCTCCGACGTATAAATCATAATTATGGACTGGGCATACCTACAAAAAAAAACGTGTTTACCATTGACCCATTAATGACTTTGTTAAACTCGCAAGCGCAAACTGCATACATAAATGCTCTTTATCATCCACCACCTGAAGTATCATGAAATCTATTCATCTTATGAAAGTCAGTTCAACATTTATTCGTGACTGATATTGTTCTGAATATTAAATTTTTGCCGTTCCGCTTGCGGTGGAAACCGGGCTTAAAGCCTGTGCTGTCCGAGCAACAAATTATTAAAACTTGAGGTACTCTATGGGCTGACATGATGACAGCCTCAGATGACAGCCGTGTCACTGTGTGCATTTGAAGCACTGACGTATAGGTAAATCATGTCTGTAGTGTGGTCTGTAGCAAGAACAGCCGTAGCAAATTCAAGCGTGTGTTGCGCACTGAATACGTCACTCTGATGGCGTTGCGGGCTTGCGGCTATTTCTCTCTTATTTCTGCGGTGCTCTTTGGTACATTATTATAATCTGTGCTGCGGATTGACACCGAATAAAATTGACATCTGTATGATTTATACGTCAGTGCTCCTGCTCCAGACTACTCGCGAAATTGATCGAAGTTGAGCGAATACGATAGTGTAGAGGAGTACTTCGCTTCGCCTCGTGCAACTTCACCTCGCTTCGGGCGACTTCTAGTCGTTGTCGATTTTTGCGCCCGAGTCAAAGGACTCGAAGTGTCACGAAGTTCGAACACGAAGCGCCTGACCACACTACTCGGCTCACTTCGGTGGGAAGAGGGATTAGGTATATTAAAACAAGTATTTCGAACATAATAGTTATCTAATGTAGTAATAGTAAAAAGTATCGACTACTTGTTTTAATATACCTGATTGGTACAACCCTAGCATCGGCAGCTATTTTATGTTCCATTTTGAGTTGTAGGTAAGCGCGTTTTTTTTGTAGGTATTTCCAGACCATACCTACTATTTATATGTCTTTGGAGCAAACCCATCTCAAATAAAAAGTAAAAAAAGGTGACAAACCACCTCGGGTTAGTGGAAAATCTAATAAGTTTGCAACATTGGCAGAGGCGCTCCATAGAGTGATGAAAAAGCAAAAAATGCATCATCATCATTGACTTTTAGCGCTTTAGCCACACACATCCGGGATGGAACCCTGACAGGACAGAGAACGGGACGAAGAAAAAGCATGTTCCTACAAATCGTTTGTAACCGATTTTTCTCCGTCCTGTTTTCAGTCTCTGCATCACGGTCGGGATTCCGAATGTGTGGACGACGCTTTACACTGCACGGTATTCAGGGCCTAGAGATGGTCGGATAGTCTCGACTCCGGGGAGTGATTCGAATCACTAAATCCGGCTCCGCTATCAGTACCGACTCAGCTTATCGGCTTTCAACTCCTTTGAATTCCTCAAACCAAATCACTCTGGACTCGCTTGTTTCATAACAAATCCAGTGTTTTGGTTGGTTCTTCGGATCATTTGATTCTTTTAACTCAGGATTTGATCGAAATACACGAAAGTAAGCATTATTTTTGTTCGGCCTTGTTGTTTTTTAGAATGCGGCGTGATTTTTTATATTATTATACATTAGCCAATAACATTTAATAAATTGTATTGCAACGTAATGACTAATGATATTATAAGTGCATTTTGGCTCTGTTTTATAAACCGGTTCGGTCATTCATTCGGTTCCGTACCGAGTCGAAATTAATAACTCCTCGGAGTCGATAAGATTTGAAAGGAGTTGATAAGGAATCGGAAGTTGATATGGTGGTGTAATAAGAGTGAGGGTCCCTAATTAGGGTAATCGAGGCGGCCTAACTAACTAGCTCCCTAACTCCCTTACTACCGGGCAGTGTAATAGCGTGACTCTAACTAACTCTTATTTCACCACCTTAAAACCGTTCCGGTTTATACCGTGTAGTGTATTGATCACTGTAGCACGTTTTCATTGTTCGTATACACTTATCAGAGATAATCAGTAATGGTTCTAGGAAGTACTTATAATCATTCTTAATTCTATGGATAAATCATGGCTAAATAAATGAATCGCTTTTAGTTGATCATTGATCATAATCTAAAATCGACCGACAAGCCGTGAGTCCCGTGAGTCCAAAGCAAAATCTGATCAACACAAATTACGACAAACTGGGACATACTCTTGCTTACTTTTAAACAATGCGTTTATTCGTTGGCTTCACTATAGCCTGTCTAGTCCAATATTCTTTCGTCATTGGTCTAGTCTTACAACGATGTTTGTTTTCCACAATAATTTCGTGACATTTCGGCTTCTCTTGCTCTTGCTTGTTCGCATCACTACTAAAGTGCGTCACGGCCACAGAACACAATTATCCTAGCGGGTCCACTGTTGCCAGATGGGGGGGATTCCCCCCAAATTTGGGGGTATTTTCAGACCATGGGGGGATTTTTGGGGGGACAAATCCTTTGGGGGATTCTGCGGGGGGAAAAAAATTGGCTTGGAGGTAATTGGAGGATTTTTTTGAAAAAGTTTTATAACTGAACGCGACCACCACTATACTAAACAACTCACTACTTAATTTGAATTAGGTTAAGTTTGCATCGGCGGCGCACGACGATGAACGATGATAGCCGAGTTCCGTACTTCCGTTCCGTTCAGTCGCGGTCGGTCGCTCGGTCAGATAAATAAACAGGTTTTTGCCGCCACCAACCGCCATTGAGTGTACAACGTTGATAAAAAGCAGTGAGTGCTCCTACGTGGTCTCTCAAGGCGCAGATGCCTTTTTGAAGATAATGGCACTAACAAAACAAAATTATGTAAGAAGGTATAGAAAGGAGTGGGAAAGTGACCCAATATCAAAATTTTAAACAAACTGCAAAGATGCTCAAGAGATTTAACTCGGAGAAAATGTATGGAACTGCAGACGACGCAAGTGGAGATATTGATCCAGTCATGGAAGCAATTGCTGAATTTTTTTTTTTTAAATAAATAAATATTTTTCCAATTACTGGGGGTTTTTTCTGAAAACACTAACATTTTGGGGGGATTTCGGGTGAGATTTGGGGAGAATGCTAGATCATCATCTGGCAACACTGAGCGGGTCACGGCACTATTATTGAGTATCTCTATGTAGTCTGTGTATTATTGATTGATTCGTGAATTGTACAAAAAAGATCTTCCTATTATTTGCCGCATTTTTTAAGCATTGTGTGTTAAATAATTTGTAGTGTATCATATTTTACCATCACAAGATATTCCATCATTTCTTTTTCCGTTCTTTGAAGTTGTAATCACAGCCGGCTTTAGAAGCAACAAAAGGTACAATTACAGGTAGTAGGTGCTTTTTCTGTAAATTTTATGTCGAAACCTCTGTATCTAAAAAGGTAATTGACGATATGAATCGAATTTGATATTTTTTACCAATTTTTGCTACAGCCTACGGTAAAGCTGCTGTCAAACTTCTATTCCGTGCATAGGATTTACAAGTCATTGTATCGTTTCAGACTCAAGACGACAAAATACAAGTATGACAAGTACCTACTTAAATAAACTATAGAGTTAGCATTATATGATTCTTAGGTTTCAAAACACATACAAAGTGATAATAATTGAACCTTTGCTAGAAGCTAGTTAAATGTACCTACCTAGGTTAACCACCTTCGCTGAGTACCTTCATAAGGTAGACTCTTTCTCGCGCGCCGCATTTGCTCAAGGTAGGCTACATTTCATCTTGATTCCTGACTGGCTGTTTCACTGTGGTCATCCATTATTTAGTCATCATCATGATGAAAGATTGTGATGTCTTTGAACATGAAGCCCCAAATCCACCAAATGTGCATCCTATGGAAGAGTTTGGACTCTTCCTCTGTAGTATTAGTGTTATTTTACCTCTGTAAAGTAAATTTTAAACTAAGTATTGTTATCAACACTTTGACTCCCATTCAGTCTGATATCCTAAAGAGGAAGGATTTTGTTATGTATGTACATCAATTACTCTGAGATTTCTGATCCAATTTGTGTGATTCTTTGTTAGTTCCATGGAGGATTCTTGCCATTTGGTCCTGTTAAAATTTTATTCAGTTGGTTCAGTAGTTTTTATTTTATGAGCATCTTTGCTTATTTCAATTTCTGTGTAGATGAAGATGTCCTCCAAGTATCACAAATTAAAAGTGAAAAATAAAAAACAGTGACTCAAAACCTAAAACACCAACTTCTGACATTAAGGTTATTAAAAAAGCCTTGTCTGGTGGCTTTAATTTTTATAAGTGCTGGTATGGGAAAGTCTGCTTGAGCAGACTATAACCTTGTCTTTGACCTGACCCAAACGGAGGAACTAAGTGGATATACATAGTTTGTTTTGTGGTGTGCTTACAATATTTCGTTAATTTATAGGTGATATTTCAACATGGAGTCTGCTGGTGACTGGTGTTTGATAGAGAGTGATCCTGGGGTTTTTACACAGCTCATTAAAAAGTTTGGTAAGTGAATCTATCTCATTTTTGTTTATGGTAGGTAGGTAATATTTGCAGAAAGAAATTTTATTTCGATCTAGATAAAATATTGGAAATTGTCAAACTAGAGGTAGGTTAGGAGTAGAAGACAATTATAAGTAACTATTTTTGGATACAAATGCATATTATACTAGCGCACATCAATAGTCTTCAAAATAAACAACTCCCTGGTTTTGTGTAATATAGAGAAACACTACAAATTGAATGAAATGTTGTGGCAGGGATAGGGATTTATAGGGTTACGAAAACAAATGAAGGTGTTTATGCCATATCGCTCATAAATAATAGACAAACATAATTTCTGTAAATATGTCCATCACTAGCTGACCCGCGCAACTTCATCTGCGTCACATTTTCCTTTAATGCTACGCTCCTATTTGTCTTAGCGTGATGATACGAGTATGTAGCCTATAACCTTCTTCGATAAATGGGCTATCTAATATTGAGAATTTTTCAAATTGGACCAGTAGTTCCTGAGATTAGCGCGTTCAACCAAAAACAAACCCTTCAGTTTTATAATATTAGTAGGTATAGATAAGTGATGAAATCTAAGTCATTATATATCCAAACTTTTTACCCTCTTATCTCATTCATATTAACCCTCATTAAGTGGCTGATATCACTGTATTGTGTATTTATATGAAAAATTACTGAACAAGAGGGCTTTTTTGTTTATGAGATTTCTGAAAGATATCTTTTACTTAATCAATACCCACAGTGCTATTACTCACAATTAGCAGTTTTAGGTTGTGAGGTGGAAAACTTCCCAAATAAACTCAAAAACAATGTAGACACCAATTTCTGGACTCAAAGTACAAATGTAGTTGCACATTAGCTGTAGGACAACCATTAAAAGAAATGTATGTAAAAATATTGATGTGGTGGAGACAGCTATTAACTCTATTCAAATGTTGAGGAATTGGTAAAGGCCGATCTGCAGTATTGTCCGTTCAGTGATGTCTGAAGGTCACTGTCACTGACAAGTATGGATAGCGTCATACAAAATGTATGCTACAATATCATTTTTCACTGACACTGATGGATACGTTACTGATCGGCACGTGTCGGCACTGTGACGGCACTGTTGTGTGCGAATCGGCCGTTAATGGATAAGTAGCAACCATGCAATGCAAAACAATCTTTAAAATAGTCAGATTTAACCGTGGAATGCATTCCACGAATTTCTTTGATAAATCCTTTACTGTCCAGGCTGCTCGTTTGTGGAATGCATTGCCAGTCCCAGTAAGACGCGCTCAATCGTTACCGGTGTTCAAGAAACTCGTGAGGGAGCATTACTTGTCGCTGTAATATTATGCTCGTCATTTATTTGTTACGTGTATAATTTGTATAACTACATTTAAATTGATAGGAATATATATTTATCTGTGTATATATGTATATTATGATTTTAAAAGTGTTGCACCGATGACAACCCCATTTTGTGTCCAGGCAATTACTGTCCATTCCAGGTTGCCTGGAAGAGATCGCGGAATGCGATAAGGCCGCCCATTGTACATAATTATGTGTTTTAGTTTGTAGTTCTCTTGAATGTTTTTATCGGTGTACAATTAAGTGTATAATAAATAAATAAATAAATAAATAAATAAAAATGATAAATTTTTCTTTTAGGAGCTAGTGGTGTTCAAGTTGAAGAATTATGGACAATTGAAGATGGTATCTTCGAAACATTAAGGTAAGTTTTACAATTGTTTTTTCCTTGGTAGTGGTTGTATTAGTGCAAAGAGGGCTCACAGTTCTGTTGCACTTAGGAATCATGAAGATCAGTTAGTGGTAATGGCTTTGTTTGAATCTTCCAATAAACAAACTATTAAATTACAAGTAAAAAAAAAATACCTGCTTCCTGGTTTTTATTGATTGTTTATCTGTCTTTTAAAAAGAAAAGAAAAGAAAGAAAAAGCATTTATTCCGCCAGAAGCGACACACAAAAACTTAAAAATAATAAAACAAAATATTAAAAGAAAATTGTCAATAAAAAAAATTAAAACTAAATAAGACCAGATACATTTGTTTTAGCGTTATTTGTCATAACGCCATTGGTTGGTGACTGGTTAACGGACAAATAAATGACAGATAAAATCAGGCACAAGAACTACTGCTAGTTTTGAATGATTGGAAGGATGCGTATTCAATTTAAAAACCTAACATCTTTGACTAACCATGTTCCTGCTACATCAGAATTTCTCACCTAGATCAATCAGGGTTTCGAAAAAGGTCACTTTACGAGGATCAGAAAGCACATTGCGCTACCCGTCACTGTCAAATTTTCCCAATCAATCTTGAACTTAATGCATTCGCACTAAAAATGAAAATGAAATTTGACAGATTGTTGTGTGGTTAATATTATGATTCTGCTAAAGTGGCCACAGGTTGGCCCATATTTATTTATAAGTGTAAACATGATATGTGTTAACATCGGATGGATAAAGCACCCGGCCCCGACAGGATCACAAACGAACTTATGAGAGGGACAATCACTGAACTAAGTCCGCTTCTAAGAAAAATCTTAAACGAGATTCTACATACTGGTAACATCCCTAGTCAATGGGCAGAATCTCATATAATACTTCTCCACAAGAAAGGTCCTAAAGACGATATAGGAAACTACAGACCCATTTCTCTCATCTCAAATGTATATAAAGTTTTCGCCAAAATCATTTTGGACAGAATCTCAATCAAACTCGACGAAAATCAACCTGTGGAACAAGCGGGGTTCAGGAAGGATTTCAGTACAATAGACCATATTCACACTATCAAACAGCTTATAGAAAAATATAATGAATATAGAAAAACAATTTACATTGCCTTTATAGACTACGCCAAGGCTTTCGACAGCCTTAGACATGAAGTTGTATGGCAAAGCCTAAAAGAGCAGGGCATCCAAAACACCTACATCAAGATCATCAAAAGTATTTATAGCGACAGTACAGGCAGGATAAGACTGGAATCTATAGGAGATGCTTTTTCAATAAAAAGAGGTGTCAGGCAAGGTGACCCACTTTCACCAAAGCTGTTTACAGCAGTATTAGAACAAATGTTCAGGAAGTTGAATTGGGAGCATCTAGGTCTAAACATAAATGGATCACGATTAAATCATCTCAGATTTGCTGATGATCTGGTCCTATTGGAAGAAGATCCAAAACTACTGGAGTCCATGATACAAAACCTGGCAGAAAAAAGCAGAGAATTAGGCCTAGAAATGAACTCCAGCAAAACTAAGGTGATGACAAATTCAATTCCCGTAGACATAACAGTAAAAGGACAGAAACTGGAATATGTAGAAGAATATGTATATCTTGGCCAGATAATATCGCCTAACGACCAGATGTCGAAAGAAATAGAAAAAAGGATTGCAACAGGATGGAAAACCTACTGGGCTTTGAAAGAAATTACAAAAAGCAAAGAAATAGGCATTAAAATCAAGAAGAAGACCTTTGATACATGTATTTTACCCTGCATTACATATGGCTGCGAAACCTGGGCACTGACAAAACACCATAGGGATAAACTTGCAAGATGTCAAAGAAGTATGGAAAGAAGCATGCTAGGTTTAAAACTAAAAGACAGAGTAAGAAGTACAGACATCAGGCACAAAACCAAACTAACTGATATCCTGGCTCGTATTGACCAACTTAAATGGAGGTGGACTGGACATATGCTCAGGTGTAAAAAGGAGAAATGGAGCAAACAGGTGACAATCTGGTACCCAAGAGATGGCATTAGGAGTCGAGGTCGCAAAAAGAGAAGATGGGAGGATGACCTGAAAATGACTTTGGGTCCGCTCTGGACAAGAGTGGCGGCAGACAGACATCAGTGGAAAGAGTTGGAGGAGGCCTTTGCCGTAAGGCACACCGAACTGAGAGACCTTTTATAATATGATGTGTATCACGTTTTTAACCAGCTGTTAATCTATTTATTTAAGCAAAATCTATGTTTGCTAATGAAAAACTGTCAAAGTTCGGAAATAAAGGTTTTATTATTATTATTGTAAACATGATATGTGTTAACAGCTTGAGGAGGTACTTTGGTGTCCTCAACGGACATGGATGTTTCGGGAGGTACCTGCACCGAATCGGGCGGGAGGAAACGCCCGGGTGTCACCACTGCGAGGATCGACCGAAGGACACGGTGGAGCACACTGTGCAGGTGTGCCCCGCTTGGGCGGCGCACCGCCATGTCCTCGAAACGGCGATCGGCGGCGACCTCTCGCGTCTGGCCCTGGTCCAAGCCATGGTCCGGAGCGAGACGGCATGGGACGCCGTCACTTCCTTCTGCGAAGCAGTTATGCTAGCGAAGGAGGTGGCGGAGTGGGAGAGGGAGAGAACCTCTCGTCCCGGCCGCCGTGGTAGACGCCGCGGGCGTCGGAGGCCACCACCCGGTGACCTCCGGCCACCGTAGGCGCGGGCCTGTGGACGGCGAGCTATGGGTGGCTCGCCGTCCGTCCGTCTTCAGATGACAGGCCGTGTCGACGGCGCGTTAGTGTTCCACGCGCGCCTCAAAGAGAGTCAGCACACAGAGGGGCCCGAAAGGGCCGACGCCTGCCGTAGTCGCGGGACTGTTCGAAAGAGATACCGTGGCTCCGGAACACAAAGGGCAATGAAGGATCATGGATGGGTTTTTGTCAGTAAAAGTCTGACACTCCCTCCCGCTACACCCAGAGCGGGAGGAGTCATTGGATGATTTCCCATCCCTAAAAAGAAAAAAAAAAGGAGGTACTTTGGTAGAGGTATTGAATATGGATGGGATTTACTATATTCATTACAATTTTTTACATCATTATCGAGAAAATATAATCTAATCCAAATTTATTACAATCTTACGGAGTGTGCCACTTTCCAACGACATATCCTTAGAATAATAACGCATAGAAACCTAGTACGAGTGCAAAAAGTGAGGCAACTAAAACTTAGCCTAATCCGTCAAACTTAGCCATCAGACCGTCAGTACTCAATGTCACGTTCCGTCGAACACAGCTCGCGAGTAAATAATTGAAAATGACAGTTTGTTGCGTGAAAGGATGTTATAGCACATCAGGAAAACAAAAAAATGTGATAAAATAACATTTCACAAATAAGTACTCACATTCTATGCACTATTTTTACGTAAATCGATAAATAAAACAAAATTCTAATAACCTAACTTGTCATAACACAGTGTTGCTATTTGTGAGGAAAAAATACCCACATTGCTATCATTCATGTTTTTCATTTTTGTAATTTTAAAATACAATACTTACTGTTAATTCATATCAAACCCGATGTTTTAACATTGTTTATAATTATAACCCATCAAGCATTCTAAACGCATTGAACAATATCTCATTCTTTATGCGATTTATTTCCTTTTATTTTGAAATAAATTGAATTATACCTTCCGAAAAAATATGTCATATTACATGAAAAATCATGTTTACCTTTTCCAGTTCCCAACAACATAAAATACTTGCCTTGATAGCAAAATAGTAATGCGTCTTCCCATATTTTGTGGGTAACGGCTTAGTAATGGTATCACTGAAAGCTATATCTGTGTGCGTTAGAAGAACGTAGACACATTCGGCTCACGCACACAAAGAAAAAAAGTGGACACACGATTTTGCTCGGGTTTTGTTCTAGACGCGGCTTCTATGCGTTATTATTCTAAGGACATATCTATACCAAACTAGCTGACCCATGCAACTTCGTCTGCGTCACATTTTCCCTGAATTTCGTTTGCTACAAACCTCACGGAGCCCGAGACCTTTCCAACGAATGCAAAACCGTGGAAATCGGTTCGTGCGTTCTGGAGTTATAGCGTCAGGAAGGAAAACCCGACTTATTTTTATATTATAGATATATTATATTTCTGTGAATTAAATTCCTAGTTGATTGAATGGGTGAATTTTTTTTTAATACCATTTTAAGCGTCTAAAAGGTAATTTTTTTTGTTATCTTATATAAATCTTATAAATCTTATTTCAGGCCAGTGCATGGACTTATATTCCTGTTCAAATTCTTGCAACATGAAGAGCCTGCAGCCCCAGTTGTCACTGACAGTCGTCTCGACAAAATTTACTTTGCCAAACAGGTAAACATAAACACAAACAACTAAAATAAAAGAAAGAGTTCTCTGTACTTGCCCTTTTCACCATATATATTTCTGTTTTGTTTCAGGTCATCAACAATGCGTGTGCAACACAAGCTGTGGTCAGTCTGTTGTTGAACTGCGACCACCCTGATGTGGACCTGGGTCCAGAGTTGAACAGTTTGAAGGAGTTCAGTATGTCTTTCGACCCGAGGATGCGAGGACTTACGCTAAGCAACTCACAGACTATTCGTGCTGCTCACAACTCCATGGCAAATCAAACTCTCTTCGAGTTTGATCCGAAAACTGCTTCAAAGGTATGTAATGTGCAAATTATATTTAAGTGGTTTAAATAAAAGAGTATATATTAACAACTTAAGACGTAGAGAGAGAAACAAGGCTTTATCACCGTTAGGAACATGGACAGACAATTATTTTTTTCAAAAAAATAGAACCAACTACCAAAAAAAATTTTTTTTCACTTTTTTGTGGTACCTGTGTAACAACTATGTAACCATTAGCAGCGTACCGGCGTAATGTTATGTTATGAACTGGTGTAAACAATAAATAGATTTCAGCAATCATCGGGATTGCTGAAATCGCACAATTGCTATCATTTATTGAAGAATGAAAAGCGATCTTTTCGCCAATTGTCAACCGACTTGGATGATTCTTGTTTTGTTTAGATGACCATTTTTCCCGGACTGGTCCCATTTGAATTTGGTAATGAAGAATCATCAGATCTTCACCAAATTCAACTTCATATAATCTAAACAAGACAAGAATCATCCAAGTCGGTTGACAATAGGCTTGTGTCCTGAAAATATCTAATTAGTCCGTCAGTTTGATTATCAAAAAATATTTTACCCGTATTTTTTCTTTTGTTACGGGAACCAAAATTGACGAAGTTAAGACGCTTTTAAAATTCTGAATACGTCACGCCCTGGCATAATTTTAGGCGGGTTGTGACGTCACGAGCCCCCACTCCCGACTTTTGATGCGTTTTATCTTTGTCAATATTCGTTGATATACAAAAACAAAAAATACGTGTCCATTATTTTTCAATACTTTAACTGACGGACTAAATAGTTTTGCAATTTGTGGATGATGGAAACTAGCCTAGACGCGAAAATATCGATGAAAAAACATTTTTTATGGGAATCCATCATCAGCTCAGCCACATGAGATGATGATTACCAGGCAGCAGGCACAAATACCTACCTGAATTGCGTTAGAAAGTTTATGATAAACATTGTGAATTTTTAAAATCGGTCCACAATTGGCGGAGATATCGGTGGAAATACATAAAAAAAATATACACCCGAACATAGAACCTCCTCCTTTTTGAAGAAGTCGGTTTAAAAGACAGAATGGTTCACCTATTAGATTGTCTGACCAGATCAAAGTTGCAGAAATTCTGCAATTTTATACAGACGCTAATTACTACCAATAAAAGCAGATAGAGATTTTTAAATTTAATTGTTTTTATTTGCAATGTTTTTGGGTGTCCTAACCTATCCGAAATATTTAAAATTCTTCCATTACTGACTGATTTAATAACTGACAGACAGCGCACAGCTGAAATTTTGGTTGTAGAAAGCTAAAATTCGACATGTAGGTTCCTTGGGGAGTGTAGGATAGCTTATGAGAGGATTTCCCGAAACTCCTATGGTAACGGGAAATTAAAAACCGGCCAAGTGCGAGTCGGACTCGCGCACCGAGGGTTCCATACAAACGCCCTCCACACGTAAAGTTCGGACCGCGGGAAACAGCACGCGCCGCTCCATCCCTCGCTCCGAACAGTACGTGTAGATGTGCGGGACTAACAGTCCGATCTGGCATATCAACGTAAGCGCACATCTCACAGTTTTACGCGCGCATCACGTATAAAAGTAAATTACAAAAATGGCGGTTTGGAGCGTCGAAGCTATCACAGAGATCATTCGTTTGTTCCGTGAACATCCGTGTCTCTGGAAGATAAAAAGTAAGGAGTATAGTATCAGGAATATGAGAAACAGCATATGACGAGCTCGTTGAATTTTGCAATTCAGTAGGTTTTGTTTCAGCTGACCGCGATTTCTAACTAAGTACAAACTAAACTAACTACGATTTAAAACTAACTACAAATCCAGCTAACGCGATGACCAAACGATCGTCCATTTTTCTTACTACTGCGTAAAAAACTTTTAAAAGTTATAACGTTCCACGCGCCAGTCCAAACTGCAGTCCAAACGCTTGAAAATCAATTTACACGCACAGTTCGGAACGTTTGTCTAGATTATGTAAGTTTCGTCGGCAATCCAAACCGTGAATGCATTTTTAATCGTAATTAGCACAACAGTTTGATCCGCAGTCCAAACTATACAGATCTAACTGCGGTTTGGAACGCAGTCCAAGATGCGCGGTCCGAACTTTATGTGTGGAGGGCGCTATTATATTAAAAGCAAAAGTTGCGATTTACGATTTATGACGTATTAAAAAAAACTACTTACTAGATCTCGTTTAAACCAATTTTCGCTGGTAGTTTACATGGTAATATACATCATATATTTTTTTTAGCTTTTTGATTCTCTTATTAAGTTACAGGGCCCGACACACATTTTACCACTTTGGAAGAGTCTCTCGCGCAAACTATTCAGTTTAGAAAAAAATATATTAGAAACCTCCATATCATTTTCGAAGACACCTATCCATAGATACCCCACACGTATGGTTTTGATAAAAAAAATTTTTTCGAGTCTCAGTTCTAACATGGGGAATCCCAAAATGTATTGTTTTTTTTTCTATTTTTGTGTAAAAATCTTACTGCGGTTCACAGAATACATCTACTTAGCAAGTTTCAACAGCATAGTTCTTATAGTTTCGTAGAAAAGTGGCTGTGACATACGGACGGACAGTCAGACGGACATGTATGACGAATCTATAAGGGTTCCGTTTTTGCCATTTGGCTACGGAACCCTAAAAACGAGATAAGCGCATATGAAGTCGCGACCAAAAGCTAGTGAATCTATATTCTTGTTCTATTTCACTGTGTGTTAGCTAGAATCGCCTTTTGTGCGATTTTTTTGTTATTTTCTAGGGTAATTCTGTTAGGGTTATTCTTCTACGGTATCTAGCATTGTCTTGCTTAGTGTTGATTCATGTTGATACTTTGATGGACTGAAAAACATAGGCGTCTATTTCTGTTTTCTGTAAAGTCTTACATTGCACAAACAGTACTACAGAAACCTCGCTGTTTCAGGATGACGAAGCATACCACTTCGTTGGCTACATGCCAATAGACGGACGTCTGTACGAGTTGGACGGTCTGCGCGAGGGACCCATTGACCACGGGCCCGTCGCTCCCGAGCAAGACTGGCTGGATGTGGTCCGCCCAATTATTATGAAAAGGATTAATGTGTAAGTATAATTTAATTTATTTACTTCCGACTAATTCCATTATTGATCATCGGTGTTGGTTCATTTTGATTCATCTAAAACCTGATTTGGTTTCAGTAACAGCCTGGAGTCTGGATGTGAGGTTAATGGCAACAGGCGAGCTATTACATAAGATTAACTCATCTCTGTACCATGCATGTATTCACCAAAGGGATAGCCTTCAAGAGTACAGGCATGATGCTTTAATAATTTATGCTTATTTTAATAGTTATATTTAACATTTACAGATACACTGAAGGCGAAATACACTTCAACCTGATGGCCCTCGTGTCCGACAGGAAGATGATCTATGAGCGCCAGCTTCAAGACCTGTTGGCGGAATCACAGATGCTCGGCATGGAGACCGATGAGATGGAAAACGAAGTGCCCCGACTCAGAATGTTGATTGAGTACGAGGATGTCAAGATGATGAAGTATCAACAAGAAATGGCTCGAAGGAGGCATAATTATTTGCCCTTCATCATTATGCTCCTCAGAATATTAGCCGAGGAGAAGAAGCTGCTGCCTCTGCTGGAGAAGGCCAAGGAACGTGCTAATAAAAAGGGCCCGAAGAAACAAAAAGTATAACACATGTCTGGGGCTGGAAAGCGGGTGGAACGCGCGCGAAGTTCGCGGCGTGACTCGCAGTCCAGCCCCTCGCGCGTGTTGCCCGCCGCCGAACATTACTCTTTAGCTGACTTAGACGCCATATATAGAGACCCCCAAGATTTATTGTTAAATATAGAACCCCAGCACATATTAGAACAAGCTATGGTAGAATCACATGAAGTATTAGATCGATCTATTTTCGCGCACGCAGTGACACGTAACAATAATATATTAGACTCTGATGATAGCAAAGATTTTTTAGGGGACCCTCCGCCTCCACCCGGTTTAATATCTGATAACATTGAGACAGAGGATATGGAACTAGATACAGACCTAGTGCATCAGATGGACCCGCTGTTGAATATCAGGCCTCCTGAACCAGATTTTGAGACGGACTAAATTAGCTTTTAAAGTCAGTGTTATTAAAATGGGCGCCAAGTGGTACAGTGAATTATAACAACAAAAATTTAACGCAAATCGAAATTAATATCGTGAATTGGATTGAGTGATACTTCAAATATATGCAACTATATTAATTGCGTGAGTGCTTTTATTCACGTGTGTATACCTATTATATTTTTCTATTGCATAAATATTTCATATACCTAGGAAGATATGTGTGTTAAATATTAAAGTATTATGTCAATAAAACGGCATCGATAAAAATACGTACATTTATTTACTAACAATATTCGTGTATGTAACTTATAACTGAGCACAGTTACGTGTCAAGCAATAGTTCATAACCAATCCTGAAATATAGGGGTTTAGTAGAGTGCGGGTTATTAGTGAACATTGCTTGACGACACCTTACTTTACATATGGGTCTGTTGTTAGTAACTAGCCGGCCAGTCACAAGTGACTGTTGAATTTTGAGTTAATCAGCTGTAGTTGTGCAAATAATGGTTATGTTGATAATATCATAAAGTTCGTAAATGTGTTGTATAGATAATTATAAATATTGTCGTGCATTACACGAACTCGCTGCTACACAGGTATATATCAGGTACATTGATGTGTTTGTGCTAGTCGTTCATTACAATAGAGCAAAGTGCAACTATACATATGTAATTGCAATTAAAATCATACACTAAAGCATAAAATAATATATTACAATATTTCGAGAGTTAGTGCATTTATAAAATAGTAAAATATAATTCAAATTTCCAGGCTAACCCCCTTTCATAAAATTACGTTACATATAGGTATTGTTGTCATTTTGTTTGAATCTTATTGATTGCTGTATAATAGTAATTATTTACATCTTATTACAAAAATTTACTTATATCTAAATTATAAACCTAATTAACGAAAGATTTTTATGTATCAAGTTTACATGAGTAATAAATTAATGAATTTGGGGTGTGATGTGGCACTTTAAACATAGTCTAGCATCTGTTATTTACATCGGGGCACATTTTACTGGGACATGGCGAAGATGCGGTGACGTGACATGATCGATGAGTTACGAGTAATTATTTACAGAGATAGGTACATATATTGAGCTTAGCTGCCTGCTATGTTCTATGTCATTACTTGGATTCGGAAAGCAATCGCTTTGATCTGATTATATTCTTCGTACGGCTGTAAGTTTCGAGTCGAATCTCGTTTAAGAGTATCACAGATTAGTTGCTTCAGATCAATTTCGACTAAAACCCTTGTTGAATGTTTTAGGTTTCGTTGTTTGTGGGTCGAATCCAGGTAATGAGTGAACAGAGGCTGGATAAGTGGCGTAGTGTTGCGTCGCGTCGCGTCGCCTCACGTGTTGGGCAGCAGGCCTTTGGGCTTGATCATCATAGTGGCGCGCTTCAGCGTGTAGTCCCAGCCTCTCCAGCGGAACCACACGATACCTGCAACAAGATCGTGTGTTAGCTTCTCTTGCTAAGAGTACCTTGGTTCCACCGTCATATTACGGTTAACACGGTATAAAGACACTGGCACTTCGCGTGCACCAGCGCCTGTCAAAATAATGCTAGCAATTTGTCGTGATTACACCAAAGTAATAATTTTGCTCAGAATTTTTCTTTTTGGCTTTCCCAGCTTATCTCGTGTCTGTATTGTATGTGCTAAGCCTTAAGTGCTTGCTTACCTTGTCTAGCAGTGAGGTCTTGTGGGTCGTGAAGGTAGAGGCCGTTGAGGCCACGGCCGCAGGATTTCCACCACCAACCTCCCTTCAGCATAGAGGCACAGTTCAACGAAGACCGGTCGTTATCCCTGTAAATAACACTTGAGCATCAGTTACAATCTTAGGTAGTGATTATTTTCCTATTTTGCTCGTAGTACCGAGAAATTTAATTACTGTCGTAGTATTCTGATTAGTCGATATTGTATAAAGTTAAATTCTATTTGATAGATTTAACTTGTAAGGTTAGCAGTTATGATGCCGGGTCGGCAAGGAGGACAGTTTTCGATACAAGTAGTATTTAGTATGAATAATAAAAATCGGTGCCACGTTCTGTTTGGCGGTTACAGTAAAGTAAATTATTGTAAAGAGAGTATTCTTAAGTCGTAATGATAGATGAAAATTTAAATTAATACTGTTTGAATAAGAATTCCTGGTGTTTTAAATATAAAAGTTTGTACAGTGATTGTTATTTGGATCAGTTCAAAACATATTAATTCGTAGTTCAATGATTGTAAAACAGCAGCTTCACATCAGTTTTCACGTGAGATTATATTTACGGAATACGGCATAAGAGCGTCTGTTGTCTCTGCCACTTAAAATGAATTGTACTAAGAAAGTCTTAACAGTTGAATTTTGTTTGATTAACAATCGGTGTTTAAGCTGTGTCCACATACCTGTTGTAAGTAGAGAAGGGGCTATTGTTGGAGCCGTACCAGGGGTCGTTGAGAGAATCTCCCGCGGTTCCCTCGTAGCCATCTATTTCGAGCTTGTAGTATTCCGCTTCCGAGTATATCTTGAAGTGCGAATACTGTGCATACCTGTTTATAGGAAAACCATTAATCTCTCGAACATACACCTTTATAAAATCGACGGTAAGTGTTCGATGTTGACTGTGAACTGCTTTGATACTGCATGTATTGAATTCAACTTTTTATTTAATCTCCTGTCAGGCGTCTTCTTAATTGGCTATCGGTCGTACGAGTTAACGATGCGATATCGTCGCGTGAGTGTGTATAATCTCATCGTGCGACGAAATTGCATCGATAAATCGTAAGATCGTTGACTAACGATCTTACGATTTATCGATCGAGCCGTCGTCTTAATTGACTAATTAAGACGACGGCTGAAAGTCCAAGTCTGACTTTGAAATCTTCTGTCCAGTGACATTGCTGTTATTTTGTTCAATCAAACACAATGATTAACCTAAGATGTTGACCAGTCCTTCAGAAATCTTCAAAAATTACATTTTGCTTATTCTGTAACATCAGCATCTTGTGTTTATCTATCTAGTTCAGTGTTTCGTAATAATCAAATCTGCCTACGTTTAAAGTTAATGCTAGATATAAATCAATCAGTCAGTCGTGAAGTTTGTATCAATGCGAGTAGGTTCACCTACGCTGCTTCCTACGATGTTACTTGAAAGCACGTTACTGTTAGAATCACTCTCATAAATTGTGCTCTTTTTTAGCTGTACTTTGTTGTAGCAAAAGCGCTTCTATTGACTTAGTTCTCTGTGTTATGTTATGCTAGAAACTCGTTAATGTAGTACTGTAAAGAATGATTCTTGTATTCTCCTCGTAATAGACAGAGCTAAGGTTTTGTTATTTAGTCTACAAGTATAACTCCGGTTTCTGAGGTTTTTATCGGTCGTATATCTGTCCTTTAACGCTATTTGTCATTACGTCATTGGTTGATTAGTGGTTTACGAATAGATAAACGGCCAATAAAATACCTCAGAAACGGAAAGTAAAAGTAAGTTACCTGAGTTTTAAAATCTAGACTTCTCCTCATGGCAAATTAAACCTTATGTCAACACGGCACAACTGTCAGACTCCTGTCAAAACTGTCCTGCTCAGTCTAGTCTGCTTACCTCTTATTACCGTCGAAGTCTTCAAGTTCAACCCTGAGCATGTAGTCATCGTTGTTGGTCAGCATGTAGATGTTTTCGTTACCCAGCCAGAATTCCTTGCTAGGGTCGCCGAAACCGTTCTTGTAATCGTTCCAGTCTCGGTTGAAGTTCTCTGCGGGGATACCGTAGTCATCTCGACGGTGTATCACCTGTTAATGGAAAGGAGGTTTTAATGGTTGGTTAGGATAAGAAAATAAGGCGAGACCGCCCCGTCTGTCTACGAGGGATTCAGGTCCTCAACTGCGCTACGCGTTGGCTACAACAGTCCATACCACTTTTCGCATGCAGTCTGTCCCGACCAGCTTGTAAAAATCTTCAGGCTGTGTATATCTGGAGGTTTTTAGAATTCAATTGTTTTTTTTTTGTGTATAGACTTTGGTTGAGAGAAGAGTTCTATGAGCATAGCTTATGCTGTTAATGGATTTGCTAGTAATGACTTGAGCTCGATAGTGGGGAAGCTGTCAGCTGTGTGCTAAAACCGTCGACATCTTTGATTAAAGCTGTTGAACAATATCATAAATGTTATGTTTTTTTAAATTAAGTAGCAAACTTGGTTCTAAAATTGTGTAGCTGTCAATATTGTCGTAGTATTTTAATATTTAAATGAAGATTAAATACAGAATATTTGTATCATACAAGGAGTCTTGATATTAAAGGTACCATAAAGTCGGGTTACTTGGGCCCTCACCCACATTGTGCTGGGTTCCTATTGGTTAAAAGTTCGGGCCAGAGTTATAACCCAAGTCCAAAGTAACCCAGCTTTACAGTATTTTTTTTACTTGTCATAAATATCATAATATTATTATTATACATTGGCCAATAAGCGCTCTGCATAGCATTTAAGAATTACAGTTTAGAATCAATACAATGGTATCCTCTTCGGGAATGCAGTCTTACCTAAACCTTATTGGATTGATGATAGAGACTGTTAGTCAATGATATCATATATAGTGACAAGTTTGACTATAGATATTAATTTTATATTCCAAGTTACATGCACCCATATTCAATATTAAAATATTATATTTAGCACCGAGTATTTAAATAGACCTATTTACTTAGAGTTTTCTTCATATAACGTCAAAGTAGTTTTTTTATTTAATGTAAAAGTTACTACCGTTATATTGTATCACTTAGAAGATCGCTGTTTGTTTATGATCGTCAAAATATATATAGCAAAATATGTAATAGACACATACTACTTATGTTCAAGGAACCAAAAGGTGTGAATTAGATAAGCAATGTGAAGACATTACTGTTCATTTTAACAGTTAAAATTAAAAGCACAATAATAAGCAAGCACCATTCCATTAAAATCTGAAATGTCCAACGGGGTGTTGGTTTCGGTCCCTCGTACGCCTATCAAAGGACCGGGACCCAAGGGTCCCGAGCTTGTAAAAGCAAGCACAATAGGGAATATGCATGAAAAAAGTATTTATGATCTGAACAGTTTATCTAAAAGTATTCGAAAATATAATACTAACAGTGAAATTAGAATCTAAATTGCTCGAAAAACGAACGAGATACAATTATTTTAAACAAATATAACTGTCCCTCTCGCGAAAACGCGGTTTTCTATGGCAGCTGTATTATATAGTCGTCGTGTATTATGTCGTCACAGTTCGTATCGGACTTTTTTGTCTAACTGTAGTCTTTGAAGCTTTATAACTTCATAAATGATGAAGGTATTTAAAAAATAATTTCATGACTGTTTACTAGAGCTAATAAGTATTTTATTTTGCAAATAAGAAAATCGCATGCATATTCCCTATTATGCATATACCCTTTTCTCTGATTTAACTTTGCTTATTCTTCCTCTATGTTAGAGGATTCCGGGTGAAACTCGCTTCCATCTTCGGCCTAATCATCACTTTCCATCAGGTGAGATTTGGGCCAAGAGTTTCCACGTGTTGAATAAAAAAAAATTAAAAAAAAAAATTCTTGTTCTTATGGCAAACTACAAAGTGACTTTGTTATTAGACTATCTTTCAGGGGAGAATCAATAAATTGTAAAAGTGGTTATTATTCGTGAGAGTACCGACATGAAAGATAGCCAATGACAATATAAGTTTCCTGTCTGAACATAAGTAGTTATTTTTTATTTTAAATAGTAATATTCATATTGTCCTTGCTGTAACATGAAATGCTAAGCAAAACTATGGTAGACGCCAAATAAACTTGCAATAAAATACATTGCTGTTTCCTTAATATCCGAACAATAAATTACTAACCGTTTTTCGTTACTTGTGAACGTCACTATCACGATTTATGTCGATTCAGGACAGTTTTAGGTGTTGTTTTCTGTTTTTGATGTTAAGAAATTCATTCATAATTGTTTTTCTTTCTTTCATTCATTAATTATTTCATACAATAATTATTGTTTTTTCTTTCGTCTTTCTTGTTTCAAATAATGTGGGTTAATGATCGTTATTGCACATTTATCAGGCGCCTACGATACAAGCGGTGAATTACTATTAACTTTATACATTAACTCAGGCTATCGCATGCTTCTGCCATAGTGCGGTCCATCTGAGAGCGTCACGTACTTTGCGCTGTCCATTCTAGGACTTGCCTTCTCCAACATCCATTGGATCTATTGCCACTTCAGTTTGGTTAAACCCTGCTAGTTTGCTACTACTATTGTTCTGCTTATTTTAAAATTAATAGTGTCCTACTAAATGCTACACGTTCGATTTAATTGGAGTCAAAATACTGGCTGTAAACAGGACTAAATATTGTACAGAACCTTTTCGACGTTAATTTCAAGCTAGTTCGCTACCTACTGAAGTTGTTTCGTTATTTTTCTGGTAGTTTCAATAGTAATTAATTATCAACTAGTTTTAATAAAAAGAAGTCTCAAGTTGCATAGACTATCGATACTGTTGATGTTATTTTTTTAGTAAATGTAGTTTAATTGTACCTATGTTCTTTTTTTTCTTAAAACTTGGGAGTCTTGATGAATGTGAGTAAACAATGAGAAAATGTAATAAAAATTGGATATAAATATAGTATATGAGAAAAAGTAATAGAACTCATAATATCAAGATGTTTGATTTTAAAATAATATATCTTTTTTATCTTTTTGCTATTGCAAAACGAGGTACAGACGGCAGCCCATGAAACTACCCGAAACTGTCGAATTTTCCCAATCAACCTTGAACCTAATGCTTAAGCTATAAAGTTGAGAATTTGACAGATTTTTGTAGCTTGATGAGCTGGCGTGTGTACCTACTTAAATTTGGTCCAAGATGAAGCCTCGATCCAGTTATTATAAATCAAACATAATAGTTGTTATGTAAACTGAATTTTAAAGCGAAATTATCACGTCTTTTCCAGCTTTTTATTCCATTATGAACGTTATTGTAAAATTAAACAATGATTACATTCATATGTGACGCTTCAATTAGTAAAGTAAAACGTTTGATCTGTGAACCTTGCAGTAGGACATCTCGTTTTGTTCAGACTGTTAGATTTGTTATTTGATTTCTTTATAATAGTCCAGTAACTTTGTCGTCTGAACGAACTTTTTCGCGGTTGTTTTCGATTTTTAACAAAATTTGCGTTCGGCGCTCGAGGTCAAAAACTTGGTTTATTCATTGGCCAACATCATAAACAAGTCTGCCAAAATCATAACCGTAATTGACGCATACTATGATGGTTTGAAGTTACTGGATTATAACTCTATGTTACAATCTTTTACTTTTGTAATTGTTATGTTGATCAAATGTTTCCAAACATCAGTGCTATAGGCTCTAAAATTGTAGTGGTAGTGTAAAACATTGAATTAAAGTTGAAATAAATGTTTGTCCTAAGAATAAAACTTTGATTCCTATGTACAGTACGAATAATCTAAGTTTACCCATGCGAAGTACGTCGCAATCGATTGCGCAGGATGTCAATTTGACAAGAAACATAGAAAAGCGCATGCACGGGTACGTCGCGTATGCTATCTCAGTCACTCGTATACGTTTGATGCATACTTGTGCCTCGCTTCCTCAATGCAATACGACTGTTGGTGCGAAAAGTGTTAAACGTTGTTATTGTTTTAATTAATTATTCTGGTTTTTTCTTACTGCTTGACTTGTATTTTGTGTTTTCATGTAGTGTATGTGTTTGTTGTGTTACTTTGTGATCGTGTTATTGTTATTGCATGCATTTTTTCAAAATTCAAATATAACACGTACACAAAAAAAAACATAATCTACGAACGTAACACTTTTCTACGCGATGGGACCTGCGCGTTCGTCACTAACAGCCAACTTCGCATGGGTAAAGTTAGAATATTCGTACTGTAGAAATTACTGATACCTATCCTATACGAGTAAGTACAGACAGCTCATAACAGTGTTTACACTTTAATTATGGTCTTCCTTTTATTTTAGATACTATGTTATTTAAAATAAATAAAGGTACATCAGAGACTTTCCTTCGGTACACGGTATGACAGGTTCTTAGTTTTTAGCGAGTTCTATTTCCAGTTCAGACAAGCGATTATTTAAAATTCTTTGAATGGAGTTCGTATTGATTTTATAATAAAAATTATACAGTGTTTAAGGTACTTTCTCTCCATGTGGCGTGGTGTCTCCATCTCTAATTTTTGGAAGCTGTACCTACTCTTACAGCTACAAAGCCGGGCATTATTCCATGGCCCCTAATCTTCCCAAAAGTGCAAAGGCGACGACGCGTTGAATGACTCCAACTTCGGTAACTTGAGGGCTCATTAATTTAATATCATCTTTCTAGAGTCAAGAGCAAACCCATCTCAAACAAAAACAGATAGATCGATGGCATATTTTTTTTGTAAGTATTAAAGTTATCACTATTTGTCGAAAAAGTTCAAATTGCACCTGTGACCCATATTTTTACGGCCTTTTCAATGCCTACGAGGTTTGATAAATTGGTGACATAAGAGTAAAATATTTTTTTTCGGCAAAAAAACGTTTTATCTTCTTTTAACTCGACAGACATTTATATTCCTTTTAAAAAATAAGTTTATTCGAGGCTCTCAAAATGTGTTTGTTTCGGTGATGACCTCTTCGTTCGACCCAAATCTCTTACCATCTAGCCATTTCTTCCGGTTTGGAAAGGGGAAATAATAGTGGTTGGAGGCTAAATCTGTAGATTATGCTGGATGGGGTAGCAGTTCGTAGCCCAATTTATGAATGTTTGCCATGATGACTAAACACGTGAGTACCTACCCGTGCATTTTTGTGATAGAACAACACTTTTAACTTCGCCAAATGCGATCGTTTTGGCTTCAAATCAAACACAAATCTGTCCATACGTTCTAAATAACATTTGCCAGTGACCGTTACCCTTTTCAAGTTATTAGATATGAACGAAGATACCGTGTGCATCCCAAAAAAAGTTCCATGACTTTGTTGGCCGACGAACACAACTTGGCTTTCTTTGGAGTATGTTCAACTAGAGAAACACACTGTTTTGATTGTTCCTTGGTACCTATCTGGTGTATGGTAGTTTGTGGTGCATCCATGTTTCATCAACGGTTATGAAACGGCGCAAAAATTCGTTCGGATTACAGCTGAATACCGCCAAACAACCCTTTCAAGTGGTCACACGGTTGCGCTGATGGTCGAGTGTGAGGAATCGCGACACCCATCGCGCGGATAGTTTTTATCATAACCAAATATTCATGTCAAATGTGATGTACCCGCTCAGTTGAGATGCCTATAGCCTCAGCCACCTCACGTACTTTCGTTCTCCGATCGTCCATTATCATTCCATGGATTTTATCGACATTTCTGGCGTGACGACCTTTTTTGGGCGACCTGATCGTTCGGCGTCGCTTGTGCTGATACGACCACAACGGAACTCAGTAAATCACTTCTAAACCATTGAAATTGATGGTGCATAGTATCCCCATAGCTAGGTCCCCATAGTATTTATCTAGCCTTTGCTTGATATCGTTGCAGGTTTTTTCTTACGCAATAAATGAAGCAGCACGAGTGCAAAAAACCTTTTCCTTTTGCTTTTCCTTTTTTTATTAAAATTCGAGAGGTTATCTGCTTTCAATGAGAGTCAAACACAAAATAAATGACGTAGCTTGCTAACAATTTTCAGTAGCCTATTGATAGATAGCAGTTGACGGCAGCTGACGCATTTAAATTAAGGGCTGGATTTTCAATAGTCCAATAACTTTTACCCGACGAATAAAACTAGCCGATTGATTTTGAATGGAAAATATGTCAATGTGACTTATTTATTCTTCCAATAAAAGTTATCTGACTATTGAAAAATCAGTCCTTAAATTAATAACTTATCAAACCACCCTAGTAGGTACAAAAATAAAGTCGACACTTGAACTAGTGGCGAAAAGTGAGAAATGATTTCGAATTATAAATTTACTATAGGTTTGATTGCTCCACTCCTATTGATCGTAGCGTGATGTTATATAGCCTTTAGCCTCGATTCGATAAATGGGTTATCCAACACTCATTTTTTTAAAATTCGAACCTGTAGGTAGTTCCTGAGATTAGCGCGTTCAACCAAACGGAAAGTTTCCGCAAAAAGGAGCCAATTCGACCCTACTCCATCTCTCCGCGGTGTAACCCTGCCGATAACCGACAGACTTGAGCTTCTTGGTGTTACATTAACATCTACCCTCAATTTTGGCCCCTTCATAGAGGCCAAGGCTCAAGTGGCTGCTAGAAACTTAGGGATCCTGGCAAAGGTGAGACGGTATTTCACGCCGTAACAGCTTCTTAAATTGTATCAAGCGCAAGTTCGATCGTGTATGGAGTATTGCTCTCATCTTTGGGACGGATCTGCCAGATACCAGCTTGATGCCCTCGAGACAGTTGAAAAACGAGCCAAGAGGATTATCGGCGATGATAAGCTCGTCGAATCGAAGCTCCAAAGTCTTGAGCATCGACGCTGAGTTGTCTATCGGTTACATTTTGGGGAGTGTGCGACGGAATTGCATAACTTAATTCCGCCAAGCCCGTTCCACCATCGGACCACAAGACGTACGGCGATGTGCCACCGGTACATGGTGGACATCCCACCTAATACGCACAAAACGTTTTGGGAATACATTCATTGTGCGTACAGCTAAGGAGTGGAATTCCCTGCCTGAGTCTGTGTTTCTTGATAGCTACAACCTGGGAGTCTTCAAGTCAAGAGTGAATAGGTTACTTCTAGGCAACCGTGCTCCACCTTAGACCGCATGATCGCTTAACATCAGGTGAGATAGCGGTCAAACGTATACCTATCAATATTAAAAAAAAGCAAAGTAAATTTTCAGCTTTATAATATTAGTAAGTAGAGATGTGAAAAAATCCGTGATCAACTTACAGTCCAGCCTCCATCAGCGATGTTCTGCTCGCAGTAGACCTTCAGGAACCAGTAGGTGGTCCCCCTGATCTGCAGGTAGTACACGCCAGACTCGCGCATGCCGCCGTTCATCAGGTCGACGCACGAGTAGCCCTAGGAACACATCAGACATTATTGTAAACTGACCCTTCATAATAGCACAGGTGGGCTGCGCACGCGCAATTAATTATGAGCACATTATACACGTGCATTTATTTCAGCTATCTTTAAAATTGCGGAAGTGATCTTCGGTGCACCCTAAGCCCGCTTGAATAAGTTTATAAATGTACAACGTGTTACAACATTCTATTCGCATGGGCTATACTTATTATAGGTGTTCGCGATGCGTACGGAATGATAATACTCTTACTACCTATAGGGAGGTACACAATATGCATAATAAATAAAATAAGCATTTGAATGGGTGCGAGGCGCGTATACAACCTTTAGTACTCAAACAATGCCATTAATTTGAATGACACGTTAGGTATCGTTACGCAACAATTATAACTTTCTTTCCATTTTCGTTCTACAGGTAGATTGATTACCTACCGGCGACTCTTTGAAACTTTCTCAAAATAATTGCCATTTGTCTAAAATGTCGTATTTAAGAACGTTTCGATGTTTGTCTTTTAATAATAGATTAATGTACCTATCTACACTGTCAAATTAAATTAAATAGCGAAACTCTGCAGACGCCCTCTGCTCGAAAGTTAAATAGTTATGATATTTCATGGATAGCTACGTAGGAAGGTACTAAGTAAACCTACAGTTAGTCTTTATTGGCTGATGGTGGACCTGATGTTTATTGTTCTGATTTTCGTCATAATTGCACAACCTACCAAGTATGTGAGACTACCTAGGTGTTCTCGGAGACAAAGGTGTTTGGACTTGGGTTAACTTAAACCCTTCATTACATTCAGGATTTAGTTAAAGAGGTTGTTTAACGGTACACTTTATTGTTATTCTGAACTTATTTATTGTGGTCGTCGAAATCAGGGGTAAACTAAAGGTTTGTGAAATCCCAGGGCGAGGTACGCACAGAACCAAGAAGCATGTCAGAATGGATGGGAAGCCTGGAGCTGGACTGTTCAGTGAATATATATGGGCAGAAGTGCGTCAAAAGGGAAATAGTTTCGGGGAAAACCCTCGGATTATTCTACCTACCTCTAGATACGAAACTTAGAAGTATTTCTATTGTGAAAAGGGGGGTAGCAGGGCCCCGCACTCCAAGGGCCCCGACGGCGACGTGTAGACGCAAAGCTACTTACCTATACAGTACGATCATTTTTCTTTGCCGCTCCGAAGTTAGCTTTTAGTGACGACCGCGCAGGTCCCATCGTGTAAAAAAGTGTTACGTTCATAGAATATTTTTCTGATTTATACCTACGTTTTGTATTATTAATAAGTAAGAAACACAACCAGTAACAAAACATAAATGAAACAGTAAGAAAAATCAAAATTAATAATTAAAAACAATAACACTTTTCGTTACAACAGTCGTATTACAGTGAGTGAGCGGGACACAAGTATGCATCGAACGTATACGAGGGACTGATACTGCATACGCGACCTACCCGCGCAGGCGCTGTTCTATGTTTCTTGTCAAATTGACATCCTGCGCAATCGATTGCGACGTACTTCGCTTATGCAAAGAAAAAATAATCGTACTGTACCTAAGTTTACTGTTTAGTCCATTCGTGGCCTGCCCAGATAGTCCTTAGCTAAAAGGGCCTACTTTGAAAAAAAAACCAATGCCCCAAAATACGGGTCCCGTAAAAATTTTTGATACAGGGCTCCTTTGAGACTAGCTACGCTACTGATTGTAAATTTGATAGAAAAACACAGTTAAACTAAAGAAAAAGTGAGAGGTACCTACCCAGTCCAAATTGTGTCCCTTCAACTAAAGGGACATTGTCAAAATTGATTGTTGTTTGAAAACAAGAGGCCTAAAGCAATTACTCAAGATTTTTAAGCAATTAGTAAACGCAACCGTTTCTTATAGAAACAAAACATACTTTGTGTAAAATCTTAGGAGCTCATTCACGCGATGTGGAATGCCAATTACGTCGGCATTTACGGACAGGCCGACTGACGGTTCATTAATATCTGTACCTACATACTTATCCGTATACCGAAAGTAGGGGTAGGTTCCGTTACCACCTACTTATACTACCTATCGGACGGTGCACGGTGACCGGCATTTAGACAGTCATTATTCTTACAACTATAGTTTGTTCCACATCTCATTTATAAAGAGACCATTTTAACCTTCCCTAATACTTATGTCTCGGTAATGTTGTCATACATATGGTACCCTATTGTAAATACCTACCTACTTAATCACCGTGAAGTATGGGTCTAACCATGGGATCGTGTGACAAAAATATTTGAAATAAGTATTTTGTAACAATTCAAAAACAGGAAATACCAATATTTATGTTATTACGGATCATGATGATTTTAATTAAAAACCCGAATCCAGACCTAGCTGGGTTTATTATTATTATTTTTTTACTTTCTCGGGTCCCTGGAGACCCGGTCCAAACCAACTCGCAGAGGCCCCGTTAGACATTTCAAATGTAATGGGGCACCAACCAGCGATTATCCCTGTAATGCACTGAAAGTATTCCCAAAATCCCAAGGACAATCCCCGGTTGGAGCAGTACTATTGCAGAATATGGAAACAATAAATGAGACGCGGGTTTGGGTGGTTTAGTGGACTGATAATCGTTTATTATAGAAGAACTATTGGCCCCTGCCTGACCACTAACAATATACACGGCTTTTAAATGGCAGGGGGTGACTTGCACACTCAATGAATGGGCCCCCGAAAACGGTCGCTAGCACAAAGTGACGTAGCGCCGAGGAGGCAACATAGCCTGAGGTGCTAGAGGAGTGGAGAGGTATACCACGGCTATCAGGACAATCCCGGAAGTGCGGTCAAGATCCCTCCCAGCATCTTACTGGATTATACATCCTTCTCCCGAGCACGTGTGCTCTAGCGAATCTCCACACAGACCGGCCAATTAAGGCAAGAAAGAGGTGGGAGCTCTGTTCCTCATCAGTATTCACTCTGGCCAGCCAATAAAGGCAAGCCGTAGATGACGGAAAAAGACTTCTCCCGGGAGATAATTATTATTATTTACATTTATTATAACTTTGCGAACATTCCAACCTACATTATTATGTAGGTAGTTGTGTGGTTTTAGATAATCGGTAACTTTCGTTCGTAAGAATCGTTTTGTAGCCAGCAACTGTTTGACCAGGTAGGTAGGTACCTATAGGTACCTAAACTAAAATTATGTAAAAAACCAAAAGCATTCAGAAACGTAATTAAATATGATATGGCTAGGCTAGGTACTTTGTATGGCCTATCAATGCGAGATCTTCGGTGCGGTGACAAAAGTCAAAGCACAAAGAATTCATGACTCCTTGAAAATATGTCGTAAAGCTGATATTGGCTTATTAATTAGCTAAGTCTAAGGAGTCTAAGGAGAGAAGGGTCTAAGGAGGCACTTTTGATACCTAGCCGAATGCCTAACCTAGGGAAACTATGTCTTTTAGAAAACAACTTCCTATTTCACGGTTACGTTTGCGGTTAAACGCTAACCGTTAATATTTTCCCTGTGATCGTTAACAAATCATAATGCACTATGATAGTGCTCAGTGATTTATAGATAGGTACCTATTATTGTGATTTGCATAAGCGTATCTAATACAAAGTGTTGGGTCGACAGCTGTGGCCCTCGGGCCTCGCGGGAAATGAAAGTAGGAGGTTTTGTTTTCATCATTTCGTTTGACAAGACAGTCACGATCTGTCAGTCTTCGGGCTACATTCCTAGATGTCATTGTTATACGACTGTTTTAACACCGCAGCAGGAGTACGAGTGGGTACCTAATTTGTTAACAAGACCGAATTATGATCAAGTTATAATTAAGATTCATTCACAAGATCGGTTTGGTGACGGGCGGGCGTTTTGGGGGACTGTCTTTTGTAGAACTTGACGTTCAAAAAGTGCTGGCTCTCAGCCTAATTTGAATAAATGACTTTTGAATTTTTGAGATCTTGTTTATTATATCTATGCACAAGATTCATCTTCGAAGCAAACTTCTGCAATTTCTGGTTGGAAAAAATAACCATCACAAGGGGTTGGCTGGGTTTTTCACCCACGCCTCTATCGCCCCAATCTGAACTAACCTGTCCGAGTCAGAGTAGCTCAAGTCCTGAGGTCGCTTCGCTCGCTCCCCATTACCCGTATAAAATAAATGAGCGCGCTGAATGTTGTAAACAAAGTCTACTATGGGAGTTTATTCAACGAACAATCAGAAACCAAATTCAAAACTCAGTTGGTGGACTCTGCTTAACTACATGCAGCTGGGATAGTCTATTACTAAAATGATAGATGGATCTCTTTTAATTTATTCAGTCACCTGCCCAATGGAGTTGGTCAATTGAGTTTGGTGCCTATCTATTGGTATAATATAATATAATATAATATAATATCCTTGGACATTTCACACAACGCCATATAGTCCCAAGCTAAGCAACCTAATGCTTGTGTTATGGTAACGATATGGCTGATAAACTACTTATATACATTTTTTTTTGTAAATACCTTATAGATAGAAAAACACCCAGACTCAGAACAAATACATGTAGGTCTTACAAATATTTGTTCCGTGCGGGAATCGAACCCGCGACACGCAGCGCAGCAGTCGGTCGCTCAACCACTGCGCCAACCGTGTCGTATGATTGAAATTACAACACTCGAATAGTAGGTACGTGGGAGGGTGCTCAATAACCTGAACAGGAAGTTAATTCGCGAATTAATTACTTACCTTAAGTTAGGTAAGTTGCGAAATCACGACAACCTGTTACAGTTAAGTGTAATAAGTGCTGTTTCATGTAGATTCTGTTAAGGTTTCGGAATCGGATACCTATTACCTAATTATATACATAAACTACACTGAATTGCATTACATATTACAGACAGGAGTTTTTGTTAAAATTGTTATACACGCCTATTCCGGACAATTTAATTTATACTTAAAATGTCGTAGTACGCTCATTATGACCAAATTTATAAAAAAATAAAAAACGTTTTACAAAAAAAAACAACCGACTTCCAAAAAAAAACACTACAAAGTAAAAAATAACTTTAATTTCGGAAGTCGGTGTCAAAATACGAAGAAAGTAACAAAAACACCGACTTCCAAAATTAAAGTTATTTTTTACTTTGTAGTGTTTTTTTTTGGAAGCCGGTTGTATTTTTTTGTAAAAAGTTTTTTATTTTTCACTTTTTAGTGGTGCAACCTAACCTAACCTAACCTAACAACACCACTGCAAAATCGCAGAAAAGCAAAATACGCAATTTCGATTATCAAAGAATCATCTAAATAGTCAAATTCCAGGTATTTCGATTTAAAATCCAAAGTTCGTAACCGATTTTGATATGATTTAAATGGGACCAATCTGCAAGTATATCCTTTCAGATAAAACAAGAATTTTTCAAATCGATTCATAATTGACGGAGTTATGAGGTAACAAACATAAAAAACAAAAAAAAAACACAACCGAATTGATAACCTCCTCCTTTTTGGGAAGTCGGTTAAAAATATAACAATAAACATGGCTTAAATGAATAGAGGCAGTAAGAAATGTGAAGTATTTCGGAATTGTATCGAATAAATAGTAACCACAATGTATTCCATTGCGCTTGTAACAGAACGTTAGTATTTGGAGCGACATTTTTTACACAGGTGCGAGTCGTGCGCGATAGGTAAACATGTTATGTGGCGTTGCATCACGGAGCTCCACATAACCGCCGGTTCTCGTACGCTAAGAACAATAAACACTTGTAATCATTGGTAATTGTCGCATGGTGGGAACAGCCGGTTTTTGCGCGGGCGCTCACAAAGGCGCGGAAAGCGCGGCCGGCGTACGAATGTCGAGTGTGATGCCGAACCAGATTTACGTAATGAGAGCCACGCAACTTTCCTTGCACGGAAATGTCGCGCTGCCTCAGCTCGGCGCTTTTTCATCGACAGACCAACAACAGAGCTTCGCTCTGGTAAACTGAGCCAACAATTTAAAACATTTTTAATATTGTAATTTGCTAAAAAAAAATGCGCAATGTATTTTTTTTGGGTAAGCAAATTAAGTAAGTACCTACCTATGTTCCTTGAATAAAAAAAAATAAGAAAATTGAAAATAAAAACATACTAAGCCATCAAGATAGTTTCTACCATTCGTGGGTTCTGATATTCTGAGGCATGGGCCAAGAAAAGGTTCTAAATATTCCTACCCAGCGCTTTGCAATGGTTCATGGTGATGATTGGATATGTTTATTTAGAAATTCGATTTTTAAAACCTGTGTTGGATAACGACCGGATGTCATAAAATTATTGGGCAATTTAATGACCAGTACAGACTAGACCTCATAGCCGTTTGCTTGCGAATGTATGTATATATATTCCGGTAACTGCAAACCAGAGCATGTATTGCGCAGTATTTTGTGTTCCTTATTGCTAAACCGGGAGACGTAAATGGCAGTGTACCGGAGAGACTGTCTGTGTTGCGCTGGCGAACAACCAGACCGACGGGCACTGATTAACATTCCGACAACAGGAGCTTAAATACTAACAGTAACATACCCGGCCACCGCCTTGGCTGACTGATTTGTACAGTCCCCTACCTATCCGCAGCCGACGCAATCGCCTTACTACATCTAACCCACATCTAGACAAGAATCAGTTTAACTAAGATATATTGCGAGTAGCTGCACTCTTATTGAACGTTTTTGTTTTGCATTATGATATTGATACACATTACAGAAGCTTACGATCGGCGCATGCGAAACATTTCATTTTCTAAACTATCTGCCCATTTATAGACCTACATACAAAGACGTAAAGCTGCGAGATTATCTCGTTACTCCATCAATCAGGGCCAAGAAAAACGTTTCAAAATGTTTAATACCAAAGACAATTTCAATTATGATTAATAGCCGCGCCATGGGACGATGAAACATGATGCTCCGTGGTACTTCAATAAAGTTATATCATTCGCTCGGTTAGCACATTTTATTAATTGCACCTTTAAGATTTGTTCAGCGACAACGATAGGTGTGTTGTGGTAGGTATACTGAGTAATAATATTCTTTATGTAACTTTGACTCACTTTCACGTCTTTATAGTTGGCGACGATTTCCGAAGCGAAAGTGTTATTGCCGATGATAGGTTTGTTCTTGACGCTGGGGAAGATGATTCCGCCCTTGCGGCTGGCTGGGCGCGCGCTGCTGCTGCCGGTGCTGGCGGGCGTCACGGTCACGGTGGCGCCCGGCGCGGCCCAAGTGGTGCCGGTGCCCGATGTGCTCGTGCTCGTGCTCGGGCTGCGTGCGACACGGACATTAGTCTCTGTACACCCCTACACCCCGGCCACCAAAAAGATATCGCGTATGTAGGCTGTAGGTACGCTAAAACATTAAAGTCGCCACGGCTCGCAAGAACATGTCGCTTGGGAAACAAGGTATAGTATAATTGTTACAGCACTGTCGCAAAGGCATATTAAATTAGAAATAGAACGATGTCACCTGTTGTTGTGAGTGGTCGAGGGTGGCATGGTTGTTGCGGCCACGGTGCTGGTGGTGGGGTCAGGGTAGGCCTCGTCTACGCGGTAGCGGTTGGGCGCGTACTCCACCAACCGGTCTATAGTGGGGTCGAGCAGTAGCTCGGCGGGCACGGGCCGCTGCGCCAGCGTCGCCACGTCGTCCTCCTGCTTCTTCAGCCGTTTCTCGACCATGTCTAAGTTCTCGATGATGAGATTCGTTTTCAAACGCAAGTCGTTGTGGATCTGTCCGATGGCGCGCTCTTGCCGCTGGGTCTGCGTGAGCAGCTCATCGGACTTAGGAACCAAATCATCTACGGAGCTCTTAGTGCCGACAACTACATCCCATACTTCGTCCATCTTTTCTGAAACACTCATCATGGGGATAATTTTATTTACAAGGTTATCAATTTTACTGCTTTTCGTTACGGGGGCCTGTGTGCTCGTCGCCGTTCGGTTCTTGAACAAACTGTTGACGTTAATTGACGCATCTTCAGGTTCTACTATGGCAGCATGTACATCGGCCATCATATAAAGCACTTTGCCTAGATTTTCAGAAACGAGGTTTATATGGAACTGTAATTTTCGGTCAACTGTCGACACGGAGCTTCGCAGTTGATCTACTTCTTTCGTGATTTCATTGACAACCTCGGTATTCAAACCTTTTGCAATTTCTATAACGTTTAAATTAATAGGTTTCTTTTCACTGGCCTCGGCATTGATGTCATCGACGGGCAAAAAGTTGCTGTCGATCTGATTTTTAAGGCCCAGCAGTGTGGTATCGATGTTCGAGACTTTTTGATCTAGAGATTCCAGTTTTCGGTCAAGCTGTAGAGCTGCTTCACTTACTTTATTTTTATTTTCTGCCTGTTTTTTTGCGGTGTTTTCGGTAACGCTTTCCGCGTCGCTCGGACTTATGTGACTGAACAGTTTTAGGTCGAGGTTCCCCAGTTTTGATATGATAGCATCAGTTTTGTGAATGTTGTCATTCACTCTCGAGTCGAGCGCTTCTACTCTCCTCATTAAATGCTCCACGGCCTTGTCCAAGTTTTCTATCCTTTGTAGTTTTGTCTCTAAGGTACTCACTATTACTTCGAATACGTTGAATATGTACTGCTCTCTGAAACAATCGAAAAGAAACCGCTTTGAGTAAGTTAACTAAAAACATAAGTAGACCATTTACATTGTGTTTAGTCCTAGTTATTTTTTTTTATTCCTACAAAACTAGTGAAATTGACATATCTGTCATCATCGTAGTGTTATGCAAGGAATGAAATAGAAACCTTAAATACGTGCGACAACGTGCGTGCCACAAAATGTTTACTAGCGTCACAGACCTACGGCTCTGTAGACTTGACGCTAACTAAGTACCGACAAACCCGTCGTGTTATTAGTCGTTTTATATGCACTTGCGCTTGCGCAGAGCCTCTGAAAATGTATGAACCTATAAAATATCATGTAGCAATTTGCTCCAGCGATTTCGTAAATTATACGTCATGTCGAACAACTTTATGAGACGGTGAAATAGCAAATATTTTAGTTGAATTTAATTCAAATGGGCTACGGTGACTGGGGATCTTAATACTGAGCTACAACGAGTTATTTTTTAAGTGCTGGTGTGTCTGTTAGAGTCGTAGGTTTAAACTAGAATATTGATAAATAGTGACATAGCGTTGACGTGTAATAAAAACAATACGCGTATCTATGGTGACGGCATAATGTAAAGTGGTTACGTCAGTCCTGTTATGCGGGCCACTTACGTTCAAGTAATTTGATCAAACAGGCTGGTTCCAACTGTTTGATCAAATTTGCATGAATGTCTGTGGGAAAATAAGTCGTCAAATGGCATGAAAATTCGTATTTCGCATTAGAGATCTACAACGTTAACCTAAGTAGAATAATTCCTACGTTTAGGTTTGTTAAGTTTGTTTTTGATGGTTATCGATAAAGTGGCTTTTAGATCAATAAAAATAGTATAGAAAGACGGAAATTAGATGATCTCCGACACGAATACAGTTAAATAATATTGTACCTACTTTAATGGGTATCATTAGTATGTTAATAAACATGAATGGCATCGCGGGAAGTGTCGAACTAACCGATATTTATTTATGTAATATATTATGGAATTATTAATCACGAAAATGTCAATTAAATAAACGAGTTTTGCAAATCTGTTGACGATAACTTTCTTCTTGATATTTTACTGAAATATGAATTTTCCTTTGAGATCGAGATGTTTATTTTCGGGTCTAGATGGTAGAAAAAAAAGACAAATATACCATCAACGTAAGGAATTAAGATAACTTTTGAATGGTTTCGATAAAGAGGCAATGACGGAATGATCTAGTGTTCACGTTACAGTGAACGACTTCAGAACCAACTAAAGACATTTGAGCAACAATATCGCTGATATTATAACGAAGCTAGGTCCTGCTAATCTCGCAAACAGCAAGGTGTTCGGCAACATAAATTCATTTCGAAATCACAAACGAACCTGTTATACATACAGAGGCGGCCTAAAGTGAAGCGAGGGGTTATCGCCCGATATTATGCAAAACCGCTGTAAAATCGCAGTTTGGTCCACTTTAATAGTGTTTGCTTTAGTAGGTAAATTGATCGCCTGTTACGACCTGTCCTATCCGATACATTAACTTCCTGAAAGCGACGCATTTAAGTGTAGCAACGGCATTGAGTATTTTGCAACTGTTGGCTCCTTTCGATCGCATTATAGGCACCGTACTACCGAGTACGGTTCTAATCAAACAAGTGTTGATTAATGAAGCATTCAGTGGAACTATTTGGGTAAACAGGTACCCGCTAGACGTGGAAGTGTTTCGTAAGTTGTGCACGGACGCAGTATGGAGATTGTTAGCGATTGCTCGCTCTTTTTGGCCATAAATCTGACTCTTGGGATAACAGTGGGTGTGTAAATCACATTAATGACATGCGTAACTAATTGGACAGAGATTCGTTCACTTGTTGCTGTATTACTGTATTAGGTAAATTATACAAAATCTAAAAGTTCTGTGATTAAAATGATGTATAGAGTACGCTTTTTCATTTTTGACGTGGCGGTCACTAGGTTTATGATGTATATATGTCTATACATGTGTATTTGCAAGGAATGAGTTCTTGAACCAACTTGGACTCCAAGGTAGAATCATCTTGTTAATAATACACTTTATATTGGTAGAGCATTAGGTTAGGATACAGTCTTGCCAAAGCATTTCGTAAAAGCAGGAGGATAAATATACCTTACAAAATACCTACATACTATAATCACAAATAATAATAATAATAATAAATAATAAATTTAAACTGTCTACCTATTACGGTTCTTGAGATACAGCCCGCTGAGAGACCGACGGACGGACGCCGGACAGTTGAGGCTAAGTAATAGGGTTCCGTTGGTTACCCTTTGGATACGGAACCCTAAAAACTACCCATACGAACTAGGCACCTACCTATTTTACGGTAAGCTTCAGGTGGAAGCGCCAGGGTAGCGAGCGAAATTCAAATATTTTTATGTTTTTTGCAATTTGCCGGTCAGTGTGAAGCTGTATGTTAAACAAAACACAAATCGCGGCCGTAACGCATATTTGTCTAAAGAATTATACCCATTTTAATTATCAATATAGCCACTCGATTGAATGACTTTTTCACGAAATAATATTCAATCGAGTTCTATGAACTTAGAAGGTTATATTGATGATTCAAATAGTTATAATCCTTTAGATAAATGCTCTTTACTGTATTCTGTTCAACATACAGCTTCACACTGACCGGGAAATGCAAAAAACAAAAAAATATTTGAATTTCACGGGCTACCCTGGAGCTTCCACCTTAACGGTTGAATGTTTAAACTGTTCAGTAGAAGTAAGTATGTAAAATAAAATTCCGTTATTCCGTTACATAATAATCGTAAGGTGGATTATATGCAGATATTATATTAATGTTATTATATAAGCCTTTGTAAATTGATAACCATCTCCGACAATTAAAATAGATGGGCCTTCAATATTATACAAGTTATTGTTGTTTTGCTGGGTGTAATACGCACAAATTGTTTCCTTGTTTTGTAAATATACCTACTGGGGCACTGGAATATTACTGAGCTTTGATTACAATTTATTGTTGATCCATTGAGTACCCGTACGACCCTGTTTATCCCTGCATCGGATATCTTCTAAATGCAAATACATATTTTAATTAAATTAAATTAAATTAAATATATCTTTATTTCGGACACAAGCATCCATATAGTGTTAGTAAACATACAAAAATAACTTTAATCTAATTTTAATGATTAATTAATTGACCAACAAGAAATTGCCTAAACTGCTGGTTCTGTTTATCATCCTATCTATACTAATATTATAAAGAGGTAATCTATATCTATACTTAATATAAAGAAAAAGAGAAAACATTAAAAAAAAACAAATAAAACTTATAAAGAGGTAACATTTGTTTGTAAGTTTGTATGTAGGGGGTAATCTCAGGAACTACTGGGTCCGATTTAAAAAATATACTTTAATATTATAAAGAGATAACATTTGTTTGTAAGTTTGTATGTAGGGGGTAGGTAATCTCAGGAACTACTGGTCCGATTTGAAAAAATCTTCAGTATTAGATAGCCCATGTATCGAGGAAGAATATAGGCTACATATCATCACGCTAAGACTAAAAGGAGCCGAACATTAATGGTAAATGTGACGCAGACGAAGTTGCGCGGGTCAGCTAGTAACTAATAAGTTGAGGACGCACGACACACGCACACGTATTTTGTTACTTTGGGAAATCTTCTTAATATATATAAATCTCGTGTCACAATGTTTGTCCTCAATGGACTCCTAAACCACTTAACCGATTATAATAAAATTCGCACACCATGTGCAGTTCGATCCAACTTGAGAGATAGGATAGTTTAAATCTCAATTTTTTGTTGCTATATTATTTAGGAGCGGAAAATGTGACGCAGACGAAGTTGCGCGGGACAGCTAGTTATTTATATGTGTAGCTTTAGTTTTCATACCTTTACAATACATATTTATTTTGATATGGTTAGGTATATACTCTTGACCATAGTCTAGATCAGAGATGACAAAGACAAAGTTAAATTTTCTTCAACCTCTGTAGCGATTTCGTGCAAATGCTAAACGAGTTCAGAACGAATTCCAATTAGCCTAAAACACTCTTCTGTCCCTTAATTAGCAGGACTAATCCGAGGGCAGAACATTCTTTTGCTATGTTTCGTATCTGGTTCAGGGCCCAAGTATTGTGGGCACGGATTGCGCGGGTTGTTTTGTACGAGGGGCCATTGTCAGACGAATATTTCGTTCTATTTGTTCCGTTCATATTGTCTCTGAACGTGCTTTGTCTATGCACGACGACGTCCGAAAGGCCCACGTGTATTTTTAACCGACTTCCCAAAAAGGAAGAGGTTATCAATTCGGTTGTATGTTTTTTTTTATTATTGTTACCTCATAACTCCGAAATTTATGAACCGATTTAAAAAAAACGTTTTATCTGAAAGGATATACCTGCAGATTGGTCCCATTTAAATTTTATGAAAATCTGTTACTAACTTTGGATTTTAAATCGAAATAGCTGGAATTCGTCTACTTGGATGATAGTTTTATGTCATCCAAGTAATCGAAATTGCGTATTTTGCTTTTCTGAAAGTTTTTTTTTAGAAGTCGGTTGTATTTTTTTGTAAAAAGTTTTTTATTTTTCACTTTTTAGTGGTGCCCCATACCTAACAACACCACTGCAAAATCGCAGAAAACGCAAAATACGCAATTTCGATTATCAAAGAATCATCTAAATAGTTAAATTCCAGGTATTTCGATTTAAAATCAAAAGTTCGTAACCGATTTTGATATGAATTAAATGGGACCAATCTGCAAGTATATCCTTTCAGATAAAACAAGAATTTTTCAAATCGGTTCATAATTGTCGGAGTTATGAGGTAACAAACATAAAAAATAAAAAAAAACATACAACCGAATTGATAACCTCCTCCTTTTTGGGAAGTCGGTTAAAAAATACAACCGACTTCCAAAAAATAAACACTACAAAGTTAAAAATAACTTTAATTTCGGAAGTCGGTGTCAAAATACGAAGAAACTAACAAAAACACCTTTTTGTATTTTTTGGTAAAAAGTTTTTAGACTGTGATACGACTGTTTTCGACCAATTGGAGGTTATACGTCAGTGGCTTGCATTGTTGACTCCTGACTTTTAGGGCCTTCTACGTTAAAAAATGGTAGGTATCCCGGTTTAGATCGTGTATTTTATATGATGACTGTACTATCGTAAAAATCTGACAGAATCATGATAAAGCATGCCGCGTTAAATTATTCTTAGTCTGAATTTGTAGGAAACGTGAGTTTTATATAATTTTATTTTATTTCTAGCAAGCACAGCCAGGCTGCTTTAATGACTTGACCACGATTTGAATGATGTTAGATCTGGCAGGCATCACGGAGCTCTTTTAAAAACCTACATATCTGTTCTCCTTGTCATGAGTATGACGATAAAAATCTAAGTCAAAAACGTTTGAATCAAGAAATATTTACGTATTGTGAGAATAATAAAAGTTATGGCACGATTTTCTAGTTCATTGTTATAACGTGCATCTTATCAGATAGTATGCCAACACGATAATATCGACCAGCATACATGTTGATGTATGTTACGGCCAACTCCAGTACAAGGACTTCATAAGAATCTAGGTAAACATAATTAGTTGAGACTTAGCGGCGATATAATCGACAATAGAGCACTAATATGTCACCAAGTATGTTATAGTAAAAACGACAAATATTTTCATGGGAATAACAAGACAGTGTCACACAGTGGGACCTTGCGCGAGGCGTTTGTTTATCGTCTGAGCTAAGCACATTTCGTACGAATATTTTGACGGCGACTTTGAGATTAAGTGAGTGCGCATGAGCATTGAATGAGCACTGACCCTCGTGTGGCCATGCGGTAGCACTCCGTGACACCCACACACTCGCGTGTAATAGCTGTGATTAGTCTAGCTGCCGATACAACGAAGTATTTTATTTCATTACGTTACATAAGCACCTTGTTGGTACGTTGAGTTTCTGTTTATCGACAACATTATTAGAACATAAAACAATAGCAGTCTCATGTTTCTTCCATAAAAAAATATTGACAACGTAATCTTAGAGGCCTTAAATGTCGTATGATAACTCAATATGCCTACGATAATGTTCTTGTATTACTTTCTAGTTGCAGTTTTATGTTTCTTTAATAACGGCTCCATAGGTTTATGGTCGACATGCGTCTGGCCGGCCAGTCGGCCACACCCTGGCTCTTGTAACTTGTTGACTACATTTTCATTGTTTCAAGATCATGAGAAAACTGTTCGAGCATTTCAACGTTAGATGAAATTAGATCACAATTACGAAGTCAGTTTACATAACTATGTGTGCTTACTTTGTATTACTTTTTAAAATAAAATGCGATATTCAAAACTGTTGAAAAATTGTTACTTTTATTGTTACAACAGAGTGCCAATTTTACTAATTTTCAAGTAACGTGCGCATCTCAGTTGCAATCTGTCAAAAATGTATGAAAATAACCTAAGGCTTTTTTAAACGCAACTAGGTTGATATTTTATTTATTTAACTGTTCAACGATTGAATTTATTATAAAAACTAATTGAATAGGTACTACATAAAACTAAATAAAAAACTCTTAGCTAAATAAATCTAAAATAATTAATCTTAACATATTATGGCGTCGAAAAATTCGTCCACATCGCTAGCCACAGGTAATGTGCCCAAAAGGCTGGTAGAAACGCCACGTTGTATGGCAATGTCTATTCTTTGACCGAGGTAACCCTTAGCCCTTTTTTTTTAGGGATTGGAAATCATCCAATGATCATCAATGATCATGAATCATCCAATCTCGCTCTGGGCGGAGCGAGAGGGAGTGTCAGACTTTTACTGACTAAAACCCATCCATGTTCCTTCAGTGCCCTTTGTGTTCCGGAGCCACGGTGTCTCTTTCGAATAGTCCCGCGACTCCGGCAGGATGTAAAAGCCAGCCCTTAGGTCAACTAAGCGTCTTGAAAGATCTTTAAAGAAGTTATGAGCACCCGTGAATTTCGACCCCAAACGGCTCGAAAATAGGTACCTATAACTACCAACGAGGTTGTTATATTTCCGCCGCTTGAAGCGAACTGAAGCTTCAGAGCGATCACTAGCACAGAAAAGCCAGTCCAAACCTTTAATTGGTGATATACCTATTATAGTATTACAAAAAGGCGCAGACCCACCGCAGTGCACGGAGAGGCTACGCACATGTGTTAAGCTTTGCTCTGCAAGAAAATGTATGTGATTATGTCCACTGCAACCCACGGACACGCTACGCATCAATTGACGTCATTAGTAAATGCATGGCTTGCTGGAATATGGCGCTCACATAGCTCAACGCTGCCAACGCCATGCACGCTGTGCATGCGGTACCTACACGCTTTACACGAATATTTTACAACAACTTTATCGCTGCAAGTTATGAGATATGCCTTGTGCCACGGAGGCGGGTGTATTGTGTACTGCAGTGGAAACGTAGAGCCACGTTGTCTAAAAAAATTATCTACGCAGCTAAAATACGCCACGTGCCTATGCACAGTACGCTGAGGTGGGTTTCCGCCTTAAATTTTATGTGTAGATATTCCTATTTTTATGAAAAGTGACTTCTCCCATGTATTCCTGGTGTTGCCAATGGGTAGTTGCAAATACAAATACAAAATCCTTTATTTCAAATAAACCAGTTTACAGGCACTTTTGAATAGTCAAGGTATGTCAGTCAAATAGATGAAGCTAATTCTGCCGCGCTAGCGACAAGAGTAGCAAGTTATTCTGCAACAAAACAAACTCACCGACCCTATCTCCAGCGCGGCAGTTGCACGTTCCAAAGAGTAGATCCTATGGAGAAGAACGTGCAAGAAACTCCATGGACACTCTTTTAAACACTGCCTTTTTACAAAATCATGGTTAGATTATTTAATGAGTCTATACTTATATTACTTATACATAGTTACTTGTGTGTTGTTAATGAGTCTATACTTATACATACTTATATATAGTTGGTAAATTTTGTGTCGCCCGCCACAAACTGTGACCAGATAAGCGCTATATTCTTTCGTTAATGACAGACAACGCACAGCTAAAACTTCAGGTTAGAGAAAGCTGAAATTTGGCATGTAGGTTCCTTGGGGAGTGAAGAGTAGCACTAAGAGGAAGATTTCCGAAATTCCTTCGGGAACGGGAACAAAACGGCATATAGGCACGCGTACGAAGTCGCGGGAAAAGCTAGTTACGAATTTTTTTTTTTATGGGACAAGCCTGCCACACATTCCCAACCACTGCAACTCCTGAAAGCCAGAATCAACAGTGGCGACCACCAGAAAAACGCCGAGCTAATGAAGCCCGACGAGTCCCGGAGAAACGATTCAACTGTCTTGGATCCCGCATCGAAATTAATCAGAAAGTACAGCGGAGGAGTAGGAAAAAATAAATAAATTTCCACTTCCCTCCTTATCAAGCAGGAGACAGATTTGAGTTAGGCCAATAGGCACCAAGGGACATATACAACTGGGTTAAGCCCAGTTGCCAAGCACCACGGATAGCTAGTTACGAATGTTACGATGCATATCTGTTAGTTTGTTTGGACACTTGACTTCGTTATGACATCATCATCATCTGCCTAGCCTTTTCCCAACTATATTGGGGTCGGCTTCCAGTCAAACCGGACTTAGCTGAATACCAGTATTTTACGTGGAGCGGCTGCCTACCAGACCTCCACAACCCATTAACTGGGTAACACGGTACTCCTAGGCAAGACGGTGTCAGATTTTCTGGCTTCTGACTATCCGTAACGACTGCCAAAGATCTCCAAATGACAGCCGGGACCAACAGCTTAACGTGCTTTCCGAGGCACGGAGGAAACTCGGTAAGTTATCAACATTTTGTTTTGAAATTATGAAAAAAATATATAAATAAAAGCTTCACATTAATCCCTTTCATTTGTTATGTCACACGGTACAGTTTGTTTTCTAGTTTACCCCATAGGTACTCAAAATTAACGTCAAGCGTCCGTGTTTGGGTCACAAAAGTTCAACAATATGTGAACAAAATTTCAACAGGATCAGGCCAGTAGATTCGGTGAAAATTGGCTGTGACAGACGGACACCTGAGTGATTCTATACAGGGTTCCATTTTTACGGATTCGTAACCCTAAAAACAAACATATAACAGTTTACCTAATCACGAAAAATATTTTATTTTACGTGACTATACTATAACTGGCGTAGGTACGAATAAAAATGAAATAACCTACTAATCTAGAATTAAATGTTCTTAATACCAGCAAAGTGCGAGTAACACTAACATGCGCTACAATTTAAACGAACAAACGCTATTTTGTCAAACTAGAAAGCGAGTTCACACAGTAATAAAGATTTTTATATTTTTCAGATGATATAACTTAACACTCAATCTTCTAGAAACAAGTGTTATTGTTTTAAGATCTAATTTGTTACGTCACTAAGTCATTTTATTTACTTCTTTAAATATGGAATAAAAGATATTTTATCGATTAAACGTAAAGAGGGTAATCTATACTTATATATATATATTATATATTAATATTATAAAGCAGAAGAGTTTGTTTGTTTCTTTGCTTGTTTGTTTGTTTGTTTGGTTAAACGCGCTAATCTTAGGAACTACTGGTCCGATTTGAAAAATTCTTTCAGTGTTAGATAGCCCATTTGTCGAGGAAGGCTATATGCTATATATCATCACGCTAAGACAAATAGGAGCGGAGCAGTGATGTTAAATGTGACGCAGACGAAGTTGCGCGAGTCAGCTAGTAAAACACACTAGTAGGTATGCAAGTGGCTAACATTCCATACTGACACACCGATCAGAACTTGTTATGGCACGATCAGGGCCGTATCCGGGATACCCTAGCTGTAAAAACCTTTGTACAGTTTTAGTTTTTACGTGACTGCCGCTCCGATCGTAACCCAAGTTTTCGACAATAGGGAATATGCATGCAATTTTTTTATTTGCTAATTATAATACTTATTAGCTCTAGTAAACAATCATGAAATTATTTTTTAAATACCTTCATCATTTATTAAGTTATAAAGCTTCAAAGACTACAGTTAGAAAGAGAAGTCCGATACGTAATGTGACGTCAAATTACAAGACGACTATACAGCTGCCATAGAAAACAGCGTTTTCGCGAGAGGGACAGATATATTTGTTTAAAATAATTGTATCTCGTTCGTTTTTCGAGCAATTTAGATTCTAATTTCACAGTTAGTATTATATTTTCGAATACTTTTAGATAAACTGTTCAGATCATAAATACTTTTTTCATGCATATTCCCTATTGCTCAAATGTAAAATGTAGTCAGTTTATTTTCATGTACGGGTTCAGTCGGTTGGCTTTCTTGCTGATTATTTTTAACTAGCTGACCCACGCAACTTCGTCTGCGTCACATTTTCCATAAATGCTCAGCTCCTTTTAGTCTTAGCGCGATGACATGTAGCTATAATCCTTCTTCGATACATGGGCTATTTAATACTGAAATAATTTTTCAACTCGGATCAGTAGTTCCTGTGGGGGTAACCCCCTACATACAAACTTACAAACAAATGTTACCTCTTTATAATATTAGTATAGATAAACTAACTCTATCTCCATTTTTAAACCAAGTACTCATTTTGCGATTCTCGTAACGCCGACATAGTTATGTAACCGACAAACGTTCGCGAAATGTATATTAGAACTCAATTGTGATGGGGGGGGGATACCGCTATCCAGGGCGTCCAAAAGTGGGCTGAAGTTACCGACATCTGGTACCTGGCTGGTCCATGGCGGACGAAAGGAGAGGCCTATCTCAGCACTGGTTGATGGGTTGAAATAATAACAATTGCTGCGCAAAATACACGCTCGAGGTTGGACGTGACATTGCAACTTTGTTACAAACTAACATAACTGTCCAAATTTCGTGACAAGTGTTGTTTAATAAAGCTGAGGGCATAGCACGAATATTTTTGACGTAAAGTAACGTAACGTTAAATTTCACTATAGCTTTATTACTCGTTTCGCAAGTAATATTTATTTACTTTAGATACTATATTCATATGTTTGTATGACACGAACTGTGTGTATCGCTTAAAATTAAACCGCTTTATGGGGTTGCAGTATTTTCATTTTCAAAATACTTACGTTGACAATTACTATACGTCAAAAAATTCGCGCTAAGCCCTTAGAGAATGTATGATAGACACGTAGCTAAAGATTGTAGAATAGGGAATATGCATGCGATTTTTTTATTTGCTTAATGAAATACTTATTAGCTCTAGTACACAATCATGAAATTGTTTTTCAAATATCTTAATCAGCTATGAAGTTATAAAGCTTCAAAGATTACAATTAGAAAGAGAAGTCCGATATGAACTTTGACGTCAAAGTCCATGACGCCTAAATAGCTGCCATAGAAAGCAGCGTTTTCGTGAGAGGGACAGTTATATTTGTTTAAAATAGTTATATCTCGTTTGTTTCTGGAGAATTTTGATTCTATTTTCACTATTACTTTTATATTTTTGATTATTTTTAGATAAATTGTTAAGATAATAAATATGTTTTTCATGCATGTTCCTTATTGTCAGATTGGCCCTTGTCACTTTTCACCAGTCAGTTTAATTAAATAGGCTTAGTTCGATAAATAATACAATACCACGATTGATAGTTTCTCGCCCAAAAACTGCTTGTTGAGGAAAGTAAGCAGTATCAAAATAGTTAAAAAAGCTGATGAAAACGGCTAATTCACCCAATTCATTCAATTTTAGTGTCGTAATTTTTCTTACTTAGTTTCTTATGCGCATTGTATGTAATGTAAAAACCGCAAACTATGTAAACGAGAATGAATTTTTTTTAGTCAGTCATAAAGCTTTCAGAATATAGTTATCAAGTTAGTTTAGATAAATTAACCAGAAAATTATATTCTGTAAGCTTTATTTGCACAAAGAGTAATATCTGCCAAAATGCCAATGAGTAAACAAAGAAGAAACAGTTGTAATAATGAATACCATGCAAAAGTATTCAAACATTATGTTAATAAATAAATAATTCATAGTTTTCGATAGTAGACCACACATCCAAATCTTTAACTATATCGTTTCTGACAAATAAGCAATTTAAATAAGACATTTCCTGTTCGAAAGAAATGTCGAAACAATCATTCCAATTTGTAAGACTAATTAGTCGATACTTCTTTTTAATTTTACAACATAGGAATTAAGAAAATAAGATTGGTCTTGTTAACTAAACCAGCGCGGTGGTTACGGTTAACCAAGGGGAACCGGTTATTACAGTGCTCAAACTCTATACACTAACAACCAGACATGGGCTGACGCAATGGTAAACATGGATATGTATTTTTTCCACAGACTAGAACAGCGTCCGCAACTTCGTCCGCTTTCTTAAAATAAAATACAGCCTACTTGCTTTTGTCCGCGACTTCATACGCGCGTATCGTCGTTTTTAGGGTTCCGTAGCCAAATGGCAAAAACGGAGCCCTTATAGATTCGTCATGTCTTTCTGTCTGTCCGTCCGTATATCACAGCCACTTTTCTCCGAAACTATAAGAACTATGTTGTTGAAACTTGGTTAAGTAGATGTATTCTGTGAATCGAATTAAGATTTTCACACAAAATTAGAAAAGAAAAACAATAAATTTTGGGGGTCCCCATACTTAGAAGTGAAACTCAACATTTTTTTTTCAATATAACCCATAAGTGTGGGGTGTCTATGGATAGGTCTTCAAAAATGATATTGAGGTTTCTAATATCATTTTATTCTAAACTGAATAGTCCCCCCCCCCCCCCCTTAACTTCTAAAATAAGAGAATTATAAAACTAAAAAAAAATATATGATGTATATTACCATGTACACTATCAGCGAAAATTGGTTTGAACGAGATCTAGTGAGTAGTTTTTTTTTAATACGTCATAAATCGTAAATAGCAGCTTTGCTTATAATATAATACCTACAGGTTTGTACGGAACCGTCGGTGCGCGAGTCCGACTCGCACTTGGCCGGTTTTTTGGCGTTCCCGTAGGCATTCCGGATAATCCTCTCTTAGAATAGATTGGACTAGAATATAGAATACTCTTTATTATGTACAAGATATAAGTTACAGAGAAGATATATGATGAAACATCTTCCCTCTCGTCTCGTCTCTCTCGTCTCTCTTTTTTTTTTTTTATTCAAAACGGGGTAACTCTTGGCCCAAATCTCACCTGATGGAAAGTGATGATTAGGCCGAAGATGGAAGCGAGTTTCACCCGGAATCCTCTAACATAGAGGAACTGGCTATCATATCTCTAATTGCCGGTACACAACAATGCTATTAACATTGTTGTTATGGCGACAGACTTAGACATGATGGTGGTAGCTTGCCAGGCGGACTTAGAAGTCCTACCACCAACCAAACCGAGCAAAAAATTTGCCCCCACTGGGAATTGAACCCGGGACCTCTGGGTCTGAATCGAGTGGTATAACCACTAGACCACGGAGGCGGTTAGTGTCACCTGTTTAGCACCACCCGGGGACCACGTGTAGGGATTCGCTGAAGGGTATTCTCATACGGACAAGGGTGACTCGGCCCCCTCTCTTAGCGCTCCCCTACCTTCCCCAAAGACTCTCATGCCAAATTGCAGCTTTCTACGATGAGTAGTTTCAGCAGTGCGTTGTAGTCAGTCACACAATCACTCTGTCGATTTTATATATTAAGGTGTTAAACAATGATAATAAAACTAACTACTGGTAAAAAAGAAAAATATTCTTCGGCAAATTTAGAGCCTATTCTTTACATTGACAAACGAGCGATGGAGAGAAAAATGTGATGATTTTAATGGCATACTAATTTGAGTCATACCTAGTAGTTTTTAGGAATAAAATTTACCAGGCCGAGCATAAAATATCAATAACCTCTCAAGGAGAGAGGTACACTCTGTCAAGTACAATAAAAACTGTCAAGTTACATCAAATAAATTCAAGTGTCAATATATCCAAAAAAGGAGTCAGAATTAACACAAAAATATTATTCTTCTATAAATATGAACGTTACCAAAAGTTTTAGGCTAATGTGATTGCTGTGAAACAAAATAGTACTGTAACTTTCTATCCTCTAGCGTTAGTAAATAAAGAATCCATCTCCAAAACGGCAATGCCATGCTCATGCTCTTGCGTCTTATCTGCAACGAAATATTTTGACGATTTTGAATAAAATTTTACGATCGTATCTGCCGCATGTTCTGTGTCAAAACTAATATGCTTTGCGTTAAAATTATTGAAAAAATAATATTATAAATACTAGGAATTTCTCCTATGTGTTGGGTGCGCGTAAGTAAACACAGATCTCACATTGTACACACAATCAGTACCCGGAAGAGCGAAACAAGGCCAGACAAATGTTTGTTAGGTGCGGGAATCAACCGCAAACGTGGTCACAAACCAGACAATGCGCCAAGTGCGATGTGAAAAAATTTTGCTGGTAGTTGATGAGGAAGTCAAATTCAATTACGAAAATGCATAGGTACTAACTAATTATTTTCTTATCTCATGGACTGTAAAGCACCTTATGATTGTAAAAAATTGTTATAAAATTTTGTTGTAAACATTTTACCTCTAGGCCCACTTGCGCAGACCAGAGATATTTTATAACTCCGTGCAGTTAGTTGTGGTTGGATAATAATCTATACTATAATATTATAAAGCAGAAGAGTTTGATTTTTTGTTTGTTTGGTTGAACGCGCTAATCTCAGGAACTACTGGTCCGATTTGAAAAATTATTTCAGTGTTAGAGAGCCAATTTATTGAGGAAGATTATAGGCTATATATATATCATTACGCTAAGACAATTAGGAGCGGAGCAGTAATGGAAAATGTGACGCAGACGAAGTTGCGCGGGTCAGCCAGTTTAATACATACGTAATGACCCCGGGTTAGCGTCTAACTCGGAGTTATAAGATAATTCTGATTTATGTAAGCGGGCCATAGTAAATGCTACATAATTATTATACCATTAATATAAATTACAAGTTGCAAGTAGGGAAGTAGTAATACCACGGAAGACGATTATTTGTTTTAAGTCCAGCCGGCCGGTTTGTATTCTGTTAACATCTCACCGTGAAAAGTTTGGTGGAGCGAGCATGAAATTAATTGTCATGCCATCTTGTTTGTAGGCTTTGACAGCTCACTTCACAAAATTGTACCACTGCAGCCGATCTACAAGTGAGCTGTCATTCTATCTTATTTCTATGGTTTGACAGCTCACTTGTCGTTCACTTCGCCTTAGTGGCCACTTCGACATGTTAACAGAATCGTCCGGCAGTTGTACAGTTTATGAAAAGTCACAGAGCTTTAAACCGAAGCAGCAAAACGACAATTAATTTACTAGTTATTGAAACAGCGCCATAATAATATTCTGTACGTAGTTACCTCGTCGGCAGGATGTTGTGAAAGCCGATAAAAGAGTCCACAATCTAAACTGCTCTAAGCGGGCGGTCGCCGAGGTCGTCGCAGAAAGCAAACGTTTACAAAACTAGATGACAATACAATGCAGCGTTCTAAAATTAAAACAACTTTAATTTAGTGAAACATTTAATTTATACCCAAATTATATTTATAAATGAAAGGTAAAACGTCAAACAAATGTAATTGACTTGACAGTTATGAAATAATTGATAACGATAATTAATAATAATATCGGAAAATGATACAATAATTGCTTGCTCAGTAATTTAGCTGGACGTTTCGACATGCATAAAAGCGTCTACTTGCTGAGCGAACTTGCAAGTAATTTCACGATTTTATCGATGTGTGATTATTACAGCTCTATATTAGTAGATAAGCGTCCAAGAATGATGGATTGGGCAGTCAGTGCACTGTGCCGGTTGCGACTGACCATAACTTTATCAAATGACAACTCGTCTAGACCAACTCGTATTTAAGGTGTTCACGACACGAAATATGTGGCCAATGGCCAACTGATTAGGAAATATTTTGATATATTATACGAAAGGCGGAGGAAAATTGCTGCAATCTGATCATGTTGATTAAAATTCAGATTATGGAATTTAAGCTCACATTCAGTTTGCGGCAGCTGAAGGACCAATTTAAATTTAAGAGAGCCGAAAGGAAGGTATTCCCGCTTGACAAGGACAACGGAAGCCGAGTACGTTGGCTGACGAAATGTCGACATTACATTTGAAACTACAAATGACACAATTTGAAAAATAAACCCCAAATCTTCGTTCGTTCTCCAAGGCCCGTAGCGCTACGCCTTCACGACCTATTTAACCGCTACCTCGGGAGTGCTACGGCGTAGCACACAGCTACGCAGCTTCTCCAAATGTTCTAAATAGCTTACCCTATTTTGCAGGTATTTTTCAAACCGCTCCAGCTTAAAGTTATTGGTGTAAATATTTACTAACTTTTGATTTTAAAGCCCGGTTGTAGCAATCAAGCCGTAACATTCGTGATCTCACAATATTAAACCGATTACTATCAGCTACGACGCTACGAGCCAATCAGTAAGTATCAGACTCGTGTTGTTCTCGCGACGGGCGGTCCCACTTGTATTCATATTGATCATTTATAATTATGCCCACATGTCTCTATTATATCACGTATTTATCTATTCAGAATATTAACTAGAAAGGGACAACTTTCCTGTAACTTGATAACAGTTTATTTTAATAGAAAGCATGTAAATATTACACAATCACAACATATTAATTGCTTACAGTTTAGTGCATAATAAGAAGTTAAAAGTGATTGTTTCTTATGAGCCTTTCACTGGTTGTTTTAAAATAAATCCGTCGATCGTTAGCGACTTATGTACACGTCCAAAGATTGAACTAACTTATGCCTACGTCTGCATAAGTTAGTTAAATCTTCGGACGTGTACATAAGTTAAACATTTGACATGACTGACGTATCTCGTCCAAGTATTCGTACCGCACCATAATTCTATCGCATAACGACTGAATAATTATATCTGATTCTGTTTAAGAATTCGGCCCGAGAGTTGACTAATACGGTCACACGACACAGATGTATGCGCGCGGTATAAACACATGGTTAGATTAATGTGCGTCGCCTGCGCGCGCGCAGCTTTAAGACTTTACGGGCATGTTCGGCCTGCCCCGATTGTATCTAACAACATATTAGTGAACGACATGCTTGTACAGTTCAACAAATAGGTGATAACACCCGACAGTGGGCTTTTATGGCTCTGTCTATTATATTGAGCTTGAACTCTCGAGTTTCAGATATAGCTGCTAGGTTAGCGGAGCCGCATTATCAGCTTCCAAACAAACCGGATTTAACTGAATCCCAGTTGAAATACTGATATTTAGCAAAATTCGTATTCGTAAATAGAACCTAGTAATACGGTACTTCTTGATAAGACTGATGTCAGATTTTCTGGTCTGACAATCCGTAATGAATACCGAAGATTTAGAGTAACAGCTAGGACCAACAGCGTAAGGTTGATTTCGAAGCGTAAACATTGTATTATCACGACGACTGCAGTAGGTAGCGGAGAGAGGTTGCCACAACAGTGTTGGCAAATGACAAACTTACAAACTCGACTCCTTTTGAAATAGGATGAAGATCATAACGAGTGTGCTCGAACTTCGGACCGGGTTCAACAAGTGATACGATCACATCGAACTTGATTGACGGCCCGCACTCGAAGGAAAGGAGCTTATGTAACGTCACGTGGCTAAGTACATATCTAGGTACGAATACCCTGTTGGTCTGTTCGCAAGCGCGACAAACACAGTGTTTGTGCACATCTCCCGAATACTATTCCCCGTTGAGGTTGGCCGATATCGCTCTGGAGGATTATATCTATTACTTAAAGATAATGTCTATAGATCAGTGAATGAGTGATGTACAATGTGCACTGACACGGCTTGTTAATAATTAACTCTCTTCACAAATGACTACTGTGTCTGCTAGACGAGTCGGCGCCGGCGCACAGAAAGTGAAATAAATACTCGTAAATGGATCCTCATTGAGCTGTTTGGTTACGTATTGATGACAAGAACTGGTGCTTCTTACGAGAGGCAAGTACAAAGTATACACGACGACCACTCAAAGTGTAAAGTATCCTTTAGAAAACGTTTTGAACATTAATAGTTAGCTTATAAATAATTAGCTAGCAACGAATTAGTTAAATTGAATTTAAATGGTTCATAAATTTATGCTATAACTATAATTCTTTGACAGTTGTATGTAGTAATAGCTATAACTTGTAAATTGGTGTAGTCAATTTGATAAGTGTTTTTCCTGATTTTATTACACAGTCGCATTAAAGAATCTTCTGAAAATTTTAAGTCAAAATTGCCGTTATGATGTATGACGGCCATTTTCCAAGAATGGAAACTGTTGGATGCCAAGCTACACAGCTTGGCTCATCGCCGCAAGGTTGCCTGCTTGTCGGTCTTCTACAGATTGTACTTCGGAAAGTGTGCCCAAGAACTCGACGACCTCATCTCACCAGCACCTTTCTACCATCGGACATCCAGACGCACTGCAACTTACCATCCCTACCTACCCTGTTGCTATTCGCATTGTTGCTCGCACTAAGCGCTTCCAAGTGTCTTTCATAATGCGCTCAGCAAAGGAGTGGAACTCTTTGCCTGTGTCTGTGTTTCCGATTGCTTACAACCCTAATCTTTTCAAAGTTAGAGTGAACAGGCTACTTCTGGGTAAGCTCGTTCTACCATAAACTTTGTCCCTGTCATCTCTTACCTAGATTAGAGTCAAGAGCAAACCCACATCAAGTAAAAAAAATAAAGATATTGTCTGCAAAACTGTCCGCCTGGCAAGCTACCACCATCATATCTAAGTCTGTCGCCATAACAACAATGTTAACAGCATTGTTGTGTTCCGGCAGTTAGAGGTATGATAGCCAGTTCCTCTGTGTAAGAGGATTCCGGGTGAAACTCGCTTCCATCTTCGGCCTAATCATCACTTTCCATCAGGTGAGATTTGGGCCAAGAGTTTCCCCGTAATGAATAAAAAAAAAAACTGTATTTAGTATTAATTACAAAAAAAAACTAGATCCAGTATTAGTATGGCATAACATACTATGTGTCTGACTTGTCAAACAGTTGTTAAAATCATAACAATCTTTAGCCCAAACGCAGTGACACTAAGTTATGTAATACGCCAGTAAATATAAATTATGTTCTAGTTTATTTCAGTTTCTATTTTAAAATCTAGACCTAGAGCCATAAACAGTTTAATTATATTACCAACATATAACATAATTAAATTAGGTGTCTATTGTGTTTATTATTTTGAACACCTTGTGATATTTAGCTACGGTATTTAACAGATAGGATTGTGTAATAACAAGAGTCTCGCCCACGTCCGCCATTATTACGCTCTGTAAATACGTGCTCTATTATTTTTACATCAAAGCTGACAATTTCATAATGACACCGGGCCTTGGTAGAATACTTGAGAGTTTTTTGAAATCATAAATTTTTCGGCAAGCGTGCGGTATTGACACAAACAGGCAGGTATGGCGACAATCAGAGTGCCAATTCTGAAACTCAAAAATTTATGAAAATTAAGGCTATTTTTACAGTTTGCGATTGAGATGCGAATGTGCAAATTAGTAGAATTAGATGGAAACATAATAACAAACCTAGCTTAATATAAACATGTCATAAATCAATATAATCATGAGATTAGCGTTAAGGAAAATATTATGAAATGCCCTATAACTACTTTTTCGAAGTCAAATTGGCGTAATGGTTCATATATGAAACTATACAAACAGCATTTCTACTATGAACCATTAAAGAATTATTTTTCTACGAAACTAAAAATCCGTACTTAGTTTTAAAATTAACTTCAACTGGACTTTTCCTATAGTTGGTATCTGCCGGATCTGCCACTCTACGTCAATCGCTACTCTACGAATCCATTAAAGACCATCAATTTAAATAATATACCAACATATTTATAACATCCGCCGGCGAACGATTAGCCTCTAACATAAATGGAAGATAATCTCCGCGCCGTGAAACAAAGGGCTGGTTATAACCAGTAACGAGTACCTGCCTAACAATACGCGGCAACCTCAGACTGGTGATGATCACTTTTGATATTTTAATACTAGCTGACCCGCGCAACTTCGTCTGCGTCACATTTTCCATTACTGCTCCGCTCCTATTTGTCTTAGCGTGATGATATATAGCCTATAACCTTCCTCGATAAATGGGCTATTTAACACTGAAAGAATTTTTCAAATCGGACCAGTAGTTCCAGAGATTAGCGCGTTCAAACAAACAAACAAACAAACAAACAAACTCTTCTACTTTATAATATTAGTATAGATTTCATTGGTCAGCTTTGGGATTACTCATTATTAGCTTCATAGCATAACTTTTCTTAAATAGGCATCACTAAAGTTAGGAAGGCTTTTTGTCCGTGCTTTCTGGTAGCTATAACTGCTACTATGAACACTGTTTTATGAAAGTTTTTAGGATTCCGTACCCGGAGGATAAGTAACGGAACCCTATTACTCAGGGCCTACTGTCCGTCTGTTTGTCTGCCAGCGGACTGTGTCTCACGAACCGTAATAGTTGAAATTTCCTTATCTATACTAATATTATAAAGAGGTAAAATTTGTTTGAAAGTTCGTAAGTTTGTATGTAAGGGGTAATCTCAGGAACTTCTGGTCCGATTTGAAAAATTCTTTCAGTGTTAGATAGCCCATTTATCGAGGAAGGTTATAGGCTATATATCATCGCGGTAAGACAAATAGGAGCGGAGCAATAATAGAAAATGTGGCGCAGACGAAGTTGCGCGGGTCAGCTAGTAGTATATATTTTGATTGCCCCTTCTAAACGAATAATAGAATTATACATATCAATGGGGCACACAATAAGAAACGTGATTTTTTTTTGTATAAAAAACGTGGTTACTGGCGCGTCCGTCTTACACTTAGCCGGTATTTTTTATGTTCCTTAAAATAATTGAATCCAATCTTTCAACTAATAAACCGTACAAGGACAACAAGGCCTTAGTAGCATAATATAATGTATAAATGTTTCAAGTTATACCTAAATGAAATTAAAGAGCTATTTTAGAAACAGTTGAATTTACAGAGCCGTAATTTAAAGCCGTTATGGCAGCTTGCTTTAAAGTAGTGTAGAACGTTGTTACATATGAGATTTTGTCCCTCTAGGGAGTAGGAACAAAAGCCCAGATGCAAGGTGGGTTGAGGTTGTAATGCAAAGAAACAACGAATTGTCTTAAACAATATAATTTTATTTGCAGGCAACTACCCACTAAAAATATAAAAATGGTTAGGCTTAGGTAGAGGTTAGGGTAATGCCAGCCAGCATAAAGTTCAGTCGGTGGAACTTGGGTAGTGGGGGGTTGAAGATAACCCAGTACTGTACCTATTATTTTAAATTTAAATTAACTATTAATTGTTCTTAATAAATTTCAAGGACAACCTTCCAGTTTAGTGAATGAGAATTATAATCTTAAATTAATTAAACTAAATGGGCGCCAGGGACTTGAAGAGTCCCGGATCCCTGAGCCGACTAAGATGTTCAATATCCTTCCAGTTAAGCGTAGGTGTCGAACCCGGGGTCCATTAATTGAAGGTAGATAAAGACCGGCTTCTAATTTTGAAAACCGGGTAGGTAGTAAACTGGTTCTAGAATGAACCGGTTGAAAATTGAGGGTAAAAGTTAAATAAAAAAAAAACCGTCCCGCCTGCGCTAAATCGCTAGGCGGACTCTGCCACTGCACGGTCGTCTCCACAGGAGGCGTTGTGTGGACTCGAGGAACGGGTCTCACGTCCAGGCTCCAGAGGCGCCTCTAGATCCTGGCGGCGAGACGAATCTCTCGAGTTGCCTCACCTGGAATTGACAACACGGGGAGCCTATTATATATATGAAAGCTACGGTACTTTCCCTGAGAAGGAATAAAGGGGTCCGAGCTAGGAAATCTAGAGGCTAAAACAATAGCCGGACCACGTGGCCTTTTGCAAACACAACACAATGCTACGACTTTCAACGCTAACCCTGCATGGTTGGACAATAAGAAACCCACGGGGGTGCAAAACTTACGGTTGATTATGGCTGAAGACACTTGGCTGCAAGCTTCGACCGGCTCGAGACGGGTCCGCCTAATTTCCTTAGCGAATCCTTTCAAAACATGGAGTCCTGTAATAAATATCCAGGGATCACAACAATATCCTTTTAAACGACCTTGGAAGGTCTCGAAGATCACTTTCAGAGACTAACACAATCCAACATCTTACCTTTTAAAACAAGAGAATAAAATTTGTTGCTCAGTCAAGCGTGACAAATCGAAAATGAATGATCAATCTTTTGTCGGGGATGTCAACCAGAACAAGACAGACTTCCCCCTTTCAAGGTAAAACATGTGGGAACTCGGGTGACTGAATCACTACAACAAGATATTAAATTCCTGGAAAAATCCCTAACAACCGTCCAACTTGAAGTTTCCACCCTGGAACAATAATAATAATCAGGATCCAAGCTAACAAACTCATCATTTCCCACTTCCAACACTATCGTTTGTCTTGAGTGGGGTAATTCTTTGATAAAATCGGCTAATCGAGAATGTACAACCTGGCCACACCAAACCAGTGACAAACCATAGACAATGTGGTTTTCGAAATTTCTAGAACAATGTCTATAATGAAAAAATAATTACATTTCCGTCTATGGTTAAAAGACCAGTGTCTTTTCACCAAAAGCCGAAAACTATTAAGGATTGTTCTATACGATATTAGTATTAGTTTCCAAGCAATCTGACAAAATCAACTAATAATATCGATTAAACTACAACTTTGAATCGGCAACCGCTAGAGGTCGCCTCCAACTGACAGAGACTGACGTTTCAACAGAATGACATTTGCAATGTCGACTGTCACAACATTATGATATGACGTATTTATATTATTGTGAAAATCTGTTTATTTAGGGTTTAGAAAAGTGATTTATCGACAGAAAGTGTTATCATTAGGGTCTAGTGACGCCGTAAAAATGAAGCAAATAACTCCTTTCATAAATCGCAAGTCAAAGTCAGTTGCACAAACTACAATGATCATTTTACTTGGAAACCTAAGGTAAATGTTAGGTTCAAGAAAAACAACGTAACAGTACCTCCCCAACCACCAGAGATTTGACCCGATAGGGCAAATCTCGAAGCTGGCCCTCCAGCGTCAAAGCCAATTCAAAAGAACTAAGCACGCCTACAACAATCCATAATGCTCATCCCTAAAAACAGGAACTGAGAAAGAAAAGGAAAAAAAACGTCGAAACTGGTGCACGATTAGGCAGTTAAGGCATATACTAACAACAAAAATGTTATATCTGTGGAATACATTAAATAGCGCCACCCCTGGAGCGAGTCTAATCCATTTACAAACATGGTAAAAGACAAGCTCCAAAAAAAAAGGTGTAGTGTTACTCCTGTAGCGAGTCTAATCCATTTACAAACATGGTAAAAGACAAGCTCCAAAAAAGAGTAGAAATGTGTAAGAATCTGCTGAAGAAGTAATATCTTAGTCTGACCTACTATAATTATATAGGAGAGACCACCCTACCCAATCGTACATCAACGTCAACCTACACATCCTCTAACTAATAGTGATGACCGCCGCGAACAACGCCGAGCCGGTACACAATCAATACCCTAAAATAAATAAGTAACTACTACAAACTAATTAGAATTGGCTAACCGTCTTCCTGAAATGGAATGTGACGGTAATTCGCCCCCTGTAAATAAAATACCATCTAAAAACGTTTTCCAACAATGCAGCCTACACGCCCGCCATTAAGGCCTCCTAACTCAGGACTATCATTATGCTGCCTTACCAGCAATCCGGAGATTCATACATTCTTCGAAAGAGTTAAATCTACAATAATGAGTGACCAACAACAACTTTAATCAGTCGTCTATTGGTGCTTAAAACGCAGCTCACAAATGTGTTCACAGTTGGATCCTGTGTAACACTACGAACTGCAAAGAACAGTGTAAACTGTATTTAATCTGACATAGTTATAAAAGTGTGGCCATATGCCACAAGATAATTTATGTTTAAATTACCATAAATTATAAGATAAAGTTAATCCTCGCCACATGGTGATTTTAAATTCTTGGTATGCCATGTGCCGAGGCCCTTTCCGGAACTACACGGAACATACCTAATTAAATAAGTTCCCTAATATGAACACGTAGTTCCTCTACGGTTGAAGTTGGTTTCGCGTCTCGAACCAAAACCTCAAATGTAAGCTCGTCCTTGCGAAGCAAATCAAACTTAATAGTAAGTTCCATTTTGATAAATTAAAAATAAATTGAAAGTAACCAAACTTAATACTGGCTGTCACAATGTACAATTTCAAATAATTTGCAGATATTATGCTTAGTATAGGCAGTTACACAACCATAATCTTTGATTAATTTGTAGTTAATTGTACTAGTAAAGTAAATTGTACAAGTAAAGTAAATTGTACAAGTAAAGTAAATTGTATAAGTAAAGTGTATAAAACGGTACAAACATATAGACTAGAACATGTTTATAAAGGATTCGGCGTGACGGTTTTTTCCTTAAAAATATCTAAAACTGGAAGGTCGTAGAAACAGTACTTGGGGTTGTAAGGTACAGCAATAGACGTAACCTCTATCTTCAACCAATACACACGTTGGTCGCCACTGTTACATATGAGATTTTGTCCCTCTAGGGAGTAGGAACAAAAGCCCAGATGCAAGGTGGGTTGAGGTTGTAATGCAAAGAAACAACGAATTGTCTTAAACAATATAATTTTATTTGCAGGCAACTACCCACTAAAAATATAAAAATGGTTAGGCTTAGGTAGAGGTTAGGGTAATGCCAGCCAGCATAAAGTTCAGTCGGTGGAACTTGGGTAGTGGGGGGTTGAAGATAACCCAGTACTGTACCTATTATTTTAAATTTAAATTAACTATTAATTGTTCTTAATAAATTTCAAGGACAACCTTCCAGTTTAGTGAATGAGAATTATAATCTTAAATTAATTAAACTAAATGGGCGCCAGGGACTTGAAGAGTCCCGGATCCCTGAGCCGACTAAGATGTTCAATATCCTTCCAGTTAAGCGTAGGTGTCGAACCCGGGGTCCATTAATTGAAGGTAGATAAAGACCGGCTTCTAATTTTGAAAACCGGGTAGGTAGTAAACTGGTTCTAGAATGAACCGGTTGAAAATTGAGGGTAAAAGTTAAATAAAAAAAAAACCGTCCCGCCTGCGCTAAATCGCTAGGCGGACTCTGCCACTGCACGGTCGTCTCCACAGGAGGCGTTGTGTGGACTCGAGGAACGGGTCTCACGTCCAGGCTCCAGAGGCGCCTCTAGATCCTGGCGGCGAGACGAATCTCTCGAGTTGCCTCACCTGGAATTGACAACACGGGGAGCCTATTATATATATGAAAGCTACGGTACTTTCCCTGAGAAGGAATAAAGGGGTCCGAGCTAGGAAATCTAGAGGCTAAAACAATAGCCGGACCACGTGGCCTTTTGCAAACACAACACAATGCTACGACTTTCAACGCTAACCCTGCATGGTTGGACAATAAGAAACCCACGGGGGTGCAAAACTTACGGTTGATTATGGCTGAAGACACTTGGCTGCAAGCTTCGACCGGCTCGAGACGGGTCCGCCTAATTTCCTTAGCGAATCCTTTCAAAACATGGAGTCATATGTAACAGTGGCGCCCAACGTGGGGCCCTATCGGGCCCCACGTTGGGCGCCACTGTTACATATGAGATTTTGTCCCTCTAGGGAGTAGGAACAAAAGCCCAGATGCAAGGTGGGTTGAGGTTGTAATGCAAAGAAACAACGAATTGTCTTAAACAATATAATTTTATTTGCAGGCAACTACCCACTAAAAATATAAAAATGGTTAGGCTTAGGTAGAGGTTAGGGTAATGCCAGCCAGCATAAAGTTCAGTCGGTGGAACTTGGGTAGTGGGGGGTTGAAGATAACCCAGTACTGTACCTATTATTTTAAATTTAAATTAACTATTAATTGTTCTTAATAAATTTCAAGGACAACCTTCCAGTTTAGTGAATGAGAATTATAATCTTAAATTAATTAAACTAAATGGGCGCCAGGGACTTGAAGAGTCCCGGATCCCTGAGCCGACTAAGATGTTCAATATCCTTCCAGTTAAGCGTAGGTGTCGAACCCGGGGTCCATTAATTGAAGGTAGATAAAGACCGGCTTCTAATTTTGAAAACCGGGTAGGTAGTAAACTGGTTCTAGAATGAACCGGTTGAAAATTGAGGGTAAAAGTTAAATAAAAAAAAAACCGTCCCGCCTGCGCTAAATCGCTAGGCGGACTCTGCCACTGCACGGTCGTCTCCACAGGAGGCGTTGTGTGGACTCGAGGAACGGGTCTCACGTCCAGGCTCCAGAGGCGCCTCTAGATCCTGGCGGCGAGACGAATCTCTCGAGTTGCCTCACCTGGAATTGACAACACGGGGAGCCTATTATATATATGAAAGCTACGGTACTTTCCCTGAGAAGGAATAAAGGGGTCCGAGCTAGGAAATCTAGAGGCTAAAACAATAGCCGGACCACGTGGCCTTTTGCAAACACAACACAATGCTACGACTTTCAACGCTAACCCTGCATGGTTGGACAATAAGAAACCCACGGGGGTGCAAAACTTACGGTTGATTATGGCTGAAGACACTTGGCTGCAAGCTTCGACCGGCTCGAGACGGGTCCGCCTAATTTCCTTAGCGAATCCTTTCAAAACATGGAGTCCTGTAATAAATATCCAGGGATCACAACAATATCCTTTTAAACGACCTTGGAAGGTCTCGAAGATCACTTTCAGAGACTAACACAATCCAACATCTTACCTTTTAAAACAAGAGAATAAAATTTGTTGCTCAGTCAAGCGTGACAAATCGAAAATGAATGATCAATCTTTTGTCGGGGATGTCAACCAGAACAAGACAGACTTCCCCCTTTCAAGGTAAAACATGTGGGAACTCGGGTGACTGAATCACTACAACAAGATATTAAATTCCTGGAAAAATCCCTAACAACCGTCCAACTTGAAGTTTCCACCCTGGAACAATAATAATAATCAGGATCCAAGCTAACAAACTCATCATTTCCCACTTCCAACACTATCGTTTGTCTTGAGTGGGGTAATTCTTTGATAAAATCGGCTAATCGAGAATGTACAACCTGGCCACACCAAACCAGTGACAAACCATAGACAATGTGGTTTTCGAAATTTCTAGAACAATGTCTATAATGAAAAAATAATTACATTTCCGTCTATGGTTAAAAGACCAGTGTCTTTTCACCAAAAGCCGAAAACTATTAAGGATTGTTCTATACGATATTAGTATTAGTTTCCAAGCAATCTGACAAAATCAACTAATAATATCGATTAAACTACAACTTTGAATCGGCAACCGCTAGAGGTCGCCTCCAACTGACAGAGACTGACGTTTCAACAGAATGACATTTGCAATGTCGACTGTCACAACATTATGATATGACGTATTTATATTATTGTGAAAATCTGTTTATTTAGGGTTTAGAAAAGTGATTTATCGACAGAAAGTGTTATCATTAGGGTCTAGTGACGCCGTAAAAATGAAGCAAATAACTCCTTTCATAAATCGCAAGTCAAAGTCAGTTGCACAAACTACAATGATCATTTTACTTGGAAACCTAAGGTAAATGTTAGGTTCAAGAAAAACAACGTAACAACGTTTTTAACTAAAATAAAATGTCAGTTGAGTAAAATGTGTTTACGACTTTGCAATTTATTGAAACCAAAATTATCTTTACGGTTGACGTAGGTATGCGTCAACCGACTGAACAAGTTGAACATTTGACAGATTTAGGGCCAGTTTCACCGGTTACGGATAAAGTATCGGTTAGTTATGTGATGGATAACTAACCGACACTTATAATACTATAATACTTTATAATACTCAAATACTTAATAAATCTGCCAGATATCGCTATCCGACACCTGTGAAACCAAAAGTTTTAGTTCATCTGCCAGATAATTCCTAATAGGCTAACCGACACTTTATCCGTAACCAGTGAAACTGGCCCTGAAAGTACCAACTTATTCTACTCGAGATTATTTTTTAACCAATATCTTACCTTACGAACCTGAATCCCTTTGTTAAATTTTAGCAGGTCTTTTTAGCGGCTGTAACATACCTGAAACAAATAATTAATTTTATTAGGCAACAGTTTGAAATGAGATGTTCTAGAAAGTTCTAGAAAGACAGTACATAGTTTTTTTTATTTCCAACACAAACACAGAATTTAATATTTTACAAGTAAATGCTAAAACGCGAAGCATACCTTTTTTATTTGCGACTAGCTGACCCACGCAACTTAGTCTGCGTCACATTTTCCATTAATTCTGCGCTCCTTTTTGACTTAGCTTAATGATATAGCCTATAGCCTTCCTCGATAAATGGGCTATCTAATACTGAAAGTTCCTGAGATTAGCGTGCTCAACCAAACAAACAAACAAACTCTTCTGCTTTATAATATTATAACTCAGAGGTTCTCAGATTTTGTTGTGCAAGGCGTTGCGAACGTTCGACACTCGACTCTCGTGCGCGTACCTGAGAGTTTCTCTGATTTTGTTCAGCAAGGCGTTGTGAACGTTCAGGTGAAGATTCTCCCATACGGCGTATTCTTGCTGCCCGTGCTTGAGAACTGTGTTTAGTAAGTTGAGACATGGCTCTCTTTAGGCATTTTCAAATGTTTTAGAAAATGTTAATAGCGTGTAATATTCTAGCTCTGAAAAGAACTGTTGTGTAGCCCTGAAAAGAACTGTTGGTTAGCCCTGAAAAGAACTGTTGTGTAGCCCTGAAAAGAACTGTTGGTTAGCCCTGGAAAGAACTGTTGCTTAGCCCTGAAAAGAACTGTTGTTTGGCTCTGAGAAGAACTTTTGCGTAGGTGTAGTTTTAAGAACGAAATCTAAAGAAAATCGCACGAAAATTATTAGACTTCGCTCGCGACCGCTGCGTAGGGAGCCGACGTACTTATACTTATCTATGGAGCCGACCTCGCGGCTGAGCCGCGCGGGTACCTTACTCATAGATCTAAACCTGTGGTCTAAACTTCCCTCCCGCACGCGCACCCCCGCCTTGGTGACGTCCACTTCGCAACGGGTCGTGCAGCAGAAATCGTAATATTTTAATTTCGCCATAACTTCAAAACCAAACGTCCGATTTTAATCATTCAAAGACCAAATATTATCTACATAAACTGTACTTAGTGATAAAATACTTTATTTTGATAAAGATTAATAGCATGAGTAAAATAAACGCGTTTAAATGTAGTCCAAAAAAAATCAAGATTTTTAAATAAAAAAAATGGTTGTTGTGCCTCACTCGACATAGATAGGTATAGTGTGTCGCGGACTTTTTTGTAGATATTTATAAGATCTACAATTAATTAGAACAATGTATGGTTCTATCTTTTATAGTTTAGGCAGCGTACACAAAATAAGTTACTTTTCTGGTTGATTTTTACACCTTGTGTCCGAAAAACCCAAATATCTTACGGAACCCTATTTTTTCCAAAATAAAATATAGCCTATGTTACTCGTGGATAATGTAGCTTTCGAATGGTGAAAGAATTTTTAAAATCGGTCCAGTAGTTTTTGAGCCTATTCATTACAATCAAACAAACAAACAAACAAACAAACAAAGTTTTCCTCTTTATAATATTATATATAGTGTAGATTAAGTATAAGTACATGAATGCTGGCGTTATAAGCAAAAAGGGCGTATCGGACCAAAATACAAAATGGAGGACAAAGAAATTAAATGATTCAAAGTTCAGTTTAAAAAATAAATAAAAGTTTAGTGTGTTGGAACAAATGTGTTTAAAACATTTACTAGTGTAACCTGAGTGCCTATTCTAGAAATTTTCACATTATCGCATTCGCATCTCTGTCTATTTGGGTATGGAAATTAAGGAAGAAAGATAGACATGCGAATGATGTTTAAAAATTTGTAGAATTAACCCTCCGATCATAGAGGCTCGAAGAAAAATTAAAAAATAAATATTACTAGGTGCGCGAAGGTTTCTTGATTCAGAATCTGTGCATAACTCATATTTACAATTGCAGATGTGATATAGGAAAAGTTCTATAGACGGCCAAATGTTTTCACCAAGACTAATGTTGCGCATTGCACATTTAAGGTTTCTTGATTCAGAATCTGTACATACTTAACTCATATTTACAATTGCAGATGTGATATAGGAAAAGTTCTATAGACGGCAAAAGGTTTTCACCAAGACTAATGTTGCGCATTGCACATTAAAGGTTTCATGATTCAGAATCTGTACAAACTTAACTCATATTTACAATTGCAGATGTGATATAGGAAAAGTTCTATAGACGGCAAAAGGTTTTCACCAAGACTAATGTTGCGCATTGCACATTAAAGGTTTCATGATTCAGAATCTGTACATACTTAACTCATATTTACAATTGCAGATGTGATATAGGAAAAGTTCTATAGACGGCAAAAGGTTTTCACCAAGACTAATGTTGCGCATTGCACATTAAATTTTTGCCACAAGCAGCGTGCTAATTCTATCAATTTTCAACTTCGCATCACATTCGAATCTCAATCTCAATCTGTCAAAAATGTATAAAAATTAAGGCTTTTTTGACAGTTTGCGATTGACATGCGAATGCGAAAATTGTTTAAAAATTTGTAGAATTAGCCATCATAGAGACTCGAAGAAAAATTAAAAAATAAATATTACTAGGTGCGCAAAGGTTTCTTGATTCAGAATCTGTGCATAACTCATATTTACAATTGCAGATGTGATATAGGAAAAGTTCTATAGACGGCAAAAGGTTTTCACCAAGACTAATGTTGCGCATTGCACATTAAAGGTTTCATGATTCAGAATCTGTACATACTTAACTCATATTTACAATTGCAGATGTGATATAGGAAAAGTTCTATAGACGGCAAAATGTTTTCACCAAGACTAATGTTGCGCATTGCACATTAAATTTTTCCCACAAGCAGCGTGCTAATTTTTCCCACAAGCAGCGTGCTAATTCTATAAATTTTCACATTCGCATCACATTCGAATCTCAATCTCAATCTGTCAAAAATGTATGAGAATTAAGGCTTTTTTGACAATTTGCGATTGACATGCGAATACGAAAATTGTTTAAAATTTGGTAGGATTGGCCCTCTGATCCCTATAATGATATCTCTGATCTACACGTTGTCGCAGAAATATTTTGTAATCTTGAATCTCATTATAACCCTAATACTAAACATTTAGCTTTTTTTCTTGAACAAAATTGTGAAACAAATATGAGCCATTCTGTAAACTCGTTCTACAAAAACTGCACTTTACTATTACGGCATGGCGCGCGCCTTGTCGCAAAACAGTGGTCAACACAATAGAAGGAAAAAGATTGACAAACAAGTTTTAATTTATGGTACTGAAACATATATATGATGCATTTAATCAATAATGTAAACAGTTAACCAGATGACGGTGCAAATCACATAAATACATTCAAAAGTTACAATAATGTTAGCAATAATATTTTCTGTATGAATATAAGAATATATTGCAACAATAACCAAAAATTAAAAAAAAGTAAATTTACGTCTGCTTGATTTCAAAGATATTTAATTATTTATTTCATTACCTAGTTGATGAAGGTGAACTGAATATGATTATAAAATGTATATAATTGTTAGTAAAAAAAACTGTTCCTATTTAAAAAAAAAAACTGAATCTTGAAAATATAATATTTTTTTCATCAATTTTATTATTTAAATTTTTTTTATCGCTTTTCTTTGTTAAGCGAAGCTTTTTTAGGAACTTCGACGGGGCGTTTCTGTTTTCACGGTAAGGAACCAACACGAATTCATGTCAGGTTACCCTAAGCTTCCTGTTCGCTAAGTTCCGCTACATAACTTGGAAAGTCATTAAACGATATTGAACCAAGCCATTTTTCAATATCCTTTAGCTCCTTTCCACCAGAGATGTGCAAGGATGCGTAGCGACGGATGTGTCGGTTAAGAACCAATAGAATCGCTTAATTTACCTAGCCTCGCTCAGCGCAAGCGATTCTATTGGTTCTTAACAAACACATCCCTCGCTACGCATCATCGCACATCTCTGGTGGAAACGCAGCCTAACGCTGAGTGTCATAGGCTAGTTTTAGACTTGGAAATCGCACGACGCAGCTCAGCTTCCACGAGAGCGAAGCCGTGAAAAAAGGCTAGTTTACCTTATAATTTAGAAACAAAAGGTTACTTTGTTTCCTTTAAAGGTTTTACGATGTTTCAAGCCAATTAATTGATTTAAACAAATATGTTGACGACGCTGTGCACGTTTTATCGTCAATAAACGATGATGGGCTATTCAATCATTAATTGTCATTCATTATGGTCATCGTCTTCTGTGTAACTGTTGTATAATAATGTGTTATATTGATTGATTGATCTGTCACTCGGTTGTGGAAGATTGAAATACAATCTGCACTGAATCAGGAATGATAATATACGCACGAGAACCAAGGTTACCGACATAGTCCGAAGGTTCACGAAACTAAAGTGGCAGCGGGCAGGGCACATTGCTCGCAGAACAGGTGGTCTGAAAAGCAAAGGAGTGTCGCCCGCGTACCGGAAGACGCAGTGTTGGCATGCGAGTCGCACAGGACCAGTCATCCCTGGAGACCTGGTCCTTTGGTAGGCGTACGAGGGGCCGAAACCAACTCGCAGAGGCCCCGTTAGACATTTCAAATGTAATGGGGCACCAACCGGCGATTATCCCTGTATGCACTGTGAAAGTATTCCCAAGGGCAATCCCCGGTTGGAACAGTACTATTGCAGAATTTGGAAACAAAAGATGCAACGCTATGGGTTTGTGTGGTTTAGTGGACTGATAATCGTTTATTGAATTGGCCCCTGCCTGACCACAAACTAAAAGGCAGGGGGTGACTTGCACACTCAATGAATGGGCCCCCAAAAACGGTCGCTTGCACAAAGTGACGTAGCGCCAAGGTGGCAACATAGCCTGAGGTGCTAGAGGAGTGGAGAGGTATACCACGGCTATCAGGACAATCCTGGAAGTGCGGTCAAGATCCCTACCAGCATCTTATTGGATGGATTATACATCCTTCTGCCGAGCACGTTTGCTCTAGCAAATCTCCACTCAGACCGGCCGATTAAGACAAGAAAGATGTGGGAGCTTTGTTCCTCGTCAGTGTTCACTCTGGCCAGCCAATAAAGGCAAGCCGGAGATGAGAAACAAGACTTCTCCCGGGAGATTAGGTTCGTGTGGTCGCTACTGCCCAACAGTTCGCCACAAAACTGCCTTGCGGATTGTATCTCTCTTTGTCTGGCCCCTCACCCTAGGTATGACCTAAGGTCCATCGGGACTCGCAAGCCCCACCACGACGTCAGCGTAGAGATACTGCGGTAGGGTTATTATTATTATCATAATTTTTTTTATAAAAAAACGTTGCCCCACACTAGGAATTACTCCTGTATCGTGGGTGCGTTTACAAAAATACAAAGTTACATACACAAACAGCCAGGGAATCGAACCCACGACACGCGACGCAGCAGTCGATCGCTCAACCACTGCGCCAACCGTGCCCTATTCACAGTGGACGTCTTTCAGCTAATATGATGATGTTATACTATCATCTTCACAAGTAGATGAACTTATACTCCACATATTCTATTTCATATTATGACGAGACGGTTGGCGCAGTGGTTGAGCGATTGACTGCTGCGCAGCATGTCGCGGGTTCGATTCCCGCACGGAACAAATATTTGTACGACCTACATGTATTTGTTCCGAGTCTGGGTGTTTTTCTATCTATAATATGTATGTATTTACAAAAAAAGTATATAAGTAGTTTATCAGCCATCTCGTTACCATAACACAAGCATTAGGTTGCTTAGCTTGGGAATTATAATATGGCGTTGTGTGAAATGTCCAAGGATATTATTATTCATAAGTACAACCAGTACAGCCCTTCCTTTTTGCTTGGCCGTAGTCGGGTAAAAATTGTACCTTGTCGTCAACAAGCTAATCATGTAACACCCATAGTAGTCGGAAATCGTTTCAATTTACTTTTGAGTCACAGAAAAGTGAAACTGATTTTAATTACCGTTAAGTTAACCGTAGATTAGGTGCTGTAACCAAGCGATGACGAAGACTTTGTATTTTATATGCAGTTGACGATACCTTGGATTAACATGGCTATAGGTTACTTACAAATTAACACATATAAGTACCTTCATAAATACCATAAGTACCGCGGGATATAAAGGAGAAAAAATACTGAAGAACCGTAGTCTGTTTAGGACGATAGGAAAGTTGTATTATTGGATTAATTCATTATAACTGTTTTCTAGTTGGAATCAGCCTCTTCGTCAGTGTATAACTTGTATCCAATCATCTTCCGTAGTCATCGCCTTTGCTTGCTATTAACCAATCATCGTCGAAGCCGGTTTTGAAAAAAAATTCTGTCATGAGCTTGAGCTTGATTGCGAAAATATTAATAAGTTTCCTTATGGCGGGGTTGCAGTACTTTTTAAGATTTTTGAACGTCTGAAAATCTAATTAATTATGAGTTTTTTAATAAATAAAAATCATTACATAAAAATTGAACATGGGTCCTCAAGTAAATCGTAAAGATAGAAACGCGATTTAGAATGATTGGCTCGATACTTTTTTTTATCAAACATGACACTAAATTACAATTTTAAACGTGTACTTTTAAGAGATTATATCACGAATATATATAAAAGTTATATCAATAGATAGAGCTTTTTATTTTGAAGTAAATGTTGAAACGATATTGTATTATTTCTTTATCAGTTTTCGCCAAGAAGAAAAAACAATCCAAATTTAGGCATTATTTCGCTCGCCGGACAGTCGCTGTTGTTCGTCAAATCACACAGTACTGCAACCTTGTCTTAAAACCTTCGACGTATAGAATTACAGATACGAGGCAATCGCATGCAAGCAAATAGCTTTTCTTTAGATAATCCGCAAAGGAAGCTTACCCGGCTGTGCATATTTATAGATAAGTACTTATTACATATTAATTAGTAGTAGGTACTTCCTAGATCTACACGTAATGCACTAAGCATGGCGCAACACTGTTGTTGTTGCGCTTGCATAGAAATGCGACACGCGATGGAAAAACTTATCACGAGGCCCCACTGAGTTGCTCATAGGAAACGCTAAACTTGTATGAAACAGCTATCGAACCTATATATTACACACTAGCTGACCCGCGCAACTTCGTTTGCGTCACATTTTCCATTAATGCTCCGCTCCTATTTGTCTTAATGATATATAGCCTATAACCTTCCTCGATAAATGGGCTATCTAACACTGAAAGAATTTTTCAAATCGGACCAGTAGTTCCTAAGATTACCCCCTACATACAAACTTACAAACAAATGTTACCTCTTTATAATATTAGTATAGATTGTGGCTACAGTGTGCTTATGAAGTGTAAGCGCTGCTAACCGCATTTCGATTCGTGTGATATGATAGCGATCAACCGACGCATTAGTGCATGCCAGTTGTATAATGAACGAGTATTTGTCTTTTGCCATACATTACGTACTCGTGTTAGACTAGTTATGTTCAGCAGTGGCTTGGTGCAGGGCGACTGGCGATCCAGCAACTGCCACGTTTTTACCAGCACGAGTACCTACGTGACTCAATGATAGCTAGCTGCCACTCACAATGAGTTGTAATCACTGACAATTTAACAATAATCGGTATAGTGCATTCCTGACGTAGTTACGCAAGCTCAGTTTTATAACATTTCGCTCTTTCTCTAGACCTAAGTAATTGCATGCACTCATTGAAGTTTAAAAAAAAAATGCTTTACGTTGATTTTACGTAATTTTACCGTTTATGAATCTTATAAAATTAAATTATAAACTGGCCAATTTGAAGAATAAGGAAAATTATGAAATTCTTTTAAAATTCACCTCCATATTTTTGTGGTGCATAATAATGTGAATTAATAAATGTTAATTCACAAAGTAATAACGGCAAATTATTCGTGTGAACTAGGCTTAAGTAAAAAAGGTCGCGGTTGGTTATATCGTATCACGTAACAGTTTGCGTATTGCAGCTGACGATTTGATCACGAATTGTAAACAAAAAATAAACGAGAGTTCGTGAGGCACGGGATTATAACGGGGAGCCCGGCAGTGAGGCCCGCTCGGCGGCCCCGCGGCTGGCGGCCCCACGGCTGGCGGCCGCGCGACCCGCGGTTCGATCGATATCTCCCGCGTGCATTGCGCTGCACTGTCACGTCAATTAATTAGACCGCTTTTTACCAAACCACATTTGGGTTGCAGCTCTGGCGCAAGATCTCGAATCACCAGCCTCTAACCTCTGCTCCGCTATTAAAGCATTGCAATTTATTGCAATGCGTGCTCAGTGTTTAATATCATGTTCATTTCTCAACGCCGAAAAAAGAACTAACAAAGCAAATATGCTCCGACTATTTATATACACGCCTGGCAGATTTTAATTCAGTTTAAAATATAGGTCATTTTAATTTTATTGATTAACCGGGCTTTACAATGTTTAAATAATTAACTAAATCGAGATGAATGTGATCGGGTTCCTTACGTATTTTCCTCTTACGATTATGTACTTTCATTTTATTTTACTCGTAATTGGATCCTGTTCCACTGCCCTATGGTCAATTCCGCTTTTAACATGGAGATAGCTTCTGTAAATACAGAGAAAATAAATTAATGACCATTCACTTCAAATGCGGTACTCATTAAATGAATGAGTTTTTTTTTTTATTAATAGTGACTTGAGCAATGTGTCTCCAAACTAAGAATACTAAAAATACTTTACTTAATTTTGTCTTCTTTACGGAAAACTTTTTAGAATCTTTTACATACTCACCACCTAATCTGTTAAATGTCGTAAATGGGAATAGGTATTTACTGTTGATGAGTATAGGACATTTTGCTAATATAGGCTTTGCCATGTGAAGAATTGTGGTAGGTAAAGTATTCGGTGATTTTGCCTTTAAGTGGGTTCACAGTAAACGTTTCTCAATTAGATTCATCTTTCTAAGAACCGGAAACATCGAGTCATTAAGTTCAAAGTTTAAGTAAAACTTCTTAGATGCTGTCTTAAAAACGAACATTTATAAACATCCGAACTTTACAAGCATAGGTACTATTACTGTCTTTACCTATTAAAATTCACTATTCAATAATTATGTTTAATGGGTCATAGAATCATCAGATAATTTATGACTTTTTGTGTAACATTATGTTGAATGATATTAGACTTTTATTGCAAGATTAGAAACTTTAACAGGTAGCCTCCAATTTCGAGGCACTTCAAAAGAAAATACGTTTTTTTCGCAACGATTGAAGTTGTAACCAAACCTAGTGTTCTGAATATGATAGGTGAGTAATTAAGCTAAGCTGCTCCGGTATAAAGTTACAGCAAAACATGCGGTTTTATTCCACTCACCGCGTTATTACTGCAAAGATTAACACAAATACCTGAACGAATCTCGGTCTAATTAATGGCCTACCATCAACATAACATATAATCCGCGTAGGAAGACAAATAACTACTCGTAGATTTAATCGTTTATGGAAATAAGAAGATACAAGTTTTGTGTTTGGCTATTTACAATATGATTCATTCTAAAAGGACCGGATGGCCGATGACCGTTGTAGCTGAACAGTCCTTGAATCGCGTGGATTTCGCTTGACACTTAGACATAAATCAGAAAAGTAACGCAGGCATCTCGGGAGGCAGGAAGCAGCAAGCATAGTGCTTTGAAGCAATTTGAAGAACTGTAGTTAGTAGTCGTAATAGGAAGATTCGGAACAATTAGTCTAACCCAGATGGAAGCCGCAGTTGAAATGGTCTTGTACGTTACTGATATCGACAATTATACAATGTTCTGGCTTTCATCTTGGACTGAGGATAAGAATATCCTTACAACGTGGCGATACCTGCACCGGTCTTTTGGGCACAATTGCAATCGTCATCGATGCGGAGGATTTTTTGACACCTTGGTTAGCAGTTTTTTAGTTAAGTAGATATTTAAAAAGCAAAGTATTCAATGCTACAAGTTGGCAGTGTTATCGGGAACACAATTAATGTCATCTATTGGCAAAGTGACACGCACGAGACACGAGACAAGAAAGCGAGAATGAATAACGGGACTCGATGGAAAGCTCCATTCTATTGAAGACGTGAGGGTTCAGGTTTTTCTGGCGAGAATATAGCTGTTCGACATCTGCATCGGGACTTTAACTTATTGATGGGCCGTGAGACGGTATGTAAGAAAAGCTTCGCCGTTAGTAAATATACACTGGGAGTATACAATTGTTTATGAGGTATTGTTTATATTATACAAAACATAATAACGCCTGTTTTGACAGAAGCTGTTCCTGTATTACTCCTATAATGGGTGCCCCTTGTAATAGGTACCTAAGGAATTACCATCAACTGAACAAATATCTAGACAACGCGCACAGGCCACCGCACATACCTACCTACTAAGTGGTTACTGTTTTGACGACACGGTTGGCGCAGTGGTTGAGCGATTGACTGCGCAGCATGTCGCGGGTTCGATTCCCGCACGGAACAAATATTTGTACGACCTACATGTATTTGTTCCAAGTCTGGGTGTTTTTCTATCTATAATATGTATGTATTTACAAAAAAAAAATGTATATAAGTAGTTTATCAGCCATCTCGTTACCATAACACAAGCATTAGGTTGCTTAGCTTGGTACTATATGGCGTTATGTGAAATGTCCAAGGATATTTATTTATTTATTATTTATTTATTTACTGTTACATTTGAAATAGATAAAACTTATGATACTTTTGCGTTTTGCTTTGAACTTTGAATCAAACCCGCATTCAGCAGAAGCACTAGTGAACTAGGGATATTCGAGGACGTGCGTTATCCATCAGCGCGCAAAGGATCCGCGTAATGGAGTATAGCCCACACACACGTAAAGATAGGAGGCTATGTCCCAGCAGTGAGGGAGGTAATACACTGATTATGTATAGTATGATATTGACATAATTTGGTTATGGTGATTAGGGTTCGTTAGTGCGAAAGTCAACCGTATGCTCTCACACGGTGAGTTTGTTAGTGTGCATTGACACCGTGATTACCGAGCCTATATAAGTACGGGTAGGTACTCGTAAGTGCGCTGGGTGGAGCTCAGCGGAACTCGCTCTGAGGTCGGCGAGCGGTGTTTACGGGCCGTTTATCAAACTCGGCAAGGTCTCCGTCACTTGCACTGCTATATGTTATCATTCACAAGTCACAACACAGCCCTGGATCACACATCTCTCAAATACATGGCACTTGGTTTGATTCCAGAGCCTACGTGAGTACATCGTCGTAGTTGTATTCGTTTTCTATGTTTTTCGTCAGGTCAAAGGTCTAAGGTAACCACCGATGAACGGCTGCACATAAGAGATAGATACACGACTAGCAGTGCTATTCTGTAACAACATTTTCTTGTCTCGACAGCGGAATCCGAGGTGAGTTTCAAATTCGTATAAATATAAGACCTTATGATGTGTGCAATAAAGTTCACTTTGTAAGCTTAGTCACTCAGGTGAAGTCGATATCGAAATGGTTATTTACAGAATATACTAGCTGGTCTTCTTTCTATTTTATTTATTCCTCGAAAGAATGGTCAGTAGTGGCGTCAGTGGCATTCTTATATCCTCAAAGGTGTGTAGGCAATTGCGGCACTTCGGAATGTGGGTTATTTTCTGGACGGCAGTACTCTTATTGGGTATAATATACCATTTGGTTATGAATGAACTAACAACCAATTGACACGGTATCACCTAAAATAATAACAATACCAACTAACTGCCTTAAGGAGTAGGACAGGTCAAAATCATAGAATTCCAGACCAGTTCCTGTTTTATTCAGAGCACATTTATAAATCCAGGACGTAATCTGCGCTTACTACCGAAACCAAGCTTTGTAGAACATCGCGAAACAATCTCAAATATGTTGGTCTTGCGTAGAAAGACCACTTCAGAGCATTTGCATGGCGGTCGCTAACTGTCTAAAAGCCTTAATTTTCATACATTTATTAAAAACTAGCTGACCCGCGCAACTTCGTTTGCGTCACATTTCTCATTAATGTTCCGCTCCTATTTGTCTTTGCGTGATGATATATAGCCTATAACCTTCTTCGATAAATGGGCTATCTAACACTGAAAGAATTTTTCAAATCGGACCAGTAGTTCCTGAGATTACCCCCTACATACAAACTTACAAACAAATGTTACCTCTTTATAATGTTAAGTATAGATTACTTTTACTGTTTTGTTTTTATTTAGTAGATTTGGCACTCTGATCTGTTTTCGACACCCGTAGTTTTAATATCCACGTAAACATCACCAAACGAAACACATAAAATATAAATACATCGACATATTTTCGACAAGTCTATTTGTAAAGTATTCCAATGGATGTCATCGAACCGAGTCTACGATGAGCGCTAAAACAAGCGGGAAACTGGAAACAGTCTCGATAAACTGGTTTATCGAAGATCTACTGTGTAATAATATGTGTCAATGACAGATTTATAATTATTTCATAAGAGAGATGGCTTAATACACGTAACTAGGCCTGCGGTAGTGATACAACGCTTTTGGGCCAGTTCTTTCTTCACCAGTCTTCTTGGTTGGTTGAATACGCTTCTGGTATTCAAGATACCTTTGTGGGTTCGCCTGGGAATGATGTAAAACTAACAGCAATGGGTTACCTGCGCAAATATTTGATCATATTTAAGAACGTGCTGAAATAAATAATTTGTACTTTAAATAAAAGATCTTGGACAATATAACTTTATGCTTCAATGCTGTTGCTATACGGAATTGATATCTAATCAGTCGACTCAGAAGGAACTGGATAGGTATTTGCCGCGAAATAAATACAGGTACTGAAAATTAACGATCAAATCACCATTATAATTATATAACAGCAACAAGAAAATATAGTTTATTATTTATGGTAGGCATTCAGTGACAAGAACATACATCTAACTTTATTATAAAATGCGCATTGCACAAAATATATACAAACATTTAACTTGAGTTAAATTTATTTGATTGTGTTATGAAATCATAAAACCTGATACAATAATAACATTTTAAAACGATTATAATAAATAGGTTTTCAGTTTGCAATATATCGGCAGTAAAATGGTATTTACAGTGTTATTACAGTTAAGTAGTATAAATGAGCTTAGTTACTCGTGGAGTATCTGACCGGCTATCATCCTTGAAATATGAAAAATTGGATTTTAATTTGCTTTTAATCGTTTTAAAGGTCGTAAAAGCTTTTAAGTTAAAACCTTGCTTCACTGTCAGTGTCATTGGATACAAGTTATCGCAATGTAAGTGAAGATATATAAGAACATGAGAAGCTGGCTTAATAAGAGCGACAGGTATCTATGGAAACAAAACAAACTTGCATGACGTGATAAGCCGCAACTCACTATCTCTGCAAGTTTGCAGCATTGACGGCACGGTTGGCGCAGTGGTTGAGCGATCGGCTGCTGCGCCGCGTGTCGCGGGTTCGATTCCCACACGGAACAAATATATTTGTATGGCCTGCAGATAGTTGTTCCGATAGGTCTGGCTGTTTGTGTACGTGACTTTATATGTTTGTAAACGCACCCACGATACAAGAGAAATTCCTAGTGTGGGGCAACGTACTTTAAAAAAAAAATATATATGTGTGACAGCGTGGCGAAGGCAACTGTCAAAATGATCAAAAAATATGGGATTGTTAAACGGTAACGAAATGTTACGTGATCATTCCCTCATCTTTGGTATTCGCTGGTAGAATGGTTCTTTGTCAGTCCACGTCACGTTTCAGTAGGGCATGTCAAATTGGACTTTTCGAAAATCTTAATCGCTGATAAATTATCACTTTGACAAGAGCTTCTGAGCTCAACTTGCTACGAATATAATGTAGCATTAAGCTGTATATTAGTTACGGGGCATCCTACGATATTAAAGCAATCTAGTACCTATGGCGACTGACCTTTATTTAGATCAGACGTTCAAGCAAGTTGCAACGGACTGTCAAACATGCAACGCTCGTTTAATTCTCATCTATCTGTGATGCACACATTCGATAGCCTGCAATGATTCGATAGGTTATGCATCGATGCTACATTCTGAATACTTAAGTTAATTAACGTTTATCGCCTTGAAGGTCTTGCAAACGTTTTTTAAACCTACTTAGAGATGCGCTTGGACAAGTTTTTTATAGATATCGATGTCGAACCCTTTTTTATAAATGCTGCTGCCCTTTGCGTATCGATTCTAGAAGCTTCAAAGTAACCATTTAATTGTGAAGTTACTCTTCGAGTTTTATCGCAAAGCACTTAAAATGTCCCGTAATATCTTCTTTGACAGTGGCAATGAGCTACATGTAGTTTGATGTTAATGGATTTCGTGTAGGTAGGTAGTGAAATAAAAAGAAAATAGCTTCAAGGTAGATAGATACCTGTATTCAGAGAAAGGCGTAACATTTGCACTCTTGTAATAGAATTGATAATCGCCGTATCATGTTAGATTATGAGGTCAGAACAGACGAAGAGGAGTGGCCTGCATGGAGCATGAAGAGTTGATAAATAACGTGTAACATTATAAACGCAAAACCTGACAAGGGGTACCTAATCGTAAACATTACGGGAGCAACAGCATTTATCATAAGTACATTTTTTTAATAATGCACACAAAAATGTATGGGGCGGCCGAGTTTTCCCCATAGTTAAAGTTGTAACACGCGCTTTATCAAAGTATCGCTTGCGATGCTCATAAATAACGATTATTTTTCGACAGGGATACCTTTAAGTGTAGCGAAAAGTCGCAAAGTTCAAATAAATCCACAGACGTACAGCTCTGGATTTATCTTTATCCGATTTAAGTGCTACCTATCACATAATAGAATTATGGGATGTATCACAGTTGCCAATTAATTTTAACACTGTAGTTTCTGGCTGGTTCTACTCATGGTCACATAAGAAACGACCAATTGAACCTACTGGTGTTTCATGGATTTTTTTTTGTGTAATCAAATATTTTCACAGTAGTTTAGGCTGGCAGCTGACCCAACATAGTTAAGAAAAGTCTAAGCTGCTTAATTGACTACTGTTTCCAGAAGCCGAAGAACCTTTGCAACATCAAAAAGATAAAATTGACAATTCATCTTTGAGTGTAATTATAGTAACAGAAGGTGCCTCACAAACCAATCGCGAGCATAATTAAGCGGTAACAACGACGACGGTGGAATTTAATGAAAGCTCTCTAGAACAATAGCTTACGAGCGGCAGCGGCGTAGGCGCGCGACTCAGGGACGACTTTCTTAAATTCTTTTAAATTTTTGTCTGCAGTACACTTAGCCTGATAGGCTTGAGATCGACCACTATCTCACCTGATACGTGAAACCTCATCGAACTGTGGACTAGCTTTTGACGTTTCATAAGTGCCAATGTGAAAAAAAAAATATTTTGAATTAAGTCCCATCTCGGCCCATTAATTTAATGATTAAGGACAGGGTGCGAGACGGGAATGTTTCTTGGGCATGATAAATTCGTTCATGGGTGTGAAGATGGGATTGTTTCTTGGACATGATAAATTCGTTCATGGGTGTGGAGATGGGAAGGTGCCGCGATGGGACTAAACATTGTGGGCGATGTTATGGCAAACGATGGAGAACCCATCCCTGTTCCTTTTCCTCCATAACTGAGTAAGTACCTATTACCAAAACCTTTACAGTGGGTTAGCCACAATGTACATAACATTGGGTTCACACGACATCGAATTTTGTCTGCGCAGACATATGTATATTTCGTGTAGACGCTACGTTTATGACGTTGATGCATGACCATCGTCGTACTTCTTGAGGTCCGATGAGGGTATGGGCTTATTTGTTAAAATAACTAAAATAGATTGAATTAACTCCCGGCTATACAGACATTACTTGTAAGGTAAGAGCAAAAACGGCGCATATAGCTGCGGGGCAGAGCTAGTCGTTTTAATAAGAGACGTCGATACGCAACGCTCCGTCGGCGTATGCGCACGTTTCGCAAGCACCAGTCTGCGCCGCACTTAAATGGCTAACTCGATCACTATCTAGTCGTTACCTCGATTGTAAACTACTGTTTGATACGATTGTATGTGACCACTTGACCATTTTGCTACCTTAGTTAAATAGTCACCGATATATTAAACTTCAAGTCTGCTATCAATGTGCTTGCTTTATTTAAAAACGAATACCATTCTACAATTTTTTTATGTAAAGTTGACATTTGCATCTCAGTCGCAATCCGTCAAAAAGCCTCGATTTCCATAATTTTTGACAATTGCGACAGATAAACGAATGCGAACGTTGCTTGGAAATGAGTGGTATGACCCATGTAACTATATAGCAGTGAGAATTAGTATGCATGTACCTATTGCCTTGCATTTCTTTTTAGTGTGGACGCCAAAAGATATGGACTTATTATATGTACAATTAAATAAAATACTCTTAAAACCAACTAAAACTTAAAATAATCTTACAAATGGCGTCGAAAAATTCGGCCGCATCGCTAGCCACTGGTAATGTGAACTTATATGATAAAACACGACATATTTGATCTACTACTTCTTACTGCTTCGCCCATAATAGGAACAAATTATAAATTAACAACATCATTTTTAAAATTTAATAAATAAGTAGATACCTCGACGCCATCTGGAGAAAAATCTATGAATTTTCATGATTCAAACATAAGTTGTCTAATCTCATGTAGGTGAAGTAATATTAAATTAATTAATTCCTAATTCAGCTAACTTATAAATAAGTTACGAGCAAACGAGCGTGTTTTTGATATAAATTAAATGAAAACTAAGTTTAGGACATTAATTATTTCTTAATGTGTTAAGTTTATTTTGTTATGATTATGACCCAGTAATGGAGAGAAAACAAATTAATATCTTGCTGCTGATTACATAATGCGATTGGAACAAAAAGTTCAACGTCCTATTTTGTATGAAAACCACTTTTTAAAACCAGTTCCTTAACTTGTATCTTTGGACAAGAAGCAGAATACAAAATTGACGGTGTAAGTTTGTGTTTACTCACACATGGCACCTACACATGAATGAAATTACATTTATAATTACTATTAATAGCTTATGCAACATAGGACGGGGACGTTATATTTAAATAATTTTATGTAACCGCTTTAGATACGTCTAGTGCGGATAAAATGAATGAGGGTGAAGGTTTTGCAAAGTACCGTTTAGTTGGTGATGGAAGGATGGACGAACTTGGCAGTGCTGGTGACGCGATTGTTCGGGTGAGATCCGCAAGTGGCCCATGAGTCGCCAATCCTGTGGGTATTCTACCGTCTGCGTCTACTACTTCTGTTCTTCTAAGCGCTTGAGATGTGTCTCTGCGACACATACCCGTACACTTTGTTCTATATAATGGCTACAACAACTGTTACTAGGTATAAAGTACACTACTATTTTTTATTTTTGTTTGTACACTACTTTGTACCACAATCCTGCACAAGCGCTCTCTACAAACACCACACCATCGTTGACACTCACACTCGACTCCAACAGTTCTCTTACCGATCTCGAATACATTAACTTGTTAATTTTTATTTAGTGACCCGAATTAATATTGCATGCCGCGGCACGCAATGCCTTGCAAGATGTGATTTCGAATTCTTACTTTACAAAAATGGCTACCGTTTAATTAGATATGAGGGTATGAGTTTATGCTTTATTTATGTAACTTTAAATACAAATACTAGGTATTACTTTAGGAAAAGGCTAGGCAGATAATGATGACTTTGTTAAAACCAATAAACTTTTAGACTCGGTTTCACAAACCAAAGTTATATTTTTACACCGATTTAATTGCTAACACGAGGTTAAATGCCAAAGTTCCAAACATAATGACCACGGGTTAAAACTTACCCGAAGTTAATTACCTCTGATAGCTCTCTAAAAAGTGCAATGTTCAAAGAAATTTATATTATTACAGAGGGAGTAGTTACAACTATATGTTGATTGACAGTTCAGTCTGATCCTATTAAGATCTCATCGATAAATTCGCTACAGGCTGCAAGGTGGACAAGATTAGAAGTTTAACATACCGATATGGAATCGCGGTAGATATTTGTAGGAACGATAAAGCCCTTCCCTTGTGGTGAAAGTAGTGTACATTTAGCGGATCGCCCGATTTCACAATGTGCTCTCCAAGAGTTTCGTAATAATACCGGGAAAGCTATTTTATCAAGTGCCGCGTAACGAGGTTCGCCGTGTTGGACTGTTGAACTGTTGATATCTCACTGAGTGCATACTATCTCAGTCGGCTTCTTTGGATGCCACTTTAAACAACGGTTTTCCGACCGTGACAGGCGGGTCTCTTAACAAGTGCTAATGCGTATAATTGCCCAAAAATTCGCATTTTCTCAATAATCGAGCGGCATGTGAAATAAATTCTTAGGCTAAACGTGTCTTAATTTAGATAAAAATCTTTGCTAATGGAAGTATAACTACCGAAAATGGAGCTCTTGAGTATGAAGAAATAAAAAATGTTAAATAATTTTTCGACTGCGGGTTTTCATCCTCTTCTGCACTTGTACTTACAAAAGAATTGTATGACAATGGTGACATTTATATAGTCACATCATCTGCCTTGCCTTTTCCTAATAGTTAGGGTTGGTTTGCCATCTAACCGTTTGAAGTCGAACCCGTAACGGCTGTTGAATGTATTCAAATGGCAACTGGGACCAACCGTGGAAGAACAAAGACGGTTATTGCATAGGTCACAACTGACGAGCCCCACGGCCACAAAGAATAAGCTCATCCCAAGGTCAGACACCCAGACAGAAAAGTTTTTACGAGGCACGTTTCCCGGGGTGTACCGGACCTACTTTTAAGTAGGTACCTTATTATCACCACTCACAGAGGGTTTCTTAACTCAGTATATCCGCCTTGAGCGAGTGCGCCTCAGCGACCCTGCACTACAGGTATACCTACTATACACTCATTAAACAGGTATCTCTATAGTTCGCTCTTGTTTTCCCGCAAGGGCGGAAGGTCTAATAAATCTCGCTTCTCTAATTAGAAGTTACGAGTGTTGACTAGACAGATAATAATAATATTTCAGAGACACATCATACATTTTGTTCAAAGATAGTTTTGGGGGCCGAGTCACCCGCGTCCGTAGGAGAATACCCTTCAGCGAATCCCTACACGTGGTCCCCGGGTGGTGCTAAACAGGTGACACTAACCGCCTCCGTGGTCTAGTGGTTATACCACCAGATTCAGACCCAGAGCTCCCGGGTTCGATTCCCAGCGGGGGCAATTTTTTTGCTCGGTTTGGTTGGTGGTAGGACTTCTAAGTCCGCCTGGCAAGCTACCACCATCATGTCTAAGTCTGTTGCCATAACAACAATGTTAACAGCATTGTTGTGTTCCGGCAATTAGAGGTATGATAGCCAGTTCCTCTTTGTCAGCCTAATCATCACTTTCCATCAGGTGAGATTTGGGCAAAGAGTTCCCCCGTTTTGAATAAAAAATAAAAAAAAAGTTTGAGACCCGAGAAAGGACATAGGATAGTTTTTATCCCGGAAATCCCAAGGGAACGGGAACCATGCGAGTAAAACGGGAGCGAAGCCGCGGGGGACAGCTAGTCAGAAATATGACAGCTTGCCATGTGACAAAACGCCAAGGCATCAAACGTTTAAACTCAGAACTGGGTCACTTTTCTCCTTAAATTCTGCGCAAGACTCGTTTTTTATAACACTTTATTACCAATCTGTTGATGCAAAGTGCATTTAGAAAGGCGTAGCAGCAGACTGAACTGTGATCGACAATAAACTGCGTGCGCCTATTAACTAATATCTTCGTACTAATAGTCATGTTTTCTCATGCGCGGCTGTAATCATCATTATATCTAAAGTGTGTTACCGTTCAATGAAGATGTCAGACAGACTTCACCGTCTCGACACAACACAACTATTACTAGTTTAAGAACAATCTAAATGCAAATAGAAATGGAGGCACACGACTGCGAAATACACATTTAAAAGCTGTGTCACCCTGAAACCACTATTTACAAGGAGTTCGACAGCGATTAGAATCAATGTATACATGCTGCGAGTGTACAACTTACGAGAATGAACATATTCGTCGACGCAGTCGCTTAAATAATGATTGACATCAAAGAACGGCTTATGTGTACAAGCTACATATTCATGATTATTTATTCTGTCGTCCCGATTTAATGGTCCGTTTATTATGGCGGGCCGGTCCAAAAATAGAAAGATTAGAATGAACGCCGACCACCTTGTTACATTTTCAACAGCCGCCGCGGGCGCAGGCGGGTCTCTCAAGTGCTAATGCGTATAATTGCCTCAAAAATTCGCATTTTCTCAATAATCGAGCGGCATGTGAAATAAATTCTAAGACTGCGCATAAACGTGTCTTAATTTAGATAAAAATCTTTGCTAATGGAAGTATAACTACCGAAAATGGAGCTCTTGAGTATGAAGAAATAAAAAATATTGCGAAGTAATTTGTTAACGTAAAGTTAATTAGAATACCAATAATATTTTATGAGAACAGATATATGTGAAAAGTAACTGGTCTCTGATTACATTGTATATGTAACATATAGCAATAATATGAGACGGACGATGGCCGATCGAGATGTGAAATGCCGCGGGTGATGCAGGTGTTATAGTTTCAATCATTAATTAGGATTCCAGCGGGTAATAAATAAAACTATGAGAAGTAATCGATCACTAAACGTCCTCTTATGAAATCATATTTTTTGAAAAAAGTCACTGAAAAGCTTTCGTTACATTGGTAGGTAGAAGTTCCTCGCACATACGAACAGCTAACGACCTTCAAGCCGCGAACGCAATTGCAACTGATTTACTTGCTTATAATTAAGTATATACTTACAGTGAATTTTAATAGGCGATAAATACTGAAACGTAAAATATTTATCCTCATAACAACCTCAGAGCATTATATTTATGTCATCAAAATTATTAACCTTAGTGTAAAGAGACTTTATGTTTGGTATCATGTGTATAACTTGGGCACGAAAACAATAATAGTACCTAAGTGAGGCCTATTATTGTCCAACGCGTATTGACTTCTGTTATTGGTTGAATCAATTTTCAACACCCAATCGCAATACTTGACTTGTATTTAGAATAAGTTAGTCTATAAGTACTTTTCTTATTTAATATTATTGTCTTTTGCTGTGCCCAACAGGGTCCATAATTGTGTCACAAAAATTTTCACCTACCACCTAAGCAGTGTGTACATTGTGGAATGCATTAAAGAATTGAGTATTGAGTATTTATCAGTTTATTTGTCTCCTTGATATTTTATTCGGAGTATGATTTTAAGTAATTTGATTTTCGATATAATCATCATTTTATTCGATTACTCAGTAGGAACGTCCGTATATTTCGCGACGGGCATGCGTATGCGCATGTCATGTATGTCAGCGCATGTAGTATATGATGTGTCTCTGAAATATTATTAGGGCCAGACTTAATTAAAAAATCCCTGTTTTTGACTTTGACGTTTTTAACAATGTCCTGTCTATTGATTATTTTCTGCAAGCTCTGCTTGCTTTTAAATACAGTTATTGTAGTTAGGTAAGTAGGTACCTACTTGTTTTACATGCATAAGCTGATAATAATATTGATTGTTGATATAGCAGTCCCTCATGACGAGAACCTCGTGAAGTCTGAGAAAGAGAAACAAAGTAAGTATCTTGACTTGGCTCGCGAGGTTGTCGACATGTGGGATGTGAACACAGCAGTCATTGTGCCGATAGTCGTGACGGCCAATGGCATAATTGCCAAGAGCCTCGACCAACACCTCAAGAGGCTCTCGTTGGGCTGCTGGATCAAGGGCTTGAACCAGAAAGCAGTACTCCTGGACACGGCGCGTATTGTGAGGAGGTTCCTCTCTCGGGAGCCCTGACCACCGGTAGCCTGTTCCCGATGCTGGTGGGCTACTATTTTTTATATTTTTAAATGTTGATTTTTTTTTAGTTTTTTACAAATATTTAATAATGTAGAAAATATGTACAAAGAAAAATTAATGAAATAATACTATTATAATAATTTATTGTAGAAACTCAATTTTCTATTTCCTCATAATATGGAGCGACAGGAAACAGAACCAGACCAGCGAGCGATAGAGAGTTGGTCTCGATGGACTAAAACATTACCTTAGGAAATAACTAATCGTTACCTGTACTACTCTTGCATGCAAAATAATTTATTATATTAGTACCTTTCTATTGTTTATTACGTAACATTAATATATGTCTTAATTAATTGCAAAATTGTGCAATATAGGAAATCCAGGCAGATTTTTAGATACTCCAAGTTGCTACTCACGCATGGACAGTGGGTAATCAGCAACCAAGGTTGGCGATAATATAAAAAGTCTACAAGTTAGTTAGCTTATATTATGCAGTTTATGGTCTAGTTTAAGTTAAGCACAGTACTTGACCGGGATACGTGTGCGCTGCTAGTACGGGTGATGGTAAACGTAAACGCGATGAGCAATTAACCACCTCTCGAGCTGCAGTTACAAATTGTAACCTTTACTGCCCGACGGGTCGTTTGCATCGCTATTTACATTACATCATTTAAATTAAACTCCGAGCCGGCCTACAATGTTGCACCGCCGATATGTAATTAATTTCGATACAACGTAAAACTATAGATACACATTTAGCTTCTGTAAGTCAGTATCTAGACTAGGTTCATTCTTTTAGTGGTAGTGTGGCGATGGCGATTGTCAAAACGTCACATGATCAATCCCTGATATTTGTCATTTCTATAATTATAATAATAAAAAATAATAATGACGGCCAGGAGCCTCGATAAGAGAAGAGACAAGAGGCTCTCGTTGGGCAGCTGGATCAAGGGCTTGATCCAGAAAGCAGTAGTTCTGGCCACGGCGCGTATTGTTAGAAGGTTCCTCTCTCGGGAGTCCTGACCACTCCGGTAGCTTGGGCCCTGTTCCCGATACCGATGGGCTACTATATTTTATATTTTTAAATGTTTATTTTAATTTTTTATAGAAATATTTAAAATGAACATTAGAATAGTTCATATCGGGATTGGTACCATGTACCTTCAGTTACTCCGTGATCATGGCGCTTGCAACAGTGCCGAAATATCGGAAACTAGCAAATAAAAAGGTACATGGTAGCAATCCCGATATGGACTATTCTAATATATATATAAATTAAATAAATGGAATAAAAAATTGTAAAAACGTTAATTTTCTTCCACAAATAACATTTGTAAACTAAAACCAATGGAAGTAATTTAAGTTATGATAACCACAACGCAACGTTCATTTGTGAGAGATTGGTGCCTAAACTAAGCCGTGGCTTGTATTTCAGGACACCAGGGACACCCCTCTACAGGCAAAGATATTATCTAAACAACATTTTAAGAATATTTGTGGACAAACAGTAATATTTATGGATCAAAACCAAAATGTCACTAAGCATTTCATAAAATTTTTGTTGGAAGAAAAAAACAAAAAATCAAATTACATTCGCTGATAGAATGACCCTTTTTCTAAAGTCTCTTCAAGTTTATAATGTTACCAGGGCGCCTAAAAAGGCCACTTTAGTTGAATCATATACCTAAGGATCATAAGATTTCTCACATAACAATCTGTCTTTCATGTTTATCGTATCTAGGTTGATTGAGAAAATTTGATAGCTTTTGGTAACTTGATGTGCTGGCTGATTCTACTGAAGTGGCCTTTTTAGACTCGCAGCTTAAAATGTTATTACTTATTCGATTTTTTTGGGCCATAGTCGTCAATGCACTAAAATATAAGAATGTAGAGTAAATAAAGTTTTTGTATTCAAACACGAACATAATTAGAATAAAATCGTTAACCTCGTAGTGTATTGTTATGACACATTGTATGGAACGCAAACGTATTATACATAACTACGAATATAAGTATTATAACACTTCTGTTTCTCGATGGCAATTGGTTGACTCTTGATCTCTCATTAAAACCAGTCAAAAATTAAATTGACTCATAAGAGTGGGGCCACAGTACTGTGGCTCAAGGTGAAAATATTATAAGGGAATGACGTTAACATATTGCAAATATTTATTGTCGTATAGATTTTGCCATAGACCGACCCTTGTACTCAAATTAGAAGTCTCCAGTATCTATACAAGCCGTACATTTATCTTGTTATGTCAAGTAAACCGATTAAGTTTAGTATTGTACAGCAAACTGACCATGTTTTGCAAGGAAGATAAAGTTATTCTAAACTTGTGAAAACAGAGCAGGTTTATATAAAGACATTCTCTGGCTGCGTGGCATTTAGCTGAACTAGTTATTCGCTGGTGCCCTATATTACCTAACGTGTAAAGATACCAGCAACCGCTTCCGCGTCTGCGAACTACATCCTAGTGGCCACAAATCAGAGGCAGGCGAGTGGAAGCTCGTTTGCGCAAGCTACTGGTACGAGTGCTGTTGGCAAATACCGTCACTGCCTGTCCTGCACTGCACCGAGCGCTGGCGCGAGCACGGAAGCAAGCTAACATCCTAGGACAATATCCTTGGACATTTTTCACACAACGCCATATAGTCCCAAGCTAAGCAACCTAATGCTTGTGTTATGGTAACGATATGGCTGATAAACTACTTATATACATTTTTTTTGTTGTAAATACATAAATATTATAGATAGAAAAACACCCAGACTCGGAACAAATACTTGTAGGTCGTACAAATATTTGTTCCGTGCGGGAATCGATCCCGCGACATGCTGCGCAGCAGTCAATCGCTCAACCACTGTGCCAACCGTGTCGTCTAGCTGCTGCGTCGCACATACCACTGACTGCGACTCGACTGTCTACTAGGCATGGGTCATTGGTGGTTTTCTGGTTAACGTAATTTAACTGTTAATCGTCAATGGTCAACTGGTTGAAAAAACTGTTAAATTATTAACAGGTTTTGAACGGTAGCGATTGACGTCAACGTCAATTGATGTCAACGTTTTCAATGATTGACAATGTTGCAAATAATAAATTGATATTCAATGAAAATTACTGATTTGTTATTAGAAATGACATTCCCTTCGTACTCTTTCCAGGCTAAATTCGTATACCAGACCAGTTGATTCTCAGAAATTATTAAATAAAATTAAGTTGAAATAATCCGTGAGCCGTTGACGAAAATTAACAGATTATTATCAACTTGTGTTTTCGTTGATGATAAACAGTTGTCGTTGACAAATGAAAAGTCGTTAAAAAAAAACAGTTTATTGATTCAACGACCACTTCTACTGTCTACTATACTACCATCTAATACATTCACAGTTCAACGTTAGGCAGTTAGGAGTTATTTATTACGTTTGTATTCCGACAATTATACCTCCCAAAAGGCACGGCAACCTCGAATGTTTTCTGAAAGATAACATACTTATACGTGAATCAACCGATTAGAGGAAACTGTATCTGCCATCATATGAGCTATGGTTTACGCCAGATAAACGTGTAATAAAGTACATTGACCTTTACCTAATATCTCTTCGTAGATACTAGAACAAAACATTAAGAACTGTTTTTCATTATTTACTAGAGAACGTAAAGGATTACGGTAGAAGTTGATTCAGGTCAGCTTTATGTCATGTCATTATTTCTGATTTTGATCTTATGAAAGTCAGTAAATGTATGCGAGTCAATGTACTTTATTCCACGTTTATCTGGCGTAACCATAGTAAAGGTTATCGACTCAGTTGGCTCAAAATTATTTAAGTATTCGTAATATCTACCAATGTTTACTGTTTACATAAATGATATCGATGCGTTTGTCATAATTTATCACAAGATTCACAGGTAAATGTGTCAGTAAAGTAACGCGAATAAGGCCTTTTCAAATTTTTCCGTAGCTACGTAGTTACTTGTAATGTAATATAACACATTGTGGAATTATTCATTGAAATGATTGTACAAAACCATCATAGAGTCATCAGTATCAGGTAAGGGCTCTACATAATAACACACAATGATGGTGTCGCGTGCGAGTGGGTGAGTGCGCCTTACGTAAACTTGACAAACAAACACTTTCGATACAGTGCCGTGAGGCGACTCACTTGCGGGGCTCAAGCCGCAGGTTGGCCTTTACGATATAGGTACCTATTGCTTAGCAATGGAACTTCAAAACCGAGCGCTTCTCAGATCAGTAAACAAAAGCTAAAACATTATTTATCTCGCCGTGCATTAAGTTGAATAGAAACAATATCAGAGCAGATAGCTCCAATCACGCGAGCCAACATTCACGACTTGACATTGGTTTTAGTTAGTAATTTATTCTGTAAAAATGTTGCAACACACTGTGCCGTCTATTGAGGCCTTAAGCATCGCGACAATGACCACGAAGCGAAAGTTCATTTTCATCACACAATGGCTTGGGAATTCATTACCGCCTCATCTAGAGAAATCTTTCTGAACTTTGCATAAATATAAGTCCGTCTGCACCACGCAGATTATGGTCTACTACATGTCGTTCATTCGCAGGTCGCTACGGAAAGTATATTATAATTGAGGACATTAAACCTCACTTCTTACTATAAATTACGTATTGTAAACTATAATTAAAAGAATAATAATTTAGGCTTTCAAATCCCACCGGGTATCATTAGATCGGGGACTTAGAAACTACGGCGCTGCGGTTCATAAAGCAAAGTGTGAAACCGCTAATTATATGTTTGGGATTACAAATACATATAGTGTTAATAACTGTCCATTTCCTTGAATAGCGGAATGTAGTGCACTACATAATAACAAGAGGTAATGTGTGCATTGTGAAGTAACACTGGTAATGAATGAATCGAATTGTGTTGGCGTTTGGTAAACCGTGAACTAGACGGTGGTACACACGCACTTGTTGATGGCAATAGGGTAGAACGCATCAAAACTCGGTGAGGGCTCGTGACGTCACAACAAATTATGGCATGGCGTGACGTATTGAGAATTTTAATAGCGTCGTAACTTCGTAAATTTTGGTTCCCGTAACAAAAGAAAAAATACGGGTCAAATATTTTTTGGTAATCTAACTGACGGATTAATTAGATTTTTTCAGGAACCGATTTTGATATGAACCGACGAAAAATTCCAACACTGGGGTGTCCAGAATCATGCCCTGGACCCATGGAAATCGTTTGTGCGTCGATGTCAGATACACGCGGTATGTAGTACTTATGTAAGGGGCGGGCGGCACCGGCACTACCGGCTACCGGCTCCACAACGCACTTGGCCTTACCTCCGATGGCAGATACAGTAATGAGTTCCCAAAGCGTGAAGATTGCTTGGAAACGCTTTGTTCCCAACATCTTGATTAAAATTGAATAGCTTAATGTTCATTTTTGCTGTATATTTATCTTACGAGTATTTAATGTTATTTTCTGCAAATTGTGATGAGATTAGATTTATTTATTTACAATTACTTAGCTGCTTCAATGTATTGTCCTAACGTTATCTCGCCGCAGCATCTCCCATATGAATAGGAAAGATTGTCGTTAACATATATCATGAGTGTGCGCTCATTGAAATGTTTGTGTCGAAATGGCTATGAGCTGCCTTCAATGTTACGATGGCTTCACTGCAGCATACGAACGTTACATGTTGATTGATAGAGCAAGAATGAATAATTTAATTCTAATTCTGAGAGCTACAAATTAATTTATTAATGTTGCATTTGAATACAATAAACGAGTATTATATATTTGATTGGATATCCGTTCTAATATGTTTCGTCCGTAGTGTGCTACTCGTATAAAACCAGATTGAATAAACGAGTATTTCCTTGAGTGATCTGATTAAATTAATTCATCAAATCACTCACAATAGTTTTTTATAATAAAATGACAGCGGTTAGCGGGGATTGGACCTTTGCCGGAACATCACATAACTTGCTTGATTTATATTTTGTCACATTTGATGCGCGATGAATATTTATAGTTCTGTTATTATGTATTCAAGTTGTTGATGGTAAAACTGCTCGATTTGCATGCGAATAACACGAGCATAGACATCCAATCAATATTATCAGAGAATTATGATTTGATTTTAATTAAGTTACGGAACAAAGTGTTGGTACTATATGTAATTTAAGGGATAGGTACCTATATATAAACATTAATGAGAATTTAAATCAAGTAGGAATAAACACTGTTTGGAGTCCGAGTGCGAGTCTCCTTTTAAGGACGTATCTCGACGACTGATCGAAACTTTGCGTGACCAGAGGGCTGGCTCGTTCTTTGCTCAAAGAATTAGGTCAGCCAGTAGCCTGCCAGTCTTCTGGATACGTTTCCGGATGATACCGATGATAGTATTTACATAGTGTTTGAAACGGTAAGGAAATTATTATGCCAGCAAAAAATAACAAAATAAAAAGCTGTTTATAAAGCATATAAAATACATGAACGTATTTTAGTGGAGATTCTTCTTAAGTATAAAATTAATAATACAAAAGTAGGTAATTTAATTTAAAGTTATTGATCGAATTCATAGTAGCACAATTTATAACAATGAAACCTCTTCAAATGTTATCAAAGGCGGCCAAGGACGCGGAAAAATTATAGTTTATTGAGCTTTAGTTTAAAGATTCCAAGAATTACGTTGAATTGTGGATGATTTAGAAATGAGACGGAGTGTTTACAATAAAATTTATTAAGACGCATAATTATGCCAAATCCTAACTAACACATAAAATTCTTGCTCTACTGACAGACAACGCACAGCCGAACAACATATTTGTATTGGTTCCTAGTATATTAACATTATGTATAGGTATATCAGTATATTTTTTGAAAATTTTGGTATTTTAAAATTGAAAATAAAAAAAAAACTCATGTCGATCCTGAGCCTTATCTTTTCATCCCAGAAATTTTCTTATTTCATTAGTCAGTTTCAGTTTCTTTGATGAAAGTTACAAGTTCAGTGCCAAGTTCCAGTCGCAAAGAACTGTTCATATGTACAGGTAGGTTCCAGTTGCGCAGGTTCACAGGTGGCAGTGAGTCACGAGCAGCAGCCTCCGCGGTCCACGGCCAGCCCTTATGTCAACGTAATCCACTTTACTTTTACAAATCTATAACTGGCAACCAAATATGAATAAAGGATGCAGAATTTATTATATCTTGCCTTATAACTGGCAAGTTTTGGCCATGTTCGTAGCGGACGTGTGTTTAGATCCGCTTAATTGATTGGTTAGGTATATTCTGGTGACTGTGGTCAGCGCCTTATGGTGAATGCTCCAACCAGCCCGAGAAATTAAAATTTTCTTACGTTTTTTGCAATTTGCAGCCTAGCAGTGCTAGGTTGTATGTTGATTAAAATATTATTCGCGGCTGTAAGACATATGTAGTTAAAGAATTATAATCATCACAATCAGCAATACAACCCTCCAAGTTCATAAAGGCCTAGGAACAAAAAAAAACAGAAAGTCATTCCTAGAGCTTTATGAACTTAGAGCGTTCGCGTTGTATTGATGATTTTGATGATTGTAATTCTGCAAATTGCAAAAACGCAAGAAATTTTGAATTTCGCGGGCTGGTTGGAGCATTCACCTTAATGTGCTAAGAAGCCTGTCGCCCATTGCTTCGTAAAATGCGTTGTAGACAAGCCCCTAAAATTACCCAGTCAGTTAATTTTATGTTTGTTTTATTGTAGCATATATCGTTTATAATTATGTGCGCTTGTCGGTAGATTTATGAGATTCATGTTCGAGAATTTAGATCTGTGAGTAAATGATGCCTTGAGAATTACAAGTAAGTCCTAAGATTTATTTTAGAGGTTTTGGCAAGGTAGAGTAGGTTATTCTACCTACAAATGTCGAGCAGTTCATAAATCTTCACAAACATTAAGTTATTTTATTTGCAAAAGTCGTACCCTGTGGCATGTTAAGTATTAACCTGCTCAAGCACATGAAGTCAACTTTTTCAAAAGTATAACAAGCAGGAAGTAAGCACCAATTTGATTAAAGTTCAATAAAAAACTGAGACTTATTATAACGACAAGGTAGTTTTTTGCTAATAAAAGGTAATGGTCTCGCTTTTATGTCGACTTGTATTTCTTAAAAATGACATTGTAGATGAAATAGTTGCGATGGAATAAAATAAATAATAAAAATAAACGGCTAGCATTTATATTGCAATGACACTTTGAAGTGAGTAGACATTTTTCGCCTAGTTACAGAAAATTCCTATAATTAAAACTTCGTGAACATTTAATTTTCGTGTTGTGAAAACCGATTTTAAGTGGTTTTGTTACATTATAATTGTATGCAATGTTGATCACAGAATGGATCAGGTTAAGTCTGTATATACCTAGGTACTTTCCTGGTATTTATTTAATCACTCGAATTGCATGTACCTATTAGCTCAGCGGCACTATAATTTACGTGAATGGCTTGCTTATACAAGTTTCAAATGATTAATTGTCTAAATATTTTCTTTAAACACTCGACTGTGATTTCGCAACTGCCGGATGGAAAAGTTATTGAAAAAAGAAGAAACAAATGAATGCGGATATTTTATTATCACACTGCATACACTGTTATTATTCCGCTTCGCTGGGGTCTTGTGCATCTTATTCTGTCTGTTGCGGCCATTAACTCACTGCACTGTGCTGTGTAGTAATTAAACATTTTTAGGTCTTCACTGGAAACGATTTAAATGTTTCTCAGAGCCTTATATGTCACCTGAATGAGCTTTAGTTAGTGTTGACGTTCTCTCCGTATTTGGGTGAGATAAATTTTACATGATAAGTATTCTGAATGCAACATCGATTTAGTAATCATCATTAATGGTTTTTTACTCGTTCAAGTTACGCAGACTGCACATTTGTTTCGACTGCCACGTTGTTGTATATATTTCGATCCCGGCTCTTACTGCAAAGTCATTAACTTTATAAGCAATAGATGTATAATTTGTAGTGCTTAAGTCATACTAAATTGCTAATAGTTGGCACAATAGCATGCAAGTATGTCCGTATGCTAATTATCTCGGATTTACTTTCAAAAATACTCAAGCATTTCAGTTTGAGAGGTAGCATTTCATCCTATTGAAAAAAATAAGTGGTACTTACGGCTTTTTGAACGTATGCAACCATGCAGGCACTGCACACTGGAAACCACATCTTAATGATTTAGGGAATTTAAAGTCTTATTGTCAACCATAGGTCCTTGTCATGGTTTCCTAAAATATTTAGGTAGGTACTTAATTACATATTGCATTTAAATTAGGGGTGGGTTGGAACAGATAAAATTAGAAACCTGTTTCACCTGTTTCAGTTCCAAGAAGAAAACAGGTCCAAAAACCTGTTCCAAAAAAACAGCCTGTTCCAAAAAGCAGCCTGTACCACTGGAACTAAAGACTCATTGATTGCAACAGATTCAGAAACAGTACCTGCTACCGAAAAGGTCAGAAACAGTGACAGGCAGGGAACAGGTTCAATCTCTTTCTATTACAAGGAACCAGAGGAGCAGAGAGCTTGTTCCAAAGAACAGATGTTGTCTCTTTCTATTATAATAAGTCAGAAGAGAATGTAGCATGTTCCATTTGAAACTGTTTCACATAGCTGTTCCAGGTCGTTTCGTTTTGTATGCCGAGTTACGGCTACTACGGTTGTTTGAGGAACAGGCGAAATAGGTAGGAGCTGTTATTTCGGTTCTGAGATACCTGTTTCATGTTGTTACTTTGAAATACCTGTTTTTTTTTAACTGTTTCGATAAATACGCCTCACGCCTAATTTAAATCATCTATATTATCGTAGTCAAATCAAAACCGCTACATAAATACACAGTGGTCCTCCCTACCTAAGTTTACTCTTACCAAACAACGACAGGTACCTACCTAAAAACGGTGACCTTCAGCGACGCATTGATTTCCTAGTTGACTGTACTCATGCGCAAATACATAATGTATCTGTATATATGCCAACTGTCAGTGTGTTTATACATCTAGATGTATGTACGAAGGTAATTAGAAAAACTCGTCATTGAACTAGATAGCTGAAGCATTTACTACTTTGTGAGCATAGCCGTGATCGGATCACGTCTATTCGACATGCTGGCGAACCGGACTTGTACCTACCTCTTATGCGAAATTATTTAAAAAATACTGCAAGGTCAATGTATGAACGGTTTTTTTAGACACAATTTTATAATTCAAAATCAATTGCATAAGAAACAATAAAAATTTTTTTTTAGGGTTCCGTTGTCCTTGCAAGGAACCCTTATAGTTTCGTCATGTCCGTCTTCTGTTTGTCCGAGGTTTTGCTAAGAGACCGTTTGCGAAGAGAAAGCTGTTATTTTGTAAGGGTGTGTATACTTTTTTTTCGTCGTCTACCCCACCGTGAGGGGTATCGTTGAATAGGTCTTTTAAAATTCCTTACGGGTTGCAAATGCTATTTTTCGATTGAATGCTCCATTATACGAAATACTAAACTTAATAGTGCAAATTTTAGATCCAGTTTACCCACACTTTTTAAGAGTGTGTATTCCGTCCACTAGCGCCGCCAATCGTTTTTTTTTAATTGTGGTAAATTTAAGACACGTAGATAAAAAACCGCTCTGTAGTGTACTGAAGAAATGTATCTATTAATTTTTTGACAGCTATTTTTAATACATAACTCATGGCTAAATAGCTAAAACGGCAATTATTGCTAAAAGTGACCACTTTTAGCAAAAATATCGACTTTGGCAACTGTTTATGTTCTAAAGTACAAAACATAACTCTCAAAAAATAATAAATACATTTCTTCAGAACACTACAGAGCGGTTTTTTATCTACGTGTCTTAAATTTACCACAATTAATAAAAATCGATTGGCGGCGCTAGTGGACGGAATACGCCCTCTTAAAGCTAAACTGGCTTGAAAATCTGGAAAAATTCACGATGATAGTGCATCTAATGAACTTTTAGGAAAATTATAGCGCTTAAGATAACTTTATTAGTTTAGCAGTAATAGTCGTTGAACTTGGACGTTGGATAATTTTGTACCAAATACAAAATCCGAATAAATCCTTAAAATTGACTAAGTTGAAATAGTTGCTTGTTTATAACGTCTAAAAGAAAAATATAATCGTTCTATCTATACTAATATTATAAAGAGGTAACATTTGTTTGTAAGTTTGTATATAGGGGGTAAATCTCAGGAACTACTGGTCCGATTTGAAAAATTCTTTCAGTGTTAGATAGCCCATTTATCGAGGAAGGTTATAGGCGCTATATATATCATCACGCTAAGACAAATAGGAGCGGAGCAGTAATGGAAAATGTGACGCAGACGAAGTTGCGCGAGTCAGCTAGTATGTGATAACGAGCTACTACCGAACCCTACACTGCGCGTACACGATATGCACTTGGCCGGTTTTTTTGTTTATAACAACGAACTAGTAAAAATAAATTCGATGATATAACGCAAATGCAGGTGTTACGCTAAAGTACTCATAAAATATATCAATTCAATTTATAAGTAAGATAAGCAAATTACGTCTGTAGTAGCAATCGTGAGGATGCTCGCGGTCGTGCTGGCAGCAGACGTTGGGAATGGTCGGAAACGTGACTACCTCCGAACGGTTCCACAATCAGACCCTCTGTGCCAACACAATTGTCTTTGAAGCTCCTCGAAGGTCGCTCACTCGATTCCCGCCATCATTATAGATAATTTCCATCAAATCTCAGTCTTGAATAACTCTCGTTTTGTTGATTATCTTAATCAGAATGCAACTCGCTAAAACGTCTTAAAAATGTTGTTGCTTAGTCGCATCACCATTTGTAATCTCTATTGCAAATAAGTCGAAACAACATTGCAACATGTCAGTTTAATAGGTGAGATGGCCATTAGTTACTAATAACTCAAAACTTTTATGAACTGGTATTTCTACAGATAGGTACATCATTCAGCAAGAAATAAAAGCATAAATTAATAAAACTTTGTAAACTTCACTCGAGCAACTTTGAGTTTAAAGGAAGTATCTTCCATGTGTTTACGCTGATTACGTGTGACTGGGCATAGAGTGTTATAAAACCAAACCCTATTAGTGATTTATGTATGTAAAAGCGATAACGGTTCATTAGGCAAATTAGTCATTAAGCCTAATTAAGGCTGGTAGGGAAAAGTCGTCCAACGGAACATTCGCGATGTATAACACCATGAGGCTCTAGTTGTGCAACATCGTCCCTGTATTTAGAGGTAAACTTAAAAAATATATCCAAACATTTAAAAGTATCTCTTTTTTCGATAGTTTCGAAGAAATGCCTTATCAAGCAGCCAGATGCAGTTGGTGACATCAAAACAGTGATTTAACTGAAGTACAAAACCTTTAAATAGATGACCGCGCACTTCTGGTACACCCAGTATCTTAACTCGTAATTTGTTACTAGATTATGTCATTGGCTTTGTCTGTGATAGTCGAAAACTATGTAAAGGGAATATTCTCCCGGAATGAAAATTATCCTGTGTACTAGTCCAGGACACGGTCTATCCTTGTGCACGGTTTAAACCAAATCCGTTCAGATGTTAAGACGCGGAAAGGTAAGAAACAGACAGACAGAGATTACTTTCGCAATTATAATATTAAGAATGGATGTTTGATGTTTCAAATTTTCAATTTGTTTATTTGGTATGATGGATGTCGTCGCTCGTGGCTAAATAATAACAGCTGCACAGATCGTTCTTTAAGGTTAACCAATGTTTGCCGAGGTTGGTCTGTGGATGAGTGACCATCTTAACATACCGAGTTTCCTCCGTGCCTCGGAAAGCACGGTAAACTGTTGGTCCCGGCTGTCATTTGGTGATCTTTGGCGGTCGTTACGGATAGTCAGAAGCCAGAAAATCTGACTCCAGTCTTACCAAGGAGTACCGTGTTACCCAGTTAATGGGTTGTGGAGGTCTGGTGGGCAGGCGTTCTACGTAAAATACTGGTATTCAGCTGAATCTGGTTTGGCTGGAAGCCGACCCCAATATAGTTGGGAAAAGACTAGGCAGATGATGATGATGGATGTCATCAGAAAGTTTAAAGTCATCCCAAGTGCAATACTTGGAGTTTCCATGCGTGATCGAATCAGGCATGATACCCCCAAGAGAACCAAGGTTACTGACATAGCCCGAAGGATCGCCAAACTGAAATTGCAGTGGGCAGGGCACATTGCTCGCAGAATAGATGGTCGATGGGGTCGAAAAGTTCTAGAAGTTCTAGAGTGGTGAACGCGTACCGGAAGACGCAGCGTTAGAAGGCCTCCCACAAGATGGACCGATGATCTGGTGAGGGTCGCGGGTAGCCGATGGATGCGAGACGCACAGGGCCCTATGGCCAGCAGTGGACGTCTTTCGACTAATGAGATGATGATATTTCAGTTCTATGTAACATGAGGTTAGCCTAAAGCCATTCACCGGGCACACATCAACTCTTCAGGCTAGGAAATTTGAGCTGGCCAGTCTTGATCGACCCTGGAATCGATCTTGAGACCTGCCACTACAGTGTTGAATGTCGTATTAGAAACAACTAGGAAACAGCTCTATTGTAGGTAATAAGTTAATGGATAGTTGTCACTTGCGAATGTCACGCGAGCGACACGCCTGTCAGAGCAAACCCTGCCTCTCCTCGATAAATACTGTTGTCGCCATGTCGCCTGGCTGTCACTCACATGGTTATCGCGTACTATGCACTAGTTAGCGACATTGCGGACCATGTTTTCTGTTGAGCAATTCTTGGTTGTACTAAGATGCCAGGTACCACTTGTGTGTTCTCAATGTCCGCCCGCGGTTTTACGCGGGGATCCGGGGACTGTTACGGAAACCTTCACTGTGTGCGATCCAACACGGGAGCCGGTTTTTTGTTCCTAGATATAGGTAAGTGATTATCTAGTTGGTAGTATGAATTCAGTTAGAAGTTGTCAATAAATTGACATTTAAAATGCATGGGAATGGTGATTAATAATGACGTGAAACAGTTCGGGATAAAACTGAATTGAACATTATGCACGCCCAATGTCGACTGTCTAGAAAGACATTTTTCATATCGTTTTTGACATATTTATGTGATAGAATGTGTATTGTTGTTCAAGATATACATCACTTGGATTATATATTATTTTCCTATTTAAGTTTTAATTAAAAACGCTAACGATATTTTTTACCATGGTGAGTTTGACAGCCAGACAGAACCAATTTAAAGTAGCCAAATGAAAACGGTAGTATAATTGTATCACTGCAATCCAAAATTAGGTAATTAGCATTTATTAATAAGATCTAATACAACATGTCACAATTTATTGTGCCACATAAATTATTTATGTATTACTTTCATGCATGTATGTATATTATCTTCCTGATATTAATTATGTGTGTATCTAGAAGAAGCTTATGGTACAATAATAAGGCGAAAACAGAAGAAAAAGTAACGTTTTAATAAGTAATTATATACCTACCAAGTTATAAAGTGTTGAAATCTAAATATAGCAAATTCACAAAACATTTACATTATTCAATTCATCATCAAAGTTTAAATAATATAACTGCGATTATTAATTTTCTGATTTCCAATCATTTAAATTATAAATTAACAGGATTGAGAATAAATTAACGCAAACATCTTGTCGATGATGATTAATTTACGAATGCCCAGCTATGCTAAACAATATTTTTAACGTCAAACTTTGAACTACAATAAAATTTAATTTATTCATTTATTTTATGTAGCAATATCAATCAAATATTTAAGATAATGAAGTCACAAGGTTTCCTTCTATCTGTCCTAGTTAAAATTTATTTTAAAACTAGCGATAGCGCGCGGCTTTTCCTTCTTATTTTGTCAGATCAGATAGCCAGAAAGCTACTTATAAAAAAAAAAACAATCACAATCTCTATGGCAGAGTTGATCGACTTCATTGTGTTTATTTAAATGGATGTTTGTATTACGTCTTATAAAAAGAACTAAACACCGGATTTCGTTGAACTCTTCTTTTTGTGTCTTTGCTTGAATGAAACACAATTATAGGTACCTACATTTTACTTTGATACCAACTATGATTGGTCTATCGTATCTACTTTTACAAAATATGTGGTAACGCAAGTTCACGTTCACAAATGTGAGGAGATGTTTTTGTAGAGCATTTGTCTTTAAAACTTGCAGAACTTTTGATTGTCCAATAAAACAACTGTCCGATTTAATAGAACCGTTCCCAAATGATTCACTAACAATATCCAGTTTGTGTATCTTAATATATATATCTAATATATAAATCACGTGTCACGTTGTTTGTCCGCGATGGACTCCTAAACTACTTAACCGATTTCAATCAAATTTGCACACCGGGTGCAGTTTGATCCAACTTGAAAGAAAGGATAGCTCACATCTCAATTTATAGTCGCAATTTTATTTAGGAGCGGAGTATTAATGGAAAATGTCACGCAGACGAAGTCGCGTGGGTCAGCTAGTAATATACAGGGAAATTGAAAAAATACCTGAAACCTCTTAGGCAGTGAAAGTACACATGATTATAAGCAACTTTTGTTTTGGTAAAACTCCGAAATCTCGAAAAAAATATCAGCTGTTTCATACAAAATGCAGTATTTAGCCAATGAAAATGTATGAAACAGCTGATATTTTTTTCGAGATTTCGGAGTTTTACCAAAACAAAAGTTGCTTATAATCATGTGTACTTTCACTGCCTAAGAGGTTTCAGGTATTTTTTCAATTTCCCTGTATTGGATATAGAAACACGCAATAACACATCCGCGCATTAAACATATCAGTCTGCAATAAGTGAGAAACGTTATGAAAATGGTGGTAATGATGCAACCAGATTAATGGACGAAGGTAGCCGCTAGCCGCTTCACCATTCTCTTATATCACTCCGGCTAATACAATAACACGAAGTAAACTTCGCAAGTCTCAGTTAAGGTGAATGCCCCAACCAGCCCGCGAAATTCAAATTTTCTTACGTTTTTTGCAATTTGCAGGCCAGTGCTAGGTTGTGTGTTGATTAAAATATTATTCGCGGCTGTAAGACATATGTAGTTAATGAATTATAATCATGAAAATCATCAATACAACGCTCTAAGTTCATAAAGCTCTAGGAATTACTTTTTCTGTTTTTTTTTGTTCTACGCCTTTATGAACTTGGAGGGTTGTATTGCTAATTTTGATGATTATAATTCTGCAACTACATACGTCTTACAGCCGCGAATAATATTTTAATAAACAGCCAACCTAGCACTGGCCTGCAAAATGCAAAAAACGTAAAAAAAATTGAATTTCGCGGGCTGGTTGGAGCATTCCCCTTAACGGAGAAAATTTAATTAAAATGAGATTGTTTTGATAGATAACTGCAGCTTGTGTGTATTGCTTCACTTTATAAATAGATCTTAAGTGGAGAGAAACCTGAGCTTGCAGACTACGAAGATAGTCGGCGTCTTTTGCAACCCAAGCAACCAGTTACCATTACCAACACTGACAATAGGAAATGCACAGCGTATACGTAACTAGAAATTAGTCAATTTTTCATAGTAATAAATCCACATAACGTTACTTTGGAAAATATAACGAGCCGTACGTAACTTGATGTGCTACAATGGGTTAGGGTGGTAACACCGTGCGCCGCATGATGGCTCGGATCATGGAAAGGGCATTGCGTCACGTGTTTGACGTGTTCGCCGAGAGATTACGAAAGGTCGTGCGTAGGTCTGTTTGGTTGTGCGGCACAAAATGTGTGCACGGTTTGATACGTATCAGATCAAGCGCGATATGCACGGTGCTACGGCCGTTCCCGTCGTGTGTACCGGTCGCAAGGCAAGTCGCCCAGACGCTTACAGCCTCTCATATAGGACCTTCTAGTTTATAGAAAACAGATATCCATAATCTAATACATTTTTTTTTCTTCCTTAGGTAGTTTGGGCCAGTAGACGACTGCGTTAATTGTAGCCAAAGAGAATTAAACCACAGTGTAGCATTGTGTAGCCGTGGCGAATCAACTGCAGGGTGTGGATATGGAGTCCAGTTACAAACCAGACTCCATCTTCTATCTTGCCCTCCTCAGTGCTCCTAAACATGCAGCCGAAGAGACGGAACTATGTGCCGCCAATAACAATGCCGTGGAAGCGGCAATGTTTTGAGTCACTCAAATAAAAAGTCACCAAAATAAAAATAAAAAACGGTCGTGCCAGCGACTAGAAGAAGAAGAAGCATTGTATTGATGGCATTCATTAAATGCCTTTTCTTTTTTTCTTTTTTGCTCTGGGCGGAGCGGAAGGGAGTGTCAGACTTATACTGACTAAAACCCATCCATGTTCCTTCTTTGCCCTTTGTGTTCCGAAGCCGCGGTATCTCCTTCGAATAGTCCCGCAACTCCGGCTGGCGTCGGCCCTTTCGGGCCCCTACTTATTGCTGACTCTCTTTGAGGCGCGCGTGGAACACGAACGAGCCGTCGACACGGTCTGTCGTCATAAGACGGACGGACAGCGAGCTAACCCATAGCTCACCGTCCACAGGCCCGAGTCTACGGTGGCTGGGGGCCCGTCTCCCGCGGCGGCGGGACTCCCTCTCCCATTCCGCCACCTCCTTCGCTGACTGCTCCGCAGAAGGAGGTGACGGCATTCATTATATCCCCTAAAGTACAGAAGCGGGATATGCGCGTACGAAGTCGTGGGCAAAAGCTAGAGCTTTTCCCGAAATTTCCCTGAAGGAATTTCGAGGAAATCTCTCTCTTAGAGCTGCACTTCCCAAGGAACCTACATACCAAATTTCAGCTTTATACGACCAGTAGGAACTTTCGACTGTGCGTTGTCTGTCAGTAACTCAGTAACGGCAGAATTTTATATATTAAAATAGACACTTGGGTCAGTCCTGCGTGTGGCGCATGTTCTGAACAGTACCTATATTATTGTATACATTTACGTGATTATTAATCTAACACTGCAACCAAATCATTCAATGTCACTTATATTGTACTAGCTGACCCGCGCAACTTCGTCTGCGTCACATTTTCCATTACTGCTCCGCTCTTATTTGTCTTAGCGTGATGATATACCGTGATAGCTGGGGAATAACTTACCATAGTGGACTATTATACTTTGCAGCCCCAAACTGACAACAACATCTCGGGTGCCTGGCTATTTGTGTGGAGCGACGCAGCGGAGCGTAAAAACGGAGAAATATCCAGCCTGTCAGTCAAAATATCAATCACTAGCTGACCCACGTAACTTCGTCTGCGTCACATTTTCCATTACTGCTCCGCTCCTATTTGTCTTAGCATGATGATATATAGCCTATAACCTTCCTCGATAAATGGGCTATCTAACCCTGAAAGAATTTTTCAAATCGGACCAGTAGTTCCTGAGATTAGCGAGTTCAACCAAAAAAATAAACAAACTCTTCTGCTTAAAAATATTAGTATAGATATCGGTGATTACAAAACCTCCGAGACGTCACGCTATCAGTGTTCACATGACTACTGATCTCACTAAATCAAATTAACCCATGCAACGCATACATATGTCTGACCCAAACATTCGACCATACCTACGTGACGTTATTTTTCATCACAAACAAACACGAAAGAAACGTAGCTGTCGTAGCACGAACTCGATTACTGTTGACCATGTGAAGATTGTAGTTATGTATACCTGTACATATGCGGCATATGCCTGAGTTCACGAAAAGGTCACATATACGAGTGTACGTTTAGTACGAAGCTGTCGTGTTGGCCACTAGCAAATAGAGATACCTACACTGCACAAGATTACAACAATGTTAATTTTGTTACAGACAAGTATTTACAACCAATGTAGGACCCACAAATAGTTCCAAATGACGCTAATTTTCTCAAACATGCGGTAGTTTCTAGAGCGTAAGTTGGTATTAACTAAATTGCAATAGTAATGAAAGTGGTTATGGAATATTATGCGTTTTGCCAATGGCTATCTGAGTACATATAGTATAATATAGTGCAAATTAATGTAATCAATAAGAGGTCGATGCAAACAACAAGTGACTTTTCATAAAGTTGCCCTAAGCGCCGTCCACACGGAGAAAAAGCAAGTTCTTACAAATTGTATGTAACCGATTCTTCGTCAAGGAACCCGGATTTGTGTGGACAGCTCTTTATAATTGAATGAATTATTTGTTAAAACGTGCATATTTTGTTGCGAAAGTTTGTGAGTATGTATGGATGTTTGATACTCTTTCACGCAAATACTACTGAACCGATTACGATGAAATTTGGTATGTAGGTAGCTGAAGACCGAGAATAACACATAGGCTACTTTTATCCCGGAGTTTCCGAGGGATCGGGATTTACACGGGAATAACGGGAATTTACAGGCGGACGAAGTCGCGGGCGGCCTGTAGTAGTTTCATATTCCAGCCACTTTTTTTTTATTTGAGGTGGGTTTGCTCTTGACACTAGTCTAGGTCAAAGGTGACAGAGACACGTCTACGATGGAGCCACTGCAATCATTTGGACAGTGAAAAGCTAGAGCCAAGAGAGATAATAAGGTAAGGCACCATAATTCGAAATGGAACTAGGTATCCACCTGTATAATTAAATTTAGTCACTCACTTAGACACTTTAAGAATAAGAATAGTTTATTGTTATGTTAAATTCGATTGCATTCGATGTTGCATTATCTTATCCAGTAAGATGTGAACGGTACCTACCTACCTTGTAAAATAATAGACGTAGTGAATTACGATTCTGAAACACTTATGTCATACAACGCAATATTTATTAGTTAACAATGGTTACATTAGGTAGGTATCTATTGTACTATGAAACTGCATCGCACCTACATTTTATAGGTTGACGCTTTATTCTCTTAGAAATCATTTCTTTTGTCTTATTTTTTTTTACTGTATATTAGCGGAAAGTTATCATGAATATGGACAATTATTGTTTTAATTCCACTAAAATAAAATATAATCCAATCTATTCTTATAATTATAAATGCAAAACTAACTCTGTCTGCCTGTCGCGCCTAAACCGCTGACGCATCAAAGTCGGTTGACTTTGATGAAACATGGCACGCGAGTATATCATATCCAGGAAAAGGAAATAGGATCTACGTTTTATCCCGAGAGTATGTTCTCTTATTATATCAAACGTAGCGGTTCAGCAAGTACTGTTTATACGCGTAATATGACAAAATTTACGCGACAGCATAAATTTTTTCGTGATTTCAGATTTTCTCATATGGTAAAAAATGTTCATTTTCATGGTTTTGTTGAAAAAATGCCAATGACAGTCATCCTGTTAATAGTAACTCGGTATAACGAAGTATGGTCATGATGTATTTTCTACAGTTAAAGGAAAACACAAGTTAGCGGTGGCTCAGGAAGTTGACATCATTATTGAATAAAAAGCAAATAAGTAAGGTCTCGTATTGCTACATAAGATAATTATACTATTCAATTTCCGTACAGGATGGTGAAAAGCATTATTTATACTTAGTTACTTGATAATCTAAGTATACCGTTATCGTATAATTTCTCAGGAATTGTAGTGCCGTACAATCGTTAAGGCGTTTGCCTAAACTATGCAGAATTAATATTTATACTTATAAAATTCTTCAATTTCTTTTTATTCTTCTTATTGAGTGACTGACAGACAATACACAGCCGAAATTTTTGCCATTTGGCGCGTGGTTTCTTTGGGGAGTGTACAGTAAGAGAAATTTTCCCGACTTTCCTACAGGAACTGGTAAAAAATAGTATATCCGTATAAAGTGCTTGTAATTTTATATAATATATATATATTTTTTTTTTTTTATCAAAACGGGGAAACTCTTGGCCCAAAACAGAGGAACTGGCTATCATACCTCTAACTGCCGGAACACAACAATGCTATTAACATTGTTGTTATGGCGACAGACTTACTTACGTGGTGGCGTGGTAGCTTGCCAGGCGGACTTAGAACAAGTCCTACCACCAACCAAACCGAGCAAAAAATTTGGCCCCCGCTGGGAATCGAACCCGGGACCTCTGGGTCTGAATCAGGTGGTATAACCACTAGACCACGGAGGCGGTTAGTGTTACCTGTTTAGCACCACCCGGGGACCACGTGTAGGTATTCGCTGAAGGGTATTCTCCTACGGACGCGGGTGACTCGGCCCCCAAAATATAGGTCCTATTTTATTACGAAAAATGATCACTACTTTCACTGTTAGAATTACTACCACTGAGTGTGAAACCTAGGCTAATTTTTTTTTATCTGACCACGCTGTTCCACTGCTAGGCAAAGGCCTTCCCTTTATATTTCTAGCTCTCCTTCATGTCTTGCCATCCGCAGCCAACCTTTCAGGAACGAGACCACATCATCATGCTTTTAGGGCTAGCCGCGTCTACGCCGCCGTCCCGCCTGTCTTCAGGCACACAGTGGCTGACAATCTTGTCCCATCTGCTTTCATGCATCCTGTAAGTGTGACCCAGTCCTATTTCAGCCGCACAGTTCGTTGACTATCATGGGAAAAAGCGGGAACTTACATGTATAATAATGTTCTAGTATCAAAACATTCGAACACAACTTGTTACACTAACAAAGAGGAAACTCTACGCACCTACTAGTTACGTAGGTCAGTTGAATCAGTGGCCAAGTGTAAATTACGCCTAAAATAGGCAATTTACGAAATATTGACATGCAAGTAAATATCACCTTAGCCTTGGTGCGCACGTGTGGCGTACGGGCGGCTGTATGCGCAGGGCGGCCGGCAGCCTTCACACGAATCGGACATGTTTCTTCATATTTCGCAGCTTCATCCGGCATTTATACCGAGTTTAAAACGTCATTTTGAGAGCAAAATCATTATGTTTGCTAGAGCAATCGAAATGTACGTTATTGTTTTTGAGTTTTCAATAAATTTACACAAATGAGCAACACTAAAAAAGCTATGCAATGCAAAGCAATAGTGAAATAGTAGATAACCTAGATTTATTAACACTTATTCATTGAACATAACTAATCGAATTACTTAAAACGATCTAACGAAAATTGTTCTTCATAACAAGCACCCAAGAAAAAACAGGTACTGTCTCTGTACAACCCTTATCTTGAGAGCTAAGGTCGCCTTAATGATAGACCAGGCTAATAACGTAAATTACACTCAGCCATTTAGCATACCTCGATCTAACTATATTTAGGGAAACGCAATAGATTTCATGAGCAATGTGACATTTGCCATTAGAGAAACTAATAATTCCCAGGATGGGAAAAAAGCATTCTTGACTTCTTGTTACACCACAGTGTCAAACAAACTAATACATTTTTCATAGATGCGCCCACCTTGCCTCAGCGCGGGACTGCGTAAAGCTAAAGCGTGTTGCTCATACTTGTACCTACACGAGTAGTACTTATTAGCGCCGAGCATTTTTACAACCGACTGAGCATGACTACTTCAATAAACACACGCCCAGAAAACTTTATTCAACTACAGTATTTTACGGCAATCGATCCCTAAACTAAGTGTTTAAAGTTGTGCTCCACGGCTGGCGGCAGGGTTTACCCTGGAGCATCCAGGGTAACCCCTGTATAGAACAGGCACGACTCGTTTGGCGGACCGATCTGCATCTCCGAAATGAACAAGAGAGCTGAAAGAGAAAGCTTTCTCACTCACCAGGTGATGGTGGACCGCGACGAGACATCAGAGCATAATTATCTCTGATGTTACTGAGTCGCACTTTATGCGAGAGGGAGTTCTGCCGCTATACAACTTCCCTCTTTTTGTTCCTTGTCATTAATATGAGTGTGGGAAGGAGAGGAAAAAGAAGTGAGATGAGGTCCCACGCTGCTAATCATCAGGCATGCACAACTTTATGGGACTAGTCTGGAGACTGCGGGGACGCCTGAGTTCCTCCGAGAATGTCCATTGGGTCGTCTCACTTGTTGCCAATCAGTACGTGGGTGCATTTCGGGGTTTTTTGACAGTTGGTGGTGGGGCAGTATTTCACATGCTGGCACATTACTTGTATTCCCAAGTACCAGATATCAGCCAGCGGCGCACCGTGCCTCGGATCCCACTACCCATTCACGACCAGTTTTCTGATGTATTCATATATCAACGCAAGGTAGGTTGGTCTATTTCGACCCAGCTCCTCTAGATTGGCTATACTGTGCATTGTACCGGAACATAGCTAGGCCTTAAGCAAATCTAGTCCCCGTAACTAAAGGACTTATTATTTCAATACATGATCACTAATGTCCGGATAATTAAACCTAACAGAAAATAATATAATCAAAGATCTTTCAATAACAGACGATAAATGTCGTAAGTGACACATCCATCCTGAAATATCCAGCAGTGCGATTCTGTAAACATGTCGAAGTGAACACTTAGGCGAAGTGAACGACAAGTGAGCTGTCAAATCATACAAACAAGATGGCATGACAACTCTCTTGTCGTTCACTCTACCTAAGGGATCACGGTGAGATGTCAACAGAATCAACCGGCAGAATATTACAGGAGCAGACAAACTGACTGACAGTCACGAGGCAGTCAGGAGGCAAATCAAATGACTCCTCTCACTCTGGGTGGAGCAGAAGGTAGTGTCAGACACTGACACTTTTATTGCAGAATGCAAAATTTTAAACTGCTAACAAATAAACGACGGTTAAATTACTTAAAACTAACTTCGCCTGTGACTTTGTTCGCGCATATCCCGTTTTTACCGTTCCCGTAGGAATTTCGCAAAATCTCTCAGTGTTCTTCCTACACTCCTCAAGGAACCTCATACCAAATTTCAGCTTTCTAGGACCAGTAGTTTCGGCTGTGCGTTGTCTGTCAGCCACTCAGTAGCGGAAGACTTACAGGGCTTGTGTCCTGAAAAAATCTAATTAGTCCGTCAGTTAGATTATCAAAAAATATTTGACCCGCATTTTTTCTTTTGTTACGGGAACCAGAATTGACGAAGTTACGACGCTTTTCAAATTCTCAATACGTCACTCCATGCCATAATTTTTAGCGGGCTGTGACGTCACGAGCCCTCACTCCCGAGTTTTGATGCGTTTTATCTTTGTCAATATTCATTGATTTACAAAAACAAAAAATACGTGTCCATTATTTTTCAATACTCTAACTGACGGACTAAATAGTTTTGCAATGTGTGGATGATGGAAACTAGCCTTATCTACGTAAACCTTTCTACTGACTGCATAGAAAAGCTATCAATTATAGTTAGTAGGAGTAACGGACTAAGCGATGTCGTAACTTCACTACAGTGAAAAGTGACAACTTTCCAAAGAATTATAGGCACTGTTGGCTCTATGAAAAATGTAGAACAAACACATTAACTCTGCGTTTGTACCTGCAATGTTTTTTTCTACTAGAGCATACGGTTTAAATAGGTAAATATTATGCTAACCTAACTTTTAACAGACGAGACACATAATTATGTAGTAAGTAAGATATCTAACAATATGGATAACTATCAGTAGGTAATTAATAATAAGAATGTAACACAAACAAAGTCCACTCCTTTTTACAACGGTGATTGAGAATATTCATGTTTCGATGAAAAAGCAATTCCTATTCACAATAACTGTAACAGTAATATTGTTAGATATGTGCATGCATACTTTTTCATGTGCTGTAGTGTCGTAATGTAATGCGGCGTCGATTGTAATGTCGCTCGCAGCACCGCGCCACCGACCTGCATCCGAACCGGCCCGCTGCGAAACTGTCACGTAAACACTGAAGCCGATACCTACTTGTAATTAGCTAATCGCCCTATTGCACAATTAACCAGACCGCCACAACTGTCTATTTATCTTAACGAACAGTTATTACTGCAGAATTGAAACAGGTCGAACATTAAATATAATTTCAAACAGTTTTTCTAGTATCGCAGTTCATTAAAACAGTATCGAGTATTTAGAATCCAGCGAGTGTTCCACCGTGGGAAATGGGCGAACGTTGTATTCACCGATATTTTATTATTACTCTAGATACAAGACAAGATTGAGTTGCAAAATAAAAATATGCCGACAATTTTGCACTTCATGTCTCTGAGGTACTCTGAGAAAAACAAATGATTGGCTGTAATGGTGTCAGTACAAATGATAGATAAGCTGTTTTCTTCTGGGTGACGAGGTTACGCAGCCTGAATGCCTATTTTTAGGGCACAAAAAACTGTCGCAGTTGCCGGTCTGGTAAGAGGGCGCAGACGTGGCTGCGCGGCGCTACGGCTACAGCCTCATGTCTGTTTCTTACATTTTAGGCGAGTTTTTGTGCTCTCGCAATAATTAAATTGACGCTTGCTGACATTTATTTAGTCGTCTTATTTTGACGCAAAAATTGCGAATATTTCTCGCCAACAGAGACTGTAACACTCATCGAAAATACGATAGGCCCATGAAACTTGCGTACGATTGTAAAAACTGCGATTGCATTGACGCAATGATTATTTAATTCCAATTGTCTTGAACAAATGGCACCCGTAGCAGTTTGCAGGTAATTAAAAAAAAAAAAAAAAAAATAAAATTCGTTTATTTCAGGTCTTGGACCCATAAAAATACAATTACAAATTATTCGATTTCTCTTTGTTACTTTGCCTTGTGTCTTGAATTAAAGTAGGGAAAAGGGTCGAATGATTTGAAACATTACTTAATACAAGACAGCATAATTTAAGCACGGCGGATTATCTAAGAGTTACCCGGTGTCAATGACATCAACATTATAATGAAATATATGAGTGACCTATTGCCTTTTACAATGCTGCGCGGGAACTTTGAAGAAATTGTTTTACAGTCGGCTTGCGAATTTAACAGCTTATGACTTGGTTCTACACAAAATATATTACAATTGTACGTGATATTTTACAATTTGTATAATACTTATTTTTCTTAATTAACCACGGACATATTGGAAACTATTGAATTTGGGTGTAATTTATTGTACCTATACAAAACGATTTGATTTCCTATCGAGAAATCATAATCTTGTAAAGATTTTACAATCTTAAGGAGTCTGCAATTTTCCGGTGGCATATACAGCTCAAGCGAAAATTACATCATTTTGATGACAACTTCTGGAAAACCGAATGCCTACTTTTTTCTATTTCTTAGAATTGAATTAATAAGCCCAGCGAGATCGACGCCATTTTCGTCAAAGCAAGGTCAGTCAACCATAGACACGCAGTGAACCTATAAATACTAGTAGCATCCCGCCATATCTGGAAACTTGTATTTTGGCCAGGCGCTCACAACTAGAGGTCGTTATCATTTCGATTGGGACTGCGCAGGCGCAGGCGAGTCTTCGTTTGATTCACTTACCGCGAAGAATGGCGTGGAACAAATAATTAACCTAAATCCTTTCTAGCACCTTGTGCTTTACTATCACCAACCATCAATCTTTGACCTTTTATCACAGTCGAAATTCCAAGAAAAATGTTTTCAATAAACCACTTAACAAAAGAAAATATTTGTTAATAGGTTTATTAGTAAGATAACAATCTGGGAATATAAAAATAAGCTGTCCATTATTATTAAAGTTCTAAGCACCGGCTGATAAGCAGTACAAATACGGACCTAACAATTTTCATACAGCGATACAATCAAAGTAACCTTCCTTGGCGTAACTTAGAGAACATAATTCAAGTTTTCAACAATCGTATTGTTATCGAATGTATCTCGGTGTGGCGCGGGCGTAGCAGGCTCGAGGTCAGGTGCGCCGCAGTGCTGAGTGCTGAGCGCTACAGCGGGGAACATCGCATACCATTCAACAATGGACATAGTAGTTACTGTACAATTATCAGAAATACATGACCGCACGTCTGCACGTCGCAAGCTGGCCTGCGAACTGGAGGAGCAGGCAGTCAAGGTCAAGTGTGGGAAACAGGTGGGAAAATTAAACTCTTCTGCCTCGTATCAAGTTATCGCTTTAGCTTTTTATGTCAAGCATGTTTAAAGGAAGTTAAAAGTTACTTCCCGTTGCATAAAATCTGAACAATTTACAGAACATATTAATTAAATTCCTTCTATTACTAGCCAATGTTTTGTAAGTGAGTGTATTATCATAATTTTAGACATAATAATAGGCATTGGACAAACTGCCCGTGCCACTTCCAGGAATGTAAGAACGAACGGCTTTTTCTATTGGTTATTGGCTATTATCCATCGGTATCAGGCAATTTGATAAGAGAACGCATACTTTTAAGAGTCAAGTAGAAAATGCCAAAGTTTTAGTACAAAAGATCAGTCGTTCTAACTGCATTACGAAATAGAATATCTAAAATGAAAAAGTTTATTTGTCTGTTTGTAAGTTTATATGCTCATTGATGAACTTTAGCACAGAGATAGACGGGACCCTCGGACGGCTGAGTCGGCTGGAGGATACTTTTTCTTGCGAAAATCTATGGTAAGGAGCAAAGCCGCGGGCTGTGTTAATATATAAACCGTGGTGCTTAACAACTGGGCTTACCCCAGTTGTATATGTCCCTTGGTGCCTATTGGCCTAACTCTATTCTGTCTGCTGCTTGATAAGGAGGGAAGCTGAAATTAATTATTTTGCTACTCCTTTGCTTCACTTTTCTAATTAATTTCGTTGCAGGATTCAAGACAGTTGAATCGTTTCTCCGGGACTCGTCAGGCTTGGCGTTTTTCTGGTGGTCGCCACTGTTGATTCTGGCTTTCAGGAGTTGCAGTGGTTGGGGGACCCCCTCACACTGTTTGCGTCCACGTCGCGTCCCCTGGAAACGGCCCAGTTCTGTCACCGTAACGGAGTGGCAGACTGGGCACGGCCAAAGTACAGTGTGCATTCGTAGTCTATTTTATCTTCACCTTGCGGTTGTTTTTATCTTTTTGCGGTTTTTACTACGAATTCGGCGGAGGCAATGCCTAAGCCCAAGCGGGATGCCTTAGGGCGTTTCTTAAAAGGCCCTTCTCAGGGCCAAACCAAAGGCCCTTCTCAGGGCCAATCCGACGCTTCAGCGTCAGAAGCTAGCCGCGCGCCGTCTGCAGCTAGCTTCTTCAGGACGGCAGACGAGACGTCGGACTCAGACGGGTCCCTCGTCAGCGTCTCAGACGCGGGCACTTCGCGGTCGCGAAAGCGCCCCGCGCGTCGCAACGAAGGGTCGGGAGGTTCTTCGGCCTCAGGCTCGACGGGGCTGGCGAAGGCGAAGAGGCCAGCGACAGCCGCAGATACCCACTCGGTGGGTCTCGAGGATGCCCAACGACAGTTGGACCTATCTCGGCGGGAGCAGAACCAGCAGGAGCTGGAGGAGCGGGTAGCTGCGAAGGAGCAGCGAGCGCGTGCCGCCCGGGCCAAGTCCGGCTACGGCGCGTCACGCGTTCTGTACGCCGACAACTCCGTGGCAGAGCTGGAGCGTATGGCGGAGGAGGACGAGGAGGAGATCGTGGAGGTCGCCGCCAAGTCCTCACACCTTAAGGGCACTTTCCAAAAGGCCCTTAAGTGCCGGGCCGCAAGTATGCGCGGCATCGTCGAAGAGCTGGTCCGACGGACAGCGACCGACGAAACGCGGCAGCTGCAGGCGAAGGTGGATCGCCTGCAACTGGAGGTCAGCCAACTTCATCAGAAGTTGGCTGACGCAACTGCCCCGCCAAGTCAGGGCACGTCGCCTGCAGTGGAAGCCCCCGCCTCCAACCTTGAGGATGTCATCCGCAAGGTCGTCATGGAGGAGCGGGCTTTCACCCGAGCCTGCTTGGCAGGCATCGAGGACCGGCTCCTGCCGGAGCAGCGCCTCCGACCACCGCTTGCGGCGGACAAAAGGCAAAGTCAGCCGGGGCCGTCCTCACAAGTGGAGGACGCCATTCTTCCTTCGACCACTCCGTCCAACCAGGAGGGTTGGATTGAGGTGGTCGGGAGGGGGAAAGGCAAGGGAAGGGGAAAGAAGACAGCGACAGCCGTCTCTGCTGTCCCCGCCACTACGCCTCCCAACCAGTCGCAGACGACTGGGAGGGGGAAGGGGAAAGGCAAGGGCCGAAAGGCGGCAGCGGCCGCCCCCGCCACCACGCCTCCCAGCCAGTCACAGGCGACTGGTAAGGGGAAGAGGAAGGGGCGAAGGAGGGGTAAGCTTGTTCCCCCACGGTCCGCAGCCGTCGTGGTGACGCTCACTGCGGAGGCTGCGGAGCGCGGGGAAACGTACGCGTCTATTTTGTTGCGTGCGCGTGCCAATGCCGATCCCGCCAAACTGGGGATCGGCAAAGTCTCCTGCCGGCGTACCCAAACCGGGGCTCGACTTTTTGAGTTCCCGGGGGCGGAGGGCAGCGCCAGCGCCGACCTCTTCGCAGCCAAGCTGCAGGAGGTCGTCGCGGACGCGGCCAAGGTGGCCCGACCAATCAAGTCGGCGGCCATAGAGGTGACGGATCTCGACGACTCCGTCACCAAAGAGGAGGTAGTGGCGGCGGTCGCTGCAATCGGTGGATGTAGCGTCGCAGCGGTACAGGGCCGCGACATCAGGGTCGGCCGCGGCGGCATGGGCTCTATGCGGCTCGAGTGCCCAGTCGCCGCCGCCAAAGCCGTCCTCAACAAAGGACGGCTCTCTGTTGGCTTTAGCTCGGGTGTGGTCCGGGCACTTGATGAGCAGCCTCTGCGCTGCTTTAGGTGCTTCGGCATCGGGCACACCCGAGCCCTCTGTCCGTCCAAAGTCGACAGGACGGACAGTTGCTACCGCTGCGGCAAGGACGGCCACAAAGCCGCCTCCTGCACGGCTGCTAAGCCGCACTGCGCGGTGTGTGCCGCCAGTAGCCGCCCGGCGGGTCACATAATGAAGGGGAGGAATTGTAATCCTCCCCCTACGAGGGGCAAAGCGCAGGTGCCAGCTGGGCCTGTTGCCAGCACAGCTGCGGAGGAGGGGGGTGCGATGTCCGACTAATGGATAGAGTCGAACATCGCATCCTTCAGACGAACGCCAACCACTGCCGGGCAGCCCAGGATCTGCTGATGCAGACCATGGCTGAGTGGTTGGTGGACTTGGCGGTGGTCGCCGAGCCTTACTCGGTCCCTGGCAGCTGGCTAGGCGACCGGGACGGCTTGGTGGCGTTGGTGTCGCGGTCTTCCACAGACTCCCCTCCCCTCTCGCTCTTAGAGAGGGGACCGGGATACGTGGCCGCCGCGTGGGGAGATCTGGCCCTGGTGGGGGTCTACTTCTCCCCTAACCGCCCTCTCTCAGACTTTGAGGACTTCCTGGAGGTCCTCACTGCTGTCGTAGCGAGGGCGGCGCCACGCCAGGTCGTGGTGTTGGGCGACCTGAACGCCAAGTCGGAGGCCTGGGGCAACCCGGCTGCCTCCTGCAACGTCCGGGGACGCGCCGTCGTGTTTTGGTCGGCGTCATGCGGCGTGTCCCTCCTCAACAGGGGGGCGGTCCACACATGTGTGCGGCAACGGGGAGGGTCGGTGGTCGACGTGTCGTTTGCCACCCCCGTCCTTGCCGCGCGCATTGTGAACTGGCGGGTTGAGATGGTGGAGACATTGTCGGACCACAGATATGTGCGGTTCGACATCTCCACCCAGCATGGTTCCCGGGGGGAGATGGCCCGCTCTGGCAGGTCTCCCTTCCCTCGGTGGGCCCTCACTCGCCTGGACCGCGAGGCAGCCAAGGAGGCTGCCTTCCTGCAGGACTGGCTGTCGCCCCCTGTTGAGGTCCTGGACGTGGACTCCGCAGCGGCCCAGCTGAGGGGTTCCCTGACCGAGGTGTGCAACTCCAGCATGCCTCGGTCCCGTCGTCCGCCTCCCCGTCGTGCCGTCTACTGGTGGTCGGAGGAGCTGGCAGGCCTCCGGGCCACCTGCGTGGCGGCCCGTAGGGCCTACACGCGGAGCCGTCGGCGCAGCGCACGTAGCCAGACAGACGAGGACCGTCTTTACGCTTCATATCGAGAGGCGAAGGCGGTCCTCAAGTCAGCTATGTGCGCTGCCAAGGACGCGGCGAGGGCCGAGATGCTGGAGGGTCTCGATCGGGATCCCTATGGGAGACCATATCGGGCAGCGCGGAACCAACTGCGGCCCCATGGTCCCCCCCTGACGGAGACCCTCGAGCCGGCGCTGCTGGATGGGGTGGTCCGGTCCCTGTTTCCGCGCAGGACCGACTTCACCCCACCAACGATGGACCCCCCGCGAGGGGCGGCACCACCGGCGGAGGCAGACGTGCCCCCGGTGACGGAGGAAGAGTTCCGCGAGGGTCTTCTTGGCCTTCGCGCCAAGAAGACGGCCCCCGGTCCGGACGGCGTCCCAGCACGGGTGGTGGCTATAGCTGCCGCTCAAATGGAGGACAGATTTCGGGACCTGTTCAGCGCGTGCCTCGCGTCTGGAAGGTTCCCGAAACTGTGGAAGGAGGGGCAGCTATGCCTCCTCCGCAAGGAGGGACGCCCAGTGGACTCCCCCTCGGCATACCGACCCATCGTCCTGCTTGATGAGGTCGGCAAAATGTTCGAGGGGATCATCGCCTGCCGGCTCAACAGCCATCTGCGGGGGGTAGGGCCAGACCTGTCGGACGCCCAGTTTGGTTTCCGACAGGGGCGTTCGACCATCGACGCGCTGGCCCTGCTCAAGGGGCAGGTGAAGGGGGCAGTCGAGGCGGGGGACGGAGTTTTGGCAGTGTCATTCGACATAGCCAACGCCTTCAACTCCGTCCCCCACTCGACGATATTGGAGGCACTCCGCTATCATGGAGTGCCCCAATACTTGCGGGACCTCCTGGCCGACTACTTGGAGGACCGAGAGGTCCTCCTTGTAGACAAAACGGCCAGGTTGCGGCGGTACGGCGCAGAGTGCGGTGTTCCACAGGGGTCGGTACTTGGGCCCCCCCTGTGGAACATCGGGTTCGATTGGCTCCTGCGGGGAGCCCTCCTCCGTGGCACGAGTGTCATCTGCTACGCGGATGACACTCTCCTCACTGCCCGGGGGAGGAACTTTGGGGAGGCGGCCTGTCTGGCCTCGGCTGGCGGATCCTTGGTCGCAGGAAGGATCCGCCGCCTGGGGTTGAGGGTGGCGCTGAACAAGACCGAGGCCGTGTTCTTTCGTGGGCCTCGGCAGCGCTGCCCTCCAGATGCCCACATCAATGTGGAGGGCATCAGGGTGGGGGTCCAGGCCCAGATGAAGTATCTGGGCCTGGTACTGGACAGCAGGTGGCGCTTCGGCCCGCACTTCAGCGGGCTGTCGACGCGCCTGCTGAAGGCCGCCGGCGCCCTGTCGTGGCTCCTCCCGAACCTGGGTGGGCCCAGCGCGCGATGCCGGCGCTTGTATGCCGGCATCCTGCGGAGCATGGCCCTATACGGGGCCCCAATCTGGGCGGACTCCCTCCACAGGAGGGAGAATGCGACGGCGATCCGCAGGCCCCAAAGGGCCATCGCGCAGCGGGTAGCGAGGGCCTACCGCTCTGTGGGCTTCTCGGCAGCGTGCGCTCTGGCCAGCACCCCTCCTTGGGAGTTGGAGGCATGGGTGCTCGCCAGAGTGTACGAGTGGACGGCGCGCCGAAAAGCGCTCGGGGAGCGCCCCGTCGCTGAGGAGCGGGAAGCCGTGCGGAGGGAGGCGAGGGACGCCATCATCGTCCATTGGACAGAGGACCTCGCCTCCGCCACCTTTGGCCGTCGAACGCTGGACGCGCTCGGTCCAGTCTTGCGAGACTGGCTCGAGCGGCCGCACGGCTTCCTCTCCTTCCGTCTGGTGCAGGTGTTGTCTGGCCACGGCTGTTTCGGCACGCACCTGCACCGGATCGGGAGGGAGGAGACACCGGCGTGTCACGACTGCGGCGCGGCGGAGGACACGGCGCAGCACACACTGGAGGTGTGCCCAGCTTGGTCCGAGCCGCGTCGCAGTCTCACTGCGGAGATCGGACAGGACCTCTCCCTTCCCAGCGTGGTCAGATGCATGCTGGGGAGTGAGGAGTCCTGGGCCGCGGTCGCCTCCTTTTGCGAGGATGTCATCTCGCAGAAGGAGGCGGCGGAGCGCGCGCGGGAGGACGATCCTCTCGCTGCGCCGCTCCGCAGACGAAGGCGAGGTCGGAGAAGACGTCCTCTTCTCCCTCCTCGCGGTGGTGATGGGCGGGCGACAGGCGCGGGGGCGCCTCCGCCCGCATTGCACGCATCACCACCATCATCGTCGGAGGTTCCCGGCCCTCCCCCAATGGGGGGGGCGTGAAGGGCCCGCTAAGGCGGGCGGTCGTCGGAGGTGGACTGGACGTAAAGGCTACGCCGATCTCCCAGTCCACCCCCACTATGACGTTGCGGGAATTTCGTTGCTGGGTTGTTTTAGTGGGTATACCGGGCTTGCCCGGGGAGTCCCACATACCCCTCCCACTCCCCCGAGTGAGAGGGTATGCGTAACGCATTTTTTCCCAGCCGAAACAAAAAAAAAAAAAAAAAAAAAAAAAGGAGTTGCAGTGGTTGGGAACGTGTGGCGGGTTTGTCCCAAATGAAAAATAAACACTCATACGAATTCTTTGTTTTGTCATTGCAGACACGTGTACCTATGTCCAAATTAAGAGTATTTACCAGTAGAGTTTTTGTTTGCGATAGTTAAAGTGACACGCGCCACTATTATCCGCTAAAGCGGATACAGCCATGTCCATTACGTACCTATTATAGATATAATCTTTGCAAGCTCTGTGAATGTTGTCCGCACAACAAGACACAACCTTACGAAGGACAATGTTCAATACTTCAGCTAATAGTGCTAACTCAAAGCATACCAACGACTTTTATTCAAGTACAAAACGCAAACACAATGTTCGCACACCAATTTGAGTGTGATAATTGCTTAGCGGTTAAGTTTCATGCACAATTAACCATTGATAACAGTAACAGGGAGTCGAATCGAAGAAATATCACGATATTTATATAGTTAGGTAACGACGCGTTTGGTTGCGTTTGTTATCATCGTGAAGAAGAAGCAGAGGATTGGTGTCGCAGCCAGGGGTCAAGGGTAGGCCGCGGCTCTGTGCTAAGAGGCGCCAGCGTGAACTATGAACCGATCTCGAAAGACAGTGCGTTTGAGCCTCTCCCTCGATATTAACCCAAATAATGCTCATCTGTCGATACTAATGAATATTGTGTAAAATACCAATATGAATTCGACAGATGACCGTTGAGAAAAGGTCATCGCAGACTCAGTGCGTTGACTTATGTCTTGGAATTCTAACGGCGATTGTAAACACGACATCACATTTACAAAACATTTTGTTCACTATTGAATCGAGACGGAGAATTCACGCATCGATGATTTTAACGATTTCAATTACTATGTCAAGAGTTGTTTAAATTGTGTTGCGTCCACAAGGTTGCAATGTCAATATTAACAAGCCTATCTGTGAGCTGTGATACAGACTTCATTATAAACTATTATTAAAAATAAATTGGCCAAGCCTTCTCCGGATTCGGATACTCTCAGCCAACGACATAATAAATCATACAAATTAGCACGTCCGACCGTCGACCGCGCCGCGTCGAAGCAAAACATTATGCTATTATTTCCCAAGAAGACCTAGCGGATGAATCGGCTTTGTCGCGAATTATGTACGAGTATTGAAGAAAAATGCATAACATCGTGAGTTACTCAAGCGGGTCAGTCACACAATGTCAACTTAATTTGCTGTATCAGCCTCCATTCAGTCAGATGTCGGTCTTTCGAATGTAAAAGTTTAGATAATCTGATGTTTGAAGGTCGCCAGTTTTGAAATGTAATCCCCTCGAGCTTTATAAAACCTGACTCCAGCTCGACTGGCGAGTAGCAGAGTCCGAACTGACCGAATTGTGATTTATTTGTTTATTAACGACCACTGAGACGCTGACCACTCTGATTGATAACGGTCTACGAATGGAGCTCTTAGAATTTAACAAATGAACGGAAGACGTATTTTAAAATGATGACCATAGAGCAGAAAAGCGTTTTGCATTTGAGGTGTTGCGGCAATTAGACTTACAGTTATGGATTGTTGTGAACAAATAACGAGTGTTTAAACAATTGTTGGCACGAATTGTCGTGTCGGGCTCAGAGCACTAACACTAGTGACGAAATCGCCTTTCGTCGAACGCAATTTAAGAAATTATTATCGACATCATTTCGACAGTCTACTCGTAACTCGATTCTAGTTGGTTATCATGGATATTTATTATGTATTGAATGTTAATGACTTCGATGATGTTGAAAATTATGTATGTTACCTTTGGAATTGTATTATGATCCGCAGATTATCTTTAATTACGGTACGAAAGGGCAGCGGGTACAGTGTGCAAGGCGACCACTTGTGGGCACTTTTGTCGTTCCAAAAGTACAAATAAAGCAACAGTTTTGAGCCAGAATAAGTATTCTAGTGCAAATATAGCAAAATAAGCATTATTGCGTGTTATCACAGTTATGTCAGTTTGCGCAATGAAAAATCTACGAATTGAACTAACCGGGTTGACATTTAACCGACTACGCAAGCCTTGAAAGAGCAGTTAAGTCGTAACATTGAAAAGAAGGGACGATAAAAATAAACACCAATAAGATACTGTAAGTCACAAAAAGAGGTGTGCACTGAAATTATATCAATAACATATTTTTTGCTCACAATACAGTAATCGAGTTGTCAAGGTACTTGGCAAAGTTTTTAAAGACATAAATTTTTACTAAGCAACTCGGCCTCGCTGTATATCAATAAGATGTTAAATTGAGATTAAGAATTGAGTAATTAAATATGGGTTGTTACAAAAAACGAACGATATCAATGTTTCCGTTCACTATGACTTTTAATTTTGAGGTTAAAAAAGCTATTAATTTGTAGTGCTACTCGTTTGGTGCAAATTTTTTTGTTCCGTAATTTATAAACGATAGATATAATTTGGTATGTTTTATGGTTTATTTCTCAGAACAAAGTGCTTGTAATTTAAATAGTAACATTAGGTAGGTAGTGACTTTTTTCGTAAATTTTAGCTTTGGCCATTTGCCTCTTATATCTCTCGCTGTATCCTATTGAAATTAGAGATTTTCGGATGCATAATGATTATATGTAATAAAATAACCTATGCATTCTTCACCAAGGTGAACAAAAACGGCATCAATTATTTATAGATTGTTTTTGATCTTGCATGGCAAACAACGTACAAAAATGATGTATCTATCATACTTTAAAAAGTTTGTTCCAAAAGGTAACTGACTGAACTCTTTTACTAAGCGTCCGCTGTCTGGCCAACCGTCAGTCTGTCTGTCTGTCTCAAGAACCGCAATAGGTAGACAAAACAGATGAAACTTTCGAGTAGAATACGGAATGTCGACGCACAAAATATCGATAAATGCTAATACGATGCTACAAAATTGCGATGCACGTTACGGCGAAAGACTGTCTCTGCGAATCCACTACACTTCGATGCACGTTACCGCGATAGATCTTCACTGCGATACTACTTGACTTCGATGCACGTTACCGCGAAAGATTTTCACTGCGATACTGCTTAACTTCAATGCACATTACCGCGAATAACTACGGAGCGACTTGACTTCGATAATCTATTGCGAAACATCGTTACTGAGAAACTATTGCATAATTAATTCATATTAATATGTTTTGAATGGGCCTAAAAAAATATAAACCAAAACGCATAGTGAACAAGATAATATTATATATTCCATAATGGTTTGTACAGTACATAATAAACAATCATAATATTATTATGTATAAATAATCATATTATAAGTATATTTAATCAACTTGACACAAATACAGAGTTAGATGTAACAAAAATGTTATTGATTGATACAAAAATATAAAAGAATCAAAAAATTCGTAGGGGAAAATTTGTTTTATTTCTTTATGCAGAAAATAAATGCAAGACCATCCAAATATGTTAACATATCCATATCACCTTTCTTATATTATGCTCTTGGATTTTTTTGTAGTACTGCGTTTTCGTTTTTCCTTTTTAGGGTTCCGTAGCCAAATGGCAAAAACGGAACCCTTATAGGTTCGTCATATCTGTTCGTCTGTCTGTCTGTCTGTCTGTCCATCCTTCCGTATGTCACAGCCTTTTTTCTCCGAAACCTTAAGAGCTATGCTGTTGAAATTTGGTAAGTAGATGTATTTCGTGAACCGCATAAAGATTTTCATACAAAAATAGGAAAAAAACAATAAATTTGAGAGCAGAAAAACAGAGTATGAAATAGAGAGGTTAGCTGGTCTGATGGAAAAAAAAGGAAAAACAAAAACGCAGTACTACAAAAAACTCCAAGAAAGAAAATAAGAAAAGAAATAAGATAAGAAAGGTGATATGGATATATTAACATATTTGGATGGTCTTGCATTTATTTTCTACATAAAGAAATAAAACAAATTTTCCCCTACGAATTTTTCGATTCTTTTATATTTTTGAATCAATCAATAACATTATTATTATAACTTTGTTTACATTTTGTTAACATTTTTGTTACATCTAACTCTGTATTTATGTCAAGTTGATTAAATATACTTATAATATGATTTACACATAACAATATTATGATTGTTTTTTTATGTACTGTACAAACCATTATGGAATATATAATATTATCTTGTTCACTATGCGTTTTGTTTTATATTTTTTTAGGCCCATTCAAAACATATTAATATGAATTAATTATGCAATAGTTTCTCAGTAACGATGTTTCGCAATAGATTATCGAAGTCAAGTCGCTCCGTAGTTATTCGCGGTAATGTGCATTGAAGTTAAGCAGTATCGCAGTGAAAATCTTTCGCGGTAACGTGCATCGAAGTCAAGTAGTATCGCAGTGAAGATCTATCGCGGTAACGTGCATCGAAGTGTAGTGGATTCGCAGAGACAGTCTTTCGCCGTAACGTGCATCGCAATTTTGTAGCATCGTATTAGCATTTATCGATATTTTGTGCGTCGACATTCCGTATTCTACTCGAAACTTTCACAGAATATGTATTTCTGTTGCCATTATAACAAAAAATAATAATTATTAAATTAAATTAAAGGAGGCTCCCATACAGGAAACGGTTTCTTTTTGTTTATAGAGGTCCGGACTCTAACGGAACCCTTCGTGTCAGAGTCCGACTCGCACTTAGCCGGTTTATGTCAATAGGCTAGATGCCATCATCCACAAATTGCAAAACTATTTAGTCCGTCAGTAAATTTAGAGTATTGAAAAATAATGGACACCTATATTTTGTTTTTATTCAATAAATATTGACAAAGATAAAACGCATCAAAACTCGGGAGTGGGGGCTCATGACGTCACGACTCACTAAGAATTATGCGAAGGTGTGACGTATTGAGAATTTTAAAAACGTCGTAACTTCGTCAATTTTGGTTCCCGAAATACAAGAAAAAACACGGGTCAAATATTTTTTGATAATCTAACTGACGGACTAATTAGATTTTTTCAGGATTTGCAAGATTCCTAGTTTAAAGACTGCATTCTATCATGGAGGATTCGTATGTTTTGTTTCTTAATATCGACTCGAAAGAAATTGAAACCATTTAACACAAACAACAATACAAATAACAAATAAACAAAATTAAACCAGTTATATACAAAAGTGCAATTGGCTTTGCTTCGGTCATGAATCGCCCTATCAAGGAAATAAAAAATAAATGAACACACAACAAAGTAACGCACTAAATCTTCACAAAAAATCTTCTGTGTGGAATTTACAATTTTTTTCTTTACTCTTTTTATAATTTTATATTAGCATAAAACCCAAAAGTTTTTCCTCATTTTTTTCCTCATGGAAATTAAGATTTTAAGGTTTATTTTTTATTTTTTTGTGTGCTCTTGACTTTAGTCTTGGTCAGAGATGACAGAGACAAAGACTACGATAGAGCGAGCTTACCCAGAACGAGCCTGTTTACTCTAACATTGAAGAGATTATAGGGTTGTAAGCGTTCGGAAACGTTCGTTGCGAAGTGAACGCTGCAGTTAACTTGCGCGCTGCTAAGCTGTCGCTACGCTCGTGCTACGCGCTACTACGTGCTACTACGCCACTGCTACACGCTGCTACGCTCGTGCTACGCGCTACTACGTGCTACTACTCCACTGCTACACGCTGCTACGCTCGTGCTACGCGCTACTACGTGCTACTACCCCACTGCTACACGCTGCTACGCTCGTGCTACGCGCTACTACGTGCTACTACCCCACTGCTACACGCTGCTACGCTCGTGCTACGCGCTACTACGTGCTACTACCCCACTGCTACACGCTGCTACGCTCGTGCTACGCGCTACTACGTGCTACTACGCCACTGCTACATTTCTGCTACACGCTGCTACGCTCGTGCTACGTGCTACTACGTGCTACTACGCCACTGCTACATTTCTGCTACACGCTGCTACGCTGGTGCTACGAGCTACAACGTAACTGCTACGTTTGTGCAACACGTTACTAAGCTGGCAGTAACAACGATTTAAAGTGACCGCTTTATTCTTATTATACAAATATTTTGAATCAATCAGGGCGATTTGCAAATACTTTGGGTAGGTATTCATTGTTCCTTATTTGTAAGTAGGCATGGCGGACTGGCATACTTATTTACAGAAATGAGTCAACTGTTTCCCCATAAAAACCTCTATCAATAGGTTATAAAAAGTGGTCGTTGTTTGGAAGTCAAATTATGGTAGACTTGAATTAATTATACGAATAGCGACCATTTATCGTTCGCAGTAATAACTTGAAGTATTATAAAAAACTAGGTCCAGAAAGGATAATATCATAATTGATCATTTTTGGCGGGTATCGATATTAATCGTTTTTTTTTTTAAAGAATTCCAATGAATTTAGAATGTATTTTATTGTTGTTTACTTTATAACAACAAGTTGGGAATCTTATCATTATTAGTATGTTATGTATTCCCCGAAGGGTTAGGCATATTGTATTTATTTATATTACAGCAAGTCTCCAGTTATATCTTAGCTCTATTGAATTAATAGCCATAAGATTCTAGTAAGCAATCCATTAAAAAAAAGATGGGTGTAACAGGTATCTGCGTTCATAGCGTGGGCACAGCGCCTCTGAGGCAGGCGATCTGCGCAACTAGTATCACTAAATAAGTTATTTTAAGAATATTACGTCTCTATTCGTTTCACCAAGTGATCTTGTTTATAACAGTGGATCTAAAAAGGCCACATTAGTAGAATCTTTTTTGGATCGAATTGCAGGAGATGTCATATTTCGTCGAAGAACGTTATGTAACCTAAGAGGTGGAGACCTGGTGTCCTGAAATACAGGCCCCAAGCCTAGTTTAGGCACCAGTCTCCCACAATATACTTACTGTGTACTATTGTTTCCTCTTTATAGCTAAAGCATAGGTTTAAGGTTGATTGAGAAAATTTGACAGATTCGGGTGGCTAGATGTGAAATGCCACTATACTAGAATCTGTCAGAGACTAATTTTTTTTTTGGTTTCTGTTGTCTGTTTTTTTTGTTTCTGTTGTCTGTTTTTTTTTGTTTCTGTTGTCTGTTTTTTTTGTGTTCGAAATTTGTATTTTTAGACCCACACAGGATCGATTCTCATATTTTAAAGGAGCACTCGCACTCAGTCGCATCATCATCTGCCTAGCCTTTTCCCAATTATATTGGGGTTGGCTTCCAGTCAAACCGGATTCAGCTGAATACCAGTGTTTTACTTGGAGCGGCTGCCTACCAGACCTCCACAACCCGTTAATTGGGTAACACGGTACTCCTTGGCAAGACTTGTAAGATTTTCTGGCTTCTGACTATCCGTAACGACTGCCAAAGATCTCTAAATGACAGCCGGGACTAACAGCTTATCGTGCTTTCTGAGGCACGGAGGAAACTCGGTATGTTAAGATGGTCATCCATCCACAGACCAACCTCGGCAAGCGTTGCTTAACCTTGAAGATCGACCTGTGCGGCTGTTATTATTTTCCACTTGCACTCAGTCGCAAACTGTCATAAACACAGCAACATTCTCAACATTTTGATATTGATTGTCAGATAATATTGCGAGTTTAATTTGAACGCTTTAATTAATTACGGGAATTGAGCATGATACTAAAATACCTATTTCGTTTCTAATTTAGTTTTAAAACTAAACAAAAAAAAAGCTAAAGCGAAAGGCAACTTTTTTTGGGGGCCGAGTCACCCGCGTCCGTAGGAGAATACCCTTCAGCGAATCCCTACACGTGGTCCCCGGGTGGTGCTAAACAGTTGACACTAACCGCCTCCGTGGTCTAGTGGTTAAACCACCTGATTCAGACCCAGAGGTCCCGGGTTCGATTCCCAGCGGGGCTAATTTTTTGCTCGGTTCGGTTGGTGGCAGGACTTGTTCTAAGTCCGCCTGGCAAGCTACCACCATCATGTCTAAGTCTGTCGCCATAACGACAATGTTAACAGCATTGTTGTGTTCCGGCAGTTAGAGGTATGATAGCCAGTTCCTCTGTGTAAGAGGATTCCGGGTGAAACTCGCTTCCATCTTCGGCCTAATCATCACTTTCCATCAGGTGAGATTTGGGCCAAGAGTTTCCCCGTTTTGCATTAAAAAAAAAAACTTAAAAAAAACCATGAAACTGATTTCAATTTTACAAGAGCACAAGGCTACAAGACTAACGATAGCTATTAAATACAAATACATTCGCTTTGCTCCATTTATGTAACAAACGATCCTATATTAGTGTTCAACGAGTATTGCCGCCCACGTGTGCGCTTTAGATGTCTTTCCACGTTGAAACATGTCAATGGAAAGAGACATACGGCTGAGAGTCGAATATTACCATAAGTAGGCTTCCGCGCTACAATCGAGGTAGTTACGTAAACCGTAGACAGTCACTGGCGATTAGCGACTGTGCAATACGTAAGTAGTCACTGCAGTTTTGACTTGATTTGTGCTCGGACTTTTTTTTTTGATAGGCTTGCGTTTTACCACAATGTCACAAACGGTGAAAACTGGCAGCTATCATTCCAATACTGATAGTTGAGTTTAGAAGTTGTGATTAGTAAACGAGAGTTTTAGATGCTGGTTGTATTTGAAGACCATGAATATTATTTTGTATGTCCTCCGAGGTAGACCTGTGGCTAGTTGGGAAGACGACATCAAAAAAACAGCTGGCCCCAACTGGATTCAAGTAGCCCAATCTAGAGAGGACTGGCTATCTTTGGAGGAGGCCTTCACCTACAGAGGAGTTCTTACAGAATGAAGAATAATAGTAGAATAGTATAGGATTACCTAAGGAAAAACTAATACAAGTAAATTTAGGAACCAAACTTAATTACTAACAAAACTAAAAATTGTTTGTTAGTAAACTAACTTAAATCTAACCTAACTTCTTGTTTTATTAGCTGTAAGAATTTTTTTTATTTTTTTTTATTATGTCCTCCTTGGCGATTGGCAACGGGTACAACAACAGAACCGAACTCCATTCCTCAATGAAGAGAGGCCCTTGCCCAGCAGTGAGATAGTTAAGGCTTGATATACAATAATAATATTTTCGATCTGTACCGAGCATTTCTTCTTATATTTTGCACATTTCTCATCGTATCTTCGATACGCTTGATAAAACGACTACTTGATCGTAAATGAAGCGAAACGGAGTCATCGCCAGTGCAACGATTACCCACATGATGGCAAAATAAATGCGACATCAACTATTGTACAAGCATACACCTACTAAATACTATCTGTATCTGTGTATCTGTTTTGACATTGTATTATTATAATTACTCTTTTTTTTGTATTGCTCATTTTTATTTACTGTCTTAAGTTATGTTGTGTTCTTTTGTAATTATTTAAATTAAAAATGTTGAGTATTGTGTTATAATAATCACTAATGATGTAAAAGAGTGTACACCTTTAAGGTAGATTTTTTGAGGAACGGATTGTTTATTATTAAGAGTCCTATTACACTTTTTACGGAAATTCATGATTTTTGACGCTGTAATTTTCAGCAGCAGGAAGATATATTAATTATTTGATCCTGAATAACGATAGTGCCAGTCTCTTTCTTGTAAGTTAGAATTACACATTTTCATTTTTCTTTTCGTGTAATTTACTATAAATATTTTCCGAACTCAGTTTGCAAGAAAAAATGTCGGCGATGGAACTTTGACGGTCAAATTCACATTTTTGCAATCAATTCTTTTAAAAGCTGAAATTACTAAAAGGTAAGTTGAATGTTTTACTTGTTTATTGGAGTTCTTGAATTTCTTTAAATTCCTTGAGTTTTCAGGGAAAAAAACGTAAAGAAAGCCAAATTCAAGCCAGAAATGTCTTGATTCAGCGTCCATTATATTCCAAATAAAAACAATTTTATCAAATAAATTAACATGATATAAAATTTCAATCTCCAATGAATACGTTTCATTAGTTTTCGTTTGTCAATATAATAAAATAAAATTACAATAAATAAAATTAAAGTACTATTTATTCTGCGTCAATTCAGCGCGCGCGCTCCTCAGTCTCGCGCGAGTGCCCAAATAAACTATAATCCTATTCAGACTAGTAAGAATCAAAATTGTTTCGCGGACTATAGGTGTTCTCCCAACGCAGACCAACGTAACTTCGTTTATTGCAAACGAGCATTCACGATTCGTAATAGGACTCTTAAGATCTCATGTAAAATTTACCAAAAATCACACCAATAAATGAATCTTGAATCTGTTGGATAACATCGTTCTTCGTAACAACGCTATTACGTTCAAGTGGTTTTGTGAACAACCATAATACTCGTTCATAATTGAAAGAAAATATGATCGCTCACAGGTTCCTAGTTTTACGCAAGCTTTAGAAATTCTGCACCTTATAGGAATTGAGCAAATATTTTATAATTCGTTTTTCGTATGGTTTTATTTGTCTATCGTGAATTGTTTATGCAGTTTTCAATGGTATGCATCCTAAAAAATTACGAGTATCGGCACCGTAGAAAATTGCGAATGACTGCTTAGATCCCTTTTTTTTAGGGATGGAAATCATCCAATGACTTCCCCCGCTCTGGGCGGAGCGGGACGGAGTGTCAGACTTCTACTGACTAAAACCCATCCATGTTCCTTCATTGCCCTTTGTGTTTCGGAGCCACGGTATCTCTTTCGAATAGTCCCGCAACTCCGGCAGACTACTTAGATCCCTAAGTTATATTGTAAGGCTATAGCACTTCACCCCTGTCTGCGTTCGCGCGGGTTAAGAGACCCTCTTTATAGGTTAATGTGTAAAATAGGTACTTATTAATAGACTCAACGTAGGGCAGTCGCCCTAACCGCAATATATTTTTTTTACTAAGAACATTTAATACCTGTCGTAACTTTTAAACGAAAGGTCTGATTCGAAACATTTATAGTGTAATTTACATGTACCTAATCAACCGTAGTTATCAACCCATTTAAATGGATAAGAATTAATATCATGATACCAAAATCACCACTATTTCCTTCCGCCCCGGTTTTGACTGAATTATTTGAACAAAAAGCGATCATTGCGACTTAACCATAAAAGTTATATACCCCACGATTTTTTTTATAGACCAGGTAATAATGAGTACTCCAATTATGTAGAACATTATTTTCGCTCGTGGCTAAATAATAAAAGCCACACGGGTCGTTCTTCTAGGTTAAGCAACGCTTGCCAAGGTTGGTCTGTGGATGGGTGACCATCTTAACATATCGAGTTTCCTCCGTGTCTCGGAAAGCACGTTAAGCCGTTGGTCCCGGTTGTCATTTTTAGATCTTTGGCAGTCGTTTCGCAATGTCAGAAGCCAGTAAATCTGACCCCTGTCTTGCCAAGAAGTACCGTGTTACCCTGTTAATGGGTTGTGGAAGTTCTGGTAGGCAGTAGCTCCACGTAAAATACTGGTATTCAGCTGAATTCGGTTTGACTGGAAGCCGACCTCAATATAGTTGGGGAAAAGGCTAGACAGATGATGATTATTATTATGTATCAACAAAGGTTTTTTCAGCGCTCGTCAAATAATGAATTTTATAGCCAAAATATTTCTACTTTGGGTTACTTTATTGCAGTTTTCTTAAGAATCTTATTTTTTTTTTATGTAATATAGCCTATCTTCAACAGGGATAATGTAGAATTCTAATGGTGAAAGAATTTTTCAAACCGGTCCAGTAGTTTCGGAGCCTATTCATTTCAAACAAACATTCAAACAAACAAATCTTTCCTCTTCATAATTTTCGTATAGAAGTGGTTTAATACTACATAGAATACCTTTATTTTACACTTTAAAAAAAAATCATGGAATTAAGGTATATTTGTTTGTGCTGCTGAAAATATACGCGTCTTTAGTTTATTCTGTAGCTTAAAAACAAAAGTGAAACGGAATTAATGAGAGTAATGGAAACGACAAGTATTCAGGTGAGAATTTTACAAACACATTCTAATTCATTTCAAACCATTGTTTCTTTCCGTTTTTACTGGCACACATACTATTTTTAGATGTATACATGTATTATATTATTCCGGTTAAAATTCTTTTTAACCAGGATAATATAAAACATTCAAATCAACTCGAAAGCCATTTTTCTCGAAATTGGGTACTTTGTTACAGATATCAAATGTATCTGTTTGAGTAGGTACCTACATAGGTAAATCTCTTCCCAACTGCCTCATCTAATTGCGTGGTAGACGTACTTACGCAGTTTAGTTGCGAATCAAGACGATTCTGATTTTGCAAGTCATGGTAAGAGTTGGTTGGCCACCTGCCATCTCAACCGCCTGCCACGGCATCGACATAACGATCGGTAGGTACCCTTTTCAATGGGCCCCGTGAACCTATGTATGCCGTAACTCGTCCCGGACACCAATTATAACACACTAGCTGACCCGCGCAACTTCGTCTGCTTCATATTTTCCATGAATGCTACACTCCTATTTGTCTTAGCGTGATGATATATAGCCTATATCATTCCTCGATAAATGGGCTATCTAACACTGAAATAATTTTTTAAATCCGACCAGTAGTGCCTGAGATTAGCGCGTTCAAACAAACAAAGTCTTCAGCTTTATAATATTAGTATAGAAGATATAGAAAAGTATTATTTGATGGAACTAAATAAGCTATTTGATGGAAGTTACCTGTTTTTAGGGAGTCGTGCTAAAATGGTTAATAGAAACCCTTATGGTGTGAGTTAGTAACTAATAATGCTTTCAACTTGAAATTTGGTACAGTTGTAGACGACGTCTGTTTGAGTATATTGCTAATTTGAAAGTAATAAAACTGTTTATATTCTTCTTGCAACAGCGACTGAGAGGAGTTCTTAAATTTACACGAGGTATCATATGAAAGAGCGCTATTTGAACATTCTCAAACATTTTTATAAGCCGCATGGTTTTCGAAATTTTGACGAAAAATTTTCAAATTTTGGTTCCCCCCTTATCTCCAAAGCTCACATATTGAAAAATCTGAAATTATTTTATGTAATAGTTAGTAGCACTGCAGTGTTCAATATTCTCTGACGAATATAGGCCTCGCTGATTAATATTTAATATGATGGTACGGAACTCTCGGTGCACGAGTCCGACTCGCTCTTGATTTAAACTAAATTTGTGAGTCTTTGCAGTGAGCACTTGAGCCAAGTGGTCTTGTAAATTTATTAATTAGTCAAGTTATTCACCACCTGAACTGCTGCAGCCCCTCGTTAACGCTACGTATTTAGCACAAGGGCCGCGTGGGCGATACGTGCTCGCAAACGCTGCGTAGCTGTTGCGCAAACGCCACGCAGATGCTACAGTCATGGGCCTAAACGCTGCGTAGACCTTGCATAACGACCGCTGCATTAAATGCTTGTAAACGCTGCGTTCTTCAAAAATGCCGCGTAAGCGCTACGTAATTCTAAACACTGCCGCTGCCGAGACGCCGCTGACTGATCAACTACGTATACATACCTAACAAATTCCCAATGCAATGCAATGCAAACCAAAAAAGAGTTATAAAAAAGGAATTTCATAAAATTGTGATTGTATTTTTAGGAAATTTGATTGTACTTTAAGACTAAATAATGTACAAATGGCGACTCATATGCATGCCAAAAAGAAAAGGGCACATTACATAGGTATCTACAGCATATTAATAGATAAGTACAGTAAGAGAATGCTTTAGGTTTGAAATTAGTTATTATAGGTACGACACAGATAATAATGATTCATATAATTAAAACATTAGATTCGGTAAATAATAAAGGATGTATATTTTTTAAAACTTATCCAAATGGAATATTTATGCGCACAAATATTCATCTAATAATCTCAAAAGCGAGGATGATATAATTAACAAAGTCATTGTTAAAACATATATCATTCTAATTTGTTACAAAAATTACAACACTCCTTAATGATATAACGTTTATATACGTAGAGTCTAATAGAGAACAGACAACGTGTTTGTATGCTTAGCATGCATCTAGGTTAGCCAGTATGGATCTCCTAATTATTTAATAAATAAATGTCTTTACAGTAGTGGTGACTGGCATAATAAGAGCCAGTGTTCGTATTAAGTAAACACTTGTACTATAGTATAGGTTCGTTATCGCCTATAGGTTAGTAACAGGCGCGGGCCGTTTGGAACGCAGTTGTTCCGAAAGGCAACACAATCAAAACATATCCTTGTCGGCAATGTCCTTGTTATAGATAGATACGACAGGCATGTTGGAGTGGACAGCCGGCGACATCGCAACACGCCCAGGCTCTTCCTGTATCCACGTCAGCTGACATTGACATTTAGGCACTGGCCCGCATACACTGGTCCGCCAACAACCTACGAAAGGCCGCTTGCACTGAAAAATACTCTTTGTATAATAATATTTTTAGACCAGTTGCAAAGTTCATATACTGCATGCCATACATTCGCTCGATTAGCGTCCTTGGCCGGCCGACTGTCCCTTGTAGAACGGAGATGCGATCGCGTATTGCGAACGCGTATCGAATCCATTCATTAGTACTTGAATTGAAGATGTCTCGGGTGGCAATTAATTACTTGGCAATAGGTATATATGATGTTAGGGTATCGTTTGTAGGTTTGCTTTCATTTGTAAATTGCGGTAATAAGCAATGAAAGAAACTGTTATTGTAGATATTAGAACTCGTAATTAACGTCTGAACAATAACAATACGGCACGTGACCTTGGTCTCGTTTCGACGCAAGCTGCGCTTATCCACCTGTTTGTACTTGCAGCTTAGAAGGAACCGCCCAACAATACATATATCTACTCGTTATAGAAAGGCTAAGTAGTACCTTCTAGCTATCTGCAGATTTTCTGATAATTATAGAACACATTAGACTTAGGTTCAGAGGTGTAATTAGTGTCACCGGAGTAGACGTTACCGGCTGGCAAGGAGTATCATTAGACTAGAATTTCGCATTTATTGCATAGTGTAATAAGAGCAACTTAGTTGAATATTTGCGATCGAAATGGAAGTTTCATCATCGTGTCTCGAGGCCCGAGGCGGCCGCATCGGCTCACCGTCATGCAAGTAGCAAGTCGGCTCTGTCGCCTTTGTACTTATACGTTTATCTTGCATACATCATTATAAAGTCAGATCAGTATTAGGCATTATTGGTCGTCGTCTGACGCGGCTGCTACATTGCGTTAATTTTATATAATTTTGTTGCGGCAAGAACGATAGAATGTCAACAAATAAAATATAGTCTCTAGACGTTTTGATAGCGACTCGTGAATAAGCAGACAGAATATTATGTATTTATGCGTAGCAATAATCTGTGCGGTATATTACGATAACGGTACCTAAACGATGAATAATTGGAGATCGAAAAAATAACAACAACAAAATTAGAGATAAAACACCTTCAAGTTGAAATAACGCACTTTTACACCTAAGCAGGTATCTATATTCCGAATTAAAACAATGAATGTCCACAAATTGGCTTATAATACGGTAGAGGAAGTGAACGTGGCCATGATTTGGCCACGTTACTGTACAAACGTTTACTGCACAAGTACCTACAGTAAGTAAATGATATGAATTATAGAAAAATGTAATGAATCAACACGACAAGCGAAATGTCGCGAGAGAATGTGGAAAGCGGCGCGGGCGCCGATTTGCGGCACGCATCTCATGACATGAGACCACTCCAACTTAGTCACACATTGATCAGGCATAACTGTTATTTTGTATTCGTTTAATTTTATATCTGGTGGATCTACAATCATCAACATTATAAACAACCTGTTTATTTTTATAGGAAAGGTAAATGAACCCGTGTTTGGCCCCGTGAAAATATTTTCTTGTAGGTAAGTTTTTATAATTTTTTTGCAAATCAAAACTATCTACTTATAATACCTACATTAACAATAGAGTTGATGTACAAAGGCGAGCTTTACTCAAAATTCAATTTTCTCTTTTCTTTGAATGATGGAGAAAAACTAATTAAAAACCAAATTTTCTTGATCAGCGAGATTTTTTGGCAACACTTTGTTTTAATAAGTAAAGCATGTACTTAGGGTGCAGCAGGAACACCTACACCTATTCGGACATGACAGAACATGTGCTAACAAAAGCTGACTGTAGGTACCTACTACTGCTGTAGATATTATTATTTAATACTATCCCTAACCTAATCAATAGTATCCATAAAGTAGTCTAAAACTTTAACTATAACATTAGATTTAAATCTTACAAAGCCCTGAAATTTGGAAGCTACTGGCATATGAATAGAGAACGACAAAAGAGTTTAATTGGTTTTATTTTTTTGATTTGTCTATTCAGCTACCCACCGGCAGATTAAAGGTTCAACTCTTCCGATAGATACTTTCCGGCATAATTTATTTTGATGTGGTCTCAAGGCGCCCGAAATTGAATCTTAGTTTATTTATTTTTATTAGGAGAACACAAGCCTTTCTTCACACCTTTATTTTGTTAGTCTACCTACAAGTAGCACTGACACACACCCATATTTTTTTATATTACATTTGGCATTACATTATCTAATAATATCTACAGCAGTAGTAGGTGTAGCACGTTTCCAAAAACATCGAGTTGCCATTGATCAATTTAAATAGAAGATACATTTGTTTTGGAGACAAACTGGTATTCTAGCATTGTTTACAAATTCGTTATGACATCATAACAGGTCTTAAGCAAAATAAAACAGATTTAAATTATTCTAAAGCGAGCCTGTTTAAGCAAAATAAAACAGATTTAAATTATTCTAAAGCGAGCCTGTTTTATTTTAAAACAGGTTAAATATGCAGGTAAACCTAGCGGTACCTATATATCTATCATCTGAATTAATTTACGCATTTTAATTAAATAATTGACTCACAACAATTTAACGGGTTTGTATAAATAATACGGTCCAGTTTTTGTAACGGCTTGGGAATTTTTACGCTATTTTAGTTTTAATTTATAAATAATAAGGGTTCCATAAGTACCGAAGTTGTAACATAAGTCGCATATTAGAAAAATCAAAAAATCCCAACTGCAAAACTTTTATTAACGAAAACTGTTTCCTAATTGAGTTTAAAATTATGGTTATATAATATTTTTGTAACCTCCATTTAATTTCCTTCATTTTGCTTTTCCTACCTACTCGATAGTTTTAGTTAAAATAAAAATTGGCGGCTTACAATTTAGCGCCAAAAATCCGCCATATTGCTTTTTTTCTTTAATCTAACGACACCTTATTAGTCGAAATTCATCCAGCCGTTTGGAAGAAAACAAACATACAAGATAAACCTTCCTTGGCAGTCGGGTAAAATGGAAACCCTTTTTTTTTAGGCATGGGAAATCATCCATTGACTTCTCCCGCTCTGGGCGGAGCGGGAGGGAGTGTCAGACTTCTACTGACTAAAACCCATCCATGGTCCTTCATGTGCTCTTTGTGTTCCGGAGCCGCGGTATCTCTTTCGAATAGTCCCGCGACTCCGGCAGAGTCATGTTAAGACTTCGTCTGTCTGTCACACTTTCAGGAAAATGTAGACTTAGGCAATCGTCTTGGAGCTTGACAACTTGTATATGAGTATATCAAGAGAAACAAAACCGAATCACCCCGCACAGTTAAGGTTTCTTTATTTGGTTTCGAGTAAATAATTTAAAAAGCCGTAAACTGTAGGTCAATTAGTCAAACCTCTGCTAACGATAAGCCAAGCAAGAAGAAACCTTCGGAACACTAGTTGCCAATTTTTTTCATCTATTTATGCCATTCATACGAATTATCGAGATTCGACAAGATCCATTACTTTAGATTGATTACTGAGGCTAAGACTTGTAAAGATAACCGGCCAAGAGCGAGTCAGACTCTCACACACAGGGTTCCGTACCATAATACGAAAAAAAAAAAAAAAAAAAAAAATTAAATAAAAAATAAAAATTAAATAAAAAATAATGTGGGGTCCATAGACCCCACATTATTTTTTATTTAATCTATTTTTTATTATTTCTCGTTATAGCGGCCATAGAAATACACAGTTCCGTTCCAACCAACGGAACCCTATTACTAAGTCTTCGATGTTCGTCTGTCTGTCAGCGGGCTCTGTCTCAAGAACCGTAATAGGTAGACAGTTGAAGTTTTCACAGAAAGTGTATTTCCAATTCAAAATTATAGGAATAGCAGATTTTTTTTACGGCTTATGGTACGGAACCCTTCGTTGGTGAGTCCGACTCGGCCGGATTATCAAAAAATATTTGACCCGTGTTTTTTCTTTTGTTACGGGAACCAAAATTGACGAAGTTACGACGCTTTTAAAATTCTCAATACGTCACACCTTCGCATAAATTTTAGTGAGTCGTGACGTCACGAGCCCCCACTCCCGAATTTCGATGCGTTTTATCTTTGTCAATATTCATTGATTTACAAAAACAAGAAATACGTGTCCATTATTTTTCAATACTTCTGACGGACTAAATAGTTTTGCAATTTGTGGATGATGGAATCTAGCCTATTATTTTTGACTCCGAAGCGGGCAAAGCCGCTGGAAACAGCTAGTAAGTTACCCTTACCTTTCCATCAGACTAAAGGAAATTTACCAGTACAATACAAGGACTCAAACTGTCATGTTCAAATAGTTCACCACACGAAGCGCGAGCGATCTCTTTAAACACTCTGGTTTTTAAAGAGATCGCTCGTGCCGCTTCTCTTACATCTCTTGCTGCCACCTCCCGGGAAAGCCCAAAGCCGAGGTCTCTACCCCACAAGGGGTGCTCTTATAATTATAATCGTTTAGTTGCAAGTTGCTCTTACCCTGAAAAGCAGCCGACAAATCCGTAGCTCAACACCAGCGAGAGAAAATTAAATATAAGTGCCCTGTCCGCTTATAACAATACCTTCTCTGGTTCAGAAGGGCCTGTGCCCTCATTGAGACAATATTGGGCTTGTCTTATGGAAGGTAAATATTATATGCAAGTAGGAGTTTGTAGAAGCGCCGGTGATAGTAAACCTGAGTTAAGTACCTACATAATTAAGTGTGGTTATTGTATGGGCGTGAATATAGGATGCATAATTGAAGACAAAAAAGTTCAAAAAGAAAATGAGAAAGGAAAGATTTTATTAATGGGAGAAAGATGTAGAAACAGTCCAAATACGTGTGTGAAAGGTCTGAAGCCTACGTTTGAATGAAATCATTAAAGAGTGGCTGATAACTGGGATTTCTGCATGAGGACGACCTTTTTAAAAACAAACATAGCAAATATATTTAAGGAGTTACCCAACCATCAAATACCAGGAAACAATCAGTACAAAAACAATTGGCGGTTTAATAACTTCCCGTACTAACCAAACATTAAGATTTTATGATAACACCGATCTTTATGATTTCGTATAGGCCGTAAAGAATCAGTTAGATATCGAATATTAATTATGAAATACTTATGAACGATTGGTAAATAGATATATAATTTTGAAAGCTGACAGTCAGATTGTTAATTCATTTATTTTTATAAAATTCTATAAATATTATAGAAATGGTTATTGAATAGAGTTTAGCTCTTTATTGCGCAAATAATGAAAGTTATTAGTTTGATTTTTATCATCATTATGATAATGTTTGTTTCAGAATGCTCTGAAGGAATTGAAACTCTACTTCGCTCATACATGAGCTCTGGTGTTCTGAGGTAGTTGTTCATATTTCTTTGATGAACCAATATAGTATTCAGAAAACCAGGGCATTTTACATTATTTCACGCTTCCACGACAGAGGAAGTGACAAGTATGAAATCTTACTTTCAGTCGATGACGCTCTGCTACAGTTACTACCAGCTGCAACAGCATCTTTTGATATTATTTCACGAATTGTTTCAAAACTGGGCCGACGCCGACGCCGTAGTATTTCATTGATAGCTCGTGGACGGCGCTCGTTTAGTCGTCGTACTTGACAACTTTATGCACAAAAGCTTGCGCGCATACTCTTGCCTCACCCGCTAGGGACGGCCAGCCGAGAATCACATAATACTCACTCAATGTTAAGTTAATCTAACAAATGCAAGCTGCCATGACATGTCAAATATCTACACATTACCTACAAGCTTATGTTTATTAACTGGTATGCAACGCAAAGTACAGGACAGTTATAAAGGACAGTTCTTGATCAAGAACATTAACGTGATAGTTTCGCAAATCACAGCAACACGAACATAATGTGATTTTGATACGGGATTTAACGAAACGTAGATGCGGTTAATGTAGAGACAAAAACTAAAGTGACTCGTAAGTACTAAACATGACTTTTAGTTGCCGCAAATCATAGAAGTACAGTTATGACATTTAAGGGTACTGACCTATTTCTTACTGAAGATCTAGATGCGAGGGTGAGATTCCTCTGAGGCAAGCGCGGCGCCGCGGAGGGCGCCGGCGGGGTCTGGGGCGCGGGCGGCGAGGTGCGCGGCAGGCGGCCACCCGCCGCCGCCACTCCCGCCAGCAACACCACCATCCACCACCTGGTCATCACGATATCACGATACGCACGAGACGCGCGGCTCACGTTTCGGAACGTACTGTCACAGCGGCCACTCGCCGACTCACGCCGTCGTACGCGCACGCAGCGACGTTCACTTTTGTTGTGCTTGTGGCGGCGCCCCACTCCGATGAAAGTGGGCTTTCACTGCAGCCCGCAGCGGCGCGCGCCGCCGGCAGCCGTAGAGCAGGCCTAGCCCTCGGCTGTCGCCAGGTGGTCACCGGTGGCTATTATTGGCCACCAGATGATTAAACACAAAGTCAGCTGATTAAAGAGTTAAAGGGATGCTGATTCCTTGCATAGGCATACTAGATCCAGAAGTACCTACATTTTCGTTACTTTCGAATGGACGCTGCTCAGTTAGTGATAGCGAAAGATACTCAAGAATGGGAAATGACACTGACGCGTTAGACCTGTTTTTTTAAATACTTTTCATTGGTTCAAAACAAATCCCTGTGAATTAAAGGAATTGTGACCAGCGATGTGGTGATAGGTGTGTGTCATCAGCAGTCTGGGTCCGATGAATTTGAGAGTCCAAAAATAGGTGCTTACTTAAGACAGCACAAATAATACTTTTCATAAGAGATTATTGGATTATATGAATAAAACGTAGGTATATGTTCTATTTTTATATTACTCGAGTAGAACGAAATTAAAATAAAATCGATCGTTATAATCGTTTTTACATACCTACCCTAAAAATATAAAAAATAAACAATATGGTTGACGATTTTGAACAAAATAAAGTAAGGTAATCTATTTTACGTGTTATTAGATTTGTGTTTGAAAATTGCATTAAGATCTTGGCTTTTTTTGTTCTTCATAATATATAGAATTATAATTATCATTATTGTTAATCGTATCCAGACACATGTTAGAGTGTAATATTTGTGTAAAATAGGAACGTAAACAAACACAGTTGGCGCCAAACTTTGAATACTATATCAAAAAACTTTATTACCGCTACTTATTAATTATTACTTAGTACTAGCTGTGCCCCGCTGCTTCGCTCCAGTCAACTGGCTTCCTTACCTACCCATTTTTTGTTTGCTTTTTAACCTTCCCTGTATCTGGCGAACTAAACAAAAGAGAAGTACCGAAATCGGCCCAGCCGTACTCGAGTTTTAGCGAGACAAACGAACAGCAATTCATTTTTATATATAGGTATAAGATATATTAGTGTCATATTTATTTTAGTAATAGATAATTCATGTAGATATTGTATGTTATATTTAAGTTTATTGTTTTTTTTTTTAACTTTTACAGTTGGTGTCTACCTCCGTGGTGCCTAGATCTCTTTTATTTGGCTCTCCTTTCGCAGGTATGCTGGAAAAGATATCTTTAGAAAAGCATCGCCCTTGTACTTATTTTTCTGTTTCTTTTTTATCTATTTGTGTGTGTGTACATAAATTGTCAAATAATGTAAAAAAAATATTTAAAACTTGAATGAATTTGTCAAATAATCAAATATAGATGAGCAAAGTACCTACTACCTAACCCTATGGTGGAGTTTCGAGTGTCCGAAATCCACGATTTTCATGATATTTATTTAGCCTCGAACACCGCTGCCATCAAAATTGCAATTATTTTTTGTCAAGATGTGATCGTATTTCTAAAGAAAAAAACTTTTTACAAAAAAATACAACCGACTTCCAAATTAAAAAAAAAAACTACAAAATAAAAATAACTTTAATTCGGAAGTCGGGGGCCGAGTCACCCGCGTCCGTAGGAGAATACCCTTCAGCGAATCCCTACACGTGGTCCCCGGTTGGTGCTTAACAGGTGACACTAACCGCCTCCGTGGTCTAGTGGTTCACCTGATTCAGACCCAGAGGTCCCGGGTTCGATTCCCGGCGGGGGCAAATTTTTCGCTCGGTTTGGTTAGTGGTAGGACTTATTCTGAGTCCGCCTGGCACCATCATGTCTAAGTCTGTCGCCATAACAACAATGTTAACAGCATTGTTGTGTTCCGGCAGTTAGAGGTATGATAGTCAGTTCCTCTGTGTTAGAGGATTCCGGATGAAGCTCGCTTACATCTTCGGCCTAATCATCACTTTCCGTCCGGTGAGATTTGGGCCAAAAGTTTCCCCGTTTTGTATAAAAAAGTCGGTGTTTTTGTTACTTTCTTCGTATTTTGACACCGACTTCCGAAATTAAAGTTATTTTTTACGTTGTACTGTTTTTTTTTTATTTGGAAGTCGATTGTATTTTTTTGTAAAAAGTTTTTTTATTTTTCACTTTTTAGTGGTACTCAGATCTAACGCGTTAGGTCGAAGATAACTGGACCATCCTGATTTTTTGGGTAGTCGTTACCAGTAGTGTTCTCCCACTTTTTCAACCTCAAAAGGCCTGTGCTAACTGCGTGGTGCTCAGAACACTTCTTAACTTTCGGTAATTTTTAAGAGTTATGCTTAATTCTACTAAACGGAGCGTTCTACGGAGAAAGTCAATCTGGATACTTTTAAAAAAGACAAAATTTGCTACAATCTGATTGTAACCGAAACTCAGTAGATTTAATAGGTGTTGACGTACAGCACTTCAAACATAGCATTTTTCTCCAAAAAAATCTAAATTTGAGTTTTATTTTTAATCGGGATAAGCAATATCGGCAAACTATATTTTTTGCATAACACATCTAATAGGTACCTACCACTTCAATGACTACACGGCGACATATAAATGACTCATGTAAACTTTTCCGTCATATTTTTTGTTACTTTTTGATAATTCTTTGGTCGCGAAGAGTAAATCTAGAGGTTTCTCGCACACTGATGTCTGCAAAAGGATAATCGTAAGAGAATAAGTCGTAAAGCAGTTGATTCAGGTTTTTTTTTTTCATAAAGTTAACTAGTGTAAAAATTGAGTTCCTAGTCCCAATTAATTTTTTTGATACTTACTAAAAAAGTTTGTATTAGTAGATTTTGTTATGGTGTTACAGGAGTAAGGGCGCTAAACATCCTTATCTTCGGTATGTATTCACAATTAGTCAAAAACGCGTTTAAAGTAACCTAACAGGAATGGCCATCCCATTCTAACCTAACCTATCCGTGACGAAGTGCCAAGTTCCTTGTGCCCTAAGTTCCCGAATGACTTGGCTAAGAAAGTTAGTAAACGATATCGAAACAATTCATGAAGCTAGTCGGTTGCGACATGTGCGTGTGGATTGAGTGATCTTTTTTACAAAAAATTGAAGATAATTGAGATTTTATATTTTTAAAGGATAAAATGTGTAGGGTGTCCATAAAGTTTGAAATAAAAGTATATAAGTTAATGTTATTGGAATTTTGTTTTATGAAAATCTAAATAGAGCATTTTAACCGACTTCAGAAAAGGAGGAGGTTCTCGATATTTCGGGATCTTTTTTTTTTATGTGTTAAATAGGAAATTGTCAAATCAATTGATGTAATACAAAAATCATGGTATCATTAGCTTTGATTGCTTCTATAAGTGAGGACAATGCAAAGAACAAGAAAGTATATAAAACAATTCAAAAGTGAACCGCATTAAGATTTTCACACAAAAATAGAAAAAAAAAAACAATACATTTTGGGGGTAACTGAAACTCAAAATTTTTTATTTCATCAAACCCATACGTGTCTCTATGGATAGGTCTTCGAAAATGATATTGAGGTTTCTAATTTTTTTTTTCTAAACTGAATAGTTTGCGCGAGAGACTTCCAAAGTGGTAAAATTTGTGTCCCCCCCCCTGTAACTTCTAAAATAAGGGAACGAAAAAACTAAAAAAAATACATATATGATGTATATTACCATGTAAACTACCAGCGAAATTGGTTTGAACGAGATCTAGTAAGTAGTTCTTTTTTAATACGTCCTAAATCGTAAATACCTACAGGTTTGTACAGAATTTCGGTGCGCGAGTCCGACTCGCACTTGGCCGGTTTTTCTGTTCTCCTATATTATAATGTATTTATTGTTTCTTTGCAAAATTGAATTGCTAAGAGGTAAGTTTACGCATTCAAGCAGATTCTTTTTTTAAATTTTCTTTTTATTGGTATTTGGTCATTGTAAACCATACTTAGTTTTGTATAAGTTAAGTAGAAGCATTTTTTAATTTTTTTGTAAATGTTAGTACCATGGAGCCATTTAAATATGTAATTAGTTTAAGATTTTGTTATTAAACTTGTTTGACATGAACGAGCTAGATGTTGATACACGTGTCAGCACTGTCACTTGCTAGATGGTGCTGATTCCAACCATTTTGAAGGGAACCAAAATGATCCAACACACGCGCCACCATCAGTGAAACAATTCTGTGAGCATGACAAGCTCTCAACTGCCACGCTCGTTCACTCGACATTCCCCATATGTATTCAGTTAATTTAATTTGCCGGAAAGCGTTCTTAACTGTCGTAGAGTTGATATTCAACCGTACAACCTGGAACGTTTGCTCTTAATAAATCGAATAAAACCTCGTTTTTGATGATAAATCGGTAAAAAAAATTACAAATTCTTGAGCTACTTCTAAATTAGAACTTATGGCACCCTGCTCAGTCTCCAGCAAAAAATCTGTATTTCGTACCTCATTTCTTATACTTTCAATATTGATAACTTTCCAAACTGTTAAAATATTGATGAAAGAAAACAGATTCTTGCTAAAAAAAAACATGATTATTTTCAATTGTGGATAGTTTATTAACACTTTTTTCATTTTATGAGGATGGCTAATTAGGTACTTCCGATTATTATGGAGTTTCTTTAATAGATAATTTAGTTTAAAAGTAACAGTTTCTTTTGTACCTACTATAGTCAAAGTTGTGAACAAGCTTTTAAAAAATGGATAAAAAGAAAGAAAAATATACCTATAGATTCTTTTAAATACGTTTTCCGTCGATGAAATTAGGTATAGTTTCCCTCATTTTTAACCGACTTCCCAAAAAGGAGGAGGTTCTCAATTCGGTTGTATTCTTTTTTTATGTCTGTTACCTCATAACTCCGACAATTATGAACTGATTTGAAAAATTCTTGTTTTATCTGAAAGGAGATTGGTCCCATTTAAATTTTATCAAAATCGGTTTCGAACTTTGGATTTTAAATCGAAATAGCTGGAATTCGTCTACTTGGTTGATGGTTTTATGTCATCCAAGTAATCGAAATTGCGTATTTTGCTTTTCTGCGATTTTGCAGTGGTGTTGTTAGGTGTGGGGTACCACTAAAAAGTGAAAAATAAAAAGTGTGAGTCTTTATAACGTGCACATACGAAAACTTTAATGACGATTAACGAAAAATAAATACCTACAACCGACTTTCAAAAACAAAAAACACCACAAACTAAAAAACAACTTTAATTTCGGTAGACGGTGTTTTTGTAAGTTTCTTCGTTTTTTACACCGACTTCCGAAATAAGTTTTGTTTACTTTGTAGTGTTTTTTTTATGAAGTCGGTTGTATTTTTTTGTAAAAAGTTTTCGAATGTGCACATTAAAAAGACACACTGTGTACAAGTTTTACAATTGATTCATTAAAACATTTTATAGACTGAACTGAAATTATGCTTTTTTAGTAATTAGCGACGAATGTGTTTACTAATAAATACCAATAGAATCGCTTCACTTACCTAACCTCGCTCAGCGTAAGCGATTCTATTGGTTTTTAATTAATACATCCATCGCGATGCATCCTCGCACATCTGAATCTCTCTGGTAGAAAAGCAGCCTTAGGTAGGTACCTACTATCCACTCGAAAAGAAGTAGAAGAAGCGTACACCGATAAAGCAGTCAATCCACTGCTGAGATACAGTCTTGGTTGCTCGTAAATATACAGATTGAATAATGTCCGCAGGGCTAATTATATATTACCGATTAGAAGTTATTGACTGAAATGTTGTGTTTTGCCGAGCACCAAGCAAAATAATTAGCACAGGGCTTTCAAAGCTGCTAACTGAGATTACACCATATTGGTATATAGTACATCCTAACAACATCCCAAAAAAATTGTACCAACAGAGCAATTTATTGCGACCTAACGCGTATATTCTGTCTACGTTGACTCAGTGAGAGTCTAAAGTATTGCAGGCATGTGTAGGATATCTCAGCAAAATACTATAGATACCTACATACAGCTTGCTGCACTCGACTTCTCGTCTTCTACAAATTGTAGGTTCTTAAGTACTTCACATACCTAGTGTGCTGAATGTGCTGATGCTCATACAGACACTACATAATTATCTCGTAAAAGAGAGAAACCTCCTGCCACAGTATCTGCGTTCTCTTACACGTACCTACCTACCTATAACCCATCGTCAACTCGCTCATTACATCGTAGACCTCATAGAGCTGGCTTAACACGAAAAAAACCGCCCAAGTTCAAATCGGATTGACACGATGGTTTCCGTACCATAAACCGGAAAAATCATGACATAAAAATGTACAACGTAAGTAAAAGTAATGTTAGCTAGGTACCTATCTTTATATTTTTTCGATTTAATGGTTTTCTGTAGATTGCTTGGATATTTTTTTCTAAACCTTCCTCCGTGCGATATACATACCATACTTACACACAAGTTAATAATATTATGACCTTTAAGGTCCGCCGGATGAAGCGAGGTGATAGCTAAGGCGATTATAAGAGAAAGGCGACCGAAGTAAGTTAAGGACACCTGCTACCTAACAGTATTAGTTCTAGCCATTGAAATGTGATTTGAGACGTATAATGATCACATAGGTACCATCCATAGATATAATAAATAATATAGTAAAATACTTGTGCGTGTATAATATAATACTACTATATAATAAATGTATAGCAAAATGTGCTCACATATGATAAGTGATTCCATGATTAACAAAGTCTTGGTTTGTGCTTCGGTTTTGACAAGAAACCACTGAACAACACGGCATTCTTATTATTTGTCACGATCGCGGTCGAAAAATTCGCGGCGACGGCCATTTGCGTATTGCATGTGGCACGAGCGCATGCAGCGCGGACACCGACACGCCCCCTTGCCACTTCTCCTGTTTTTTTATATTTCTGTGGTACCACCCGTGATAGCTGGGGAATAACTTACCATAGTGGACTATTATACTTTGCAGCCCCAAACTGACAACAACATCTCGGGTGCCTGGCTATTTGTGTGGAGCGACGCAGCGGAGCGTAAAAACGGAGAAATATCCAGCCTGTCAGTCAAAATATCAATCACTAGCTGACCCACGCAACTTCGTCTGCGTCACATTTTCCATTACTGCTCCGCTCCTATTTGTCTTAGCATGATGATATATAGCCTATAACCTTCCTCGATAAATGGGCTATCTAACACTGAAAGAATTTTTCAAATCGGACCAGTAGTTCCTGAGATTAGCGCGTTCAACCAAACAAAAAAACAAACTCTTCTGCTTTATAATATTAGTATAGATGTCGTTGGAAATGTCAGTGACTCACGTGGTGCCGAGATTTTATGCAATAGGAAATATGCATGGGATTTTTTTATTTACAAACTAGTTAAATCACGAAATTATTTTTCAAGCTTTCCAGCCATAGAGTATATAACCACTAGAGAGCGTATAGGCCGATTTCTTCTAAGTACGCGGCTCACTACAGCGGGCCGGGGGACGAGGAACAACGCGCGGCTGCAATTGGTCCGTTCAAGGTCAAGTTGCATAGGTAGCCTATGGTTAGTGGTGGCGCTACTTGATTAAAGGAAAATAGTCGATATCGATAAAATGGATTTTAACATTATAAAAATTCTCAATCCAAACAAACAGCGCTATATCTTGTTTAAACAAAGTTTCCCTATTCACCTTAACTTTCCACTTTTATTTAAATTCTGAAATCTTCGAAAATCTAAAATGAAAACGTGTATGTCAAACACACAGATGAAAAATCTGAGACCCTCCTCCTATTTTTAAAGTCGTTTAAAAGTTACGTGTTTAATTTAAGTATGTGAATTGATTAAAAATTGTATTAGTTGTAATTTTATGATCATCGATAAATCGACTTCAATCATTAAACGTAACAGCACAGATTTTTACGATAAAAATACAAAGGGGAAGAAAGGGATAAAAATATAAGTATTTCCTAATGAAAGAAAGAGACTTTTCCAAAAGACATCAACGCGCGCTTCTCACAGTGTGCTCGTTCACCTAACCACCATTTTATATAGACCCCTGCAGTGGCTCATCATCTGATTCAAATCAAAAATATTTTGCGTAGTCTTTACTCTCCGATGAAAAGTTATGCCATCATTTTTGTAACAAAAGGTCTTGGAATGTTTCCCACACAAATTCACCGGGTATGAAGGCATTTTTATGCGTTATAAATTGCATAAAAATTAAAACGATTTGTAAAAACTTAGCATGCCCACAGGTCTAACAATTGGTCACAACTAAAATGGTTACTAGTGCTGCTGCCTAACATCTGAGCAAAGCGTCGGGGCACTGTATGCGCAGTCAAGTGGTTTAATAGTCTTTGTTTCCAGCCCTTTCGAAGTTCCGATTTTGAATTCGACCTCAAAGACAAACACGTTCGGAATTTTGTACTAACTAAAGAAATTTTACAAAAAGATAATTATGTCTTCTAATGTAATTTATTGAAATTTTAACTTATTGTTGTATTTAAACGAAAATAAATATTTACACTACAAACAAAACTGATATTTAACCTGTAAATATTTATTTATAGTTTCAATAATAATACGTAATATATTTTGAATAATAAAATGTAATGGGTGCTATTTCCAAACACGCCTTTATATAAAGGAGCGGGAGTATTTCGTGGCTGGCGTAAAGAGTTGAATAAGTTAAAAAATATTAAATATCGTAAAATATGAGTGAAACTAGCGAAGAGAACAGTATTTTAACACCGGAAGAGTTAAAACAACAAGTTATTAATGCAGATTAAGTTTCCTACCTGAGAAAAGTGTTCTCGCTGCTGAAGTGAAAAGTTATGTGTGTTACACGACAGCAAAGTTTTTTGCATCTCGTGCCTTTGAATCCCTCGCCACACTCAGGATTCAACTTTAGAATCACTCGCTACGCTCGTGATTCAATCGTTGACTCCTTCGCTTGTTCAGGGATTCAAAATAAGCACTCGCAGCAAAAAACGACTTTGCTCTCTTGTTGCACAAATAACTATGTATTGATATACAGATTGAATTTTCAATGTGTGCCTTCATGACCAAATCCGAAAATATGCTACTACTATATACAGTGTGAGTCTTTATGTGCACATTTGAAAATGAGGGAAACTAAACCTAATTTTATCGATGGAAAACATTTTCTCAATATTTTTTTTTAAATGTTGACAACTCTGACCCCAGTGTAAAAGAAACTGTGTAACTGTTTAAGTAGGTAATCGGGGCGGCTTTTAGAGATATTTTACTATTACTGTAAAAAAATATGAAAAGAAAACAGATTCTTGCTAAAAGAACATGATTATTTTCAATGGGGTTGGCTACTGTCAAAGTGGCGCTAGCGTAGTTTTTTCTCAAAACATTGCCTTTTCATATGGTCAAATACATAAAATAATTTCAAACAGTTACAATGACGCGCTGTATTGTCTCTAAATGCTCTGAAATTGGAACGCATCAAATACCGAAAGATATAAAAAGATATTTAAAAGATATCCGTCGTGAAAATTTTATTTACGAAAAAGTACGAGGTTATGGGGTAGCTAAACACTTTGTAGAAAGTGATTATGAAATAACACGTACCTAAGTAATAGGTACACAGGCAAGCTGATCATAAATAAAGGCTTGACTATTACTTTTTTCAATTATCCCTACACTCATCCAATAATATTTCGTACCTGCCTGTGTGATTTCAATGTTAAAAATCACTTGTCCGATCAATCGAAATCTTGCCAATCAATCGCCCGTCGTTCTACAAGGATTCTATACTTACTATGATTATGGCTTGTTTGTTGAATTTAAAAACAAAACTCCAAAATCTTTCAATAAGATCCGCTTTCTTTCCTCGTAAGGGAGCTCCACGTTTTTTAAGTTTTTCTTTCAGTTCCTTGACTCGCCAGTTAGAAAACATGATGTATAATTATGTGCTCCACTTATTTTAATTGTTTTACAGCTGCCTTTCAGTTACAAAGTAAAGAATTTAAACGTTAAACTGCAACTAACACAACATAAAAAAATAACAAGGGAACAAACTATGCTAGCGCCATCTGCTTTCAGCTTGCACCGGCCAACCCCATTGAGGGTAGTTTATTATCCCTGTTTTCATTTTAGAAGGATGGCTAATTACTTCAGATCATTACCTACGGATGTTTGTTTCTTTGCAATAGATAATTTAGTTGAAAAGTTACACAGTTTTGTTAGCACTGGGTTCACAGTTGTGAATATATTATTTCATATATTTTATAATAGTATATATTATTTCATTACAAGTGCAGAAAGGCTGTCATTGCAAAGAGTTCCGACAAATGTCTACCCGAGCCGAGGCGCAGCCGAAGGCGAGGGTTGACAGTCGGAACAAGTTGCAATGACGGTTCCGCAGGTGTACTGAACGACAATTTTTAATACAGTTGCGAAAAAATTAAGCAATTTAATAAAATAATAATAACACAACAAACAAGTAAACTCGCAAAGAAAATTTCTGGAAAATGGCGCCAACCGTAGAATATAAGCAGTTTTTTTTTCTTCACCCGTTTTGGTAGGCAAAGGGTCTTCAGTAGATAGATTTTTTTATTGATATGAAGTGAAAATGATATTTGAGGTGAAATGAAATAAAACCTAACCTAACTCATTCAATTAAATCTGATATTGAAATAAATTAGTAGCTTCTTTTAAGAAATATACGTATTTGTATGAATCACAAAAAGTCTTTAATATAAACTTCATGGTTGGTTTTTCTTTTTAATAGACATTATTTTGACAGTTGGGAAAGAGAACGCACGAGTTCGGGAAAGGTAAAAAAGAAGCACTAGTATGTAATAGCCCACATCCTGAACGCTATATTACGTCCCTGCAATACACCACTTTTTGAGCAAATGTATTAAAAAAACTTTTTTTAAATGTCTTTTTTTTAATACGTTTTCCGTCGATAAAATTAGGTATACTTAGTTTCCCTCATTTTCGTAAGTGCATGTCACCGGAAAATGTAAGATATAACGCCGTAAGATTGTAAAATATTGCGTAAAATTGTAATCTATTTTTTGTAAGTTAGCCACGGATGTACTAGAAACTATTGAATTTGGATGGGATATATTACATACAAAACGATTTTTTCAAAATGTTTCATTAAATTATAATCAAATCAAGATTTAGGTACTACAATCTTACGGGGTCCGCCACTTTCCGGTGACATGCACATTATATTCACATTGTATAACCTGCATAGTGAGGAGCTCGTGGCTAAATAATACAAGCCGCACGGGTCGATCTTCAAGGTTAAGCAACGCTTGCCAAGGTTAACATACCGAGTTTCCTCCGTGCCTCGGAAAGCACGTTGGTCCCGACTGTCATTTGTACATCTTTGGCAGTGGTTACGGATAGGCAGAAGCCAGTTAATCTGACACCAGTCTTGCCATGAAGTACCGTGTTACCCAGTTAATGGGTTGTGGAGGTCTGGTAGGCAGCTGCTCCGCGTAAAATACTGGTACTTACTCAGCTAAATCCGGTTTGACTGGAAGCCGACCCCAATATAGTTGGGAAAAGGCTAGGCAGATGATGTATAACCTGTATAGTGCCGCATGTAACGTAATATTTTACTATAATATTCGTTACGCACATAACATTTATTTGAATTCCGTGTTACCCAGTTAATGGGTTATGGAGGTCTGGCAGGCAGCCGTTCCACATAAAATACTTGTATTCAGCTGAATCCGGTTTGAGTGGAAGCCGACCCCCATATAGTTGGAAAAAGGCTAGGCTGATGATGGATACTATAGTCATAAAAATCTCGTTCACGGTGTTTGTTATCGAACTTCTTCGAAACGGCTTGATCGATGTCTGTGTAAATTTTTGGTAAGTCTGAGAATATGTGGTAGGCTACTTTTTTAATTTAAATGGCAAAAAAACGTTTGCGGGGTCTGCTAGTTTTTCTGTATAATACAAGTTGTGTATGTCGAATACAATTTAACCAAAATAAATCAAAACTTTGGGGTTATAGTTTTTTATATTCCAAATTCACTTACGTAGTTACTTAGAAATATAAATTTTTAATCATCTCATAAAAAGCACTTTAAATAAAAAACTTTTTCCAAAAAAATACAACCGACTTACAAAAAAAAAAAACACTACAAAGTAAAAAATAACTTTAATTTCGGAACTCGGTGTCAAAATACGAAGAAACTAACAAAAACCCCGACTTCCGAAATTAAAGTTATTTTTTACTTTGTAGTGTTTTTTTTTTGTAAGTCGGTTGTATTTTTTTGTAAAAAGTTATTATTTTTCACTTTTAGTGGTACCCCATACCTAACAACCTCCTTTTTGAAGTCGGTTAATAATATACAGAAAAAAATTCGCAAAAGAAGCTCACTTTAAGAAGTATTTATTAGTTTTTAGACTAGATGCTGATAATCCAGGCTGCAGCATCAGGCCAGACTTATGTCAACATTGCATTGAACTTAAAATTTAGTCCTGTTTAAAATGAGCCCAAACACGACTATGGTGCTGTAATTTCTGATGCTCCTGGCTTCAGCATCAGGTCTCTATGTACTGCGGTGTTCCTCATTAACAGTACGTTTATTCACACATCGAGCCCTTTTCAATGACCCTAAACACGATATATCTGCTGTTAGTTGTCGAGGAGTTAGGTACTCTGCAGCATCAGGTCATTTGGGTGGTAATGTAATTACTCGTGTCACCAACATAAAGGACTTGGGAGTTACTTTCGACCGCTGTCTGACATTTAAAGATCATGTAGTTACCCTTGCGAAGGAATCTTTCAGGCGCCTGGGATTTGTATTAAGGAACGCACGTGAATTCCGCAATCCCAGTGTTATTAAACTTCTGTACACCACTTTAGTTCGGAGTAAACTTGAGTCCAGTGCTTGTGTCTGGAACCCGCATACCGCATCTCAGACACTGATGCTTGAGAAAGTGCAGAAAACCTTCCTGAGATTTTTATTTCAAAGGCTGTACTATTTCTTCCCCTACATGTACCCCACCAACTATCTTTTAGGGGCGTTGGGTTTTAACTCATTAGAAGTGAGATGGGGCTTTGATCAGCTCACGGTTGCCTGTAAAACTCTTAGGGGACGTATGGACTGCCTTGAGCTCCACGGCCTTTTCAGCCGATTATTTGTACCCGACAAATACATTGGGCACCGTCAGAGCCACCGTCACAACCTGTTCGCACCACCGCCGTCTAGAACTGTCGCTAGAGCCGAATCTCCAGTGTCATCTGTCAGTCGTCTGACAGTCGTACTCTAAGGATGCTCAACGCCCTTCTGACTGCCGATCCTGAATGTGATGTGTTTTCTGATGAATGGAGAAAAATAATGCGAGCTTGTCTGGTGTTCTGTGAGAGACAGTATGCGAGGGTGTCCACTGTTTCATGTTAAATTCTTATTAAAATTTCAAATTTGTGCACATTTTGTATCTTGTTATGTTCTTTTTTTTGTTCTGTTAATTCTATGTTAATTAATGTAATTGGACTTGCACCGTTTTAATTAACTATAAATAAATAAATGACTTGATGATCATGAGACCAAATGTGGCAAATGCCCTATCAAACATCAAAACAATTTACTATAACAATCCTTGCCTGTTCGAGTAACTTCTTACCTACTGTTAAGGAGTTGTCCTTCCATCATCAGCCCAGCTACCTGAGATGGTGACAACCATACGCAAATACACAAGATACTTCATAATATATGCGAAAAATAATGAGTAAGCCTATAAAATTTGAGGTTTGCCCTCGATTTCTCTAAGATCCCATCATCAGATCCTAACTTGGTGACAGTGGGACCACCTCAGAACTATCTACTTTCGAACAAAAAAAGAATTTTGAAAATCCGTCGACAATTGGCGGAGTATTCGGTGAACAAACATAAAAAAAAAAACATACAAACATCCGAACATAGTACCTCCTCCTTTTTGGGAAGTCGGTAAAATAAGTGTAAATCAATCCAATCTAAGGCCATTTCAAAAATAAGTGTAAATAAATCTAAGGCCGCATACGAGGACTCTCCAATCTTTGCGATATGCCCCCTTATACTACGGAGACTGATCACCCTAGATGGTTATCTAGGGTGATCAGTGATAGGTTTATCACTCCAGGGTGTCGACAAAGTCCAGCTCTTACACGGCTGCTGTCGCAGGTGTCTTTGCATCTACGCTGACTGATACAGCGTGGCGCCGTAGTGATGGCGATAGAATCATATGCCTGAGGCGGAGGAACCAACCCCTCACAAGGTCATGCCTCGTGGCACAAAGCAGCGGCGACGAGGGTGTCATCGGGGACTGGCACTAATTCACACAACCGTCATTTATTTATACATACTAAATCTGGTCAGTCTTCATCCCGTAGTTGTCATCGGGGACTGGCACTAATTCACACAACCGTCATTTATTTATACATACTAAATCTGGTCAGTTTTCATCCCGTGGTTGTCATCGGGGACTGGCACTAATTCACACAACCGTCATTTATTTATACATACTAAATCTGGTCAGTCTTCATCCCGTAGTTGTCATCGGGGACTGGCACTAATTCACACAACCGTCATTTATTTATACATACTAAATCTGGTCAGTTTTCATCCCGTGGTTGTCATCGGGGACTGGCACTAATTCACACAACCGTCATTTATTTATACATACTAAATCTGGTCAGTTTTCAAGGCGTGGTGAGGCTCAGACTACAAGTGCTTCAACATCCTGTTTGGTGTAAGGCTTGCGCTGCCAGATATTTCGATGACTCTCGTGGACACGATATAGGTATACCTATCGACGCACAAGTAAGCCAGCTCACCGAATCATTGATGCCTGCCCAGAAACGACTCCGCGTGACACACCGGGTAAACAACCCTGGGTAGGGCAAAATGCAGTGCCACGCCTATTTGGGTGCAGCGGAGCGAGGCAGCGGAGCGGAGAAACGGAGAAACATTAACCAATCATGTCAGTGTTGTAGAATGCAGAAGTACTACAGGATGGCGTAAATTCTGTGGTAACATTGAATCGTGCAAACAAGCAAGCAGGGTAAAGAAAATATCGGCGCATCTAAACGGGTTTTTGAAAAAAAAAAAAAGAAACAAATCCTAATTGTTTGTAACTTTAGCAGATTTTCGAGCCGGAACCTACCTACTTTATATTTTTCAAAAATCATCTACATGCAAAAAGTTGAGCAAAAACAACTATTTGACTATTTTACAAAGACAAAAGAAGCGGAGACGGCGACGGCACCGTCGCCCTTATCAAATTTCAATTATATCAAATTCTGTGTTTAAATATTAGTCTTGTTCTGTGTCTGCTCTGTGTGCGGCATAGAACCATTGAGGCCCAGGCCCATTTCTTGTGTCTAAAACTATCTTTGTACAAAATTTCATCCAACTCGGTTTAGTGGTTTAGACATGAAGAAGAGACAGACAGACAAGAGTTACTTTCGCATTTATAATATTAGTTAGGATGAGACTCACAAATGACGAGGCTTTCTATTGGTAAAAGAATTTTGAAAATCGTTTCAGTAGATCCAAAGAGATGCCCCCTACAACGTCACAAACTTTACCTACATCTAGCTGACCCGTGCCCGTTGAGCGGTATTTATCAGGTTAATAATAGCCTATGACACTCCCAAATATCGTGGTGACCTTCTATTAGTAAAAAGAATTTTCAAAATCGGTTCAGTAAATCTAGAGATTTACCCCTACCACCTCAAAAACTCAGAAACTTAAAACACTTTTTCATATTAGTATATAAACTAATATGAAGTTATTATGTTATAGGGGTAGAGGATACTTGAATTTTTTTAGGAAAATGGTGCCCCATTATAAGTTCGAACCCCTTTTTTCTACAAAATAATAAAGAAAGTAATATTTAAAACTTAAATTTTTATTATAATAGTAACTTTCAATAGAATTTACATATTGTGTGCATATTAGATAATTTTGTTGCAATAAGATGAAAATGTATCACATTATAAGCTGAAACCAGTTATAATCATTATGGTGTTACCAGCGTTGGGCACTTTGTCTTCCGCAGATAATTCTTGCCGGAAGGCAGCGGGACCACGGTGGTGCCCTGTGGGAACACTTTAGGTATCTGGTCTAGGGGCACAGTCGGCAGAACCATGCAGTCATCACCGACCTGTAAACACAAAATAAATACACTTTAGTTCGGGTGTAGTACTGGACACTTCACTCACCTTAACGTGGACGTGCGGTGAATATTTATTTTATTCTATCCTTAAAATTCGGAGTTTCGGATCTGGATCTGTGCTGGGGGGCTACTCTCTAAGCCCGAAGTCCATAGTTTCGGTATTCTGCTCCGTATCACCTAACCATTATGAATGAATGACAACACGAATTAACAGTTACTGCCACATCGTGTTGTCATTCATTCTTAGTTCGGGCTCGCCACTAATCGTAAGTCCGTAGGTGACACGGAGCAGAATACGCCCGCAACTAAGCCCGAAACTACGGACTTCGGGCTTAGAGAGTAGCCCCTCTGGAAGCAGCGTAGACTTCATCAGTCGAGACTATTCAGCTCGAGCTTCAAAATTGTTTCGAGTGCCTATGGAGCTCCGTCGACGAATATTGGACGAATATCGTCGACGAATGGTTTCGTGGAAACTGTCCATACCGTCGGGTCGAAGTTCTTCAATACGCGTCGGTCGTACAGATGATCAAACTTGCGCCTGGTTTTAGTAATAGAAAGAGCGATATACAAGGAAGGTTTGTGTATCCGTGGAAAACTGAGGTGAGTAGCTAGTGCTGGTAGAAAATTTAAATTAACCTACCACCCAGTCCACAGGTGTAGCAATTTTGGCGTTGTCAGTCAGCTGCAAGGAGTCCAACACGCGCAGTATCTCACTGAAATTTGAAAAAGTTACATGTCTGAATAAACAATATGGTAAAGCTGAAAGCACAACTTTGGAGGAGGAGCTTGTGGTTTTTAATCGGAACCGTTCGGTCCGGTTACGGTTATGGTTTTTACGGTGGACCCCGTTCGGGTCAAGATTACGTTCGTTGATTGGCGAAGTCGGGCCGTGGATCATCCACATCCAATAGTTACATATTGACACCCCCACAGAACGGCGGAAAGCACGTTGAACCGTTGGGAGCCGAAATCTAGCACCGGAGCACTAGAAAGAACACGTGGGTTTTAGTCAGTAAGAGTCTGACACTCCCTTCTGCTTCGCCCAGAGCGGGAGGAGTCCATTCGATGATTTCCCATACTTAACCGTTTACCGTTTTGAATAAAAAAAAAAAAAAAAAAAAAATAAAAAAAAAAAAAAAAACTTAAAAAAAAGATATAGGATACCTACTTGCTATTGGATTTCGTAGGTAGGTATTTTGTATAATATAAAATACAGATCATACGTCAATAACAATGACTCAGCGAATGTACCAATTACGAACCCCTATTACAATATTTATTCAAGTGTTATTATTACTGTTAAACTCGCACGCCACAAGTTTCAATAGGTACGTACGTTTCACTTATTGTGAAGTCATTTCGTAAACATTCTTCCTTCACTTGGCCGGCAATGCGATAAACCATTGTCCAATAATATAAACGCCAAAGATAAATATTATCGGAACTATGATAACATGACACTTAATCTTCAACATAATGGGATCTTTTGTCATTGTGGTCATAATAAGTCATACATAACACCTACTTGAATGCTGCTTAGAAAAAGTAAATGGGGCAATTCACGTCAAGCGGACAATAAAAAAAAATTAGGTCATGAATTTTGTTTATATTCTGGTCAATTATACTTCTAGTAGACGTGGATGTGAATACACAATATTTTTTCGTATGCTTTATTGTTGAGTTATGAGCTTAGGTATATAAATTTACTAAGAATGAAGTCATACATTTTTAGATGCTTATTATGTTCAATTAATTTCTAAAAAAAAACTAAAAAGTATTGTTTCTTATAGTAAAAAAGTTAGAAGTTTTTATTTTAATTTAACGATGTTTAAATTTGATTTTTTTTACGTATAGTAAACCGGAAGTGAAAATTTCAAATCGATTTTTAAGTAACTTCGACACGTTTTTAAATATATTTTTTTTTAACTTGAATTGAATTAAAGCTTTAAATTTATTATAATTGTAAATAATAATCTGAACTGTTATGGGGTAAATTCAAACCAGTAAGCAATGAAGAAAACTACAAATAACACTTACTCAAAGTTTCTGCCTGTAGTGGCTGGGTAAAGAAACGAGAGCCTGAATTTCTTGGCCGGGTCAACAATGAAGAGAGCGCGAGCGGTAAGGGGTATTCCCGAAATGTCCACTTCATCCTTGTCCACCATGCAGAGCTTCTTGGCAATGTCCCTGTCCTTATCTTCGACTATTGGATATGGGAACTTCTCGTCCTCGTTGCACCCTGTAAATTTTGAAGATTTTTTTTTTTGAGAAAGTTGCTGAATCTATACCTACTTATAAAATTGTTTGCCCTTTACTATCAAACCCACAGCCAAAACTACTTAATCAAGAAAACTGACATTGGGAACATAGGTCTATTTATAAAATACCTACTTGCTGATGCACGCGGCATCGCTCGCTTGACAAATTATAGGATACTAAAACCTTCCTCGAGAATCACTCTATTCATTGGTGAAAACTGCATGAAAATCGGTGCAGTAGTTTATCGCGAACAGAGAAACAACACGCGGAGGAGGAGTTTGTTTTATAATATGCAGTGAAGCATTTGCTAAGGAATAATAATTCTTTGGAATTTTAACTTTATGGTGAGAAAATGGGATGGAGAACTTTGAACGAAAGTTTTTAGAATTTGATATATTATTATATGGTTTTCAATGATAGAAAAGGCAATAAACAAGAAAAAGTCGTTTTTTCTACTAAGCGGCGCGCCGCTTAGAACGTATCGCTACCACAATACGGCTGAACGTGAGTTAGCAGCATTCCATCAAGGCCGAACTCCACCAAAGCGGAGATGTCCGAGGCGGAGACGAGAAGAGATGTTCTTCAGCTAGGGTGAATCCACCGAAACTATGCGGAGATACGTACTGGCCAGACTGAAGCGGAAATGTGAGCTGGCTAGGGTGGAAACGTGTGCTGGCTACACTGCAAGCCACGGGTAGGTCCCATTTGTTCTATGGAACATGAAGTAATAGAACAAATTGAGAAAATATTGTCCCTATTTGTACTATAGAACTGTATACTAGCTTTTGCTTCTGTTTTTATTTGTCTGTGAATGCTCAGAACTAAATGGGAATCGCTTTTCCCAAATTCTTCCATGATGAGATATATATGACGTGAATGAAAAATCCGTTAAAATTTCTGTCGGTGAGTAACCATCTAATCATCAATGTCACAAGAAAAGTGGTAGCAAATAATTCTCGAGTGGCCAGTTTACATGCAACTTCAAGAAGTTTATATACTTAGTTTGTTCTAGCGAACAATTTGACACAAAAACGTGACAAACTGTTCTATAGTACAAATAGGGACAATATTTTCTCAATTTTTTCTATTACGTCATGTTCCATAGAACAAATGGGACCTACCCCAAGCCACATAGATCTTGTCTCTGCTGCGCGCCATCGTCAGCTTACGAGGAAAAGCTCACATCTCCGCTTTATACCTACCGCGGACCAAATCAATTTCAGTGAGGAACATTTCCACTTCCATTGCGCCATACAAATGTGATACATCTTCCCTCAGTGAAGCCAGAACCAATCAATGTGAAAGCACAAAAATTGCCAAAATTACATATTAGTAGCGAGAATTAAATTGTTCAAGTGAAACTAAATAATATTTATCATTGATACAAAAATATTTCAGTTTTACTTCACCTCGAGATCAAGACTTGTGAATGAACATAGCGGTATACTTGTAAATGCTCATGCTCATGTTGAGCACATTGATTCTTTCTTTACTTGTCTCTTTAGTCAAGTAAATAATGTATGTGTGATCTATGTCTTTATAGGATCAGTTGAAACAGACTTAAAAAAGGGAGCAAGTTGTGTATTTGGCTGTAGGATGTATTTTTAGGGCAAGGGTGTTTTTCTCCAACAAGCTACCTTCAGATAAAATCAATTGTAATATTACCTGCAAAGCACTGTATGTCTTTGCACCAATCCATATGAGACTCAATACTATCACAGGATAAGCCCACAACTTTGGTGTTGCGCTTTTGGAACTCCGGCATCAGCTTGAGAACTCTGGCCAACTCCGTAGTACATACAGGAGTGAAATCTGATGGGTGGGAGAATAGAATACCCCATCTAGAAATTATACAAAAGTTTAGTGTATGTGAGGTTGTTAAAAGCAATTTTATTTTTGCTGGGATTTAATAATTAAAACTTAGAGAATTTTTTAAATAATTAAGTTAATTAAGTTAATAATTATTTAAAAATTAAACTACTTTATCATTATGCTCCTATTTGAATTTACTATGCTAAGTGTTCTGCATGTTGCAGTCTGTTGTCAAGTGATTTTTCAAAAGACCTTGCTTAGTTTTTTTTTTAAATAAAGTTGCCCTAACTAGGAAGGTACAGGAATTTCTCCTGTGTTGTGGGAGCGTTTACAAACATTAACAGCCAGACCAGGAACATCTATCTGTAAGCCATACAAATATTTGTTCTGTGCAGGATGCAAACCCGCAACATGCAATTTTATAATAACCACTATGGCTAACCGTTAAGACTATAATCAGCTTTTAACACTCCCATGATGGGACACTGGCCACAGTGGGCCATACATTTCTTTCCAGGACATGCCGGTTGCAGTAAGGCTATTATTTTAGACTATTAAAGCAAGAATAAAAAAGATTTGAGAACTTGTTCTCTAGCATCTTCAGTTGTTTAAAAAAAAATATTGTCTGCATTTCTGCAAAAATTAAGAGAAAAGAAGTAGTTTCATGTGGACTGCATTTTGCAAAAAGGATAGACATTAATATTTTACAATCGAAAAGTCAAATAGTGCAGGTTTTTAAAAGATTGTATGAAAAACTTACGAATCTCCAAGATAGTTATAAAAATCTAGCTCTCCAATAGTCGAGTTGGCAGTAAAATTAGGAAAAACATCTCCTAATAACAACATTTTCAGGTTAGGTAAATATTATTCGTTCAATTTGTTTCTAATATACTGCGACAACCAATGTAATCGAATTCTTAGATTTTCGCAAGATTTTTTATTCTGACAAACTGCACAAGATGTCTAATCCACGGTAAAATTAGTCTGAGAATGAAAAATTCTGAATTTAATATTATTTTTTAATTCCCGCCTGTGGCCAGCCAGTTAGTAGCAATAACATGCCAGTACTTATGTTGCACAGATAACAATAAAGGCTGGTCGACCGACGAAGAGAAAAAATGATGTGCCTGTGTGTGTGTACCAGCCATTATACCTCAGTGTTGCTAGTTGCAACTCTTGGAAAACAGAGTCGTACTCGTAGATGATAAAATAGTAAAAGTCTCCAAAAAGAGACCAAAGAAAAAGAGACTCGCCACAACCAAATCTCTTTTGTTCCCAACTAACAAAATTAAAACGTTATATTTTGTTTAGTTTTAAATTGGAATCTAAATTCTTCGGTTAGCCGTTTATAAAATATTTCCGTTTTAAAACCCGAATAAATCGTTTTAATCGGTTGAAACTCGCGTATAAAATTAAAGAACTGTGTTGTACATTTCATTCTAGGATTTTGCTCATAGCTCGCCTCGGCTCACACGTCTGTCAACGGCGCGAGGTTAAGTGGACAAAGGGTAAGGGACCAGACAAAGAGATACAATCCGTAGGTCAGTATTGTGGCGAACTGTTGGGCAGTTGCAATACGACGGACCTGATACGCTGGCTGAAGTCGTACTCCTCATTTTAGCCTTGCCTTTATACCACCACTACACCACTGTTAAAATAGAAAATGAGTTTCAAAAGTTTCAGCTACTCAAGGAACAGCCCAGGGTTCAATCATAGGACCTACAGAGTACTTGCTTTATGTTAACGACATGACTAACGCCATCAATCCAGGATCTGTATCTGTGTACCAGTTTACTGATGATATTTGTATCTTGGTCGCTAGTAAAAACATCTCTGATGCTCAAAGGTCTCTGCAGATCAGCTTCGATCAAATAATGTAAGTGGGCTCATGACGTCGGATTGGTAATAAATGAATCAACAAGAAAAATAGTTCTCATACGTACATCACACAATAATTAATGTTCCAATATACCGTCAGTTATAGCACATGAACATCCGATTCTGTAGGGGTCCATCCGATTCTGTAGGGGTCCACACAAAGAATACGTTTGCAACAAGCTAGGTCTATTTTAAGTAAACTGAGCATTTTAAAGTATAAATTGCCTTACAAAACGCTCAGAATGTTATACATGTCCTTGGCAGACTCGGTTATCAACTACGGTCTGAGCAGCTATGGGAGAACTTACCATACATACTTGTCAGATATTTATAAGCTACAGTTACGAATATTTAAAATCATTGCACATAGACATATAAAAAAAAACAGCGACGACGATCTGTTTAAATACTGTAATGTTATGAGCGTATTCAATAAAGTTGAAAATTTCACCCTTGCTGAAGTAAATAGGTCGGAGCTGATAACCGAAAAAACAAGATCTGACTTTTTGAGATCCATAACTCATAAAAATAAATACATTCTACCAAAAGCCAACAATGTGTACGGTACGGTGTACGGAATGACGGTTGCAGAATATTTAGTACCTTACTATCTCAATAAACTTCCAGAAGACGTGTTCGAAAAGTTATAAGTACAGTACAAATCAAAACGTTTCTCGCATAATTTTATTATCTGTATACCAGTATACTGTATAAGTGTTTTCATTATCATGATGTAATTACTGTTAAATTCAAACATCACTGTCGTAAAAACTACAAAAGCGTCTCGCCAGTACACAGATAAGCCCTATGAGGTTTCCGTTGTATGGCAATTTAAAGAATTTTGGAATTAAACAAATAATAATAAGCCTGACATTGTGGTGAAGACCGACTAGAGCGTCGCGCAATGATTGTTGATATAGCAGTCCCTCATGACGAACCTCGTGAAGTCTGAGAAAGAGAAACAAAGTAAGTATCTTGACTTGGCTCGCGAGGTTGTCGACATGTGGGATGTGAACACAGCAGTCATTGTGCCAATGGCATAATTGCCAAGAGCCTCGACCAACACCTCAAAAGGCTCTCGCTGGGCAGCTGGATCAAGGGCTTCTTCCAGAAAGCAGTACTCCTGGACACGGCGCGTATAGTGAGGAGGTTCCCCTCTCGGGAGCCCTGACCACCGGTAACTTGGACCCTGTTCCCGATGCCGGTGGGCTACTACTATTCTACTATTTTTTATATTTGTATGTTTTTTTTTTAATTTTATAGAAATATTTAAAAATGTAAAATATATGTACAAAAAAATAAATAAATGGAATAATATTAATTTATTTCTGATGTATTTATTCTATAGTTATACAATATTTATTTATTTATTTAAATATATACTTTAATGTACACCTCATAAGAAAACAGGAAATACAATGGGCAGAGTAAAAAACAAGTGTACAATGGGCAGTCTTATCGCACAGGGCAATATTGTTAGTATCATTACAATTTACCAACTATGTTGGTACACAAATACGAGGAGCTCGTGGCTAAATAAAAACAGCCGCACGGTCGATCTTCAAGGTGAAGCAACTCTTGCCAAGGTTGGTCTGTGAATGGGTGACCATCTTCACGTATCGAGTTTCCTCCGTGCCTTGGAAAGCACGTTAAGCCGTTGTTACCAGTTGTCATTTGTAGATCTTATCAGTCGTTACGGATAGTCAGAAGCCAGTAAATCTGACTCTAGTCTTGCCAATAAATACCGTGTTGCCCAGCCAATAGTTTGTGGAGGTCTGGTTGTGGAGGCAGCCGTTACACGTAAAATACTCGTATTCAGCTGAATCCGGTTTGACTGGAAGCTGACCCCAATGTAGTTGGGAAAAGGCTAGGCAGATGATGTTAGTACACAAAATACAAAGCTGTTAGTAACATAAAAACTTAGCTACTAAATATAATGTTAGTAGACATAGACTTAACAGATACAGGGGTATGTAGCATGTACTGGCACGCACCCTGTGCAGCAATGATGTTGAAAAACAATGATGTTATGAAAAAGGTCGTTGAGCCCAGTTGAGCCATAGGTCTATTAACCGCTATAGTATAGTCGATCTATTTAAAATCGTCTAGAGATTAGCAATAGTTACTTCTTGCCTAAAATCGATTTGTGTACATCACTATTCACCCAATCAAATCAATGGCGTCACCGTCAATGACCCAACCCGCAACGTACAGTTTTGTAGTTTTCAACATATTTATACCAAGTTGCAATTTAATTTCTTGTTTGAAAGTGTAACATCTTCATTCGGTAAGTAAAATATACAACAAAATGCAATAATCAATCTATAATATCATGATAGCGAGTTACTTGTGATCGAACTCTACACAAAATGGACGTCAAAGGTATTGTGACGTGATTATGTAAAAATACTTATCAATATTGGATGAAACAGCACCGGTATGTAGATAAATTAATCATGTATTCAGTGTGATCCGACCTGGTGCATCAGACACCCTTGTATGTTCGGGTATGTGTACATTTATGTAGAACAACACTCGTGACGGAAACGAACAGGAAGGCATGTTAATGAGTGGCGGCGCACAGGCAACCAACCGCCTATCGTGCTATCAATGCGAGTCTAGAGAGATGTCTTTGTTTTTTAGCATCCTGAAAATCACCACACGCTTTATTTACATGACCCTTTTTGGGGTCATTGCCCTATATAGTTAATAATGGATTGTAGGTAGTTATTTTATCCATGTAAAATTCTTGTATTTTATTTGCTAAGCGATTTATTCACCTACATTTTTTTACGCCTACACTGATTAGTCAGATGCTAAATTGTCAAGTGCTACTAAATTGTGTGTTAGATTGTATTTACATTTGATTGTGATTATTGTTGTTTTTATTATGATACATAGATATTTGTTTTTCGCAATACAAATGGAATAAATGAGATTATTTTCATCTTCAGAGAGAAATTCAACAGCAACTATACATGTTATGAATTCTGTTCTATAAATTTAATTAAGCCAATTGACATCAATTGATCAATGGCTATTGGTAATAGCAACAATTATTACAAATTGTTAATATGCAGTGAAATCATTCTGCTGATACCATAAATAGCCAACTGCTGCAGCGAATGTGAATTGTTTTGCAAACAGCCATTGTGGCCGCAAAGTGTAATTGTGTACAATGATGTTGGTATCTAAAATGAAATATCCCAATCAAAATCTAAACAACTCAATAATTTTAGTAAACACTGTACTAGAAAGGTTTAGGCAGTTAAATAAATACTTTTTATTTAAAAACATGGTTTAAGAATAAAACCAAATGAAAAACAAAGTATATAGTTGTATTTACATTAGTTTTGAGTTGCATTTTATTTGTTTACTAAATCAATTAAACCATTAGTTTAAGCAGTAGTAGTTTAACCGGTTAGAACTAATAAGGCCACCTGATGCAATTGATTTTATACTTTATTTTTATGACATTATGATTTATATCAGTGACACTGTACCACTCTGGGCGTAACTGGTTAAATAGAAGTAATTTATTGGTTTATTATGTGTTTGTGTTAGTTTACCTTTATTTAACTACCTGAACCTTCCTAGTTTAGATATAGAACTTTAAATTCCTAAAGTACTTCTTTGTTTAACCAAGAACGCCCGGAGTGGAACCATTGGTTCCACTTGACGTCAGTGATATAAATCGTAATGTCATAAAAATAAAGTATAAAATCAATTGCATCAGGTGACCTTAATGGTGCCACCTCCGGATCTAACCAGTTAAATGGTATTAAAGCAAACTAGTTACTGTTAATCATCACATCATCAAAGAAAACACAAGATTTTCTGGAATGAAACTCAACAATTTAAGCTAGCCTTTGTACCTAAACTTTAAATATCACAGGATTATAAGTGCTTGTGGTGTACAATAAAGAATAGAATATTTATCAAGAAGTAGTACTGGAAAACCCCTGTGTGTGAAATACTCTGTGTATACATTTTTCCTCAAAAATAATGTGTATGACATAATAAATACAGTTTGCAATTGGGGGAAAATAGAGTTTTAACAAAAGTTTAAGTTGTTTATATTTTTAAGATTATTGTGTCATTTTACAGCTGTGCTTATCTTATTCATTTATTATTGTGTGACAAATATTGAGATTATAATAAGAATTAGTTAATGCTTAGTATAAAAAAGCAAATAATTTATATGTCACTTGCTGCATATTGCATCCTACAGCGTGATGCGCACGTCGTAAAATAACATCCATTGTTAGTGGCCTACAAGAAACATTCACATTCAGTGACATAATAATTATGAGGACCATCATTAGATCAGCTCGAGTGGCTTTCAGAATGCTCTGCACTGAGCTGGTTTCATTCATGCATTACCAGGCTCTATCTATACATTACCAGGTTGTCTTGTTGGAGGTCATCCAATGCTGAACAGGAAACCAGCCTTCTCCAATGGTTATTTTTCCTGAATACATGCTTACTAAAAAATTTGGCAAGCAGTTGCTTTAGATATTCGTTACACAATTAGTTTCTATATTTTTAAATATTCATGTTCATTTGATTTGCTAAAATTTCAACATAGACTTTTTCGGTGAAAGGTGATGAAGAAATTAGTTTTTTACATTAACAAATGCTGTTGCTTCTAATCTCTCTTGTCTCTGTTGCACACAGTGCCCTTTTTATCAAGTAACTATCTATTTGTACTATCATTTTATGAAGTTATTTACCATATAAAACTGAGAGGAGCTTAAGGCAAAATAACAAAAGCCAACATCGGTCCGTGGATGGGTGACCATTCATTATATTTGAAGTTTTCTCTGTGCCTTCAAAACTACGTGAAGCATTTGGTCACGGCTGTCAATGGGACATCTTTTGTGACAGCAAGGTATTACCCAGTTACTGATTGGGTTCCTCATAATAAGCTAGATATGTTAGGGATTGCTAAACTATGTTAATGCTAGCCTTTGTCTGCGTTTTGCTCGCGTTTATATAGATTTTTGGATTAAAAGTAGCCTGTAAGTGTCCCCAGGTCCTATGACTGTACTAAAATTCGTCAAGGGCGTGATAACATAACAAACAAACTCACTTTCACATTTCTAATATTAGCTGGGATTAGGATTCTTACATAAAGACTGGTTTATTCAATACTTAAAAGAAAATGATTAGCTGGTAAATTAAACTTAGACAATGTAAATATGATGTTCAAATTATTTGCGTTATTTTGCTTTGTGCTACGGTTTTGTGTAATTAATGTACTAAATGATAAATTCTAGTATTGTTATAGGCGACAAATTCTATGAAAGAATATTATATTTCTTGCATTGTCCAAACAACTTAGCTCAAAACGTATTTTTTTTTGTTCCAGAATACTTCTTGAGGGTTGCTATGGTCAGAGAATCGCTTCGGTGCGTTAGAAAGAGCAAGTAAAAGTTTTCATCACAGCTATTTGTCAGGAAGTTAACAATCATTTGTGAACATGCAGACGATTAAGTGTGTGGTGGTGGGTGACGGAGCCGTTGGTAAGACGTGCCTACTCATCAGCTACACAACCAACAAGTTCCCATCCGAGTATGTGCCCACTGTGTTTGATAACTACGCTGTCACAGTCATGATAGGAGGAGAACCTTATACACTGGGTCTCTTTGATACTGCAGGTAAAATATATTTTTCTTCTTTGGCTTAGTATAGTCACAATTCCTGTTGTCCATGACTAAATAGGATCAGCAATAAAATAATACCACCAGATGCAAATAAATATTTCCGATCTTAGATATTTTCAGTTAATACCAAACTCATAGCTGGAACTAACCAACATTTTGGTGACATGTGGTTCAGCTTGAATGTGACTTATATCTGTTTAGATCCAGACAACCAATTAAAATTGTCATTGAATTTAGCAAATTGACCTGTAATTTTTAAATAAATAAATAAATAATATCCTTGGACATTTCACACAACGCCATAGTCCCAAGCTAAGCAACCTAATGCTTGTGTTATGGTAACGAGATGGCTGATAAACTACTTATTATATACATTTTTGTTTGTAAATACATACATACATATTATAGATAGAAAAACACCCAGACTCGGAACAAATACTTGTAGGTCGTACAAATATTTGTTCCGTGCGGGAATCGAACCCGCGACATGCTGCGCAGCAGTCAATTGCTCAACCACTGCGCCAACCGTGTCGTCTAATTGAAAGATTATCTTTGCATTTGGTAGGAAAGTCATTGTACAGTATTAGTTAAAATAGCTTATAGATTTTGTATGTTGGCTGCAGGTCAGGAGGACTACGACAGGCTGCGACCGCTAAGTTATCCACAGACGGATGTTTTCCTTGTTTGCTTCAGTGTAGTAAGCCCCAGTTCATTTGAAAATGTCAAGGAAAAAGTAAGTTGATATTATTAATAGTATACATTGCTCAACATATGACCGATTCTAATATTACGTATCTTTAAATGTCAATTAACATTATGAAGCAATACTGTTAGCAAAGTTAATAAATATTTTTTTCAATAAAATAGCTTATTCATTAGTAGCAGTTTGCAGACTCTTACAATTAAAAGTATTATAAGCTGAATATGTTACCCCTTCTATCTATTGGGGTTTGGTTTCCACACTTAGTCCTGATTTTGGACCATGTTGACCTTTAAAATATTAATCATTGATAATTCTAATTCATATTATGTAATTTCCAGTGGGTGCCAGAAATTACTCATCATCAACAAAAGACGCCTTTCCTTCTGGTGGGCACTCAGATAGACTTGCGAGACGACCCGGCCACAATGGAGAAGCTGGCTAAGATAAAACAGAAGCCCGTGTCCCTGGAACAGGGCGAGAAACTAGCAAAGGAACTCAAGGCTGTCAAATACGTCGAGTGCTCAGCGCTCACACAGGTAAACCCATCCTAGTTGCCTTGAATATGAGTGGAATAAAGTACATTGACCCACATACATTTATTGACTGTCTTAAGATCAAAATCAGAAAAAATTACATAAAGCTGTCCTGAATCGACTTCTATTGTGATCCTTTACGTTCTTTAGTAATGAAAAACAGTTCTTAATTTATTGTTCTAGTATCTACGAAGAGATATTAGGGAAAGGTCAATGTACTTTATTCCACGTTTATCTGGTGGAAACTATAGTCATCCCCACTCTGTTTTAGTTATCCACATATACCCTAAAAAATATATTTTATAAAATTTTGTTTTACCACTTTGTCGGCGTAATTGATTATTTATACACCCCTACAAAATTACTGCTTTCTAGCACAAACAATCTCTTAGAAAAACTTCAGACAGACAGACAGACGGACATGAAGAAATTATAAGGGTTCATAGTGAGGACTATGGAACCCTAAAAATGAAGACTCAAATACAAAAAGTCTAAGAGTGAATTTCACCAATGAAACTGATGGTGATCAAGCTGTGTTCAACAGTTATCAGTGTCAATATTCCATAGAAAATAATGACACTGACTCGTAAACGTGGTTTGTATGTTGATTGCATTCAGATTCAGATTGATGAAATCCGCCCTAAATGTCTACAGAACACTGCATCCAGGAATATCTTGCACATGAAGTTCTCCTGTAATTTCGAAACTTTTAAAGTTAGGTTATTGCCAATGTTAGTTACTTTATTTGTTTTTTTATGGTTGGTTTAAAAAATACGCTAGGCGCCTATGTGCACAGATTTTGTTCATATAAACTTTACATGGGGGACTACCTAACACCAGGCTGTCGATTCTGGTAAAATACTCACCTTGGAAAGTTAGGTGAAGTGATTCCAGCGATGGGAGATTGTTACTGAATAGCAATACTGGATAGTGACATTCGGCTGATGATAACACCTAGTTTCGTCGTTTTGCAGAAAGGATTGAAGAATGTGTTCGATGAAGCCATACTAGCAGCGTTGGAACCCCCAGAACCCGCCAGGAAAAAGAAATGTGTGCTGTTGTAAAGTGTCCCGGCCCCACGAGCCGCCCACCACGCGACGCGATGCGCCGTGCGTGCGCGTGCGCCGTGCCGCGTGTCACGTGCGCCTTCAGCGCCGCCCGGCCCGCCTCACGCGTACATTTTAGTATTTTACCATATAATATTATTCATAACGAAACGGTTTTTGAACAAGTAATGAATTAACTTTTATTTATAATGTTATAATGATTACTAAGTCTTTCCGGGTTATATTCAGATTGTTTAGTCGGAAATATATAAACACGCGTCGCTACTACATTTAATAACGTTTGATAAAAACAATGAAAAAGAGAAAATGTATTTAAAAATAAGTAATTATACTCTGTTTCACCATAAGTTGTGTCCTGGATTTTTTTATAAAACGAATATCAACCGTGATTTATGGTGATTCCTTCAATGTAGCCTGAATTTAATTTTCGGCAATTATGGTAAAATTATGTATCCACTCTATCATAACTGTCGCAAAATGAATTTGATCAACATGATAAAAATTTGATATTTTATAATATCAAATTTTTATATAATACAATATTACAGTAGCTCAAACAATTAATGAGCTGTTCTTTTAGACTAGGGTATTCTGCAATGTGCGACAACTCTAACTGGGCGCCCATTTACTATGTCGTAAAGTTATACTACAGATAACACGTTCTATTCCGTCTAATTTACGACTCGATTCCTTCTTCTCGATAGTCACCGATAAACCAATCTTATTACTTTGTATACTTACTGAAAAATAGCTTACGTCAAAACACAACTCACTCTCATCGAATTTGTGCTAAGTACACTAAATTTTAATGTTACCGCAACAAATGTGGTTAAAAAGTTAATTTTTTTGTTGTACCTCCAATGATACCTAATTATCTTTTTACAAGCAGGCAAAAACATAATTCCATCAGAATGGATCTAAATTATATCCAATCCATTATAGGACTGAAATCATCATCCTCTAGTATAGTTAATCCTTAGTATGAATAAGAACATAGTCATTACTATGGCGTATGCGCGATATACGTCAGCGTGGAGCAGTGTAGTACGTCTGCCGTAAATTGTAAAATGAAAGGGATTCGGAGCTTGTTTGGTTTGAATTAAAGCAGACTGTTATTTATGCTTTTTAATACATAAATAAGATAGGATCAGTACGCGATGTATCTGAACCGTAAGTATTGAATGTCTAGAGGCTCGCCCCCTAAAAAATGGAACCTAACTTGGCAAAATGTGGCCACTATTCCTTTCGGGGAATACAGGCGTGATATTCATATTTACGGTTCAATTGGAATCATAACAGATAAGGCTCTTTAGATAATTTCTTTCTTTCCCTTCTTATTATGGGAATAGTTTCATCCGTCTCTGATAAAGTATGTCAATGCTTTAAAACGTTCAAGTGTCTGGCTTCGCGGACGAGTAAATATGCGTTTCTTTTAAACAATATTGTCCTTTTTTTAGTTTGAATGAAATTACGAAAATATCCACTAAACAAACTTTGTATTTAAAGCGTAAACATGATAATATTGATTTTAACGACATTGTCATGCTAGCTGTGTAAGCTGGAATCGATGAAGCAAGTTCATGCACAATATTTGCTAAGCACAGTGCGTCTATGTATTTTTATAAGTATTACTTGGTAACATACTAACTTTTATTAAATAATTATATTTTAAAGAACACAACGCCTGTCTGTATGGACGGCCGTCCACGTTTGTGTTTAATATTATTTCGATGTGTTCTTCATAGTTTTACAAATAAGTTTGATATGAAACACTTAAGATTGAATAAACACCAAACTACTATAATTAGCATATTATAAAAACAGGCAAATTTTATTCGCTAGGAACTCGTGAATGATAAAAATATCGTGAAGTTTGTGATGCTATGCAGAGTATAAAATATAATTGTTATACAATATTAACGAATCATGCAATATGAGTTAGGACTGATAATTACATAAATTCATCATTCCATGAAATATTTTTGCATTTATTGAACCTACAATTGTTTGGAGTAAACAGTACCTTAGTAGAAAATAACGCAGAATGCGTGACACTTTGCCTTTTATCTCCTGACATAACTACGGTGCGTATTCTATAAGATGAGCTTAATTTTAACATACGTGCGTAAGGTGTCGTTGGCTCTCGACCACTGCTTGCTCCACAAACGCATTCAGTCAATATTGTCAAACTGAAAAAAAAAAATAGAACTCTGAAGAAGCACGTAGGTGACGCTCGCGCTTGATACTATTCATTTATGATGATTTATTAAATTATATAATGGGTGCAATTAATTAATATGTAATAAATTCTAAATAATTAATATTATTAGAAACATCATGACTTTGGGGGCTAAATGTATCAACTATAGCAAATAAACATGTACTCAAAATTATTACTACATTTTTATGTATATATAAGCTACTGTATACTTTTTTACGCATTGGAAAAGGTAACAAGTTTTCAGAATTAATATTTATTTAGCGTTCTTTGTAACTTACAAGAGCGATGATTATTTTGTATGTTTATGCATTATCAGTGCAGATATATGTTCTTTGTGTCAAGAAGTAGTTATAGGTGTATATGGAATAAATATATAATGAGATTAAATTTAAAAAGTTTGTTATTTATTAACATAAATGTGCGTGAAAGGAGTACCTTTTAAATGTGCGAATACACACAACAGAGGGCTCGTTTACGTTCGGCTTCACGGCCCGCACTAAATTCGAACATAAATGGCGTTTATGGAGAAGCGATATTACACTCGTTTGCTCTAGGTTATTGTCTTCTGTGCGTTTGCTTGACATGCAGGCGGAGCCCACGGATAGCGCACGCAGTGTTGCGACCAGCTATTCCTGCAATTCCCGTTCACAGCAGTCGCTCCATTTAAAATGCTTGTATGCATCTAGTTGGAGTGGCCGCCGACCCCTTGGTAGTTGGGAAAAGACGAGGCGGATTGATCGATTCATATGCAATAATGATCCTTTGCCCATTGGCGTATCTGATTTTTTTCCTGGGGGAGCCATGCCCCTAACTTGAGATGCGACGCGCCTGGGCGCCTGGGACCACGGTCGGTGATCACGAACAAAAATGTAATTTTAGTCCCGTCCCCCGTCGCAGTCGCAGCCGGGAGGCGAATTTACTAGGTGTCACGAGTCAGACTAATAGATTTGACGGCACGGTTGGCGCAGTGGTTGAGCGATCGACTGCTGCGTCGCGTGTCGTGGGTTCGAGTCCCGCACGGAACAAATATTTGTTTGTATGGCCTACAGATAGTTGTTCCGGGTCTGGCTGTTTGTGTATGTGACTTTGTATGTTTGTAAACGCACCCACGATACAGGAGAAATTCCTAGTGCGGGCCAACGTTTTTTAAAAAAAGAAAGAAAGGAAAGAATAGATGAGCTTTTGTTTATGCATATTACTCGACAAAATCTAATCTAATGCATATTACCCGACAAAACCTATCTGACTGACTCAAATGGATTAGCTTTTGCCTTGATATTTTCGACGAAAATGCACGGACAAACTTAATACTGTATTTTACATATTGACTCAAATATAAGCTTTTGTCGAGATATTTTCGAACATTACGTACGAACAAAACCTAGTCGTGTAGAGGCTCATCGCCATATTCGTTTATGAATATACTAAAATAGTACTAAAAATAATATTTGACTTATAGTTTGACAATTTTCCAAACAGCTCAGCGAGGAATAGTTATAAGAAACCACAACATAGATTATACATTATAATGGTCTACCCTTAGCAATGATTATCATCATGCTACAGCACACCTTTGGGGAGGTAAGCAGTGAAAAACCATGACATAAATAAGATAGACTATTTAAACTAATTTGCCAATAGTCATAGCCCGTCGGTTTGAAGACTACCTTTCGAACGACATGGTTGGGGTTCGAAAATGAGCAATCGTAATTACTTTTGGATTTATTTAAGTTATGCATTTCCTTTCCTTACTTTTTAACCGACTTCCCAAAAAGGAGGAGGTTATCAATTCGGTTGTGTTTTTTTTTTACCTAATAACTCCGACAATTATGAACCGATTTGAAAAAATCTTGTTTTATCTTAAAGGATGTACTTGCAGATTGGTCCCATTTAAATCATATCAAAATCGATTACGAACTTTGGATTTTAAATAGAAATATCTTTAGATGATTCTTTGTTAATCGAAATTGCGTATTTTGCTTTTCTTTTAGCTTTGCAGTTATTTTTTACTTTGTAAGTGTTTTTTTTTTTGGAAGTCGGTTGTATTTTTTTGTAAAAAGTATTTTATATAATTTTTATGTTACCTAATATTTTCAAATATTTATAACAAGTTATTGTTTTATTTTGGGTAATTTAGTATGCCAAAATATAAAAGCCAGCGTTTTAAAGTATAAGGCCTGAAACTGCGTTAAGCGGGCGCCCGCGACGGGCAACCGTCGCGTGTCTACACGCGTGGACACGCGGGTGGGCTCCGTGGGAACGCGACGGTCCCCGTCGCGGTTACCCGTCGCGGGGACCGGATTGTTTTATTTACGCAGTAGTCGTGTCGATAGAGACCTTAATATATTATTACGTAGCAAAACGACGTCTAGCAAAAAAAAAAAGAAAGCCAGTAAGCGCGTTTATTGAATCTAGGTTGCTGTACAGGGAATTCATTGTAAAGTTCAGTAAATTAAGAGAAAATAATAACTCATTTTACAAATATTTTAAAGTTTCGGTACAGGTCTATGAAGAATTATTGGATCATTCTCACTAGTTCCACCAGCAATTAGTTCCACGGAACTACTTAGTGAGACATTTTTTTCTCAGTAGTTCCATGCACTTTGATAATGGGACAAATGAAACAAAACTCAATCGAACTCGTCTCACTAGTTCCACCGTAGTTGTTCCATGGAACTACTGAGTTTTTTTTTCTCAGAAGTTCCATGGTTCTTCTTAGTGGAACAAGTGAAACTACAGTTAATCAACATCATTCTCATTAGTTCCAATTTCTAAAAAAATATAATTAAATATGAATAGAGGAATAAAACGCACAAAAATCTAAAATATCAAGTAGGTACATATTTTAATGTTACTTAATCAAGTTTTAAGACCTCGAAATTACGATTCATTTTTTCATGGTTCTGTTTGTTCTTAGAAGTTACGAAAATTACCTTAAATATAAAACTTACTTACATATTACGCAAGGGGGTCAAAAGTTACGAAAAATGTAAGAAGTATAACCTGGCAACGCTGCCCGCGCGTGCCCCCGCGTCATGTTCCGTCGCACGGAGGTGGGCCCCGTTGAGTGGGTGCGGGGCGCGCCTTCCCGTGACGGACGCCCGCGCAGGACCCCGCGACGGAGCACTTTTGTATGAAACCTCGCGGTCGCCCGCTTAACGCAGTTTTAGGCCTAATAATTAACAGAACCTATTTATTGTTTATCTGTATTCATTTTCACGTCACGTTAAAAAGTACAAAACCTCATATAAGTAGATAATTTTACACAAACCTGATAGGAATTATAGCAATGTTTTAGAAGCCGTGAGAAGAATTCAACTTTTCTACTACGTGATGCCGAATTGCCGATACCCGTAATGCCATCTATTGACTGAAATTTCAAGGAATAAAAAACCATCGTATTTTTAAGGTATCAAAAATTTAATAAAAAAAACTATCGTTCTGAATGAACTCCGCACTTAAAATTTGACAGTTCTATATGGTTCTATATCATATTCCATAGATGGCGTTAGACACTTTGATCTCATTTTTTTTTATCGCGGAATTTGTTCGAAGCGTTATCATCAAAACGTTTTTCATTACGAAAAATTATTAGGGCTGGTCGACATTTTGAACAGAAGAGGCGAAACAGCCAGCCAACAACATCAGCTATGCTGATGATATGGTGCTGCTGAGCCCATCTATCGGTGCAATGAAAAGGCTTCTTAATTAAAAATTGTAAAAGTTACGCGGTGGCTCATGGGCTCAAATACAACACCGATAAGAGTGAGTTGATGGCTTAAATCGGGTACCATAACCTACAAACAGCTGCCTGAACTCTCACTCTCGGGTCTCCTTGAGCTCGGGTTTCGAAGTTGAATTATTTGGGTCAGTGGGTCACTGATGACTTAAAAGATAATGTAGGCATAGACAGGGAGCGCAGGCCGCTGGCTGTCCGTTGCAACATGCTAGCCCGCAGGTTTGCATGCTGTACTGATTCCGTCAAGATAACGCTTTTTAAGGCCTTCTGCCAGTCGTTTTACACGTGCAGCCAGTGGACCAATCAAAGCCAGCGGGCATACAGCGACCTGCGTGTACAGTACAATAACGCATTCAGGGGGCTTTTGGGGTTGCTGTGGCGATGTAGCGCGTCAGAGAAGTTCGCGGAGGCGTGCGTTGACGAGTTCGACGCGCACATGCGGAAGCGATGCGCTTCCATGATGGCGCGCTTGCGCTCGACCCCTAATGGCATTCTGAATGTGTTTTCAGATAGGTGGGACTCACTCCTTTTGTGAAGGTTGATAAGAGTCCAGACACACTTGTCCGGGTGAACTGGTGTACCATTGCACCTTTCGTTCAATGGTGCGCCGCCGCCGATTAATTGGATGGGTGTGTTTATTATTATTAATTTTATTTTCTTACTAACATTAGATGAAGTCATACATCTACTAACATTACCTATACCTATGGATTTTATTTTATAATCTGAAATAAATAATTGAATTGACTATAACACTCTTCCAAGTTCCTATGCTAAGAGGAGTCAAGCAATTCTAAATATTGACTGTTCGTATATCTTATTTTAGAGATCTTACCTTACGACAACATTTTACTTTCCGACATCCTACACGCGAACGAAGTCGCGGGCAACAGCTAGTTTTAATATTAAAATAATAACAATTTACATGTAACTATCCACCTATTTATTGAAGCTAACGATCGGTAAATATCGGTATCAAATTGAATAGCATTTGTTACTGCAATGTTAGAATTAATTTATCTTACAAAGTCTACGCGATTTCGGTCAACATTCTGTCCTACTAGAAAAGATTAGGTTTTCGTCAAGTTTTTGTCAAACAAAAGCTAAGCCAGTTCAGTTTGCACTTTCACTGTAATGGCCTTTGTAATTTCGCAGCCGGGAGCCATGTTAAAAGTTAAAAGTTGGTATCAAATTATAATATAAATCGAGAAAATTGGACTACGGACTAGCTCACTATCGATGGGTGCATGGATACCTACCATTGCATTTGCAAAACGAAGAACATTACAAAAATGACGCCCAGGCTGGGCCATCGGGTGTCTTGCTGAAAGTTTGAGCCTGAAGTGTGGAATAAGTCAGATTCAAACAAACAGACCGCACAAGACCGGTCGTTGTGGCCACGCTTCGGGGAGGCCTTGTCCAGCTGGGGACGATTTTCGGCTGATAATGATATGAAACAAACAGATGTTCCTTAGCGGACCCGAGAATGCTGGAGAAGCGAAGCGAGCTCGAAAATTTTTAGAATCCCATCTGGAACTCTAGATAAGATTAGTTATTTTTAACCGACTACAGACAAAAATGTTACTTTGTCGACGTAAACGAAAGTTTGAGAACTAAAAATTAAAATAAAAACCTGTTAAGTGCGAGTCGGACTCGGCTACCGTGGGTACAAAAATATGTAAATAATGGCTGTAATTCACACCCCCTACCCTACGCCTTTGCCCAATACCAAATTTCGATCACGGTGGCCAACTCTACGGAGATTAGCCATGTAGGTACTAGGTACGGATCTGCGCACAAGCGTGTGTGCAATAACAGCACTCTCTGTTTTCTTACTCTCATAGCTCGATGGGACGGCTACTGACAGGACTGGGGAGATATCAGGTGCAAGGCCAAAAATCATCTTCCGAGGACGTCACACAACCTTTCAAAACATCATAATACATTTTTCCCGACCTGGGAATCGAACCCAGGACCCCAGTCTCGCTTTCCACGAGCCGAGCCCAACAGGAGTTACTGAGGGCTTGTGTAACTGATTTATTAATTGTTAGGTTTATTAGTTCACACTCCGTGGATGAATTTGGAAGGTTCCGATTTTTTTGAGTTTCCTATCTTTGCACAAAAGAAAACAATTAGCATATTGAAATCTTTCGTTTTTACCTGACTGGCAAGGAAGGGTTATGTTTTACGCGCGTATCTTGTATGTAGGTACTCTGTCAAGAAAGTACAGGGAAAAGATCAATAATACACAAAATGTTAGTTATTCATCCAAATTTATTCGATCACCTAAGTATGCTCCTTCAGAAACGATACATCAAAACATTTTTTAAACGCTTTTTCCGGAATCGAGTTCAGTTTTCGCCCCGAATTCTCCTTTACCTATGTTTTCTACCGAATGAAAACGGGTGCCGCGAAGTTGTAATTTGAGTTGTAAAATGAAATATGTATGAAATGAGTTGTAGAATGAAAAATGTAAAATGAAATAAAGAGAGTAGGAAAATGAAGTCTGCTAGAGCCATATTTGGTGAATAAGGTGCAGTTTGCTCGATGGTATTTGTTGAGTTTTTGGTTAAAAATTCGATCACAATGATGGCCTTATGCGACGTTATCGTGGTGCAAACTCCAAGAATTTTCTTTCTACAGATTTGGCCGTTTTCGTCTAATTTGCTCTCTTATAAATAATAAATAACCTTTATTTATACTTTAAAAACACACAGATTGTAATACATGTTACAGTCTTAAACGCCGCATAACGCTTTAGGTATTTACTAATAATTCTGAGTGCACAACATCGCTATAGTCCTCTTTTTTTTCTTTCGATAAATTCAAAAATTCAAAATTCAAGCATTTATTTCAATTAAACCATAGGCACTTTTGAATTGTCAAGGTCGGTCGGTCCAAAAAATTGAAGCTATTTGCACGTTCCAAAGCGTAGATCTCTATGGAGAAGAACGTGCAAGAAACTCCACGGACCTTTGTAAAAAATTATTATTTTTAAAAGAGTTTTTAAAAATAATATTTTTTTACAAAGATTTATTTACATCGAGTTGAAATTATACATACATGTGAGAACGATGTAAAAGACGAGCAGGATAAAAGCGTCCGGAATAAAAGAGGAACAATTCAAATAAATAATTAAAATCAACCATGGCAGCTGAGAACTGACGGCGCCCGTTCACGAACATGACGCATACGCCAGCACCATTCGGCTCAACCATTTTGAAGGGAGCCAAATGATCAAACGCATACGCCACCATCAGCTAGACTTTTGAGTGAGCATGACACTCCCAACCGCCAGGGTACATTCAAGTCAAAATCATACCTAAAACTGATAATTAAAGTTTAAGTTAAAGGTACACAGTACTCGCACATGTGCTTTAATGGCTGAAATTATACAATGCTAAGTAAGTTGATTCTACACAATGCAAATTTTTCTTACAATCTTCAGATCTTCAGCCGGTCCAACAATGTTTCCGAAATATTTACAGATTAGTTTGTGCTCCCTAGTGGCTGAGGAGCAGGACCAGCATTCAGCCAAGCATTTTTATCTTCAATATAATCCCCCAACTTATAATATGCTTGCCTGCATAGTGTGCGTTTAATACAAGACTTGAATTTCGTCTCATTTAGTTCTAATATATGGGGAGGTATCTTATTATAACATTTTAAACAGTACCCCATGAAAGATGAGGCTACTTTAGCCAGTCTGAAGCCTGGTTGAACTAACTGGTCCCTATTTCTAGTAACATAATTATGTCTCTCGCCTCTTTTACTAAAAAGATGTAAATTCTTTCTGACATACATGATGTTTTCGTAAATGTATTGACAAGGTACCATCATGATGTTAATAATATTAAACAGTTCCCTAAGAGAATCGCGCCGGCGGAGATTATATATCGCTTTGATAGCCCTTTTCTGCAGAATAAAAATAGACTCGATGTCTGCAGCCCGTCCCCATAGTAAAATACCGTAAGACATGATACTGTGAAAGTAACTAAAATATACAAGTCTCGCGGTATCGACATCCGTTAGTTGGCGGATTTTTCTAACAGCATATGCTGCTGAACTTAGCCGTCCAGAAAGAGATGTTAAATGAGGGCCCCATTGAAGCCTGGGGTCAAGCGTAATTCCTAGGAAAACCGTTTTGTCGACGAATTCTAGTTTTTCCTTGTTCAATAATATGTCACAATCACTGCTTTTGACATTAGGTAAGGCAAATCTTATGCACTTTGTTTTCTTTTCATTTAGAACCAAATTATTCGCCGTAAACCAATTTTGGACTTGCATGAGGGCATTATTTATGTCATTAACATTGTTCGTTCTTCTATTTATCTTAAAAATTAAAGAGGTATCGTCAGCAAACAACACCATATCAAGATTTTGTTGCAATAAATAAGGTAAATCATTAATATATACCAAAAATAAGAAAGGACCCAAAATAGAGCCTTGGGGGACGCTCATTTTTACGTTTAATCCCGACGAATTGACACCGTTTATGTGAACTAATTGCTGTATATCATTCAAATAAGATTTGACTAAGTTTAACGCTGTTTTGCCTAGTCCGTAATGCCCGAGCTTCAGGAGTAATGTATCGTGATCAACACAATCAAACGCCTTTGAGAGATCACAAAAGACACCTATGGCATCCTGTGCGTCCTCCCACGCATTAAAGATGTGCTTTGGTAAGGTGACACCAGCGTCAGTTGTACAACGTCCTTTGGTGAAACCATACTGTTTATCATGTAAGAAAGATGTTATTCGTGTTAAAATGACTGAGCATCTGATTTAGCATTACTTTTTCAAATACCTTACTAAACACTGGCAACACGGATACTGGTCTATAATTCTTTGTGTCTTTACTATCCCCAGATTTAAAAAGCGGTATTACCTTACTGAATTTCATTAGGTCCGGAAAGACTCCTTGATCGACACACAAATTAAATATTAAAGCTAAGTACGGCGCTACAGTCTCGATAATTGTGGTACAAACCTTGATAGACAATCCCCATAGATCTTCGGTCAATTTAATTTTGATTTGTTTAAAAGCTTTTATTACTACTATGGGGTTTATATGTTTAAAATTAAATTCAGTCGCGCAGGCTGATACGTTTGCCTGTAATAAATCAAAAGCAAGCGAAGGCGAGGAATTTAAGGCTTCAGTAGTTATAGGGATACTTGTAAAGAAATTTACAAATTCTTGAGCAACTTCTTTGTTATCGCTAATAAGTCCGTGAGGCGTTTGCAAGCTGTAATCAGTGTTATGTTTTTTGTTCCTATTTGTTTCATTATTTATAATTTTCCAAACCGTTTTTATTTTATTGTGTGCTGTTTTAACCTTATTGCTTATGTATAAAGCCTTAGCTACCTTACAAGTATTTTTATAAATTTTGGAGTAGGTAGCTACATACTTATTGAAAGTTTCAGTGTTAATAAAAGGCTTAAGGCCATACAGCTCATAAAGTCTATCCCTACTTTTTCTGAGTCCTTTAGTTGCCCAGTCACTAAATAAAAACTTAGGGCAGATAGTTTTAGTTTTATTTTTAAAAGTATAATAGATGTTTTCTTTAACTATCTATGAGATTTTAAAAATATAATAGGTAGTCAAAGAAAACAGTCAACGTGACTTAATTTCGATCGACTTTGCCGTGGTTCTTTCGGTTTAGTTGAAAGGCGCCACTCCGAAACTTATTGACTAGTTTGCATGTTAAACTCGTAAACCCACGTATAATCACCAGTGACAATGCGTTTCATGAATGTTGGGTCGGAATTGACTCGATTTAGCATGTCCTGAGGGGCTCTTATACTATTGATACTTTGGAGAAAATTCAGGTCTTTTAGAACTAGTCGAGTGGCAACATGTTCCATACGCTTTTGAACGCTTTGTATCACTCACTAGCTGTCCCCCGCGGCTTCGCTCCCGTCAACTGGCTACCCAACCTACCCATTTCTTCTTTTGCTTTTAAACCTTCCCTGTATTCTGGCGAACTAAATAAAAAAAGAATTACCAAACTCGGCCCAGCCATTCTCGAGTTTTAGAGAGACTAACGAACAGCAATTCATCTATACTAATATTATAAAGAGGTAAAATTTATTTGTAAGATTGTATGTTTGTAAGTTTGTATGTAGGGGGTAATCTCAGGAACTACTGGTCCGATTTAAAAAATTCTTCTTCAGTGTTAGATAGCCCATTTATTGAGGAAGGTTATAGGCTATATATCATCACGCTAAGACAAATAGGAGCGGAGCAGTAATGGAAAATGTGACGCAAACGAAGTTGCGCGGGTCAGCTATTTTTATATATAGAGATAAGCCGGTGTTTTTGATAAAGGTGAACCGTAAGCCTTCTGGAAAATTTCAGTGACTACGAACACGAAATTCCATTGGTGATGCAAAATTCAAGACAAACTCTTTGTTCGATGTTTTTGTCCATAATGAAATACGCAATACGCACTAGATATGATATAGCCAAAAATAGCACTGTATATAATCTAAATTTCATAACACATGTAAGTACCTAGGCCTCAAACTCCGCGCCAAAATAGAAAACAGTTGCAATCTAACAACAAAAAAAAAAATATACAAAACTTGGAACCATAAACAAATCATCCATTCTCATAACTTTTTTGACTGAATGTAAGTTTGTTTGTAAAGGAAAATGTCCACCTAGTATGGGAATTTGGCTTGGCACGAACAAGCAATTTGAGTAAAAATATACAGGTCTAATAGCTAATACCCAAAGACATAATATACTCTATGGAAAATACCAATAGGGAAGAGAATATTGTAATAAGATTGTATCGTGATGCTTGTAAGACCTGCTATGCTTATTTATGTTTATCCATACGATTCAGCCGGTCTATTCTGTTGTCATCTCACCGTGTTCACTTAGGTGTAGTGAACGACAAGTGAGCTGTCATTCCGTCTTGTTTGTATGGTCTGACAGCTCACTTCGTGATCACTTCACCCACGCCTTCACTTCGACATGTTTATGGAATCGACCGGCAGGTCGGCGAGTTCGATATCCATATTTAAGCTGGGGTCAACAATGGGATTGGTGTTTATAATTTTTTAAGTACTTATTTAATTTAAACTTGTTTTTGGGAAGTTTTATGAAAATTTTGTGATGTGTAGTCGGTACTTATTACCTACCTGACGCCTGCGGCTTCGCCCGCTTGACAAGTAATGCTATAATACTAAAACTAATAATACTAAAACCTTCCTCGAGAACAAAACACAGCGCGATGTCGCAAAACACATCGCGAGGCCCCGTCGCGTTGTAGTTGCGTCTCGGGGTGTAGATACTGACCCTAAGTGGCGTTCGGGCGTTCGTTAACATTGTAAAACCTGCCAGTATTTTAATTGATAAGTACCGACTCATCATACGCACATAGATTTTGAAGTAAAATCTGATGTTTCGTTGTTCTAGGATTGATATTATTTCGACAACTTTGACGTAATGATTTTATAGTGCTTTTACTATTATAATTCCCTTTTTCTATTTATTAATCAGTCGTAGTGTTTATTTTAAAATTAGCGCAAAGCTTTCAAGTAGTGTGCTATGAAAATTTCAAGTTGATATGGGCGACGGTTTAAAGCTAACTAAAGGTTGGTTATATATTCATAAAATTTTATTAGCTGTCATTACGAATATTTTTTCTACCACGTACCGTTTTAAAGATATTACCGAAAATCTCAAAAGTGGGAACTTTTATCCCTCCCTCCCACTTCGGATCACCTCCTAGACGCGGGGACTTTTAGTATATTTACTCCCTAAGCACCCTGAGCAACGTTCTCTTTGGTTCCCGCTCACACACTCTACAACTCCTTTCTTAATTAAGTGGACTATAATTAAATTATTTTAAACGGGACCATACATTGTGAGAAGAATTTGAAGTGACGTCTATTGAGACGAAGTGAACCAGTGATCCAATGTTAAAATGGCGAAGTAGGCATCTCAGCATCGGAGTTGAATTGTATTTGATGACTGAGCACATCGGCGCAAGAGCGGGTCGTCATGGTGGCTCTGGATAGAGATATTCAGAGGCGATCTAGCAGTCTTGGGTGCTCTAGGCCGTTTAATGCAGGCCTCGTTATAAGGTTATGGTCAATTTAAGCCACGCTAATGGAGCAGTTTTCATTCGTCGACCCCCTCGTACTCTGCTAAGGTACAGTTGGTAAGCAGATATCACTCAGATTGGTCACCCCTGTTATCTGGCCGCCCTAGTCGGAAATCTTAGTTAAGGCAAGTCCGCCGCTCATCATCGTCATATCAGCCAATTGCCGTCCACTGCTAAACGTAAGACTTCTTTCTCCAATGAGCGCCAACCATCCTGTTCCTGAGCAGTCCGCATCCATCTGCTGCCAGCACCTTCTTTGAAATCACCGGACCATCGTGCCGCAGGTCGCCCCACACTACGTTTGTTCATACGCCGTAAACATTGTAACACACGTCTGCTCAATCGCTCAATCGACCGTCTGTCCGTCTACAGACATGGCCGGCCCACTTCCACTTCAGCATGCTGATTCTATGCGCAATGTCAGTGACTTTATTTCTCAGGCGAATGACTTCGTTACGAATTCTATCCAACGTAGAAAACCCGATCATTGCTCTCTGCATTGCACTCTGATCAACCTTGAATTTGTGGACCAGGCCTATGTTGAGTGTCCACGTTTCGGCTCTGTAAGTCATTACGGGTAGGATGCTCTGGTTATAGATCTAGTGGGATCGACGATTCGGAGATATCACGCAGTTTCCCGAATGCCGCCCAGCCCAAGCGAATTCTTCTGGTCGCCTCCTTCTCTGTTGTATATTTTGGCCTAGATATAATATTTATTCTTGCACAACAAGCGTCTTGAAAACATTCTCCAACCAACGCGTTCGTTTACAGTTTCGGAGATATGACGTCTCCCTGCCTTACACCTCGACACAGTTGGATTGGTTTTGTGCTCTGTTATTGTACTTGGTCGGTCATTATTGCGGTATTAAGTATACAGACATCTCATCACCTCTAAGTAGCGGCAGTCACCATGAGACATCTCTGCATGGACTCCAGGACAGCCCAGGTCTCGACGGTGTCGAAGGCTTTCTCATAGTCCACATTCGCTAGGCATAGAGGCGGATTATATTCCTCTTTTTTTTGGATTATTTGCCTGAGGGGTATATATGCGGTCTACGGTGCTGTAGCCTTTTCGAAACTCGGCCTGCTCCAACGGTTGAAAGTCATCGAACGGGCGAGACGATTCCAGATAAACTACGAAAACAGCTTTTAGACATGGCTCAGGAGTGAAATGAGGCGGTAGTTCTTGAGGAGCGTGTTATCGCTCTTCTTGAAGAATAATAATACCACCACGCTCCTATGCCATGAACATCTTTCCAAGTTCTGTCAACACAGGTGTTCTTCCTGACTTGCGCAGCCCTATGGTTATCCCGTCATTTCCCGGAGCTTTTATTATGAAGTTGTCCGACAGCTATTCTAATCTCGCCCGAAGCTCGTCTGTGAAATGGCGTGTGAGCCTGACTCGTGGATCAACCGCGCCGTGGGCCTGCGATCTCGAGCTTTTTGGCTTTTGATTTGACAAAGACATAGAAGAAGTTTCAATGATCAACAGGAAATCTAAACTTTATTAGAGTGGGGTATTATCGAGCTCGCTTCGCTCGCTCTGGCATTCGCATCTTTCGAGATTCTAAGTATATAAAGCCTTTCTACATAAGTCGATTAAGTCGATCTAATGCTGAACGAAAGGTAAAAACCTAAGCTACGAGGGCAAAAACTTGTCTGGCTAGCTTAACACGTCTGCTTTAATTTAGGGCATCCCTCCCCCGCCCAGTAGAGATACCTACATTTCCCTCACCCCTCTGTTTAAAATCATTAAAAAAGTGTTTATTGCATCAACTTATAATATTTTATTCTACTTACAATATGGAGCATCCTTTTAAGCAAATAGTCATGCTTGTGTTAGGAAGCTCTGCCTTTCTCCAGGTTATATAATAGATACCTACCTACACAGTTCGGAGCTTGTTCAGGATAAATGTAAAACTAAAACTATACAAAAACAAAAATGAAAAATAAAAATTAAAACAAAAAATAAAAAATAAAAATGTAATCAAAACAGAAAGCGCGCTGAAATGTGTTGAGTAGTGGTGTGAGTCGATGTGGGAGTGAGGGTTGTCCCATTAGCGGCCAAGATCGCGGATCTATGAACAAAGGTTCTACATTTATTAAAAAAAAAACTCTGATTGAAAAGATCTAAAGGGTTGCAGTGAATGGAATAACATAACTTTTCCATCAATTACTTAATTTTCAGATAAGCGTCATAGGAGTTCCAGTAGTCTAGCTGGGGCCGCCTTAGAGGTAACGCGTTCCGAACGGAAATTGGACCAGAATGGTACGTTAAATTTCTACTTCATTAGCATAAACTAGAGTGACATAAAAAATGGGAAATTACAGCAGTTTTTAATAGAGATCCCTTCCTCGCTTAAGTTATCGGTCATAGTCATAATGATTGAACTCGTTATTTTGTTGGGCATTGAGACCAGGAGGTCTAAAAAGGCCACTTTAGCCGAATCATAATATTAACCACACAGCAATCGGTCAAATTGGCCTTTTTAGAACCCCAGGCAACAAGTGAGCCATGTTCGTGAGGATTCAACCTTGCTGATAGTTGGGTCACCCGATAGCTAAAGGTGAGTATAGACGGGAGCAATCATTTGTTGCAAAATATTTAGCTCTTCAAATACACTCTTTTACGAAACACGACCCGGTTTAAAAAAAAGAGCGATTATGTACAAGGTCGGATTAACAACCATGTCGGGGCCCTTAGGCAATGCAATTCTCGGGGACCCTTTTCAGCCTTGTGAAGATCATCAATTCATCAGCTCTTTTAGTGCCCGTTTACGGAAACGTGGGGTGACGCGTGCGGCGTGGCGCCGGGCGTTTTTCGCATGCAACGCCGCGTGCAACGCCGCGGGCACCGCGGTGGCGGCGGCCCCTTGACGAATTCACCAAACTGCGGGGAATCTCAAGTTAATTGGGGATTCATTGGGGATTGGCAATATGTGGGGAAAATTCGGAGATTTGAATATCGATAGTCCGGGCCAAGTCAGAACAGTTTTTACAACTTTAATCTAAATTAACTAATTATTAATTATCTAAATTAACTTTAAGTTTGTCATAAGGCGCAGATACCCCTCAGAAGCTGATTTAAATTGAGAAACACGTCTAAACAGCTTGTCGTAATTTTTGGAAAAAAATATATCTTATGTAGGTACATAATGTACATAAAACTATCTTCTTAATAATTTGAGATATAAAAAAAAAATAGTTAATTTTATTTTGTTTTAAATTAGGGTATAAGCGGGAATTAATAGAATTTTTGTCTTTAAATTTGGGAATGTGACTTGGACTTTCGGGGGATTTGATAAATTGGTGTAGGCAACGGTTGTCTGCGGTGGCGGGTTGCCAGCCGCCGAGCTCGACGCCGCGAGCCTCACCGCGTGCGGCGCCGCGTGCCACGGCGCGGGTTCCACCTGCATTTCAAACAAACGCCTGTAAAATCTCTCCTCCGTGAACACTCTCATACCACGCCATATGTTTGAATTTAGTGCGGGCCGCCACACCGCACGCGATTCTCGTCGCCCCGCGTCTCCGTATGAAGTGTTTTATCAACTGACAGAAAGCGTAGAAAAAACATGGTCAATCCGGCCCTGATTATGTTCTATGTTGTCACATTTCATCAGACAAGCTCGTGGCCACGCAGATTCGGCATTTCAACTCTCCGTTGTTACCTTTCAGGAAACTATTACCTATTGTGTCTATTATCCGCTAATGGGAAGTAAATCCAAATCACGTAAATTTTTGGGGTATAAACATTTCATCTAGATTGATTGCCATGACTCACATGCGCACTACGCTTTTGCTGTTATATAGATAGTTCCAAAAGCAAGCCTCATAGGTAACTCTAGAGGTATGAAGGTCTTCTTCATCTAGACTTAACTTTTAGAACTTACATGACACAGTAGGTATTAAAAATGCACTTCAACCTTTCCAATTGAAAACGAATTGATTTTTCATTACCTATGTTAAGTATTAAGTTGTCCACCCTGTTTTACAATGTTGAATATGTTGTTGCTCTGAAATAAAATATTTTCTTTACCAGCGTCGATCCCGGAATTAGATGACCAGTTTGCAATAGCTGAAGGACGATGCGACGATCTTCAGGAGAAAATTGATTTAATTAAGTCATTAAAAAGAAAAAAGAAACTTAAAAAACGGAGGTAGGTTAGCTAATTATGTTACAAAACAGGTTCTTTCTTTAGATATTAAAAGTACCTACCTACATACGTTACAATACAGTTATCTATATGTTATGGGTAAGTGTGATTAATATAAATTTATTAAAGAAATTATACCATTATTAATAATTACCGAAATCGAGCTGAAAGTAAGAAAGTAGTCATATTTATCAGCGACTATCAATACTAACCCTTACCCTTAGAATAATAACGCATAGAAACCTAGTACGAGTGCAAAAAGTGAGGCAACTAAAACTTAGCCTAATCCGTCAAACTTAGCCATCAGGCCGTCAGTACTCAATGTCACGTTCCGTCGAACACAGCTCGCGAGTAAATAATTGAAAATCACAGTTTGTTGCGTGAAAGGATGTTATAGCATATCAGGAAAACAAAAAAATGTGATAAAATAACATTTCACAAATAAGTACTCACATTCTATGCACTATTTTTACGTAAATCGATAAATAAAACAAAATTCTAATAACCTAACTTGTCATAACACAGTGTTGCTATTTGTGAGGAAAAAATACCCACATTGCTTTCATTCATGTTTTTCATTTTTGTAATTTTAAAATACAATACTTACTGTTAATTCATATCAAACCCGATGTTTTAACATTGTTTATAATTATAACCCATCAAGCATTCTAAACGCATTGTACAATATCTCATTCTTTATGCGATTTATTTCCTTTTATTTTGAAATAAATTGAATTATACCTTCCGAAAAAATATGTCATATTACATGAAAAATCATGTTTACCTTTTCCAGTTCCCAACAACATAAAATACTTGCCTTGATAGCAAAATAGTAATGCGTCTTCCCATATTTTGTGGGTAACGGCTTAGTAATGGTATCACTGAAAGCTATATCTGTGTGCGTTAGAGGAACGTAGACACATTCGGCTCACGCACACAAAGAAAATGAAGTGGACACACGATTTTGCTCGGGTTTTGTTCTAGACGCGGCTTCTATGCGTTATTATTCTAAGCCCTTACCTTTGTACCGACAAATGTAATGTACACTAAGCGCACTGCTCTCTAATAATATAATATACATTAAGTACGCGTACTTGTATATTAAAGGTCAGTGGCTAAGCGTCTTTCTGAAATGGAATATATCTACTTATTACGGAAACCAGGTATCCTAAACCTGATTTATGGGGGAAGGAATGATACCCAACCCCGCTATGCCACTCAACGTGGTCCAAGTCGACGGAGTCCCAAACCGTTGAACGGGTGGATTAAAAAAAATAACCACAAATGAGACTGATGGACATGGACATGCCATTTGTGGTTATTTTTTACTTGAACTTAAGAACTAGTATGTTATTAGAATTTTTTCCTATAATTTGAAATCTTTCACATACACATAACCTGTAGTAGGTAGGTATCGTAAATTATACAAAATATAGGGTGGATTTTAGAGACGTAAAAAAGCATTAGAAACGATAATCCCTTAGCGTGTTTTCCCGTAGCTACATAGTACGGTTATGGTAGGTACTACCTAGTTGTACTTTCTGCCTCGTAAAAAATCTACCCTACAGTCCGATGTCTACTTAATTCAGTTTTGTCTGTTCAAACAAGATATATGTAGATCGGAATAATCTGTTTTTTCTTCCAAGCGTGACCAGATTAGCAGAGCTGCCACAAACACCAGAAAACGTGCCTTTTATAACTGTGCGGACACAGCCGAAAAAAAGTAAGTATTGCACCTACTACATAACCTACGCACGAATCTGTGTCGTCTAAAAATATAGTTTTGTTAAAGTTGTGGAACACTGGCCGTGCGACTCCAAACGTCAGACAGGTACGTCACGACCGACAACCTGACATACAGTCGGAGACTGGTCGTCTGGGGTACGTCGTGATGTGACTGATGTGTATAGGATGATTTCCACTACACGACTCGCATTGCATCGGATCGAAAAAGGATCCGAACAGATGCTGCGGCAGGCGCGATTGTCTATGGCAGGATGACGACGGATATGATCGACTCCTCCGAACCATCGCTTGCGAACGAACTCGTTTCAAATAGTGTTTTTTTTTACTACCTATTGCTGGCGTGTTATAATTTTCAAAAAGGTATTGCGCGTCGCTCTTTTTTTATTATTAGGGATGGGTAATCACTTAAAATCGTCGCTCCTTACTGTCATCTACGATAGCTTGTCGCTGAAGACGCCCGCGGTCAAGCTGCGGTGCGCAGATTGGTATTATAGACTTTAAACACTGTATATACGATTTAATATCGTTTAAGGGATCGTAAAATCCGTTCCGATCCGAAGCGTTGCGAGCCTTTTGGTGGAAATCATTCTTATGTCTGAACCTTTAGGCTGTCTTTCCTTCGCTAACGGTTGCGGCGTGAATACGGAAAAATAAAAAGTTCAAAGGTCTAGCCGTGGTTAGAGCATTATTTTTTTAAATATGCATAAGTAAAGCCACGGAAGCTAAATAGGACAGAAGGCCTGATTATAAGCCCCTGCTGTAATCAGCTGCCTCCTGGCAGCAATGCCTCGGGCCTTTTTACCATACTCAAAGTAAGTATTGTTTAAATATGTCTAAGTAGTTCTGGTTAAAAAAAGGTCTATCGAGGGTGGCTCTTGATAGAATTTGCTAGCAATATGCAAGTTCTTTGAATTCCCACTGGTGTCCGTGCTCTCAATTACTAGGGTTAGCATAGTCTAATTAGCCAGCCTTGCTGATTACAGAGGTGTCTCAACAAGCTGTGAGACTACGCCGACTGGAGATGCCTCACAACCCCACTCGAGGCTACCTGGACCCGGCCACAGTGGAGCAGCACCGAATGATAGGCCAGGTGCGGGGCTACAACCACTCCTTCAAGCAGCCACACCAGGTTCGACATAACGCACTTATTACTATTTCGTTTTTTATTTTATAGGCCAGAATAGCTTAGAACTATGCCAAACTTAATAGTAAAAAACATTTTCAATTTAAAAAAATTGGTATTTACGAAATCGTGTTTATTTTAATAATAAAAAAGAGTCTCGAGCCCGATTTGACGAAAAATAAAGCTGAGACATTGGATTTTTTAAAATAAAAACGAACAGGGTTTTAACTTTTTCAAGATAAATTCTATTTAACATATTTATTTAACCTTTTCATATCCTACATGTTAAAGACAAGAAGAGTTATTGAAAAGTTAGGTTAGTTTTCGCATTGAGTTTTCGGCATAATTTGTCTAGTTTATTAACGATGATATGATAGCGCTCTGCAGGGCCTCCCTTGTTCTTCCAGGCTAATTACTAGAACATACATAGTACCTACACATGCTTTATGACTTTTTTAAACGATGTTGCTTTATTTTTTCAGCATTTCCAACCAAGCGCGGATCAGCGGCCATACTCAAAACTCAAAAGGCAGCGTTCGCATGCTGATGGCGATAGTGAGTGTAATTTTTAAACCGACGAATAATTCATCAGATTTTATTAACACTTACATAAAATCTCGCTTTACCTAAGTTAAATAATTCATCAGATTTATTAACACTTATGTACATAAAATCTCGCTTTACCCTAGTTTGTAGGTCTGTCTGTCTTTTCATCTGTTTCAAAGTGTCAAACCACACCAATAAGGTGTCCCACTCGTGGCCGCGGACGTCTGTGAACGAGTTCATATAAATGTGCGTACCAATATATTTATTTTTCAGCTCGTGACCGTTCACGGTCCGTCCACGATTTGGGCACGGTCAGGATTTTAGTGTTTACCTAACCTTAGGATTATCCTTGAATCTTATATAGATACGCAACCAACATCGTCCTGTCGTCGGCTGTCATAGTATCGACCGCATTTTAGTAGAATTTAATCCTCCTATAAATGGAGCTTGATATTGTCGTTCACAGGCATGTGTAGCCAGCCGAGCAATCTCCCCGGCGAAGGGCTGGAGTCTGTGGCATGTGGTCAGGATGAAATCAGCGAAGAGTTCAGCAACTTCGACGTCTTCGACCAACCGCCAGACTAGTGAGTTCCTTTTTAATACCATTTGTGCCGACTTTTATACTTCAGACAGTAAGACGATATCTCAAAACTTTGCTAGTGGCCTGGCGCCTTACATTTAAAGGATACTTCTACAGTACAACCGTCGAACGACGACCGAATCCATTTTACCTCGCTTTCAAACGTCAAAAATGTCGAACAAAAGTGTTGTCATACTAAACTCTGATTCGATACAATTAACACGTTGACTGCCAGCCCGGTCACCGGTGACCGGACCCCGTCTTGTATCCACGCGCCGTGTTGGTCACCGGTGACCTCAACACAGACCTGTTTTTGGGCAGAATTATTACGCCGGTGGCCACGTTTATCGTACATTTAGTGTATGCAAGTGACCGGAGCGGCGCTGTAGACTGTTACTACAGCGTGGTGTCGGCGTGTTTATGAAATTGTGTGAAATGTGGGACAAAAATGAAGAAAGTGAGTGAAAAAACATAACCGTCATAAAAATCAAGGATTTATTTTTCTCAATGTTTGAAATATAAGTAAAACACAAGTAATTAGGCATTCTAAAATACAAATTAAACGAAGCGATGGAACTTATTGAAACAAGTTAAACAAAAATATGGTTCATTTGGACATTCTTTACAAAACGTTGCTACTTTCTTTGTTTTATTTTTGGCTGATTTTGAACCGTACATTGCCACACAGTTTTTGTAACATTCTGAACAAAATCGTCTAGTGTTTCTTACGTTACCCTCCTTTTTCAATAATTGATGTTTCAGTCTTTTTGGTCTATCTATTCTTTCAGGTTCTGCGTCCTTTCCTGCATCAACTAAATACTCCACTAACTCTCTTCTAAACTGTACTATACTTTCACTTTTTTTTTTATTTTCGTTATACATAATCCATGCATTAACAATAGCTGTATTCAATATAAGTTCTATTCCTAATTTTTTATACCATTTAACCGTTTTACGTAGTGGCGAGGAATATGCGGCCATTTGATCGCTCATATCAACTGCGCTTTTTGTTTTGTTGTAGGCTAAAACTATTCTTGGTTTGCGAATTACTTTACCCTTTTTAGTTATTTTAGAAAATCCTTTAGAATGTTTCGTGGATAACATCAGCACATCTCTTTTGTCCTTCCACTTTAATACGCATATTCCTCGTTCATTCTCCCTAGCTATTACTTCGCCAGGTTTTAATTTGGAGTCTACTACCGCTTTTGGCAAACCTCTTCTATTTTTCCTCAGAGTACCCACCAAATGGGTGTCCTTATCAAGTAGTTCATTGGCCAGCTCCAAGCTTGTATACCAATTGTCTGTTGCAAGTGTGTGACCACAGCCCAGTATGTGCTCACAAAGAGACATTACCACTCTTGTGGGTGTGGTATTCACTACTTCATTATTTTTGCCAGCGTATAGTTCCAATTTGCATGTATATCCTGGTAATGTACAGAGTTTGAATAACTTCATACCATATTTGTGCCTCTTGCTTTTGTTATATTGTCTAAAAATTATGCGACCTCTGAAAGGCACTTGGCTTTCATCAATACAGATATCTTCCTTAGGTGCATATATATTTTTAAAAGTTTTGTTTAAACTATCTAAAAGAGGTCGTATTTTGTAAATTCTGTCAGACACATCAGCCGTATCATTATTCGTAAAGTGCAGTTTCTGCAATAGTAATTCAAATCTGTTTCGGCTCATAACAGATGCAGCAAAGGTTTGCCCAAAAACCCTGTCGGTGCTCCAATAAAGGTTTATTTTAGGTAGTTTAACTAGTCCCATATACAAGATTAATCCGAAGAACCGTTTTATCTCAACTTTTGTGGTTGGTTTCCAGTTATTTGAGCGAGACGAAGGCTTTGCACTAGGTCCTTGTTGCTCTGCAAACAAATTGGTTTGAATAGCAATTTCTTCGAAAATTTCATCCGGTACCATCAAGCTAAAATATTCTCCTGGAGCAGCATTTCGAAGTTGCGAAGCAAATGGTTGTCTCATACCTGAAAATGAAACAAAGATACACCTTATCATACGATTTAACATACAAATATTAATATAGAAACTTTACCGACCGACCGAACAACCCGACCGATTTATATGTATAAAATATACAAATACAAAAAATAACCTAGGAATCAAACCCGGTAGCGCTCATAGATCTGTATAGCGTCTATTACTATTTTAAAATCGTAAAAGGCAAAACTTTGTTACTAACATCTTGAAAATGGTTGAACGGATTTTGATGTTTGACACAGCAATATGTTACCTATAGTCTAAAGTAGAACAAACAAAAAACAAAACAAAACAAACAATAAAATAATATAATATTATACCTGTTAGTTCTGTAAACGCTATAACAGATGGTTGATGTCCTTTTGGTTGAAGCCATTTTTGTGACGTACTCGCTGATAATCTATCAATATTTTCATTAACAAATTTTTCCACGTCATCAATTTCACTCTCAGATTCACTAGGAATAACCATACGTTTGCGTTTTCGGTTTTTTGGAGGATAGATATTATAATCTTCAATCTCTGATTCTTCATTTTCACTCAACACATTTTTTCTAGCAATTTCATCAAAAATACTAGCTTCCAGTAAGTCAATGTCGCGCAAATCATCTAATGAAATATCTATAAAATTCACATCGAAATCTTTACTATTCTCCATGTTGTAATCACCCAATTTTACAAATTAAAAAGCACGAGCGTCCGTCACGGGTGAACCGTCCAAGCGCTAACAGACGACTGCGGGGTGCGGGTGACCGGAGAAGTGCCCGCCCCGGCGCCCCGTAACGGAAATTCACATTTTTACTATCAAGGCGCCACGTAGGTCACCGGTGGCTAATGCGGTTTTTTCGAAATAATTATGAAACGCAGCTTCTGATCGAATCCAAAATTAGATATATTTTAAAATATTGATATTGCCCACCTATTTTCATCAAAAAGTTTTTTACTGATTTTTCTCATTTACACTACGGCAGTCAACGTGTTAAATAATCGATGTAATGTTTAGCTACGAAATGTTTAACTACTATTCCAATATTTGCGAAATTTAATACTAATATTAATTTTAGCAAATTTTAATATTAAAATTATACAATTTTATAAAAATACCCACATCTTGGCTAATTAACCTTATACATTGTCTATCACATTTTACGATAAAAACAAATACAAGTAGGTAGTAGGTATCTATCTAGCTGATAGCTAAACCTTTGCACTGGTTTGTTAATACTACTTCTCATTATTTACCAGTAACCCCGTTGGAAGTGGTAAGAAGACCACCGACAAACGACGACGGCACGTACCAAGGGACGTCCCTGCTATAGAAGGTAATATATCATTTTCCCACTGCAAGGCGATGGTAATTTTAGGTATTTTTTTATCTACTCTTTTCTTATTGTACCTATTTCGCTTCTTAAGTCACCTGCATTCCCATAAGAATAAGAATAAATTGATTAAAAGATGATGAAATGTAGATTACTTACAGAAAGTGCTATGCAAGAATGGGTTTTCTTTAAAATTATGGTATTATGAATTTTCAGTCTTCCTCCTCTAGGTTAGGTTAGGTTAGGCCTGTCCTGCAGGAAGCTATAAAATCCAAGCTATTAATAAACATGCGCAGAAAAACTTGTTTATTTTTTTAAAGATTTTAAGTTTAGTCCTACAAGGTATTTTTATACCTAATAAGTATTAGAACAAAGATAAAACCAAACTAAACCTTAGAGCATTTAACGCTTATTTTGTATTATTATTTTAGTAAATAGAAATGTATAAAGAAGTGAAATCTCATCTTCATTCTTCATCAACATCAACATCAAACCGCCTCAGGCGCACTCTTGCGAAACGCATCAAAACATTGTCAAAACAAGATCATCAGGCGAGACTAGATTTGGTTTATTCAACCGTGACAAATAAAAAAAAAAAACCACCATTTGGTGGAGTTTTTAAGTGGTTGCCGGACTAAGGCGTCGTCAAACTGGCTAACGATTTTACGACTTATCGATACGATTTCGTGTCGCGATGAAAAATGATTCCTATCTTCGCGAAGACACTTTAAAGAAATGTGTATGTTTAATCTCATCGTGCTACGAAATCGCACTGTTAACTCGTATGATCGTTAGCCAGTTAGGATGACGCCTTACTTTGCCACTCCGTTGCAATGGACCATACCCATTCGTTAATGCAATAGGTATTTTGAATATAATTTTATATATTCGACATGACGTCACCTTATGAAATTAGTTTAAAACTTGATACTGGATAGAAAATTATGCTTAAATATACTTCAGTCGTACACTGTTGGTTTGTACAGAACGTGTGGTGGATGCCTGGCGCGGCGGCCCGCATGGCGAGATGGCAGCTCCTCGTCGCAGACAACCCTCGCAGAAAAACACGCAGCCTACGGGTACCTTGTAGTTCTTTATCTACTAAGTAACAGTCCAAGGATCGTGAGTCTTTGGACTTTCTCCTAAAGTCTTACAATTAAGCTGAAACGATGTTTAAGGTACCTGCTCAGTCCTGCCGGAGTTGCGGGACTATTCGAAAGAGATACCGCGGCTCCGGAACACAAAGGGCACATGAAGGAACATGGATGGGGTTTTAGTCAGTAGAAGTCTGACACTCCCTCTCGCTACGCCCAGAGCGGGGGAAGTCATTCAATAATTTCCCATCCCTAAAAAAAAAAAAGGTACCTTCTCAGTGCGGTATGAGTTAACTCTCGTGAGCATTTCTCTCCCGTAGCTACCTCACGTAACCGATCAGTTGTCCTGTAGGCAGATTGATCTGAGTGCATACATTGTGATCGGGGCCAGCCCGACGTCCGTAGTTTCGGGTTTAGTTGCGGGCGTATTGTACTCCGTATCACCTTCAGACTTACGGTTAGTTCCAAACTGTAATTAAAAATGAATAACAACACAATTTGACAGTAACTGACGAATCGTGTCGTCATTAATTCTTAGTGGTTAGATAATACAGAGTAGAATACGCCCGCAACTAAGCCCGAAACTACGGACGTCGGGCTTAGAGAGTAGCCCTCCAGGAATTCAAGACCCTTAAATAGCACTTACCTGGTTGTTGTTCAAGTAATTCTCTACGTGTTGGTTTGAATAACGCCAATGTGTTATGTCCCAGCTGCTATGATAATTTTAATCGACAACAGTCTACACTAGCCTCATAGTTAGGTCTCCCATAAAGATCCAGAAGTCGGAAATCAGATTCTACTGACTAAGGCTCAATTCACACTGCAGCAACGGCCGGCAGCGGCGCGGCGAGCACTTTCAGTGTGAAATCATTTTAAACTTTATCTACATATTAAAAAAAACCAGTATCACTTGACACGATACAAAAAATCGCGAGTTAATTGAGCCTTTTTTATTATGGATGGGAAATCATCAAATGACTCCTCCCACTTTGGGCGAAGCAGAAGGGAGTGTCAGACTCTTACTGACTAAAACCCATCCGTGTTCCTCCTAGTGCCCTTTGCGTTCCAGGGCCGCGGTGACTCTCGAACAAATTTCGCAACCCTAGCAGGCACAGGCCCTAGCGGAGAGTGAATTGAGCCTAACAGCAGCATCAGTGAATTGTATTTGTGAATGACAGCGAGCCAGCCGCCGGAGGAGCGGCCGGTGGTGGAGCTGTTCAACAAGAGCCGCATCGTGCCCGCCAGCCAGCGGCGCCCGGGGGTCGCGCCCATGATCCCCGCTCCCCTGAACCCCGCTTCCGCGAGCCCTGCCCCCATGAGCCCCGCACCCACGCACCCCGTACCGCTCGAGAAAAAGATGAAAAAAGGTAAGATAACTTTTACAACCCGGTTACATTATCTCTGGAGCTGGCGTCGATGAATTCATGTCAGTATCGGCAACGATAGTGTTAACCGTACCTACTGACGCCACGGGCCGAGCGCGGGGGGAAGAGAACGGGAGGCGGCTTCACATTCAAGGGAGGTCCATTGATAATGTGGCCGAGTAGTACTTTTTAGGGTTCCGTAGCCAAATTACAAAAACGGAACCCTTATAGATTCGTGTCTGTCTATCTGTCCGTCCCTATGTCACAGCCACTTTTCTCCGAAACTATAAGAACTATGCTGTTGAAACTTGTATTCTGTGAACCGCATTAAGATTTTCACTCAAAAATAGAAATAAAAAACATGGAATGCTGGAGGTTCCCCATACTTGGAACTGAAAATCAAAAAATTATAATGATATAAGTACCTACAGGTTTGTACGGAACCCTCAGTGCGAGATTCCGACTCGCACTTGGTCCGTTTTTTTAATTACAAGCTATTGCCCGCCACTTCGTGTTGATATAGACTTTAGCAAAATATATAAGACAGATGGGACCCTGAAGACGGTTATATATAACTAATATATAAAATTCTCGTGTCACAGTTTTCGTTGCCATACTCCTCCGAAACGGCTTGACCGATTTTGATGAAATTTTTTGTGCTTATCCGGTATCTATGAGAATCGGCCAACATCTATTTTTCATCCCCCTAAATGTTAGGGGTAGTCCAGCCCTAAATTTGTTTTTTAATTTTTTGGCAATATTATTCATGAATAATGTGACGCAGACGAAGTTCCGCGGGTCAGCTAGTATGCATATAATATCTTCAGGGTCTTTGTAATAAAATTCATCAAAATCGATTTAGCCATCTAGACGCGAAAGTGTTTATGTAACACTTTAGCGTCTAAGACATCTAATTTAAGTCATTTACACTTTCGCGTCTAAATGACTGAAACTTGCACGTTTTGGATTGTATTTAGGAATAATCATTCATGTACCTATATTTTTCATTGCAGTTAAATACCCTAGTAGGTGTTCATGGGGATTGCGAAAGCTAGGTAATGGTAATTTAGACCTATATCGACTGCGATGGCAGTTCCCATGAATAAAATTGAATAGATAAAACCACCCAGTGGTTTACCCATTGAACCTATTACAGTTTACCTATCACTCTTTCTGTGACTATCTGCTGTTCGCAACGTTACGAAAGTGCTCCTTGTAAATTGCTTTACCGCTGCACGGCTGAAAATCACTAGCATGTTTTAAAACGTCTTAGGCCCTTTGCATACGCGATTCTTTTTTACGCGCCTGCGACACGCAGGTGACACGCTCCAGACGTAGACAGTACAGTATGCTTAGTGCGAGTGACATACTTAAAATTCGAGTAAAGTCTCGATCGCATAAATCGAGTTAACGTCAAACACATCGACTATCGTTAACTTTCGAGTGTGAAATACAATACTTCTAACCATTCGATTCGCGTTAGCTCTCCGTGAGAAGTGACGAACGTTGGTAAACCGGCCAAAATAAATTGACATTCAGAATTTGTGTTCCTATTAGAAGCGACTGCCTTTTCAAATAGTGGTGGGGTTACGACGAAGTTTATGTCATAGATGAATGTTTATGTTGTGTTAACAAATTTAGTTGTATAGCGCCAATCCAATAGGTTTAAGTTTTAAATATTCTTGCTAAATAAAACTGAAGACTACCTTGTCCCAATGCTAGTGAGATATATGGAGCAGTAAGTGTAATATATATAATTTGGTGTGTAGTGAACTTGATCCAAGCAGTGAACTTTGTAAAACTAAGTTTGTTACTTTTAGGCACGTAGATCTATGAAAATTATCTACTAATGTCCGAGGTAGGATAACGAGCTTACGGAAATGGGAGGAATTGACTGCATTATTGAACAGTGATGGTGCTGGTGACACTAAAACCACTGAGAAATGGAAGACGGTTAGTCAAAAGGTTAAGTTAAGGTTGCCAACCAATTTTGGGCAACTGGGTGTGGTGGTGGGGGGAATAAGGTGTTGGCTTCTTTGTATGGTTTAAGGTTTGGAGTGGACGTTAAATTGTGCTCATCTTGTAATGTTGCGGTTTCAAACATCCTCCATGCGAAATACATACGAGATGCCATTATTATATTTATTCACAGCTTGAAATTAAATTAAATTACTTTGTTATTTCAACAGTCTCACGACGCTCTCACCACAAAATCTTACGTGACAACTTTACGCGCTCGCAAATGACTGCGATTCTTATTCAAACTTTCAAAACCGTCAAGATTGTAACACACACTCGCGTTATAGATGCAAACGATCGATGTGCTCGGAACGGTCCTCACTTTTGAGCGGCACTCGATTGTCACTATCGACGACGTAAATGTTAAAACTGACACTCGCAAAATTTAATTCTCACGTATGACGCTAGGTGGTGCTTACCCAGTGCCATACAAATTTGCGTTAACGTTTACGCGCTCGATGCGTAAAAAAACTCGCACTAAGCATACTGTTTTGTTGCAGCGCCGTGAGCGCGCGTTCGTAAAACATGCGTAGTCTGCGCGTTAAAAATACGCCGTGTGCAAAGGATCAAAGGTCTGATTAAGTAAGAATAGTTTAATTTCAAAATAAAACTTTCAGCTCGCCACCCTCTGAAGTTTGACCCTGAATCCAACGACCATTTGGAAAGCCTGCAGATGATGGAACCTAGACATGTAGGTTATGTACTTACCTTTCTTTATTTTTATATGAAATATATATATATATATATTATATATATATATATATTTAAATCTCTATAGAGATCAGCAAACTATTTTAAATCAGGAAAATCTTTAATTGATTTATGGAATGGAGTAAATAACACAAAATAATGCTGATTTTGGTATATTTATTGTTTTTTTTTTTGTATTTATGTTTTGCCGCCTGTACTCACATCTAAAGGACGAACGTACATCTAGTCTATCCACATACACACATATCAAAAAAAGTTTGTGGTCACTAGCATAAGCTGATATATATTTTTTTAATTTAACTTTATCAAGAACTAGCTGTACCCCGCGGCTTCGCTCCCGTCAACTGGCTACCTGTCTACCTACCTACCCCGCTACTCTCTTACTCTTACTCACAGACAATTTGTGTTTGACTAATGTCAATATTTATACGATACAAACGTCACTCAATTGTTTTGGCTTCCCGAAACCTCTTCACTAACACTTAAACTTTATGCAATGGTATTAAAGTTCAAATTGACTTTTAAGTATTATTACGAATCTTTTGTATGGGAGCATAGAAAAGTGTTGTTTTTAGTCTTTTTCAGGCAATTTTTATATTTTTTCTCTCCGTAAGAACCATCCTCGTACTTCAAGGAATATTCTAAAAAAAGAATTGGCCAAATTGGTCCAGGCGTTGTTGAGTTATGCGCTTACCAACACATTTAGCGATTCATTTTTATATTATATGTTTGTCGTGTGTTTTCTTTAAATAGAAAAACAATGTTTTCGAAAAATATTTTCATTTTGGGAAGCCTAGCCCACTACAATCTCCGTCGTTGACGTTGCCGGGAATTCAGAGGCACTCGCCAAGACCTCAGTGCTCGTAATCCAGCCTGGTGCAAGCAATCCCTAATGATCTCGAGTGCTAACTTCAAGCCCAGAGGCGGCCACAACTTCTGATTTTATTTTAGTAGCGTTGATTGTTGGGGCTGCCCGCAATCTAATATAGCGCTTTTGGGCAGCAGTCCAAATAGTTGGGAGGCCACTGCGGGGTACGGTCAGCAAATTTACCCATCCCGTGGTACCTCTGCAACGTGGTCACGATACAGGATTGGGATATAACAACTCTGCGTGCTATTTCTCTCGTGGTGTATCCTTCTTCCCTCAAAATTACTATTCTTGCTCGTAAAACTTTTTTAATTGCAACTTTCCGCGAAAAGTATTTTAAATCCGTTAAAATTTACTTAATTCTGATTAAGTAAATTTTAACGGATTTAAAATACTTTCTTCTGAACGAGCGTAGGTTAAGACTTGAAAGCCTTTAATATGGAAAAAAAAATTAAACTGTTTTAAATTCTAATTCAATACTTTTTAAATAAATAATCTAAAAAGAAGAAGAAATCATAATATAATCTAACCATACTAAAAAAGATTTTCGATCTTTCAAAGTGATTGCAAACTTTTTTGATTTGTGTATGGCAGGAGATCCAGTAAAAGAAATATATACCCTCACATGTTTTTAGGGTTCCGTAGCCAAATGGCAAAAAACTGAACCCTTATAACCGCATTATTGATTTTCACACAAAAAACAATAAATTTTGGGGGTTTCCCCATAGAACTGAAACTCAATTTTTTTTCATCAAATCCATTACGTGTAGGGTATCTATGGATAAGTCTTCAAAAATGATATTGAGGTTTCTCATGTTTTTTTTTTCTAAACTGAATAGTTTGCGCGAGAGAAAGTGTGTTGTAGCTGTAACTTCTAAAATAAGAGAATGATAAAACTAAAAAAATATATGATGTACAGTTGCCACCACATCAAACTACAACAATCTGTCAAATTTCTGTTTTACATTTTCAACTTTATAGTTGATGAGATTAAGTTCAACTTTTATTGGGAAAGTTTGACAGTTTCGGGTACCTTGATGTGCTGGCGTCTATACATTACCATGTAAACTTCCACCGAAAATTTGTGTGAACGAGATCTAGTACTTAATTGGTTTTTTTTAATAGGTACGTTATAAATCGTAAACCGTAACTTTTGCTTATAATAAATATATACCTACCTACAGGTTTGTACGGAACCCTCGGTGCGCGAGTCCGACTCGCACTTGGCCGGCTGAACATCGCAGGTCCGTGCTCGGGAATCTAGCGCTGAACGTGCACAGCGTCTCAGTGATTTAAAGCAGCATGTCTCTGCAACAAGGGATAGGGAGTCTAGCGCTGAGCGCTCGCAGCGGCTCGCTAGCCTAGCTACATACATAATATATGCAATAAAAACAAAATCCTCCTTTTGGCGGAAATAAATCATAGCACTCAGTACTAACCGAACCACACTCATCATTTCATCAGAAGTTAAAATGTTTACCGCCCAACGAAGTGGGCACGGGTCAGCTAGTATAGAATAAATGGAAGATAATGTTTCCGTCACCCACAACGCTCGCGCAGAATATTTCACATCTTAAAATTAGACCACCATGGATTTAGCACACTTTTTGATAAGGCAATACGGTTCGATTGTGAATAAAATAAGTTTTCATTTGATAAGTATTTCGATTGAATTACTTATGTGAGTATTTTAGCAACATTTACCGACCTGTTTAAACCTGGCAACGCAAGTGGCACAAAGGGGAAGTAGGCAACCTATATTTTTTCGATTCCTTGGGGTATATTCTATCCGCTGATGCTCAAATTTCATAAATAAAAAAACCGGCCAAGTGCTAGTCAGACTCACGCACCGATAGGGTTCCCCGTACAAACCAGTAGGTAGGTATTAAATTATAAACAGAAGTTGCGATTTTTACGATTTATGACGTATTAAAAAAAATACTTACTAGTTCTCGTTCAAACCAAATTTCGCTGGTAGTTTACATGGTAATGTACATCATATATTTTTTTTAGTTTTATCATTCTCTTATTTTAGAAGTTAAGGGGGGGACACACGTTTTACCACTTTGGAAGTGTCTCTCGCGCAAACTATTCAGTTTTGAAAAAAAAGATTTGAGAAACCTCAATATCATTTTTGAAGACCTATCCATAGATACAACTCACGTAAGGGTTTGATGAAAAAAAAAAAATTGAGTTTCAGTTCTAAGTATTATCCCCAAAATTTATTGTTTTTTTTTCTATTCTTGTGTGAAAATCTTTATGCGGTTCACGAAATACATCTACTTACTAAAAAAACAGTATAAGTAGTTCCTAATTTCAACGGTATAGTTCTTATAGTTTCGGAGAAAAGTGGCTGTGACATACGGACGGACAGACAGACAGATATGACGAATCTATAAGGGTTCCGTTTTTGCCATTTGGCTACGGAACCCTAAAAATTAGGAAAGTTTGTAAAAAAATGTAATTAAACATAGTGATTTAGCTAGGCAACCCATTTCCGACGAATCGTTCCGACTAAACATTATCTAGCAATTATTCTATACTAGCTTCTGCCAGCGGCTTCGCCCGCGAGATCCCAAGGAAACATACTCCCGGGATATATGTTATTCCAGACTATTCTCTACCTCTGCGCCAAATTTCATGATGAGCTTTTCAGGCGTTCTGACGTGAAAGAGTAACAAACATCCTTCCTCACAAATTTTCGCATTTATAATATTATTAGTAGGATTACCATTAACATGTGAGAGTATAATATGTTTCTTATGTCGGATCTTAGACCATTATGGGCAAAGGAGGTTGCATAAAATAGAACTGTCCGTTCGTTCGTCCATCCGATTGTTAGTGTCCGTCCATCCGGCTGTGTCTCAAGAACCGTAATAGGTACCAAGACTGTTGAAATTTTCACACAATGCTTAGGTATTTCTGTTGTCTGTAGAACAACAAATAATACAAATTGAAGGGGTACCCCAAACGAGAGTTATACCTGCTTGTCAGAGTCCGACTCTTACAACTCTACTCTACTCTTTTGCTTTTTTACTTTATTAATCTCTTTATTATACCTGTTTGAGCCTCTTTTTTACTAGCCACAACTGAACTTGTGGTTCAAGTTTGGATTTTAGTCATTTTCAAGCACTTCCTGACATCCAATTAAACTTAACTTCGCATACCTTTTAACTTTATGCCCAATAGTGTTACATGGGCGGAATTATGTAACTGGGTACAATGCAAAAATATGGTAATCTCAAGAAATATGTGGCTCATCGTAAGGCCTGGCTGAGCTGCTTCATTATTAAGAAGTACACGCAACCATGTCTGCGGAATTTCCCCTCATAGGTAGGGACTTCTGGTTAGGTTTAGGTAGGTGGGTGACCCTTCCAAAACTTTGAATAGATGATTACAAGAGGAATTTCTTGCATCCTCTATTCTTAAGGGCGTAGCTCATGTGAAGGTTGTGTCCTGGGTGTAAGATACTTATTGGTTCAGGGCTTTATAAGAATTGCAAAAGGATTGGAACGGTCACTGAAAAAGTATAACGTTTTTGATTTATGAAAGAAAATAATTGAAGTGTTTTATATAGGATTCCTTGTATTGATTTGAAGTCGGGCGCATGTCGCCAATATAATTCGATTATTGCTGCATTTTCTGCTTTGATTTACTAACCCCATCATCTCCCATCATCACAGTACCATGAAGCTCCAGGGCTATTCTGTAAATAACCATTTCGATATCGAGGTTCACCTGACTGACAAAGCTCACTTATATTATGTAATACAAATTTGATACCTCACCGCGGATGCCACAGCTGTCGAGACACGAAAATGTTATTACAGAATAGCACTACTGATCTGATGATGAGTCGGAAGGTGGTCATAGTACCCGAGTTGTACCATTGTGTTTGGGCTCAGTTGATATGGCATTGACAAGTGATATTACGGGTAGGTCCCATTTGTTCTATGGAACATGACGTAATAGAACAAATTGAGAAAGTATTGTCCCTATTTGTACTATAGAACTACATAATAGCTTTTGCTTCTGTTTTTATTTGTCGGCTGAATGCACAGTACTAAATGGGAATCGCTTTTCCCAAAATCTTCCATGATGAAAAATCCGTTAAAATTTCTGTCGGTGAGTAACCATCTAATCATCAATGTCACAAGAAGACAAGTGGTAGCAAATCATTCTCGAGTGGCCAGTTTACATATCAACTTCCAAGAAGTTTATACCTATACTTAGTTTGTTCTATGGAACAATTTGACACAAAAACGAGACAAACTGTTCTATAATATTTTCTCAATTTGTTCTATTACGTCATGTTCCATAGAACAAATGGGGGTCTACCTGATATTACATTTAGTAGGTAGATACATAAATCCATCCAGATAACTATAGATTAAAATATTCGTCATGAGGGCACGCATCATCCTCGGCGCGTGAGATACCGGAGTCGTGGGTACGAGATGCCGACGGTGGCTTCGCGCATGAAACATGCAGGCACGCGCAACTACTACGGCAGCTCCATCAGCACCAAAATACCCTTCGTGGTCAGCAAGAGCACTGCGCCCTCGCACAACATTGGCGTCAATTTACAACAGGTAACTCGTAATATGGCCGGTTTCACGTGTCCGTGTTTTAAAGCATCCTATTATAAGGTGGAAACTCCAGGGTAGCCCGCGAAATTCAAATAATTTTATGTTTTTTGCAATTTGCCGGTCACTGTGAAGCTGTATATTGAACAAAATACGGTTCGCGATTGTAAAGAGCATTTATCTAAAGGATTATAACCGTCTGAATCATCAGTATTACCCTTTAAGTTCATAGAACTCGATTGAATGTTATTTCGTGAAAAAGTCATTCAATCGAGTTGTATGAACTTAAAAGGTTATATTGATAATTAAAATGGGTATAATTCTTTAGATAAATATGCGTTACGGCCGCGAATGGTATTTTGTTCAACATACAGCTTCACACTGACCGGCAAATTGCAAAAAACATAAAATTATTTGAATTTCGCGGGCTACCCTGGAACTTCCACCTTAAGTATAGCACTATGAGCAGAACAACCTATTTTCAATAAGTTTCATTAGTAGATCGCTCAAAAACAAAAGAATGTGAAAAGTACAGTCATTGAATACGGTCATGACTATGGTCATGACGCATAAAAACGGCAAAGCAGCAGCAAGGCAATTTAACGACAGCACGGTTAGCGCAGTGGTTGAGCGATCGACTGCTGCGCCACGTGTCTTGGGTTCGATTCCCGCACGGAACTAATATTTGTAAGGCCTGCAGATATAATTTGACAGTGACGGGTAGCGTGATGTGCTTTCTGCATTTTACTGAAGTGGCATTTTAAGAACCAATAGAATAGCTTAATTTACCTAGCCTCGCTCAGCGCAAGCGATTCTATTGATTCTTAACAAACACATCCCTCACTACGCATCCTCGCAGCCTAAAGATTAGGAATTTTCACTAAAACACAGCACATTAAGGTTATTTTTTATAAACATTTTATAAATTAAATTACAATTTTCAGATTTTAAATGGTCTCAAAATTCAACAACCCTTATCCGGCATTCCGTTGACTATCGCACATCATATGGGTAAGATTTTTGTTATTTCGTGAGGATTCTACAATAATTATAGCAAACTGACACCGGTCTCTGTAAGAGCGGATCTTGTCAACATTAAATTATTAGGTCGCGTTATGTCGTACTGACCACTTTGATCTGAAATATCTCCTCTGTGGTTATGAATTCCAAATTGTAGGGCATAGTTAACAAGGCGCCCGCGCTTTCTCGGTACCTAGCACGCGTAGGTACATACAAACCGCGCGCCGCCCCACGCCGCGTCGCAGCGGCGTCGCGCAACTCGCGCACGCGCCAGTCCGGCTCGCATCGCTGTCGTACACGGTCACGTTTTGTTGTTTTTTTGAGAATAAGTACTCGAATGTCTTGTTTTTTTTTTTAATACCGTGTAACTGACTAACAATATTATAATTTGTGCATATTATCTTGGCCATTTTGATTCAAGTCGTTACCTGCCCCACTACAAAATTCAAATTTATAAATTGATTTAGCTGTTACATGTATTTGAGTTTTGAAAACAGTCATTCATTTGTTTTTAACCGACTTCTCAAAAAGGAGGAGGTTCTCAATTCGGTTGTATTTTTTTTTTACCTCATAACTCCGTCAATTATGAACCGATTTGAAAAAATCTTGTTTTAAAGGTCTTGCAGATTGGTCCCATTTAAATTTTATCAAAATACAATACAATACAAAATCCTTTATTTCAAATAGACCAGTTTACAGGCACTTTTGAATAGTCAAGGTATGTCAGTCAAATAGATGAAGCTAATTCTGCCGCGCTAGCGACAAGAGTAGCAAGTTATTCTGCAACAAAACAAACTCACCGACCCTATCTCCAGCGCGGCAGTTGCACGTTCCAAAGAGTAGATCCTATGGAGAAGAACGTGCAAGAAACTCCATGGACACTCTTTTAAACACTGCCTTTTTACAAAATCATGGTTAGATTATTTAATGAGTCTATACAATGCAAAGATAATCTTACAATCTTCAGCAGGTCCAACAATGTTTTCACATCTTCATCAAAGTTCGGGCATTTTAGTCGTTGTGGAGCGGACCAGCATTGAGCCAAGCATTTTTGTCGTCAATGTACTCCCCTAATTTATAATATGCTTGTTTGCATAGTGTGCGTTTTACACAGTTTTTAAATTTCGTCTCATTTAGTTCTAGTATAATATATGTGGCGGTATTTTGTTATAAAACTTTAAACAGTATCCCATGAAAGATGTTGCTACTTTAGCAAGTCTGAAACCTGGTTGAACTAACTGATTCCTATTTCTAGTGACATAGTTATGTCTGTCGCCTCGTTTACTGAAAAGATGTAGATTCTTTCTAACGTACATGATATTTTCATAAATATATTGACAAGGGACTGTCAATTGTCATGATGTTAATTTCTTTAAACAGTTCTCTTAGGCTGAGTTGTACCATAGAAGAAGTTATAGTTAAAGTTTGCGTCAAATTTAACACTAACAGTAGCGCTGACTTTAACGGTTAAAGTGAAATGTGTTGCACCAGCGAATTCATTAGCTTTGTTAAAGTTAAAGGGAAGAGTCAAGTCAAGAGATTATATTCAACGCGTTTGATAGTTGACGGATAATTTAACACAAACAATAACACTAACCAGCGGAAAGTGAGCGGTTACAGTTACGGTTAAAGTTATGACGTCATTTAACTATTTTCCAAATGGTGCAACTAATTTTTGGCCTAATCGATACTTTAACTGAAGTTTCGATGTTTGTTATTGTTAAAGTAAGATGGTGCAACCCAGCCTTAGAGAATCTCTCCGGCGCAGATGGTAAATGGCTCTGATGGCTCTTTTCTGCAAAATGAAAATAGACTCGATGTCAGCAGCCCGTCCCCAAAGTAAAATACCGTAAGACATTATGCTGTGAAAATAACTAAAATAGACTAGTCTAGCGGTGTCAACATCTGTAAACTGGCGAATTTTCCTAACAGCGTATGCTGCTGAACTTAGCCTTCCTGCAAGAGATGTTAAATGAGGACCCCATTGTAACCTTGTGTCTAGCCTAATCCCCAGGAAAACTGCTTCTTCGACTAATTCTAGTTTCTCCTTGTTCAATATTATGTCACAATTTATTACTTTTGACATTTGGTAAAGTGAATCGAATGCACTTCGTTTTTTTCTCATTTAACACTAGATTATTAGCAGTGAACCAATCATGTACCTTCATTAGAGCGTTATTTACATTGTCAAGATTGTTTGCATGTCTATTTACTTTAAAAATCAAAGATGTATCGTCAGCAAACAACACCATATTGAGTTTATTTTCTAAAATATAGGGCAAATCATTTATATAAACTAGAAATAAGAAAGGACCCAAAATTGAGCCTTGTGGTACCCCCCATTTTCACGATAAATCGGTTACGAAGTTTGGATTTTAAATCGAAATAGCTGGAATTCGTTTATTTGGATGATAGTTTTTTGTCATCCAAGTAATCGAAATTGCGTATTTTGCGTTCTGCGATTTTGCAGTGGTGTCAGGTGTAGGGTAACACTAAAAAGTGAAAAATAAGAAACTTTTTACAAAAAAACAACTGACTTCAAAAAAAAAAATACACTACACTACTATACTACTTTTTTACTAAGTAAAAAATAACTTATTTCGGAAGTCGGTGTCAAAATACGAAGAAAGTAACAAAAACACCGACTTCTGAAATTAAAGTTAGTTTTTACTTTGTAGTTTTATTTTTGGAAGTCTGGTGTATTTGTTTTTCGTCATTATTTTTTTCTTTGGCGTCGCTTATTACCGCACAATGGAAAACATGAAATATCGGTATATTTACGAGTACGAGGTCTACCGTGGTGACACCAGTGCTACAGAAACAGCTTGAAGGATTAATGATCTGTACGGCGCTGGTGTCGCAAAAGAAAGCACGTTCGTTTTTGGTTTCAACGTTTCGTTCTGGAAATTTCAACCTTCAGAACCAACCCCGTGGACGGCTGGAGAAAGTGGAAAATGAAGAATTGAAGGCTATTGTGGAAGCGGATCCATCACAAAGCACTTCAGAGATAGCTGCAGGCTTCGGGGTAAGTGATAAAACTGTATTAATCCACTTGAAGCAAATCGGGAAAGTAAAAAACTTGAACGATGGGTTTACCTAGTACCTACCTCATGAATTGAGTGAATCGAACTTGCAAACACGCGTCGACTGCTGTGTTACTTTGCTCAACCGACACAATAATGACTTGTGATAAAAAGTGGATACTGTACGATAATCGGAAGCGCTCATCGCAATGGCTGAACCCTGGAGACCCAGCCAAATCCTACCCTAAACGAAAATTGACTCAGAAAAAGTTACTTGTGAGTGTTTGGTGGACTAGTGCCGGTGTAGTTCTACTACTTTCTAAAATCTGGCCAAACGATTACGGCAGATATCTATTGTCAGCAACTGCAAACCATGAAGGAAGAACTAGCTGCTAAACAACCGAGATTGGTCAATCGCTCTAGGCCACAGCTGCTTCACGACAACGCAAGAACACACACTGCACAACAAACAACCACTAAGTTAGATTAGCTACAATTGGAATGTCTGCGACATCCACCGTACTCCCCGGACCTTGCCCCAACAGATTACCATTTTTTCCGGAATTTGGACAACTTCTTACAAGGAAAAAAATTCAACTCCGATGCGGCAGTCCAAACCGCCTTCAAAGAGTTTATTGATTCTCGCCCCCATGGTTTTTGTAGTAAAGGGATCAATGTACTACCTATGAAATGGCAAAAGTGCATAGATAACAAACGGTGCATACTTTGATTTATTAAATATATTTTACAAAAAAAAAATGACTTTATATTCCTCCCGTAAAAAACGCCAATTTCATACTCGTATGTAAGGACCTAATATTTTGAAATTCGTTAGATGTCGCCTTTGGACGTCATACTAACGATGTGACCAAAGACCTGTCGTACTGCCTATGCTACGACCCCTACCACAACCTATGAAATGGCAAAAGTGCATAGATAACAAACGGTGCATACTTTGATTTATTAAATATATTTTACAAAAAAAAATGACTTTATATTCCTCCCGTAAAAAACGCCAATTTCATACTCGTATGTAAGGACCTAATATTTTGAAATTCGTTAGATGTCGCCTTTGGACGTCATACTAACGATGTGACCAAAGACCTGTCGTACTGCCTATGCTACGACCCCTACCACAACCTATGAAATGGCAAAAGTGCATAGATAACAAACGGTGCATACTTTGATTTATTAAATATATTTTACAAAAAAAAATGACTTTATATTCCTCCCGTAAAAAACGCCAATTTCATACTCGTATGTAAGGACCTAATATTTTGAAATTCGTTAGATGTCGCCTTTGGACGTCATACTAACGATGTGACCAAAGACCTGTCGTACTGCCTATGCTACGACCCCTGCCACAACTATATAGTAACAAAGACCTGTCGTACTGCCTATGCTACGACCCCTGCCACAACTATATAGTAACAAAGACCTGTCGTACTGCCTATGCTACGACCCCTGCCACAACTATATAGTAACAAAGACCTGTCGTACTGCCTATGCTACGACCCCTACCACAACTATATAGTAACTAATAAACGTTTCACAATATTTGTAGAATAGTTCAAATGCCGAGCATTTCCTATCAAGTAAGATTTATCAAAGGAATGCATTGTCTGATGTTTCAGGCTTGGGCCACGTGCCACCCACATATGGTGCGAAGAATGTCGGTGTAAGTCTATTTATTATTTAATTAATTTCGCTGGTTCTATACTGTGCTACCCATAGGTGTCAAAGGCCAAGTCTAGGGCTTGCCTTGTTTAGGGCAAGCAATTTAAATATCGTCGGCCAAAAAACATTATCCATCAAAGTAACAACGATCAAAGCGAGCTGAATGATTTCATGGGCATATTTTTTGTTTATCCAACAAGCCATTTCATGAAAATTAATAAGCCATTCCATGAAATCACAACGCAACAGGATCGCGTCTAATAATATAACTTATATTTACTTATCCTAGTGCCCTAAACATTGTCAGTGCATTGTAATGTAGTGCAAACGGATCTCGTGTCACGTTATGTCAACACTCGTGTTTTAGAACCAGCAGCCGTCGCTAGACCGCTACGACGAGATGAACGCGATCCTTGTGGGCCAGCGCCTGGTGAAGCTGCCGTCTTACAAGAGCATTTCGTATAACCGGCTGCTGAGCATGTTCCGTGAGGGCGACGGCGTCATTCCGCGATTCCTGCGCGCCATCAACCGCCCGCAGTACTCCCACGCGTCGATGTACAAGTCAGTGCAACATTGGTCTAAAACAATTAATGCTTCTTGATTTCATAAATTAGGATATAAGTAGGTATAAAATACAACCTTTCGTTACTCAACTAGTGCTGCTATAAATATATTTCTTCAACCCACTTATTCGAAAATTGGCTCCTACCCCAAAGCTTTCAAGCTCGCAATGACGTGAATTTCGTTGTTATGCGGAAAAGATTAGTCTATAGATTATATAGGTTGCGAGCCGGGCAGCCTCCACTGCGAGTCGGTCAGACAAGTCCGCAAACTACAATACTTAATCTGTTACTAAATTTCTTATGTTTGTTTTTTTTTGTCGAGTATTACTGTTAAAAACGTCGTTTAATGCAACGAAAGGCGTTTTTGCCGAGAAATTGTGCAACAACTCTACAGTAAAAAATGCCCACGTTCACGACGGCATTTTTCTTAATGCAGTTTTTCAGCTTCAAAACGGTCTCGCTTTCGGCTCGGGATTCCGATTCGGCTGCAAAGTTAACATTCCCCACTTGCATCAAAATATACTGTACCGACATTTGATGTGATTTGCATAAGCACTTTCGATTTTTTTTTACAACGTCCACACCAAAAAGCCTTCTTTACAAAAATATTCAAGTGTGTATTAATGTTTCAAGCAGTCTCGCGACGAACCGGGAGGACTTTGATTGCGCCACGTCGAAGGGTCGCGGCGGCAGCCAGGAGGCCAAGCAGAGCCTTGCGGCGTACGCCAGCCTGTACCGCGAGTACGAGCATATCGACAAGTGCATCCGCGACGGCAACACCGAGCCCGAGCTGGGCCGCCGCAAGGAGGAGCTCACGAAGGAGCTGGCGGCGCGCGAGGAGCACATCCGCAAAGTGAGACGTAGAGCGTAGAGCTTTTCATTAGGTAATAATTATGACGAATAATTGTAGAGGGGGGTCCGACCCCGTCTACAATTAATCGTCAAAGTTTTTCAGGCAGTGGGAACTTTACTGATTTATTGCTAATTAATCATTTTGCCGTCAAATTGACCGCGTTGACCATTAAAATGTTGGTGCAAGTTGTCCATTTCCCTGTAGATTACCGAATTTGTGTATTTCCAATTATGATACCTATATATATGTTGCAGCTGACTGGCCTTATCTAATCAGCCGTTTAATTGGCTGCCTGGACATTTTATAGAAAGATCGCGACGCCGTTTAAGTGGCGGCCTAAATGAAATCCACTCAATGCATCTAATACAAAATTAATTAACGAAAGGGCTGGCAGATGCTTAGGCCGTTCATAGCATAGAGGAACCGTGTGTTGGAAATATGTGAAATGTACACAAGCGTCACATTTTTCATGAATGCTCCTCTCCTATTGGTGATGATGTTATGCCTTCCTCGAGAAATGAGATATTATCCAACACTAAAATAATTTGTCAATTCGCGTTGCGTGTTTTAAGGTGTTTTAATTTATATAATGCCAATAAACACGATTTTCTTTTTTTCTTTAAACCAACAAACAAACGAACTCTTGAGCTTTATGATATAAGTATAATATAATAGAGACAGTGCCGGTTTTAGCAGTACGGGCGCCCTGGGTGAAAATTTAACGGCTCTCCCTAACTGCAATTCAAACTCATACAAAAAAGGCAAAGGATATAATTAAATAACTGTTTATTTAAAAGAAATAACTAAAATATTAAAAACAATTTTCTTTCCGATTGGCGAAGTTAAATCCATTTATTTGAAAAATTAGGTAACGCCAAACAAAAACTGATACTTTATGCGAAATCTTTAACTGGGCGGCTACAGTGTGTATAAGCCTCATGAGAGAGTAATTGAACATCAGTTTACAGAGTTTCATTCAAGAGCCAAAGTAACAAATCCGTCATCGGATGGCACTGATTTGATACTTACGGACTGCTTTAACGCTGGTTGCGTAATGCGGGTGTCCTTTTCAATTCATGCATCCCGGAAAGGATCTTTTGATCATTCAGATTACTTATTTTTAAACATAGGTTATAGGTACACAGGAGAAAGAGATGTTACCTTTTTAAGTGCTTTGCCATAAGCCGTACAAATAGTCTAGTCAACAAGTGCTTTTTTGTTCCAACTTTTAATAGCAGTCTCGGAAAAATATGAATCACGTGTCATTCGATTCGGAAGGGCATGAAGATGATTTTTGAAAAAAAATAAGTAGGTACCGCTTTTATTTTTCAATCTGGCGCGCCTTTTACGGCAAGTGTTATACGATATGGCTGCGCTATATACAAAACCCCATAGATAATGTGTTAAAAAGAGGTAGAAAATGAACTGCACAGGCACACTGTGCTCCGGCCGAAGGGATTGAACACTGCGTTCCATTTTAGTGTTGCCAACATAGTGATTTTTCGCAAAATTTATTGTTTTGACTAGTAAGTAGTCTTCGCTAGCGAGCGAGATATAAAGCGGATACAGAGGGGTAGGTACGTGTGGCACCGCGGCGCCACTCTATCTCCGGCGCCCTGGACCGTCGCCCAACATCGCCTTTAACGAATGACGAATTTAAACATTCTAACCTTGGAGGCTTCTGTTTCTGTCTGCAGGGTTTAAAGGAATCTAAACGCGTCAGCATCCGCAAATTAAAGAACAATTTTAAGACAATACGATTTGGCCCCAGTTGGGGCTTACGGCCCTTGATGGGTACATGAGTCGCTTAATCCCCATGCTCCCTGTGCCCCGCCTAGGCATGTCATTAAAAGATTTTGAACCAAGTCATTTGCCTAGCTGTTCAAATTAATGCCGGGATGTCACTTAGGCCGCTGATTACACGGCGCCCTTCAATGAAAAGGCTGGCCGCCAACTGAACGGATGATTACGCTTGTGTGCTGTGACTTATATAATAGGATGATACTGTAGTGCTATCCTGTAACAATTTCGCCGTGAAAACATGGTTGAAGGAACATAAAGTGAGCTGTCAATCCATACCATCAAGATGTAAAGACAGTTAATTCACATAAGTTTTCACGGTGAGATCTTACAGAATAGACTGGCTAAGGGTGTCCTTCTGGCAGGTGGTCCACGAGTACCGGACAGGAGGTGAGCTGGAGCAGACCCTGCGCGCATCAGCGTCCACGGCCGAGGACGGCTACCGCCACGCCTTCAAGCACGGGGACGCTCAGCAGTAGCCAGCCCCTTCGCCGCCGTCAGGGTCTCTTCGTTTAATAAAGTTTCGCCTGACACAACACCAAAACCCGAATACACAGTACAGTTTGCGCTTCAAAAACGTCGTCGTTGTACCTAGCGTGGTCTGTCAACTTGCGTTTAGATATATAAGAACTAAATTCGTATTCGAGATGTAAAAATTGAAAAACATCAAAATAGGTCATAATTATGTAAATCTTTATTGTTGCTATAAATTCGTGAAGTATAGAGTTATGTATTTGTATGAGTCCTGTAAATTTGTGAAATAGTCATCGTTGGTAGTGTATATTCATGTTTAAAACTTATAAAATGGTCACAGAGGTTGTATTTGCTCACCTTTTCTTGCCGTCCACGTTCCTCGTATTGATCACCTCTACCATCTTCTATATATAAATCCTGACTCAGGTATGGTTCGTGGTATGCGTCCTAGCAATAGGTCTTTGAAGAAGAGAATAGTTATTTGTGATATAAGTGTGGTAAGTTGGTTTTTAGAAACAAGTAGACGAATGTAAACCCAAGATGAAGTCGAGGGCTTACCAAAGTCACGAGTTAGAAAATATCAATATCCGCACGTGTGTCATATGACGTTTTACAACACATTTGCGAGAAAACAGTTCCTACAGTAAGAAATGAGACAAATTACAATATGAAAACGGCTCGAATTTGCAAATTAAAAATTAGAACTTCGTCGTCGTCAATCTTTGGTCTCAAGAGCGCTTCCAAACAGGTTCAATCATTCAGCTTATTACCTGTTATCTTTTGTTATTTTGCAGATATTCTAGTTTTAAAACTAATCATCATCTTTCTACCCTTACCCCATGTTACTTGTGTTATCGGTTTTTCTTCCACTCTGCCCTATCAGCTGTCAAAGTATCACTAACCCCCTTTTCTTTGATATCGCTCCTCACACAATACATCCATCTTTTCAACGAACGTTGCATATAATTTTGTTATTAATTAATTGAGTATTTTAGAAAAATAAGTACCTACTGTATCGCCATACAACGAAGCGTGCGGTAAATACTTAGGTGGAAGTACCTATTTTACCGCACGGTCATTGTATGGGGCGTAATTTTTAACTTTTGAATAATGTATACAGGCTTCGTAGTTGTATTTTTTGAGCAAGTGTGTTGTAAAGAAATTAAAACGATGCTTAAATAACAGGTTACATTTTCTTTCTATTTTTCTTTCAAGTTATACCAGTAGTTCATTAGCTTGACTGGTGTGGTAATAGTTGTCTGAGATAAAACTTTTAACATGATATGTGCGTAAGTCCAATCGAAATAATTTAACTAATTGCGCAATTATTGTAAAAAAATAGTTTCAGCACTATTACACGATGATCACAGTTAAAACAAAAAAAACTACTGATAAATTATTGTTCAAGGTTATTTTTCTTAGGTTTCGATGGGCGTTTTTAAGTGCACTCTGTTTTGGAACTGTGGTTTTGAGTTAGATCGTAAAGTTTTAACTGAACTAGTGTCGGAAAAGCTCCGCTTTGGGCTCTACCACGACTGACCACGAGCCCAAATCACTTCGTCTGCGGGCGACGCGTCTTGACTCGTCACTAAACGTCTTGACTCGTCACTAAACGTCTTGACTCGTCACTAAACGTCGAGCGTCGTCCTTAGTACGGTACGCGTCTAAGCTTAGCTAGATAAGAACTCTAAAAAAATAGTCTAGTACTAAATCTGGACTTCTGTAGGTGATTATTTATGTAAGTTCGGAATACAATGCTTGTCAACCGGTCCTATTATTTATTTTCCACTGGTTTTGGCTGGCATAAGAAAGCATTGATTGTTACGTCGAAGATAAATTGTGAATGTTTTATTATTTTTTATTGGCTGCGAATAGAAGTTAAAAGTTTGTGAATGATGTCATAATGTAAAGAAGTTTGAATACAATTCCTTTGACTTTTCAATTTTTTTTTATTAATTCCTTTGTAAAATAATAACGGTTGAAGGGAATAGGATATGAATTATACTAAACAATGTGAACATACCTATATCTAGGCAATGCGATTGCAGATCGTAATGACTATAATCCATGAAGTTAAGTCACGAATACACAAAAATGTACGTAACTACTTCTAGTGATTGAATACGTAGCTAAGTAATTTTATCGATATTATTATAATTTATGATTTTAAAACATGACACATTTTATTATGTACACATAGATAACAACAACGAAGAGTTGATTTACATTCTATCACTTACCTACCTACGTAGTAACTAGGTTTATAATAGATAGACATATACGATAGTTACAATAAGATATTTGATAATCACCGACGAACATAACGTTAAAGTTGCTCGTTAAAACAGATATATTTACACAGATGTAAGTAACGATATCTTAATTATTATTTTAAAATTTTCTCTAATGCCTACACATAAGTTACACGTGGTTGATGGGAAAGAAGCAGCATGCAGATTCGAGGGTCTAAAAGGCCACTTTAGCAGAGTTAGAAAGCACATCACCCTATCTGTCTTTATTAATTTTTTCCCCAATCAATCTTGGACCTAATGCTTTAGCGATAGAAATAAAAATGTAATTTGACAGATTGTTATAGGTGTGATTAATATGATTCTAATATGTGTTTCTACTAAAGTGACCTTTTTAAACCAATTAAATGTATCGATAAAGCTGTCAGTTAATCTGAACATTTACAACATAATTATTTTACAGAACGATTCATTATTTAACTAATATATATACTTATTTTATTAACAATATAAAGAGAGCGATAAAATTGCCGTGACAGACAATAGTGACGACATCTCCTATATTTTATATTTAGCATTTGCACGCATTGGAGATTTTTGTCACCGTGACAGTATACATTTTCTCTTTGTTGCACTTCAAATTTGCGAAAGAGAGAAATGTATTGTCACGGTGACAAAAAGTCACCAGTGCGCGCCTAGCCTTAAACCTTTGTAGAGATAAAAGTAAAAACATTGATAAAAAATGGCAAAAATATCGTGCGCGACAACGACAAAACCCAGTATTCTATACAGACAGGTACTACACACTCAACATGAATGAGATGAAGTCACGCCATTGCAGGTTATGGTTGAACCCAGTCACTACATATCCGGGCCGTGCCCAAGCTTTGGTCCACCCAGAGCTTAAAAAAATATCAGTGCGTATATAAATACGAACTCGTTCACACACCGTGTCCTGCCTGGCCTGATTTGTTTAGGCACGGTCGAGATATGTTTGGCTCTGGCTTTATTCTGTAATTAGCAAAAATTTAGTTGCGCGTGTCGGTTGAGGAGGGAAGGTTTTCGCCATCGATCTTGTGGCGCGCGGCCTGTATGTAAGCTTCCGCCGCAAGGGCTGGCCAGGCGTCCGCAGGGGCCCCGGAGGCGCCGCCCCAGGACTCCGACGTCGACACCTCCGCCGGCCTCTCCACGCTCTCTGCCGCCTTTGGCGTGCACTCCAGAGACTTTGGAGTCTCAATCCTTTAACAATATAGGTACATGTCTGTTACTTTATTGCCGGGAAGCCCCAACACTACTTTCTGAAGTCAGTTACGAAACAAAATTAAATTGAAAGCAAAAAGGGTTCGAACTTTTTCTGTGGGAGCTGGCATAGCCCAGCCCTCCTCCGCTGCCATTTTGTTTTTTTTTTAAGTAGCGGCCCACGATTTAGCATGCATAAATGGGTAGAGGACATTTAAATAAACAAAAAATATTAGCAACGTGGTGACAAAGTGTCAGTACCGAGATATTTGAAGGTAAATTCGCCGAGTGAGAACAATAACAAAAAATAAATAAATTCCATATTCTGCAATAGAACTGCTCGCAATAGAACTTCACAGTGCATAGAGGGATAATCGCCGGTTGGTGCCCCATTACATTTGAAATGTCTAACGGGGCCTCTGCGAGTTGGTTTCGGCCCCTCGTACGGCTACCAAAGGACCGGGTCTCCAGAGACCCGGTCCTTTGGTAGCCGTTTAAAAAAAATTAAATAAATAAGAAATAGGTAATAAATAAATCAAATAAAAATATCTTATATATAAAAATGAATTGCTGTTCGTTAGTCTCGCTAAAACTCGAGAACAGTTGGGCCGATTTCGCTAATTCTTTTTTGTTATGTTTGCCAGAATACAGGAAAGGTTTAAAAGCAAAAAAAAAATGGGTACTTGACTGGAGCGAAGCCGCGTGGGACAGCTAGTAAGTGATAAAATTGACAGACTGTTGCGTAGACGTTGAAATTTGGCAAAGTAATAGTGGCTATTACTGTTTGTACGTCTGTTCAAACCCAAATAATATTGCACTTTCGCGTTACCTTGCAACAAACTTTTGATTATTAAGAAGTAGGCACTACTTAGAGGGACAAGGTCCGGTGTGGGCTCTTAGAGAAAAAATACCTCACGCGTTCTGGTGACTGCATGGCGTCGTTGGTGCTGGAGATCTCCAGGTCTTCGGCGTAGCTCATGTGCAGCTTCTCTCCCTCGCTGCGTTGCTCTTTTTCTGCACAAAATCACACAGTCGAGCAACTAGCTTCAATCAAATGAAAGGGCTTACAGTGAGGGTATTAATTATATTTTTTCACTTATGAACCTTCAGAGGGGCTAGCACGAATATTTTGACGTATATTAACGTTAACGTAAGCGAATTTTGGATGTGAAAAACTACAACCTCATAGTATTTTGGTTTAATTTTATGGGACATGCACAATTTATATGATTTAAAAATATGAATGTAATACCTATCTAATTCAAATAAATATTATGTATGAAACGAGTACATATTGTAGCTATGGTTAAATTTTACGTTACGTTGCTATACGTCAAAAATATTCGTGCTATTTGGCCCAATTACAGGCCCTCTGTTCTTAAGTAAAATAGAAAAGTTGCTCAAAAAATTAGGAGAAAACGAAAAACCACCGGTATTCAACGTCCACGCAGACGAAGTCGCATGGCTGAAGCTATAGTAAGTGTGATGCATGATGCTTATGTATGCGACGCTTTTTCAGCGAGATAGCGGCGATAACATGTTTCTCACCGTTTTGCTGGCGCGACCATGAGGTTTTAGTCTTACAGCTCCTAAAATATATGCCTAGGTTTTTTTTTCCATATTTTTATAATTTTTTACAAATTCAATCTGTTTTTTACCTAAATTTTAGGCGTCTGTAACGCTTCGTTTTAAAGATCTCCGTGTCCGCGCAGTTCTCCGCGTTTCAATGGCGCGGCCACGTTCAAACCCTTCTAACTTTTTAACTATAACTTTGACAAATTTATGGTTTTTGGAATCAACTTTTACAAGTTTAAAAAAAATTGCCATAGTTTTTTTTAATCACGCCGTGGCCCCGCGTTCGAAACTCACACGATATATTTTCGTTCGTTCATTAATATTTTAAACACTTCAACAAGTCTAAATCCGTATTCATGAGTCTAAAGATAGTCCAGCTAACTGCATTAAAGCTGCATGATCCAGCGACCGTAGTCTCGCTGCAAAATGACATTTTTATAGGCGATCAATATTTCTACGATAGGCCGTCGGCCGCACTGTTAGTAGCTCTTTAATCTTGATAGGTAGCGCAAATTATAGACCAGCTGTATGTCTAGAAATGGAACCATAGGTTTATTATTCTTCTAACAATCTCGGAACCCAGAGACAGGCACCTTATGATGATGATGATGATGATGAATCAGCCATGAAAATCTAGATATCATTGTGCCAATTCTACTAATAAAGTTCAACTAAATCTGTCAAAGATGTATGAAAATTAAGGCTTTTTTGACAGTTTGAGATTGACATGCTAATGCAAAAGTGGTTTATTAAGTAATAGTAGAATTGACCCTCATTTCAATTGTTCCGAACTTTTGTGATATATGAGTATAAATATTTTTAAACAAGCTTAATCGGATGCCAGGAAGTGCCTGATAAATCAATGATTAATAAACTGGACAATCATACGAACGAAGGATTTTATTAAAAATCTTGTAAAAAAACCGGTATTTCCGCTCACGAAGGCTCCCGTAACATGTACCAAAGTAATCACGTTTCTTGTCTAGGGAGGTAGGTAGGCCTTTATTTGTTATTGCATTTTATTGTGTGTAATAATTAATACACACGCAGAAAATGACAACTTTCTGCCTATTAGCTGTCTGCTGACAGGTAGACGGACGGTCTGACGGAGAGCGGAAGCTAAGTTTTCCGTTGGCACCTTTGTTTGAGGTAGGGAGCCCAGGTAGGGAGCCCTATACAGAGCAGTGTCACGTACCATCAACATTGATGGCGGCCTCGGGCCAGCCGAGCGAGTCTCCCTCCACGTCCACGGGCTCGTCCTCCGCGTCGTAAGGCCGCGGCTCCCGGGGCCGCTCGTCGCGCCGCTCCTCGTCGAGGTCATACCCCAGCATACTCTCCACCGTGTGGTGGCGCTTGCGCGTGCGCAGCTTCAGCCGCCGCTGCCGGTTGGCGCGGATGCGCTGGTATGTCTGGTGCCGATCGAAAATATTTTCATCATTAATTATGAAAGAGTAGACTCATCCCGGATTTCTGATTAAAGAATATGGAAGATGGGAATTTATTCAAGTCTAGCCTGAAATCCTGTGAAACTGGCATTAAGTAATAGGTGTAAGGTTTTGACACGATCTTAAGCTCAAATTTACAATGTAGAAAACGGCCCATTATGCCTAACGAAAGTAATAAATAAGAACTCGCATAGGGGACATAAAGAATGAGTACGCTCGCAGAGCATTTCAATAGAAAACGTTTTTGAAGTGCTTGGACATTAAGTGACGGAAAATCGAGTTATAGGAAATCTCTGCTCTGGAGAGTGTCATATCGATCAAACCTTCTAAAACTCGATGTGCCATTTAATATTGACGCCTGCCTGCTATGTTAGTGTATTCACGTAGAAAAGTTGGTTGCTGGTGCCGATTTCCACCGCTTATAAGGGCCAAAGGTTTACAGGTGGTCGATACTGCCAGTCGATTGTGTGAAAACTTCTCCGTGATGACATGTGTGAAGTGAGCTTGGAATTAACTGTCACTTCAAGTTCACTTCATCGTAGCCGTTTGATTGCATAGAGTGAATCCGTGAGTTTTACACGCAGAATCGATCTGCTGGACAACGCAGACATTTTTTTATAAGAACCAGGCAGCGGTGAAAAGCGCTGACAAGTTGGTGTGGTCGGATTTGCCTTGACAAATCAGCTAGCAGCTTTCAACAAGTAGTAGTAGCATGGGTACCTCCCAGCGCGCGTCTTCATCCTGGTGGTGCAGCGAGTGGTGCGGAGGGGCGGCGGCATCGCGCGGTAGGGCGCTGAGGCTGTACAGGTGCTGCAGCTCCTGCAGGAAGTGCGCCTGCGCAACACCCGGGCCCAGACGCGCGCCGCATACGCCGCATGAAGACTTGCGCTCTCCGTCCGCTGTGCAAACAACGAACTGTCTAATGCGCTACGTAAACGAATTCGTCAGAACTACGGTGCGTCAACTTCACGAGCCTGGCCCTGATATGAGTTGATCTCATACGTGGCACATAGCGGCGTTCTGCAGCACTACGACTAAGTGTAAACCCGAGTCTGATCTCGATTCTCGTGCTCACGATATTCAGTGCGACAACGCTTCACCTATCAGCCGGATATACTGTGCGAGTGGATTGAGTTATAAAAAAAAAAAATACTATAACCCTTCGTCGTCGTCCTTGCAGGGGCGCAGCTCGTGTTATGTCGATAGCAGGTTATACTCACGTGAGAAAAAGTCATGTGAGTCGGTGCAAGGGGGCGCGGGCGGAGCGTCGTCGTCTTTGCACGGGCGCGGCGAGGCGGACGCGGCCGAGCCCGGCGAACTCGTGTCGTCACGTGCCGTATACCCGTGCCGGTACAGCGGCGGGGTGCTGCTGTCGTCGCGTACATTCTGCGGCATCAACAAAGTCTTAGGGATCCCATAACATTACCTGCTTTAAGTATAATTAAAGGATAAACAGAAGTACATACATTGAATGGTAAAAGCGGCGGTCTAGACAGACCTCGAACCAAGTGGATGACGACCTGGTCAAAGTGGCTGACAAGGGTCGGATGTAGAAGGCTCAAGACCAGGTAGAGTTGCGTTCAATGAAGGAGGAACACACTCAACATTAGGTGACATCAGGTTGCAAAAAAAGAAAGAAAAAGCGGCGGCCGTATTTACCATTCAATGTATGTACTTCTGTTTATCCTTTAATTTTAATTATAGCAGGTAATGTTATGGGATCACTAAAACCGATCTGTTACAGACAAACTTAGAAATAAAGACGATAAGGAAAATGTGAAGAGGAGTTTGCAGTCAAATCTCATTCAATCGGGGTCCACTGTAGGTCGGTCACACAGTAAAAATCTATAATATTAAAATGAATCACTGAATGTGTTGCTAAGCGCAAATCTAGAGAACAGCTGAACCAATTTCGATAATTATTTTTTTGTTATGTTTTTTACTGTCAGGAGAAGGTTCTTATGAAAGAAAGAATAAGAAAGTTGCAGGGGAGCGAAGCCGCGGGGGCTAGTTCAAAATAATGAGCTTTTTTTACTACTTGTACTTTTTGTACTATTGATAGGCCATACGTTTGACCGCTACCTCACCTGATGTTAAGCGATGATGCGGTCTAAGGTGGAGCACGCTTGCCTAGAAGTAACCTATTCACTCTTTACTTAAAGACTCCCAGGTTGTAGCTATCAGGAAACCCAGACTCAGGCAGGGAATTCCACTCCTTAGCTGTATTCACAATGAATGTATCCCAAAACGTTTACGTATAGGTGGGATGTCCACCATGTACCGGTGGCACATCGCCGTACGTCTTGTGGTCCGATGGTGGAACGGGCTTGGCCGAATTAAAACAAACAACAAAGGAGTATAACATCTTTCAGGCTTTACGCCCTTTTCAGGATCTGTGAAACCCTGTATAGATAACAAAGAGGTTGTAATTTATGCATTGAAACTTGCAATCAAATCGCATAGACAGCGACTATCATTCATCATATAACTAGGGATAGCTCACTTTATGTTCACTACACCTAAGTTTACACTATGAGATGTTAACAGAACCGCACTGCAGTGTCTTCAAAGACACTATCCCGCCATGTCGAGGCCGATTCCGTGAAATTGGTTGGTGCTATTGTATGTCGTATACAATGGATAAGGTGTGGGTGTTGGTTATAGATATCATTGCAATTACTCCGACACCATGAATTCAGTGCATCAGTGCATGACACTGGACACGAATATTCTGGTTCTAGTCATCCCCTATCTCTGAAAGCCGTACAGTCAAAATAGAGATTAGGTAGTTAACTATCATTTGTATAGAGCTAAATATTGGTACGCCAGGTAATGTTTGGAACACCATTAAAAATGTCAACATGGATGCCACACTTGTAAAAAAAAATATATATTCAATTCAATTCATTTATTTATTTATTATAAGATAACTTTTGGTCTACAGTAGCTGTTAGTAATACTTAATACTATGTTAGTAAACTTAAAATTTTAAAATACAAATTTAAGGCCCCTTATATTTGTATAAAACGTAGGTTATTATCCTATCTAAGTACAAACACCGGCTGACTAAGAAAATTGAGTGCTTTGACTTGAAAATAGCCCAACATAATATGCTTTTCGGGGTCGAAATCGTTGCATTTAATCGTTCTAGTATAACCCATTTTAAGGAACGCACTCAATGAGAGCTATCATTTTTGTACTCACCAGTTGGCGCCACTGTCAGGTGAGGTCCTTAATCGTAGCATTAAAGTAGTTATAATGCGCATGTGAATAAAGTTACAAGGAAAATATAACCCTACAAAAACATTAATTGCAATAAAAAATGCCAAGTCTCTCTATGCAATCTTTCCACCGTAAAAAGTTTTGAGATCTCATAGAACTTAGAAGCATAAGTCTTGTTCAACTTATTTTGTAGTTAATAAAAATCAACATGTAGTGACTGTTTCAATAGTTTTTTTTATTATTTATATTATAATTATAGAGACTTGGCAATGAGCACAAGAAGAAGTAAATATAAAACGGCATATATGGAGGAGTTGAAAGTAACAAATGATGCACGCTTAAAGTTTAATATCACGAAATTCATATTCTATTGGTTTGTTAATTAACGGTCTAAATAAGTCTTTCACTTTGCTTTTCCTTATTAATACAAGGAAAGTAAACATAAAAATACCTACGTATCTGAATCTTATAAACTCATCGTGTTAATACGAGGACAAATCTCCTTTGTTCATATTTTCAAAAACAAATGAAGATCGGATTGCCGCTATCCCGCCTATTTTGTGTTTTTTTATGTGACCGGCCAGCTATTCAGCAATAACATTTTCCATCATTGTTTCTTTATGATGTGACGGCTGTCAGTTGAAAACGATTCTCCCAAGGGCTGCAAAGTAATAATGTCAACCCGCTCCTCAGGCAACTTTTCGAGCTTGAGTATTGAAAAACATTTTTTTATACTTAGATAATTGCCTGCCCTACAGGTTTTTTTTTTTACCTACTTTTATAATATAAATAACCTTTTTGCTGAAAAACGCTTATAACCCACCTTGAATATTTTTCTTGCAAATGTGGGGAGACTTTTCAATTTATAATGGTGTTCCGAACATACGTACCAATTTTAACACCTTTGCCTTACTTACCCCTTAAGCTAAACCCTACGTTTTCGTCTAGGTTGACAGGAATGAATGAATGAATGATTATAATTACTTGCAAGAATAGTATAGGTAGTTAGCTGACATAAGTTCTTAAAATCTGTGAGTTTCATTGTGACAGAGACGCCACTAGAAAATTAATGGTTGGCATAGGGAAAACCGGACAAATGATAGTCGGACACGCGCATAAAAATATTTCTGGCCCTCATAAGATACCTCATATAATTTGTAAACTCATTTTTTTAATACCCAGTCTTAGACGACCGTGTTTCACACAGTTTGTGGTCAAAGAAGAAAATCATAATTATCTGTTCTGCAGTAGATTGGCGGTGACAGACAGGCGTGATCCTAGACGGGTTCCTTTTTTTAAAGGAAGTTCGGATCCCTAAAAACTGTCAAAAAAGTTCTAAAACTCACCCTCAAAGCTTGCCCAACGCTCTGTCCAAGTGCGTACTGTTCACCAAGATGTCTGGCGAAGGCTTTGCCCGGGTACAGCGGGTGAAATGCGCCCCCGATTGGGCGAAAGGCCCCGCAGCCGAAGCTTTGCAGCGCGGGGTGCAGGAACTGCGGTGCCATGTGATGGAGGAAGCCTTCCATGGCGGCGACCACACTCTAAACAGACAGGTTCATTCAAATAAAAAATATTATTTGAGAGAAAACACGCAAGCTAAAAAATATTACACCTCTAATGGTGTCAGCGCGTCCCTGCTTCAGCATTTTTTTCGCAAATGCAACATTTTAGACGCTCAGCAGGTAACATGAAACTATAATAGACATTTTAACTTATCTAACAATAAATGTTAGATAATCATCGCCATAATGCAACATTTCCGCAATCAACTGTTTACAAGAGTTTTATTCCTATTAAAACAATCTGAACTGTACCAAATCTGCGTGTAAATTGCTAAGTAGTTCAGATGACGATGACTGGACACTGAACATCTTAAATTGTTAACGCTCCAGAAACAATTTAACTAACTTGCGATCCTGCCTGCGTTTTGGACACTAAGTACCCATTGACAGGTATGTGACCGAATTATCTAATGCTCAAATGTACTACCTGAATGTACTTACTATTACTTATAGTAGTATAGGTGCATAACATTCCACTGAAAATAAATAATTTACCCATATCTGAAACAAAACACCTTGACGCTTACTTGCTAAGAAGAGCAGTTGTTGAAAAAGCTCTTAAAACTATTTTATTAACGTTAGGTCGTACAAAGCTACTTACAACACAAAAAACATTTCCACAGAAAGTAGTCATCGTAACGGTTTCGGGTAAACAAACAAAAAAGCCGAGTTACAGCCACTTAACCACACACGAATAGACAGGCTGTTTGTTTTGATAGCGTTCATAGCGTCGCGGCAAACCGCTTGCGGCGGAAATATAGCGGACGACAACTAGAACAAATAAACAACACCACTCATTGCTGCCGTCCGCGTCATCACAATTGATATCCCTTAAAATGACTGGTTAAGTTTTTCAGCCTGTAAATGCGTCGCTACTGTTCACAGATTCTCTCCCAATCCATCAAAAAATCAATTCTGGTAGATAAGTCAAGTAAGTATGTACGCCATGTAGAAAATCGCTCTTAATTGCTCGAGCGAGCCACCACAATACGGTCAAACTGAACCGCTCAAAGAGCAAAGATAGTCGTTGGTTTGTGTCCGGCAGTCCGGCTTTCAATATCAGTAACAATTATCGCGAAATTCATGATCACACAAAGCAAGGTATCTAGTACCTACCTTGCTTTGTTGATCATGCAACGCCGTGCAGAGATATCTATGCTTCGGTGGTTTGCATCCTACTTCCTACTATATCTTATCTTATAATCTAATACATATATCCTTTTAATTTTGATTTAAAGCTAATCTATACTAATATTATAAAGAGGTAACATTTGTTTGTAAGTTTGTATGTAGGGATAATCTCAGGAACTACTGGTCCGATTTGAATTTTTTTTTAGTATTAGGTAGCCCATTTATCGAGGAAGGCTATTAGGCTACATACCATCACGCTAAGAACTAAAAGGAGCCGAGCATTCATGGAAAATGTGACGCAGACGAAGTTGCGTGGGTCAGCTAGTTCTGTATAAATAAGCACTTTCAAGCCTGAAGCACAGGTTTATCCTAGTTCAGGCAAATTAGCTATAATTGTGTTCTTAAAAATGTAAGTCATTTTAATGTAATGTGCCCCTTGTATAAATAAACGATATTATCTTATTTTCTTACTAGCTGACCCGTGCATCGTCGTCTGCGTAACATTTTTGATTACTGCTCCGCTCCTATTGGTCTTAGCGTGATGATATTTTTATTTGATTGATATGTCCATATAGCCTAATAGCCTTCCTCGATAAATGGGCTATCTAAAGCTGAAAAAAAAATTCAAATCGGTCCAGCAGTTCCTGAGATTAGCGCGTTCAACCAAACAAACAAACAAACTCTTCTGCTTTATAATATTAGTATAGATACGGCGTCCTTACTTTCCGCGCGACGCAGGTAGGCTCCGAGCTTGCGACTCACCAGACACTTGTTTCGTGAGGTACAAGTTTCGGATTCGGTAGGAGGATTCACCCGGGTGCCACTACTGTGTGGATCGCCCCGAGGATACGGTGGAGCATACGGCGTAATTATGATATCTTTAGGCGCAGGCCTGTCCTGCTTGAGCGGAGCACCGCCGTGTCCTCATCGAGGCAATCGGCGGCGGCAACCTCTCGCGTCCGGCCCTTGTACAATCCATGGTCCGGAGCGAGGGGGCATGGGAAGCAGTCACCTCTTTCTGCGAAGCTGTATGCAGGCGAAGGTAGAGGCGGCCCACGTGAGGAAGAGGCAAACCTCAAGCCCCAGCCGTCACCGTAACAGAAGAAGACGCTCCGGGCATCGGGAGTCGCAGGACGATTCCGGGCAACCGTAGGTGCGGGTCCGCGAACGCCGAGCGATGGGTGGCTCGTCGACCGATAAGGATCAGACCCGGTTCGGCGGAGCGTTATGTTCCACGCGCACATTAAAGATTTGTTAGCGGGTTGCGGAATTTGTTTGAAAAAGTTCAGCGCGACGGCGGCAGCGCGGAGAACCACGGGTGATTTCAGCCAGTACTAAATGAAAAACAGATAATATTTCTTCTATAGGTATTATACGAAAACTTATAAGATGTCGAAGGTTCCAAAGAAACATGTTGTGAAAATATAAGTCGTTCGGAACCCTTTGCATGCGAGTCCAACTCATACTTGACCTTTTTTTCTGCGTTACAACTATAAAGGTACCTATTCGTAACAGAGCCAATTAGTTTCAGTTCTGAGTATTAATTATAGGTCTACCTAATACACACCTAATTATCTGTCACAACCGGTCCAATCAGCGCCCTGTCTGATTAACAGATAGCACACATAAATGCATATACATGGCAACATCTCAATATCTGTCCGTTTGAGTCTCCAATTAGTCCAGCGGCGTAATGGCTTAAGTATCGTCGCTGTAATCAATCGGGAGTAAACAGCGTGTTGCTTTGTGCCCGATTTTGATGTCACAGACAATTTGGCCACACCGCCGTTCGGCACAAGAGGGTACTCATGTAATTTGTTAATTAAATAAAGATGGTTATGTCTACTGCCCTACGATTCCAGAAAGTCAGTATTACAAGTTGAATCAAGTATACCAAAAATTCTTATTCTTACCCTAAAATCATTTTATTTTACGGAGTGTAAGTGGAATCCCGGGAAGATTTTTGAAACGTAACATTCAACAATACAACGGCTAATTTTGCAACCTAACACAAATAAATCGTCATAAATTATGCAATACCATAAGAAATGTACGTAAAATAAAACATATGTAGGCGAATGGAGTGGGGGAGCTACAACGAGTATTAACAACATATGGAAATCAAAACTTACGCGAAGTGAACGACAAGTGAGCTGTCAAACCATACAAACAAGATAGAATGGCAGCTCACTTGTCACTCCACCTAAGTGTATGCGGTGAGATGTCGACGGAATAGAATAGAATAGAATACTCTAGGAATTAGACTGGCAGGTCACTTCATGCTCACTCCACCTCAGCCGGTCGATTTGTAAAGCTGTCGAAGCTAAAGCTGTAAAGCTATCGGAGAGAAGGCTTGGGTGAAGAACACTTGAACAAATAAAAATGTCTGCAACATGATGCCCTAAAGTGTCACGTTGGCGATATACTTAAAGGTAAATGCTGTGGATAACGGTGTGAGTTTTACATTTATATAATATCTTTGTTTATATTATTTGCGCAGATATAATGTGTTACTGTTTGTTTGTCCCAAATAAATAAGTAAAGTCACCATGTGAGAACAATGAAATAAATCATAAAAATGAACTTATACGCGCATGCAGTAGACTGTGTTCTAATAAAATATTTTTCGGGTTGATTTAACCATATCTTTATAATATATAATTCTATTGTACGTGTGTATATCACTGAACTCCTTCTAAACGGCTGGACCAATAGAATGATTTTTTTTTTGTATGCGGTTGGGTGGCGCCCTGGATGGTTTAGATTCACAAATCAGCCCGGCAGATGGCGCTGAAGTCGGTATCTAGGTTATTTTGCAGGACAAGCCGTCTGTCGGATCCGCTAGTATACATGTAAATTAAACACTATTTTGTGAAGTTTAAAGTGCTTTTCGTGAGGTCTTACATTTACGTCTTTAAAACAGGGTTCCACTCCTTTTTTTTTTTTTTTAGGATGAGAAATCATCAAATGACTCCTCCCGCTCTGGGTAAAGCAGGAGGGAGTGTCAGACTCCTACTGACTAAAACCCATCCGTGTTCCTTCTAATGCCCTTTGCGTTCCAGGGCCGCGGTGACTCTTTCGAACAAATTCCGCAACCCCGGCAGGCACTGGCCCTAGCGGGCCCAGGGTTCCACCCCTAAGCAACGACGAACCGTGATTAGTGAATGAATTCAATGTTCACCGCGAGTGAATTTGGCGAGACTGTAGCCTTAAGAGGAGAGTAGCTGACACTTTAAGTAATCGGTACAGATCTTTGACATTCCTCAAGTCCGCACGTATCTTTAGTTTACCGTTCAGTTGACTGGAGATAGTCAGATAGTACTCAGCTGATACGATAACTTTTCCGGGGATAGCTAATGACTGTCAATGCCCGTGTGTGATATCTGTTACGGACTGATTAGCGTTTGCTGAATCCAACTAATATTTGAGAGGATTATTGATGCTGCTAGCGCAAAACGTGCTCTACTTAATCACCTCAGTTGATATATTTTAAAGTCGTTACTAGATAAAAGAACATTGTATATTCATGATGTCCTCATTACAGCGTACGATATTAAACTCTGATTCAAGTTTCTGTAGATATTCTGCATTATGGCTGATCTACTCGATGTTACCCTTATATTTTTCAGCACACCTTTCGTCAAGTACACCGAATAACAAGTTGGCAATATTACCCACGCCGTTTACTAGGACACTTTTCAGCCTCTTCGGAATTTGATATTTAAGTTCCATAACATAATGTTCAATTTCGCTTATTTGGTGCTCTAATCGCTGAGTGATATTCTGATATTGATTACTTGCATGGGTTGCAATAATGACTTGATATGATTGACATAACTCTTGATGTCAGCAAAGCCTTTCCAGTAAGTCGGTATGTTGTCAGACAACTAGACGCCATTCGCCATTGATGTAGGTACTGAAGTTTTGATATTCTGTCGAAGAAAATGGCTTGATTCTGTTCCAATGATGTCAGATTATACGATTCATGATTAGGTATACTTATTTCGCGCTGAAGTAGATGAAAATAACATGAAGTAAGAAGCTGGTGAATAGGTTCTTCAATGAAACGCTGTTACGGGGAAGTCGCTGCTCTTGCTTCCACCGTCTGATTTGTTTTGATGGCTGACACTTTGATCCTGTGTCCTTGTTTACCGGTAATAACCCAAGTCTGGTGATAGGACGTTAAATGATATTATTTTTGGTTTATAAGCTGACTACCCCTAAATAGCCCTTCCAGGATGAACTGCTTGAATACGTCCTAGCGCCCACTTGCACCAAAATGCTGAGCGCAAGGAATGCACGGCAGCGTGAGTTTGCAAAATATTGTGTGGTTCCATACGGAAATAAAAAGATAATTTACCAAATGTGTTCTATTCACACTCTTTTTATTTATTTTTGTATTCCTCAATAATCAATTGAAATCTTTATTGTGGATCATAAGTAGGTACATAATACAGGTCATATATAATTTAATTGCGATCAGCTATGTCCCGCCCTTAGGGCTTACAATAGCAAATTAAATTTATATAATTAAGATAGAAAATAGACGGGATGAATAAGGTAGGTACACATCAGTGGGCAACTGAACGCATCATGACTGAGGGGAACTGTATTGGAGCAGTGATTTGTCTGATAGGAAGTCTTTTAAAGATTAGTAGCACTTGTTTACTAACAGATCATGGAATTCTTTGTAAATTTATTCATTTCCGTAATTGCTCTAATAGACCCCGGAATATTATTAAAGATTTGTGAAGCTGTACAAAAGATACTTTCATACATTAACTGAGTCTTGCTAGGTACTGCGCGCAATTTTTCCTTACACCGTATACGTGTGTCTGTGTAGTAATTATACATGTCAATATTATTAACAAATACTGCAGCCCCAAATATATAAACACATGGCAGTGTTAATAAGTTAATCATTTTAAAAAATGGCTTACTGGAGTCAGTTTTATATAAGTTAAACATAGCCCTGATGCAACATTTTTGTGCAAAATAAGCACGCTCTTTATCTGTACTGTTGCCCCAGAATCTTACACCTATCTGAGGATAGAGCTAACGTAACCGTGGTAAGCTGTTAGTAGAGTGGTATAGTTTGCTATTTTCCCCAATCTGTGAAGTGAAGTACATATGAAAATTGTCCCAGCTTTTTGCATAGGTACATGGTCAATATGTAGTTTCCAATTAAGTTTGTCGTCAACATGTAACCCTAGAAATTTTGTTACTTCAGTTTCTTCAATTTCGCTATCTAGGTAATAGATTATTATAAGACCTGTACGTCGATTTCGTATTTTATAATTCTATATTTAGGTTTTATCAATGTTAATCATTAAATTATTAATTTCGAGCCAGTCTACAATTAATAATATTGTTTGGTTAATGTCAGATTCTAGATCGGTTGTATTATCATTAGCGAATAAAACGGTGCTATCATCAGCAAATAGTGTAATGTCATGATTTGTAACCGAAGGCATTTATATAAACAAGAAAGAATAAAGGTCCCACGATACTCCCATAAGGAACGCCGAATTTAACAGTTCCAGATTCAGAAGCATATTTTTATTCTGTTTTATTAGCGAGATTTACTTCTGTAAATTCGTCACTGTAAATCCTCAAACACTCATTCTGGTAAATCGTCTGGTATAATGCCGTTTTACACTTCCTACTTTTAACAGTTTAGGTATAATAAAATGCATTTTCACAGGCCCATCCTAAAAACATAGGCAAGAATCCATCTTATCTTCTTTTTTTAAAATATCTATCTTCTATACTTATAATAAATCTGTAGAGAGGTCAATTCTGTACATGAAATATATTTCCGTCTGTCTGTCTGTCTGTCTGTCTGTATAACCGTTATAGAAACAAAAACTACTCGACGGATTTTAATGAAACTTGGTATAATTATTTTTCATACTCCTGAGCTGGTTATAGTATACTTTTCATCACGCTACAATCAATAGAAAAAATAAAAACAGAAAATGTGAAAGTTTGGTTGTTTGTTACTCAATCACGCCAGAACGGCTAAACGGATCTTTATGAAATTTAGAACAAAGATAGATTATAGCCTGGAATAGCACATAAGCTACTTTTAATCCCGGGAACATGTTCCTTAGGGGCCATCACGCGGGCGAAGCCGCTGGCAGAAGCTAGTATAAAAATAAATCCCTATTTCCCTTGGTCACGGCATCACGCGTGAACCGCTGCCGCGCTGGACCGATTTCGCTAATTCTCTTTTGTTGTGTTTGTGATTATGAGTAAAATGTTCTTATGAAAAAAAAAAGTTGACGGGAGTGAAGCCGCGGGGGACAGCTAGTTTACAAAAAAATATGTAAGTAGTACCTATCTAATAAAAATATTAAAATCTGAAAATTGCTTGTAGAAAATTGTTTTTAGGACAATGCTGTAAGAGAACCCAATGCTGGCTCAAGCTCGCTTTTAACTTATAGTCTATCTCATTGTATTTGTATTTTTGCATGTATTAGTATTAAAAATAAAAAGAATCTTTCACACCACCGTCAAATTATTTGACATGCAAACCTAACCTAAATTACGTCATTCTAACCAGCTTGAGGCTCCCGTCTTCTTTGTTTTCGTCTGCCTCCACTGCAACGAGCGCAGAATGAGTTTCAAATCACATTATTGCCCGGCGGGTTATAATGAAATTCAGTACAATATTATTACTTATTGGTGGGCTGGAGCCACAGCTTCGGACGCGTGACTTGCTCCTTTGGCGGGGGCCGACTCGCGCCACCTGCTTTCATGGCTAGAGCACAATTTTCTCGCAGTAGAGTATGCTTCTCAGGGATAAAGGTGTCTTTGACTTGGGTTAGCTTGAATCCCTCGCTGCATTCAGGATTCTTGTATAAACTGCCTCGCTTCACTCGGGAGTTAACTCTCGTGCGAATGCTTCATTGTGTTCGGGATTCAATATGACGCCCGTGCCATAAGACACTGCTTTATCCCCTCGTTTCATAATCGTTACATACCACTATTATTACGTAACCCTTACAGTCGCGTAGACAGGGGCGCCACGGGTTTGACCCGTGACACCCGATCCTTTGTTAGTTACTTCTATTAAAGCAAAATATTAAAAGAAAATCAAACTATCCGCAGCAGGAAGATAACAATCATCAAAAGTTATCTCGGTGATACCACAGTACTCGCACCGGACGTCAACCACTGCGCCACTGAATCTGCCACTCGTCAACCGAATTTCAGCCGTAGGTGGTGAAACGGGCCTTCAATAGGCTAGATTCCATCATCCACAAATTGCAAAACTATTTAGTCCGTCAGTTAGAGTATTGAAAAATAATGGACACGTATTTTTTGTTTTTGTTAATCAATGAATATTGACAAAGATAAAACGCATCAAAACTCGGGAGTGGGGGCTCGTGACGTCACGACTCACTAAAAATAATGCGAAGGTGTGACGTATTGAGAATTTTAAAAGCGTCGTAACTTCGTCAATTTTGGTTCCTACGGGAACCAAAATTGACGAAGTTACGACAAAAGAAAAACACGGGTCAAATATTTTTTGATAATCTAACTTACGGACTAATTAGATTTCTCCAGGACACAAGCCCATTGTATTTGGACGCATTAGTATGGCAACTTACAGGGGCGATACACAATAATCGGAGATAACTTCGTTCCTAGCCAGGTGGCAGCTATTTCGAGTAAGATCTACAGTTTACCAATTTTAATAGATTTTCATCTTAACGTTCTTGCCGAACTGAATTCAGAATACACCATGATTTTTTCACACCGTCTTTTCTGGATCGAAATAAAAAGTAATAACGATTCTCTCTAACGCTCTTTTTATTCCGTGTTTGCCTCGCTACCGCAGTGTGTCCGCACCCTCGCCACCTACTTACAATCGCACCAGTTGGACCGCGTTACTTGCGGCTATCTATTCTATTGCCGCGACGTGTAAACACTGGGAAAAGAATAGTATGGCCGGAACAGTAGGCGATAAACATAGCCAGTGTAAACGTTATGAAATGATACATACGGTGCATTCCGTCTAATTGTACTCGTATTTATGGAACACTTCTGGGTGTTCTAGAATATTGGCTTAGAATAATATCGGCCACGTAAGTTGTAGGTTCTGAGTAGCGTTTGTTATTGTTGTATTTTGTTCGTGTAGAGAAGATCGAATAAAAGTAGCAAAATTAAATGTTACATAAATAAAACTGAAGAAAATCTTAGGGAAAGTGATAAAGTACCTGACAAAAAAAAATTACATGTTAATTAAACATCAGCAGGCTTATTCATAAAAAAATCGTATCACGTAGTACTCGTATAAATACTGATAAACAGATTCTTTATTCGAATCTATAAAGATTTTGAGTCTGCTCATTCGTATTTTAACAGAGTATGGTTAAAAGTTTGAAAAATAGGGACAGTTAGTAAAGTAATAACTGTCGAGGATGAAAGTATGAATCTGGATGCTGCATTTGAAGTCAAACGCCTTGGTGGCCGCCGCGACCTATAAATAGGCCTCTAAATCAATAATAGTTCTATTAGACCGTTAATTCTATCGGTGCAATATATCAGATCGTAGTTACCAATAAGTGGGCAATAAAAGAGCCGACATGGCCTGAAAGAAATACGCGGCTCCTGATTTATGCGCGATAGGAACGCCGCCGCCCCTTTTTCAATAAGGCCCTGATAAGAATCATTGCCTATCCCCGCGTGACGACCCGCGAGGCATGCAATTAAATCGCTTTTTACAAGTTTTTTGAACTGCAAAAATGCAATAATTTTGTAATAAATTTGAAATAAATAAATCAGTGAATATCATTATCACCAGACCAGATAGATGGTGGTCAGAAAATGACACTCAGTAACTTGTAAAAAACAACGTCCAAAGAACACTTTGAATTTCACTGTTTTGGTTTTGAAAAGCCAACAGATAATAATGAAGAAGGATATTTATAACTGATATTTGTCAGAGACATTATTCTTTTTATAGTTCTTTCTTTTCTAATACATAAACGTAAAAATCTTCACAAGATACAGTTTTGTAATTTTCCTGAGTAATCAATGTTACTTTTACTGATTCAATTGTCAGCCGATTTCTTTCTTTACTCCACTGGGCGTAGACACTTTACACACGAGATAAAACGTACGTTCTATGTTCGCATTGTGTGCCAAAATAGAGAACACAAACTGGCAGATTTTCATGAATTCTGTAATGTCACCATTCACTTCCATACTTTCGAGAAAATTGCACCACACAGAAAAAAATATGTTATCTGAACTTATACAATATTATTTTAGAACTTCGTATTCGTCAAACAGTTTCACGTCGTCAACACTGATATTCAGCTTAAAGAGAAACTTGAGAAACTTTTTATTTCTTTTTCAAAATACCATTAAAACCATTCACCGGAAGGAAAAGAGAATTCTTCGATATGTTTCATCCATTTTTCCAAATAAGCTGTTAAACCTACATACAGGCCCAGAATCTCCGTTTTAAAATTATCGGTACTAATTCCGTTGTTTTCCAAAGTTTTCAGTAGTCGAATAACTGTCAATGATTTAAAATTTTCTTTCGCGAAATTTAAAAATGCCTGTCTCAGAACAATGCCGGCCGCACGCCTGTAATGCCTGTCAAATGCGGCAAACGCCTGTCATATGGTAACCCTAGGTACGTTTATTTATTATTGTTGTGACGCAAATTGAATCTTGTTTGTGTTTCTTCGCAAGTTGTGTACAAATCTGAATATTTTCTGACAAATTTACATAATTCTAAGATGTATAGGCCGGGAAGTATGAGTATTTTGTGTTTTCGGAAGTGTGGTTTGCAGCTATCTATTTGATCTATGTTGGTTTTTATTTGAATTAACTTCTTTTGTATAATGAATAAGTTTTGTGAATCTGTACTGTTACCCCACAACATGACCCCATAGCTGAGCCATGCCTGGGCATATGCATAGTAGGTAACAAGTTATAGTGACTGTACTGAAATATACATTCAAGAACCAAACTATATGTAGGTACGTATGTAGGTATTCATATACATAGTGCTAGTACTAAAGTAACACATAATGAATACCAGTCAAGTCTGAGTTGGACTCCGCACCAAGGGTTTAGAATGCCAAATTTTTTGATATTCGCAAAATTATAGGGCACTTGCGTTCCACCTAGAACCATGAAAATTGGCAAGAAGCAAGAATGGGAGTCCGACCCAAACTTGACCGATTTTAACTACAAATACCTCTTTGCCAGCTTGGTAGGTACCTATGGTTAGTCATTTACGAAATACATAATAAACACTGCGTATTTAAAATATAAAATAACTCCTAGTCTATGTATCTGCAGTAATTTATAAGTATAGAAAGATTGTCTTTTCAAAACCTGTGTTAGGGTTGAAGATTCTCACAAAATAAAATTGATTAAAATCGCCATTGCAGTTAATTGAAAGATTCAAAATAATTACCATCTAACCAAAGATATAACGGTTAAACTCCATTGTTTTTAGGCTGCGCCCATCCGAATCTGGATTGAAACTGAAATAAGTTTCCAAAACTTTGTATTTAATTTTTTTTTTAAGATACTGAAAATAATAAGAAATATGTTATTGTTGGAATAAAAAAATGCAGTATATTGATAGATTGCGCTTATATTTTTAGATATGAACTTAGGTAGAGACATTTTATTTCCCAATAGACAGATGGCGCAAAAGTCACCACAGAGTTTAAATAAAACCTTAATTTTACAAAAACATTATTAAATAAAATAAAATATGGAACTTAATTTTAGCTTTAAAATCACGCACCAAAATCATGAATTTTGGGCACAGATTCTTTTCAATGAATTTATTTTAAAGAACAGTTGCAGGTTAATCTCTGTTATAAAAAGGAAACACTAAAATATGTTGTTCATCGTTTCTAGTTTGCTTATGCCAAGTTGTTAACGGCATTAGCCCTATGCATAATAACTTGGAGGATAGCCTTCTACTGCTCGAACTCCGTGGACTTATTATTCTTCACCTGGAGGTACATAAGCCCAATAAGATCGAATTATCATCATGATCATATCAGCCCGGAAGCAAAAACCGGCCCTGTGCCTCCGCAGCCATCGGCTTCCCGCGACCCTCACAGGTCATCGGTCCACTTTGTGAGAGGCTTTCCAACGCTTCCGGTACACGGTCGCCACTCCAGAGGACCAATAGGGAATATGCATGCGATTTTTTTATTTGCAAAATAAAATACTCATTAGCCCTAGTAAACAATCATGAATTTATTCTTAAATACCTTCATCATTTATGAAGTTAAAAAGCTTCAAAGACTACAGTTAGAAAGAGAAGTCGGAAACGAACTTTGACGTCAAATTACACGACGACTATACAGCTGCTATAGAAAACAGCGTTTTCGCGAGAGGGACAGATATATTTGTTTAAAATAATGATGACTCGTTTGATTTTCGAGTAATTTTGATTCTATTTTCACTGTTAGCATTACAATTTTGTATATTTTTAGATAAACTGTGTAGATAATAAAAAATTTTTTCATACATTTTCCCTATTCTACTAAGATTTAAACATGCGAATGCGAAATTTGTTTAAAACTTGATGCTCTCTCTCTCTCTTGACTCGATGCGAATGGGAAAATTAGTAGACTTGGCACACAGAACTTTTCCGCCCCATCGACCATCTGTTCTGCGAGCATTGTATTCTGCCTACTGTCACCTCAGTTTGGCGATCCTTCGGGCTATGTCGGTTCGTTTGCGTATATCATAATTCCTGATGCGATCAGGTAAGGACACTCCGAACATTGCCGTCTCAATTGCCCTGATGAGGCCTATTGTGAGCGATCACACTTCGGTTCCATAAGTCATCACTGGCAACACGCACTGGTCACTTGGACTTTCGTCTACAATCGCTGAAGGTTAACATCCAAGTTAAAATACGATGGCTAACTACTATTCTAAATGAAACTGAGGAAAGAAATGTGAAATGCTTTATGCAATATCGGTTAGCTTTCACCGAAGTGATCGTGAAACGTAACTCGCGTTTCACGATCACTTCGGTGAAAGCTAGCTCAAAAATATGTCTATAATAAATCTAGAAAAAAAAAAATGATTTTCTTTTAATAATATTATAAAAGGTGTGAAGTTAACTTTTCTTGGACGTACTTTCTCTGTTGGACTTGGATTTTAAAATTCGAACAAAGTGGATTTTTTTTTTCGATTTGTTGAAACAATTGTAAAAAACGGCAACAGATTAATAATAACAATTCGTGACTTTCGCACCATCCTTCTTTTATATGTAGATAACTACAAATAAGCAGGATGTTACGGTGAAAATCTTATTTCCTACACTAACGTTCTTTTGATTTCGTAATATAAAACGATAACCTCAAAAATAAAACACAAATCGTCACTAAATGCAAAAAAAATCGTTTTTTTATCAATTACTCGTTTGACCATTCGAGTAGTGTTTTCAAAATTCGAGTTCGGGACATCGCCCACGTTATTATTACGATAAATAGATTAATTAAAGGTAAGAGTGCCCAAGTTTCATTTGCTGTCAGTTTTCAGTTGCAAGAAAACATAATTTCTTTAGTATTAACGTCAGTTTCAAAACTAAAGCTTTTCTTTTTATTTAAAGCACGTCTTGCGTAATTTTGAATCAATCAATTAGTGTACCATTTCTTCACTGATCCTATTCGTAAAATACTGTTTTTACTCTTGAAAAAAAAGTTTTTTTAAAAGATTCTTCATCTGTCGTTATCTAACTTTTGTTTGGCACATAGTGTGTACACAGCTTAACAATTTAGTGATGCAGAGGATTTTTTTCTTAACAGTGTTTTTACTGCCCTAGACCTTTTTTTTATTAAATTAAATATAAACATCGTTTAAAAGAATTTATAGATACACGAATTAAATTTTAAGGCTCTATCTGCCCTTTATAAACAAAATGTATCCAAACCGTAAAATGATCTTTTCCAATTCCAACTTAAAAAAAAAAATTTGCTTATCACCATTTAACCCGTTTTCAAGTTTTTTTTTAGATGTTTTCAAATTAATCGGCTGTTTTTCCAATATTGTTATAAGATTATAAAGCTCCATAGTGTTTTCAAATATTTTTTATACTTACATAAATTGTTTTGGTGTATTTTTGTCGCTCTGTGAGTAGGTATTAAAATTGGCAGAAAAACTATACCACCGTAACACTTTTACGAAACTTAGAAAAAAGCTAATATAATTTTATCATCAAACTTGTAAAACACTATTTGAGAACTTAGAATAAAAAAGTCGACTTACCTATTCCACGACGGAAGTGCGTAGCGTGCGTAAAAATCGAGATCGCGGGCGCGGTAAGTGCGGTTCGTACAGAGACGTGGTGAACGCGCGGCGGCGACGGAGCGACTGCGGCGCGGGCCGCGCGCTGGGCGGGCGTCGCGCTGACACGCCCCACACCCAGACACAAGAAAAACACCATTTTCCTAACATCTAGAAACTTCTTAGAACTTTGCATTTATAAAAACTTTATCTGCTCTTTAAATTCAATCGTAAATAGTGGCGTTCTAAGGCAAACGACGCCAGTGTGAACAGAGCACGAAAAGTTGTTCGTCGGCGAAGTTTATCACTTCTCGATCTTTCAGTGAAGCAAAATTGCTTGCAGGAATGCGTTCTTGAATAGGTAGAAAAGCTTGTTAATTGAGAAAAAAGAATTTTTTGTCTTGTTACACACGAATACGTACTTACGAGTATTTCAGAAGCAACACATGGATAAATATTCCTTAAAAACGAAATTATCTTAAAGCAATCCTTAAGTTGTATTGTACCTATAAAAACCACTACACAAACTATATCTGTTCAGTTATCTAAATGTGTTTGCATTGTATTCAGGAAAATTAAATAAAAAATGAGAAATGAAAAGAGTGTGACAGAAAATTGTTAGAGAAGAGTCAACTGGGCGGAGCTTGCGACCACTCCCCGCTGAAAATCAGGATTACACGGGAAAACAAATTGATCCAAAGAGGATTTACTTTTTTTACTTTTTTTTTCATGTCGCTGTGCACACCGTCCTAGCTGTGCTTAAAACGAAACGAAATAAACGATAGAGCAACGGTCCAGCAAATATTTTATGCTAGAAATCGTAATTAAAAATATGCAATCATTTTAAATAAAATAAATAAATGTAAGTTATCACTTACCTTTATGTGGAGAATTTGCGATTTAGAGAAACTGATTTAAACACGGTATTTTTGTATTGTGTATGTTACTGACAAATTATTTATATTTGTACCCAAAAACTTTTCAACGATATCACCCAGATATCACGTGGTCAACTATTTAGCCAATTGTGAGAAAACTGCTCTGTTCTGGGTAGGCTAAAAAATACATGAAACATATAGGTTACTGGAAATTAAAGATCAGATAAATCCTTTGAATTCAAATCCATCAATTTATCAAAAAAGTGACTTTTGAAATTAGACATCGTCAAGTTATGTCTTGAAACTTCTCTTATTAAATTTGTCAAGGCAGGTAACTTAAAACTAAACAAAAGAAAGACTTTCCTACTACTTATTAAGTTTTCTAAAAAGGTGACCAACGGCCACTTTCAGCACATGTTGGAGAAAAGCTCAATTGTTCCAGACAGTGGAACCACTGTGAGTTTTTAGTAGGTAGTGTAATTTAATAATTTTTAGGAAATTGTACACATTTTCCTATATTTCACAAGCTATATCAATAACGATGTGCTTTATTTAGTGGTTAAACGAAAGTTTTAACTTATCCAATTTTATGGCTAAGAACGATTTCTGAGGGCATAGTGCGAATTTTTTAGTCAGTCTAACCGGGTGTAGCTGAATACTTGTATTTTTACATACATCGACTGTGTATTTGACCTCCGTAGCACAGCCAAGTAACTGGTAAACATGATAGTCCTTGGCAAGACCAACCATTATTAGTGTGCACATTTCTTTTATAAATTCGCTGAAATGATGTTCGTTATATTACAGTAACGTATGAGATTGATTATTTAATTTTCCAAATTCCACAGTTAGTTTGGAGTGCATTCGACGCGAGCTCGGTGCTACGCCACTGCTACGGAAGTGCTACGAGGAGCGTAGCGGTGTTAGCCTCTAATATTCGATCTAAATACTTTATTTCGACGAGGTAGTAAGACAATTTGTTTTAATAATAATAATTATTGAGACTTCTTACTAGTTTAAACATATTAAATTTTTATTGAATTTAAATTTAAATAATTGAAAATTAGCAATCCCTCCGCATTAAGTTGCTTCCTGTGCCGTTAAATAATGCAAGTGTAAAGGATAATGGGCAAAAAATGTATGGACGGCACACCCAAGTCCGCCACAGCTTAGAGTACTTTTGTTTGAAAGGTATCACAGCCATGTTTTACTGTGCTAATGCGCATCAAATTCTGACCATGGGGTCTCTATTTATTTGAAGTCAAATTGGTCTAACCTACTTAGCATTATTGAAACAAGCAGAACACACAAATATTTTTAGTTTTATTTCGATTTACAAATAAACTCAATAACTGCGTTAAAAACTATGCTTTACTAAATTAACATTTGGTTGTGATCGGACGGCGAGCCACCCAACGCTCGCTGTCCGCAAGTCCACGCCTACGGTGGCCGAGAATCGCCCTGCGCGACTCCTGACGCAACTTCTTCTGTTGCGGCATAACGAGCATTACTGCTTCGCAGAAGGAAGTGACCGCTTTCCATGCCTTCTCGCTCCTGACCACGGTAAACTCTCGCGTCCAGCCCTGGTTTAATACCAGGGCTGGACGCGAGAGTTTACCGCCCCCGATCGCCTTAACGAGAACACGGCGGTGCTCCACCCAAGCAGGATAGACCTCCACCATATGCTCTACCATGTCCTACGGGCGACCTTCGCAGTGTTGGTGACCGGGCATGTCATCCCACCGAATGTATCGCGTAGTATTTAATATACAGCTGGCGGATCTGGGTGTGTTTTGCCCACCGTCCGGCGTACTTTCATCAAAAGCAAAGCAAACCTAACCACTTAACCTTGTTCGGTTGTACATTATAAGTACCTACAGCCGAACAAGTAGCAATTTTTTTAGTAATTATTTCAATCCGACCTTTAAACACCACTTTACACCACCATGCAACATTAAAATAAAAAACCTCCAAATCTAATCAAAATATCTAACCCGCGAGTTCGACAACAATGATTGTAATAAAATTGTAGTCATTTATTACAACCACTGGCTTAAGCGCGGGCAATAAAAATGAGAAATTATTTTTAATAATATTGCCGGTAGGCGCCCCCCTCGCTAGTGACGAGGCACAATATTTTGGCCCGGCTAATACCGCCCCTTGGCCCTTATTACGGCATTCTTTACCCGCTAGTGCCTAATAATAGTGGCGAGACTTACTTTACGAGTTTTCGGGATGTTTATGTCAGATTAAAAGGTGCGACCTCCTTAGACAATGTTTATGAAGGTAGTTATTGTTATGTAATTATTTGTGTTGTGTAATTATTCATGGAAAATAGTTACAAATAAAATGGGTTGTTGATAACTAATTAAATAACGAGATCGATGAACGGGTTCAAACGGGAAAACATATGGCGATAGAATACTGCTCCGGGGCTGTCTATTATTTCCCTTGATTTTTCTTTTCTTTAACTGTCAAAGTTATTTTTATCCTCAAAACGTCACTTTACTTTTCCGAACAACACATTAATCGACTATAAGGAGAACCTTCTCCAGTAATACCAGTACTGTTAATTACCTACCAATACATACCCTCTACTCTAGCCGTCAATGGTTTGGTTTAATTTACCTTTTGTTTTTGTACACTCTAAGTAGTCTAAGTTCTTCCTAAAATCTCACTTGATGATAAAAAGAAGAAAATAATATTAGTTCATAACTGTCTTGTTAGAATTATCCTTAGTTAATATAAGGAGAATTATTTAACACATGTAACTATTAATTAATTATCTGATTCCATCAATACGTTTCCTCAGCGCTGACCACCTATGGTTCGGCTTAATTTCTGCAGACTGCTGCTCAATAAGCCGCACGGAGTATGCGGTAATGTTAATTGAGATCAAGATCAGTCAAGGAGCCGGTAATGGTACGTAGTGGTCTTACAGCCTCTCCACATCTGTGGCCATGACGTTACATTTGTGGTCTAATCGCTATTGCTATCGTGACAACGTACTTCCCGCAATTATTATGTTGGTTAGGGTTACTTTCGGTAAGCATCGATTTCTCCTTATACAATTTGGTTGCATGGTAGCGCAGTCATAGGAGTGATGAGGAAGTTAGACTCGCGTTCTTTGGATTCTATGCAGAAGTAGGAAAAATACGACCGACTTCCAAAAAAAAAACACTACCAAGTAAAAAAATTACTTTAATTTCAGAAGTCGGTGTTTTTGTTAGTTCTTCGTATTTTGACACCGACTTCCGAAATTAAAGTTATTTTTTACTTTGTAGTGTTTTTTTTTTGGAAGTCGGTTGTATTTTTTTGTAAAAAGTTTTTTTTTATTTTTCACTATTTAGTGGTACCCCACACCTAACAACATCACTGCAAAATCGCAGAAAAGCAAAATACGCAAGTTCGATTACTTGGATGACATAAAACCATCATCCAAGTAGACGAATTCCAGCTATTTCGATTTAAAATCCAAACTTCGTAACCGATTTTGATAAAATTTTAATGGGACCAATCTGCAAGTATATCCTTTCAGATAAAGCATTTTTTAAATCGGTTCATAATTATCGGAGTTATGAGGTAACAAACATAACAATAAAAAAAATACAACTGAATTGAGAACTTCCTCCTTTTTGGGAAGTCGGTTAAAAATACATACTTACATTATGTTTCCATTTCCAAAGGTTTACCTGAAGTAGCTTTTGCCCGCAACTTCGTAAACGCATTTCGCGTTTTTCTCGTTCTCGTAGGAATTTCGGGAAATCCTCTGTAAGGAAAGCTCGACCCAAGGAACCGATAGGTATGCCAAATTTCAGCTTTCTTCGACCAGTCGTTTGGCTGTGCGTCACTCAGTAGTATGTTTTTATATGCTACTAGCTGACCCACGCAACTTCGTCTGCGTCACATTTTTCATAAATGCTCAGCTCTTAAAAAATATTGCAACTATAAATTGAGATGTAAGCTACCCTATCTTTCAAGTTGGATCAAACTGTACACGGTGTGCAAATTTGATTAGAATCGGTTAAGTAGTTTAGGAGTCTATCGCGGACAAACAACGTGACACGTGATTTATATATATTAAGATAAGATTTATTTATGTAGGTAAATGATAAATCATGTTGTAGCAAATAAAGTACACATCAGAACATCGACTATTTATTTTACGGATTCAGTTGTATGATGATGATGACATAGACAAGCATTATTTGTAACATTCAAACTAGAAGATACCAGATGTATTTCCCGAAATAAAGGGTTCAGTCTGTACCATTTCGAAAGGGAACCCTATAGATAAACCAACAAGTATCTTTCACGCAAAAAATAGTGTTTCCTCCCCATAAAATGCAATGAAATGTGATATGATATAGTAGCGGTGTCACCACACGAGGTAATTTCTGAACAAGACACATATTTTCCAGAGGGAGGACAATCCGGGCCGCTGTGACGAGGCTCGGAATGCAACACGATTATGAAACGCCATTTGTCAAGTTTTTATTGGGCACCCTTGAGCAGCGTCTATTGTGGTGAACCCTTAGCCTCCCCCCCCCAACCCCGTCCCGCCCGCACCGCGCCGGACCCTTGTGGATGTTAATTCATAATTTTTATAACTTGTTAACATTTTGCGGATAAAAAGGGAGCAGCCGCAAACCACGATTACTGTTTAATAAAATTTTATCCACCTGTTGTTGTAAGAGACTAATACGATAATCGGTTAAAGGCTTCACTATTAAAAATATAATGTTAAGTTAGGTTGTCTTTATAGGTGTTAATGCATATCGTTATTGCGTTTTATTCTCAGTACCTACTGAACTTGAAACAAAATAGCTATATTAACATTTACTTACCTAATAAAGGGGCACACAATGCATTCTCGTTTCAACTTTCAATAAGTATTGCAATAATTACTGGCAAAAGTTGTGCGTTTGATTGGCATGGATATTAAACCGGCGCGGCACGGGGGCCGAGTTCCGGCGGTGCAGCCATATTTCGCGATTCACTGATCAAAGCTAGGCACGCCACAACAAACGTGGTTACACTTTAATATCAGATGCACTACAAAATATATAAGTACCTATCATGTGAAGAGAAATTAAAGTGGAATCAAATACACACAGCCGGTCGATTCTGTTGTCATCTCACCGTGATTACTTAGGTGGAGTGAATGACAAGTGAGCTGCCGTCTAGTTTGTATGATTCGACAGGTCACTTGTCGTTCACTTCGCCGAAGTGTTCACTTCGACATGTTTACAGAATCGCACTGCAGGCTAACGTGAGTCACCGTGTCGACGGTGCGTTCGTGTTCCACGCGCGCCTCAAAGAGTGTCAGCATAAAGAGGGGCCCGAAAGGGCCAACGCCTGCCGGAGTTGCGGGACCATTCGAAAGAGATACCGTGGCTCCGGAACACAAAGGGCAAAGAAGGAACATGGATGGGTTTTAGTCAGTTAAAGTCTGACACTCCCTTCCGCTCCGCCCAGAGCGGGAGAAGTCATTTGATGATTTCCCATCCCAAAAAAAAAGGCGAACATGAGACACGCGGCAACGCGTTTGTGCGCAAAGATTTATTTATTTTTACAACAATGACACGACATATTGTCACTTTTCTCGTTTCTGCCAACGCCATACAAACGACAGTTTTTAGTCAAACGAGCCTTTCTTTTTCCAACTATGTTAAGTGTTACTATTCCCCTGGGTAAGGCTGCGTTTCCACCAGAGATGTGTAGCGAGGAATGTGTTTGTAAAGAACCAATAGAATCGCTTCATTTGCCTCGCCTCGGTGAGCACAGCTCTGGTGGAAACGGTTCAACGGAGCTAGATTTTTGCGCATATAAAACAAGCGAGCGATGTGTGTGAGGGATGTGTACGAGGGATGTGTGCGAGGGATGTGTGCTAGGGATGTGTTGCGAGGGATGTGTTGCGAGGGATGTGTGTTGAGAAGGATGTGTTGCGAAGTTTGCGCATACTGTACCAGCCAATTAATTTTTCTTCCGTTATGCCACGCAACCGTACGACATGCTTACGACTACAAGCGCTTACGACAGCAAAGCGAGACGTGAGCGGCAGGCAGGCGTTCGCGTTACTCCGCTTCCACTACTCCACTACACCGCACCCCCGTCGACACATTTCACAGCTTCGTAACGCATCCTCGCACCACACAATAATGCGCATTTTAACAGTTCCGCTACACATCCTTGTAGGCACATTTTCATCGCACAGCTTTGGTGGAAACACCCACACATTTTCACAGCACAGCTAGACATCCTCGCACGACACATTTCCATCGAACATCTCTAGTGGAAACGCACCCTAAAACTCATGTCTGTCATATATCGACTAATGATAGCCGGGACCAACAGCTTAACGTGCTTTCCGAGGCACGGAGGAATCTCGGTATGCTTAGATATTAACCATCCAAGCGTTGATTAACCTTGAAGATCGGCCTGTGCGGCAGTTAATTAGCAACGTGCTCCTCGTTCAAGCGAATGGGCTCTTTATTATCTCGTTGTCGACATTAATTCGTTACATTACTCTAAAGGTGATCCCTAACCTGGAGCGTTCTCCTTTGATATTGAGCACTAGGTACATTACAATTCTGCCTCCCCTGACTGACGAGCATTCGCCTGTAATGTTAAATTAGATTCAAGTTTGGGCATTTAGTTGATTCCACAATAACAAACGAAGTAGTGAGCATAGATGTTACAAATTGTTTAAAATAGTGTCCCTGAATGGCTTGTTGTCTGTATTGGTTAGCGTCTGACTGACGAACATTCGCCTGTAATGTTAAATTAGATTCAAGTTTGGGCATTTAGTTGATTCCACAATAACAAACGAAGTAGTGAGCATAGATGTTACAAATTGTTTAAAATAGTGTCCCTGAATGGCTTGTTGTCTGTATTGGTTAGCGTCAGGCTGGTAACCAACAACTTGCTACATATTTGCCACTTTTTACTGCCTAATAGTCAATTAACAGCTATTTAATTTTTATACAAAATAAAGGCACTTCAAAATGACCAGCCATTCTGATATCAGGATATCACATAGAACATATCCACATGTCCTCACACACAAGACCTCATTGTCGGCCGAAACCGAAAATTATCAAAATACTCGTATACTAGCTGTTGCCCGAGACTTCGTTCGCGTGTATGTCTTACGACTCCTATTCTGTCCTCTGCACGTAAGTTTTTTGTCTAAGTTAGCCAGCCCATTTCCGCCCAAATGCATAGAAGCCTCCTGGGTGCTCCACAGGCTCCAAGGATTTGTTCACGTCGGGAAGCAACGGCATCATTTCCTGGATCTTCTTCAAATCGTGTGAGCAGTTAGGTCTAACGACCTCACACACCCTAGTGTCAGAGTTTCTAAACCCCTTCAAGGGTCTTGACATGGTTTATTTGACGACCGCCATTAGCGACCAGGACCACCAGCTTATTTGTGCCTTCCAAAGCAATCATCTTTTTATCAGACCATCAGGTGATTCAAGGCAGAAATGCTAGCCAAACAGGAAAAACAACTTCACAAAGTATGCTTCCCGTGGGAATCGAACCCACGAACACCGCCATTTTTGACTGCCTGAATTTTGTAGCCCATGACCATTAGTTCTCATGAAGTTTACTTGATCTCTGGCAAATTCATGTACGAAACTGTGAGAAAGGTGGAGTGGGTATGGGTCTTGCACTACCATCTTGGAACATTCGCGAGTTCGTCTTTGGCATCATTGTCTTTGCCTAGGTATCTATAGTTTTCCATGATCCACTGGAGGGTAGACATATTTTTTGGTCCTTAGCTGGTCATGACGTAACATAGGCTCACTGTGAATTTTACAGTTTTACAAAAAAAATAGAAAATAATGGGAATGAGGGGGATTTTAGGAATGATCACAACGTGACCGGAGCAACACGCCGGAGCAAATGTGTAAGTACCTTTTCTTTCATGGCCATTTAATGGAAATACATATTTTCCTTATTTACCCCACAGACAATAGGGAATATGCATGAAAAAAATATTTACAATCTATACAATTTATCTAGAAATATACAAAAATATAATACTAGCAGTCGAAATAGAACCAAAATTGCCCGAAAAACAAACGAGATATAATCATTTTAGACAAATATACAAGTATCTGTCCCTCTGGCGAAAACGCTGTTTTCTATGGCAGCTGTATAGGCGTCGTGTAATTTGACGACATCCTACATCTTTGAATCTTTATAACTTCATCGCTGATGACGATATTAAAAAAATTATTTTCATGATTGTTTACTAACAATTATAAAAAAAAAAAAAAAAATTTTGCTAATAAAAAAATCGCACGCATAATCCCTATTGTCAATATTATGCGTACTGTTGGTTGCATCGCGGTCGATGAGTTCCCTGTACACAGAAGAAATGAATTAATACTGCAGCAAAGAGAAAACACAGACTATCTTTTAAAATAACCTAACCACCTTCTTGATTGTGGTGTGTGCCGTCAGCAATTTTTAGCCGTATTCGTATTTAAATAATGCGTATTTAAGTGGCTTTCTTCTTCTTTTGAGTCGTTCCCTCAGTGATGAAGGTCGTGGCCACATGCGTCGCGTTTTCAAGCCAGGCGTCGGACCATTAAGAGCGCTTTGACAAAATCGAATAGCTCAGGTTGACTAAAGTTGAATACCGCGCGTCACAAGATTTATACTGATTTTTGCATTGCATACAACAATTATTTAAAAATATTTACTTTACTTTTAATTAGACCAATTTCTTTTCCAGGCAATATAGCAACGCCACCTTAATTATTAAATATTTTTTATTTGAATTTGGATTATAATTTCATAGATAAAAATTATAGTTTCGTACGGAAAATTGTCAATAACTCTCAGTTTTACAGAATTATTTTTGGTGTATTACCTACTGAATGAATCGTAATAAATTGACTTGAACATTCCAAAGTAGAAGATACAGTTGTACCGTGGACAATTTTATAAATGATTAAATTATAATATCTTCGGTGTACCAAGGCATCAAAAGATTCCCTAAAGCAACGTTTTGTGAAACATCCTTTGCGGAGTCAAGGATTTTACTGATGTACGTGAACAAATTGAAATATTTATTTAGAACACTCCCAAGATAAATGATCAAACTGTGTTAGGCATATTTTTGTTTTTTTTAAGGCTATATCTAAAGCAAAATCACATATCAAAACTCGAATAAAACGCTAAAATTCAAGAAAAATTGTGAAAGCCCTCTTAAGAAGACCATGTTTGCATGTTTGCAAATTTGAACTTTTAAAGTGTTGAATATTATTATTGTGCTAAATGAATGGTGATTTTCTTTAAACTTCGAAGTTAAGAAACTACTTCATGAATAAAGTTGATTCTTAATTTATTTCGAACCAAGGACGTAAATCATAACTATTTATGTTAAGTTTTTAGGACATAGTTTGACATCCGATTAATCGAGCTAATTTAACTATTTTTGCGACCCCACTATCTTGGGACTTAGCCACCTGCTCGCGGGTGGTATGACACAACCCCTGGCTTCAGGCCTGTAAAGGTTTATTCTTCTTCTTCTTTCCGAATCGATGGTTAACTCTTTATACTGTTTTGGCCCAGTAGTTGGCTACGTTAATTGCAGCATCTGCATCGGTGGCACTCTGTAAATCCTACAAAGAACAGGTGTTATTGAGCATCTAACTTAGCAAATATAAGCGCACGCCTGTTGACGAATATTGTAATCTTAACATCGCGAAAATGAGATCAAATGCATAACGCCATCTATGGAATATGAAGTTGGAACTATATAAAGATTAGTTAGGAGTTCGATTTTTATTAATAGGATATATGTTACGTTCATTCAACGATATTCTTTTTAGGCATTAAAATAATCACTTTAAATTAGTTTTGGGGGAAAACAGGGTTGAAATTATACATAGGTACATGTAAGAACGATGTAAAAGACGAGCAGGATAAAAGCGTCCAGAATAAAATAGGAACAATTCAAAGAAATAATTAAAATCAACCATGGCAGCTGAGAAATGACTAGTCCCGACTGACGGCGCCCGTTCACGAACATGACGCATGCGCCAGCACCATTCAGCTCAACCATTTTGAAGGGAGCCAAATGATCAAACGCATACGCCACCATCAGCTAGACTTTTGAGTGAGCATGACACTCCCTAATATAATGCTCCCTCACGAGTTACTGTATTTAAGTATGTACTTTTTATAATGATTTTATTTATTTAAACCAATTATGTGTATTTGTTATTATTTTTTGTTAAGATTGTAACCTATTGTAATTGCCTTGTGAATAAATAAATAAATATCGTGATGCAAACAAAAATGAATACAGAACAGAAAACAGGTTCTTTTAATTACCCTACTAATCTGGAATTTTAGTAGATTTCAATGGCAGAGCATTTAAACAGCTATTCACACTTACCATAGAGATAATAAACCTATTTTTATGTCTGTTTCAACCCTAACAGGATTCTGTATCGGGTTGTAAAGTAAAAATAAAACGGGAAAAAAAGGAAAACTGTCGATTATATTTTCAAATACAATGAAAGTATTAAAGAGCTGGGAACTCGCGGCAAGCTATACTACCTAGGTACTTGCTGCATGACGATATCCGTAAGTCATAAAGAAACAAACGAAATACTTTTCAAGACTTAATTTACATTTATCTTAATCTAAATTTTTCACATTTAGTTTTGTACATGTTTAAGAAAACACTATGATTCCGACTGTACATTTGTATTTATAACATTGCAAGCCCCGTAAGATTGTAATGATCTTAATCACGTTATTTCTCCTTATATTGTGAATAGCGGTTGTAAAAAGGCCACTTTAGTAGAATCATAATATTAATCATACAACGATCTGTCAAATTTCATTTTCATCTTTATTTTTTATCTAAATCGCTAAAGCATAAAGTTCAAGATTGTTTGGGAAAATTTGACTGACGGGTAGCGCAATGTTCTTTCTGATTCTGCTAAAGTGCAGGCCTTTTTAGACCCACTTTTCATTACAATAAATCCCGTACAAATTCAATGGTTTTCCATTTATGTGTTTAATTGTAAAACATTAGTTTACAATTTCACGCGATGATTTACAATCTCCCAGCGTTTGCAATTATCCGGCAAAACTGGCATAGGTAAGAAATAAGGGTCGTAACCAAAGATCAACAAAAAATTTATGCTATCAATATTTACAAAAATATACGTGATAACATACGTATAGTATACACTACCTATAACCTATTTGTAAAAAGGAGATCAAGTATTACATTATATCTTTGGGTGTAAGTAAAAGCCGTGGAAAAAAAAATAATGAAAAACTCAGGTATCTATGTGAAAGAAAAAAAAACGATTATATAAAGCAACAATAAAGTTCAGAAAAAGACACCTGGCGAAAGATATTTTTATTCCATCTCAGATGTTATGCCAGCAATTTTGCATGCAGACTGCAAAACAGACCTTGTTTTGAACTTTGGAGTTTTATGTGAACTTCTAGTAATTTTACCGGCTACAGTGAAGAAGGCCTAAAGAATCAGTCTGGAAAAACGTTCTATAATAGAGTTACACGGTATCTTAGTAGATAAATTCAATAAGAAAACCAAACCTAAAACTAAAGTAATTTTAACTATAAGTATGTACAAAAACTCGTAGAAATGTACGAGTCGACCAAAACTTAAGGCAGTTAATTTTTGGCAAACGATCTATATAAAAAAATGTGTAACTTAAATCGGTTATAAAATACTATATTCCTTAGTCCTTAAAGTTATTATTGGCCATTCTAATCAAATCAAATACTTCGCGTGCCGACATTTCCAATGTTGATAAGCGATGTGACAAGCCGTTCGTGTGTACGTGTTGCTGTAACGCAATGTCTGATCTGTAACGCCGACTCCGATCAGACATGTCACGTCATGCCAACCAAATTGAACAGGCTCGTTTGCAAGCTATATTCACAAGTGATAGTCAAACACTATTTTCGTTGGTTGTGATAAAAGTTAGAAGAAGTATTGCTGAAAAGTACTAATATCTAAGTAAATAGCGCAGCAGTTAAAGAAAGCGCCTTTTCTTGAGGATGGGCATGTAGGGCGAGTCGGACACGATGCTGTAGAGCACGGCGTGCGCCATGGCGCGCAGGTAGCGCGGCTCCACGCGCAGCAGGCGTGCCAGTCGCGCGGACGCGGCGTGGCAGGCGCGGTGCCGCAGGTAGCGTGCCGTGGCCACCACGCACGCCGCGCACACGTGCAGGTTGTGCAGACTCAGCCGCAGCCCACCCCCGCCTATACAACAACAATCATCATCATATAATTATCTAGCCTATTTTGTATACTGCTGGGCAAATGCCCCCGCTCCCTTTTCCATACTACTCTGTTCTTTGCTAGTTCAAGACAATCTTTTCGTTAGATGTCGAGCTCGTCCCGGTATTGGTCTACCACGACATCTTTTGGCATTATCCGCCTAGGCTTTTCCTGTGTGTGTCAACAGTGGCTAAATTCACCGTTGTACCTAAATACCAGTATTTTACACGGAGCGACTGCATATCTGACCGCCATAACCCCTTACAAACTCGATTCATTTTTGAATTTTGCAAAAATTAATATGTGCAAATGGCCAGCCTCGTCGTGAGGACTTGCTAAAGACCCTTCCAATGACTCCCTTTTACATTAGATACCTACTGAAAGTGTCAAAAAAAACCTTTTTTCCAAAAAAATACAACCGACTTTCAAAAAACCCTTGCCGTAAGCCCTTTCATCAGAATATATAAAATTCTACCGTCACTGAGTGACTGACAGACAACGCACAGATGAAACTACTGGTTGTACAAAGCTAATAATTGGCGTGTAGGTTCCTTGGGCTTGGCGTGTAGGTTGGGGAGTGTAGGGAAACGGAACGGAAAAACGGGGAAAACGCAAACGAAGTCGCGGACAAAAAAATAAAACTAGTTTGGCCCCCAAAAGTGACCCCGAGTCCCGACACTCATTTTACAACATTTATTTATTTCTACGCAACGAGTCAAGTCGAGTCAGATGTTGATATCCAAATTTCAACAGAATCGGTCCAGTAGTACCGGAGAAAACGGAACCCTAAAAGCAATACAGAGTATAAAAACACTTCAATTTTGGTTGTTGTTTTCGTTTTTGGCACTGACTTACGAAATTAAAGTTATTTTATATTTTATAGTGTTTTCATTTGGAAGTCGGTTGTACTTTTTTGTAAAAAAACGTTTTTAATTTTTCACATTTTAGTGGTGCGACTTGTATGCATGTGCTTACCCCTTCACAGCGGCCCGGCGTGATGTTATGTTATGACCTGGTGTAAACAATGATATGCTATCATTTATTGAAGCGTTCCGTTGCCTACCTCCAAAGTTTTTCATCAGATTTTCACCAAATTGATATGGCACTAGTCCGGGAAAATACTATTCCAAACAAAAAAAATAATCATCCAAATCGGTTGCCAATAGGCTAGATTCCGTCATTCGCAAATTGCAAAACTATTTAGTCCGTCAGTTAGAGTATTGAAAAATAATGGACACGTATTTTTTGGTTTTGTAAATCAATGAATATTGACAAAGATAAAACGCATCAAAACTCGGGAGTGGGGGCTCGTGACGTCACGACTCACTAAAAATTATGCGAAGGTGTGACGTATTGAGAATTTTAAAAGCGTCGTAACTTCGTCAATTTCGGTTCCCGTAACAAAAGAAAAAATACGGGTCAAACATTTTTGATAATCTAACTGACGGACTTATTAGATTTTTTCAGGACACAAGCCTATTGACGAAAATATCGCTGAAAAAACATTTCACTGAGATCCCATCATCAGATCCTGACTTATTTATATTTATTTATTTATTTAAATAGAACGGCCGAAACCAATTACACTATTTCACACCTTCATAATCAGCTCAGCAACATGAAAGGATGAAAGTATATGAAAAACATTGTATATGCCTCGAATTTCTTGTATCCCATCATCTGATTCTGACTTGGTGACTTTGGGACCACCTCAAGAGTACCTATAGTCATTAGAAATTTTTTTTTTTTGAAAATCGTTCGACAGTGGTGGAGAAATCCGCAAACATAAATTTTGTAAAACATACAGCCAAACATAGAACCTCCTCCTTTTTGAAGAAGTCTGTTAACAAAGTGGGCCCTCACTTGGTGGCGAAGCATTGCCCGGTCTATTGCGCGCGACCCAATTCTTCATGTTCAGTTCGAGCACGTCGCGCCGGTACTCCGTGGCGTTCATGACGAGCTCCAGGGCCTTCATGATTCTAGACTCTCTCAGGCCCACATGAACTGCTAGAAATTCAGCTGTCTCCAACGAATTCCAAACTGGTATACGGTAATCTGAAACAAAATATAGCGCCGTATAGTTGGGGAAAATTTGAATCCATAGGTATAAGTTTCGAAGTTACGGCTACGCTGATGAAATTAAAAGAAAAATACTAATATCATAATACCATCCTTTATATTTTCCCTATAACAAAAAAAAATACCTTTAACCTTACTGCCCGCGGTTTCGCTAGCGTTTGTATATTTTTTTTTTTTTTTTTTATATATAAAACGGGGATACTCTTGGCCCAAAGTAGCCAATACACTTTTTCTCTGTACCAAAATTAAACAATTACTTTCAGCGATTTATAGACGTGAAAGTATAACTAACAAACAAACTCATTTTCGCATTTAGATACTTAGATAGATGTAGTTTTCGAAGCATTCGAGCTGATTTTGCTTAGGGGATCATCTTTAGTGAGATATTACCAAACTTGACGTTTGTGAAAACAGAACGGAGCATCACTCGTTATGCTCTTTCCCGTTCGCCAATTAGTCCAAATCAGATCAGCCGTTAAAACCGTGATTCAGTGACTTGATAGTGATACAAATTAAAGCAGCCTATAATAACGGAACATCAGGCCATGACTAGTAGAGATAACGCTAAAAAATAATAATCACAAAAATATACCTATACAAGAGTAAAAATTTCATAATAATGGTCCTCATAACCGATTTCGGCCATGGTGGCCAACCTCAACGGAGACTGTGCGGGATATCCTACTAATATTTATTATAAATGCGAAAGTTTGTGAGGATGGATATATGTGTATGAGTATGTATGTTTGTTACTCTTTCACGCAAATACTACTGAACCAATTACGATGAAATTTGGTATGTAGGTAGCTGAAGACCCAGAATAACACATAGGCTATTTTTTATCCCGGAGTTCCCGAGGGATCGGGATTTACACGGGAATAACGAGAATTTATACGCGGACGAAGTCGCGGGTGGCCTCTAGTATTATTATAGTGCTCAAACATAGTCATGGGACGCCAATTAGACACGACCGAAGAGAGATCTTGCGCTGGACCAACAGCTTAACGTGCTTTCAGAAGAGCTCAGGAGCGTCACACAATCTACTTCCAAAATCCAGAAAGTCACAGAAAAAAAAATCCTAATTTAAAAAATTACTCTTTTTCGCGACCTGGGAATCGAACCCAGGACCCCACGCTGAGTATTCGCCCTTGTGACTGCGAGACCAACTAATCGAAAAACTCGACCGCAAAAAAAGTCAACTTATTTAAGCAATACACTTCATAAGACCGGCACATTTTTGTAATTTCCATTTCATTACCTTCATTTTGATACCCCACTCAATAAGTTTTTAATGACATACTCTACACTACACTCTTGACTAGTCTAGGTCAGAGATGACAGAGACAAAGCTTACCCAGAAGTAGCCTGTTCACTCTAACTTTGAAAAGATTAGGGTTGTAAGCGTTCGGAAACACAGACGCAGGCAGAGAGTTTAAACACCTAACTAAGGACACTTGGGTTTTTGAGACAAATCTAACGACACCTTAATAGTCTCTATCGAGACGTTTGGAAGATAAGAGGTAATAAAAAAAATTACAAACAGACATATGCGCGAAAAACGTAACCCTTCCTTGGCAGTCGGGTAAAAACATACCTAATACACTAAACACGTTGAACTCCATTCCGACGATCTCGGCGGTGGAGTGGTCGATGCCTTGCTGCAGGAGCGCGCTCCTCACGACGCTGGCGCTCAGCGACGTCTGCAGGTCGCTCATCTTGGCGGCCAGCTGCGTGCACGAGCCCAGCAGCAGGAAGAACTTCGACAGAATCAACTGCTTGTACCGATTCCATTCTTCGGAGCCTATAGCGAAAACACAATGCAATATGACTGTATGTTTTACATTTAGTTACTGGGTTTACTTAAAAAGATTATTCAGGTCTCTTTGAATTATAAATTCAAATGAAGTTGAGATTTAAGGCCTGTTATTCCTTTTTCGGAGTGAGTTTAATTTTTGATTTGGTGGGTTTTGATTTTTCGTATAATATTGTCATGTTTATGAACATAAACTTAAAAAAAATAAGTCAAGAACATAATTATCACTCATCAGAGCGTAATATAATTTTCACATGAGAGCAAGACGTGTTCCACGTTCGGTTCTTCCAAAAGGTCAACCCCAAAATAGTTGGGAAAAAGTCCAGATCGATTGATTAGTTGTTGGTTTATATTTTGTGAAAGAAACGGTTAACACACCGACAAATTTACCATCATAAGGTTCACGTTAGAGTTTTGGTACGGGGCCCTAGAAATCTTTTCGTGACGTAAAATGTGTGGATACTTACCACGATTTTCTTCTAGAAAGTGGAGTATGTGACGTGATAAGTATCTTTCTAAAAGACGGCAAGCAGAACCTGGTACTCCTTTACCATATACGCCTAGTACGTAGCACATAGACCATATAAAATGTCTTGCCGGTGACTGCAGTAAGACCGTCGGCCAGCGAGCTTCAGCTTTAACTGAAATTCATTAATTAGTTCAATAATTATGACCCCTTTGCAGTGAAGTCAAGTGCAAATTCAATATTTCGAATATCATGTGCATTACATTTGATCATTTAGAATTCTGCTTCTTCTTTTCGTGTTGATTGATTCATATTAAGTATGTTTTGTTCGACCAGTATTGAGCAACCTGTAGCTACCTACGGTGTCTGATAATACAGGTAATGATAGAGCTGTACCTACGTGAAGCTCTATCATTGGCCTCGTTCACATCTTGGATGATGCATTTAGAGATAGAAAGCTTTTAAAATTTCAGAGTTCAGATTCATGTGTTAAAATTAACCGACGCAAAAAGTGAAATTCTCCTAAAAAGTTGGTCAATATTACGAGTTTATTAACAAGTTACATCTATAGATATATTTCTTTTGTTGGGCTAAAGTCCATCAATTACGAGTATGTTAATTTCACTTGTATGCGACGATTGAAAAATCCGTCCTAACTAATACAAATGAGTTACGAATCAACAATGGTTACCTTCTTCTTCGTATTCTTCACGCAACACTTCAATCCAGTCTTTACTGTTAAAAGCATAAGGTTTTCGTTGGAAATCCATTATAAAACAATAATCCTACGCGAGCCAATGAGGTGCTGATAAGATGTGCAAATTGAATGAGCGAAGACTTTTTCCACACACACCTCCGTTTGAATATTGTTAGTTTTAGTGTATTTGACGCCATCATCCATAGACAGTCCACAATTTTTTTTACGTTTTGTGTTTATAATCCAATTCTTTAGAAGAATTATCCTGTATTCAGTTTTTAATCAGACACATCACAATAATATGATTACAATTCGTTCGAAGCTTGTTTCAAGAACTTAAAAAAATATTTTTTCGTAATAACTTTAATTTTTTTCGTACACACAACACACAACTGTCACATTGTAGCCATTGCCCTGCCTAATTTAATGTTCCAATTTCAAATTTTCTGTTACTGTATACTAATAAACTTACTTTTAAATCGGTCATTATTTGTGGCCTGTTATTTTTACATGAAAATTGTTTAGGCCAGCCGCATGTACAAACTTTTTAATCGAACAACTGCTTAGTCATAAGTATGTGGAAATTAGACTGAGATCCCAGAGCTTGCTTATTTTCTCGCTAACAAAACAATGGACTGACGGGCATTTTTTGTGATGTATTTCAGTGGTCAAGAAGAGGAATTTTTGCATCCTTCTAAATCCTGGCAGACTGTGGCTTTCTTTATTAGCATCTAGTAAATAAACTATGCTAGAGAAGAATGATTGTGATTATGTTTAAACCAAATAATAGAAATGGGAGACAACTGAGTGTATTAGGAACGCTTTTGGGAGAGACAAAAGGAAGGGGTATAATAGAGAGAAATATATGGTGGTGGTCGACAGAAATACATAATATAAATATAAGTGTTGAAGGAAAAATGAAGATATTCAAGGAATGGCAGAATGTAAAACTGGAAAACATTAGATTGTAAGCCGAAAAATGGAGTGAGTATGATGCTTTAAAGAAAAAAGAAAGCCCGAGCCGAGGCAATAGCGAGAACAAAAGCTCTAAACAACTTGTACGACACACTGGTCAGTCCAGCTTACCTTTACCAACTTGCTAGAGCCAGAGAGAGGAAGGCGAAGGATGTTAATTGGATAAAAAGGGTAAGGGATGAAGCTGAAATGCTTCTATCGGAGAATGAAAAGATAAAGTAAGGCAATTGGTCCATACGGAATACCAATTGATGTGTAGAAGGGTAGATGGATGGACGTGGTTAGCTTATACCTACTTCAATAAGTTGTTGCTAGAAGAAGCCACACCTGACAACTTTCAAGAATAAAGCTGAAGTTCTGGAGTGCAACAACTAAGGATATCAAGCTGGGAATGGGGAAAAGTTATTGAAAGGCGGCTGATAGAAGAGAGTGAAATCTCACAGAACCAGTTCGGTTTAACGCCTGTTCGGGATACAACGGATGCTATTTTCACTATCCGTCAGCTGTGCGAGAAATACAGAGCTGTGCATAAAAACTTTCACATGATTACACATTCGTTCTCTTCACGTTTTTTGGTGGACCTTTAAGGAGAAAGGTGGTGCCTGGAAAGTATGGGCAGTTAATCCGAGCGATGTACAGTCGATGTAGTACTCAAGTCCGGTCTGCAGTGGGCACCACTGACAGCTTCATTGTGGCAGTCGGGTGCCACCAAGGGTCGGCTCTCAGCCCTTGCCTCTTCCTAATGATTATGGACGCTCTGTCGTTGGTCATCCAGGAAGAGGCTCCCGGGTGTAAAAACGTGTTGCGCTGACCTCAAGTAACATGAAATAAGGGCAGGAAGGCTAGAGACTAGACCAGCTGTAAGACTATTACAATGACTTATCAGTCGTTAATATATTATTTAATTACTAATTATTTAACAATAATCTGTAAAACATACATAAAAATCCGACCCACCCAGATTTAAAAAAATGATTTAATTGCTTTACCACCTCATACCTGAAAAATCAGTTTTTGGCCCAAGCTAGCAGGTATATCTAATATAGATACGTATCCGATCCGAGGATACGTTTGCGAAATATTAAGTTTTAAAAAGCAAATATTTGTTAGAGTCTTGTTTGTGTGTCCACTATTTATTTTGACATCTTTTTTTGTTTTCTTTCTCGGGTCTCTGGAGACCCGGTCCTTTGGTAGGCGTACGAGGGGCCGAAACCAACTCGCAGAGGCCCCGTTAGAAATTTCAAATGACATCTTTTTATTATTATACATTTTTTTATTTTTTTTTTATTGACATTATATGCATTATACTTTTGACATGTAATATGATAGGATAATTGATTTATTTGTTTGATATATATATTTTTTTTTGTTTTTGAATTCTATTTATTGGAAAGTGTAAATGTATTTTTTTTTTGTCTTATTAATTAATTTATTAGTATTATGTTTTATAGTGTAACTCTTTTAATTCAAATGTTTTTATTTTAATGTGAAATTTCGACACAATGTAAAAATTGTTACTGAAATAAATGAAATGAAAAATGAAATGTGAGTCCCTCTGTGAGCTAAACGGTTGTTTTTTGGGACGTGAAAAAAATCGTGGTAGTATCACATTTATGTAATGAATTCAATAGAAAAGTATCACAGCTATGTAGTCTTTACAAGTTAACGAGTAATAGTCGACCAACTTATAAAATGAAAGTACTTGGAGAAGTCGGCAATTGTGACGTGCAACTGTGGAATCCCTACTCTGTAGTGCGATTCACTAAGGCAGATCATCTTTACAACCAAGAAATCATCGTTGAAACATCTGATAAATAGATGCCACATCAGATGTTTCAACGATGATTTCTTGGTTGTAAAGATGTTCTGCCTTAGTGAATCGCACTACTGCACTTGGCCTGATACGCACTTGGCCGGTATTTTTTTTCAAGCCACCCAAACAAGGAGTTTATTTTTTTCTGCTTGTTATAGGAGCTGTTAATCCTAAACGTTACAGTTAGTAAAGTCTCCAAATACGACACTGATCTGTTACTTATTGCCTGGAACGTAAACTTTAAAAAGAATGGATAAGTGTCTTTTTAAAAGAGGCTTTGAGTAAGGTATAAGATAAAAAGCATATTTCCGTTAGATTTCTTTTGTAGAAGGATTTTTTTGTTGTAGTTTTTCTGAAAGTCTACGTTAGTTTCTTAAATACGTTTCAGTTGCAAATTATAAATAGTACTAAAAGCTTGTAGAACTGAGCAGCATGTACTCAGTGAACACAATGAAGCAAGTATGTGGCAGCGCTGCACAATGCTGGTACTATGTAACATTGCGGTGTGTGCTCTCTGGCCAGACGGCTGAGCTCATACGAAGGACATAATAAAACGAAAATAAGTTAAATGCTCGTGTGGAAAAGCGAGAGCACGAGGGCGTGGCGTCAGAAAGGCGGTGTATTTTTCTCGCAAACTCCGCCCAGTGGAAAGTGCTGAGACCCGCCCTCCCGCCATTACTTCGCGATCCACACTAAAACTGGGATATCTGCATTGGAATAATAATGTTATATGTTCTCAAATATTGATCGCATCATCCAATTTGACTCGGGTTATCGCTAAACCAAGAACAAAAACGTTATATCTAGGCGAGTTTAAAATCGCAATTTTCAAGTAAAAAAGACCTTTAAGAAAATAATAAGAAAAAATAATGTTTCTACTAATCTAGAAAAGTCTTCCTGCTAAGTAAGCTTCCCACATGATGTCTGACTAGATCTGCACTCAGAAGTCTGAAATCGTTGCACACAGCAATAATGAGAAAAGCACATTATTTCCACAATTTTGTGCAAGGATTTTACAGAATACTGGCATTCAGATGCATCCAGTTAGGTTAGTCTGAACGGCACCCTCAACATTGATGGGCAAAGGCGATTGATGTACGAGAAGGCATTACGATTTTGATTTCGTAGGCATCATGGTGTTGTGAAACGGTCTAGCACAGTGGATCCCAATGTTGAGTGGCCTGCGACCCACCTAACAAACACTACCCAATTCAAAATTCAAAAAAATTCAAAAGTCATTTATTCAAATTAGGCTGAGAGCCAGCACTTTCTGAACGTCAAGTTTTACAAAAGACAGTCCCCCAAAACGCCCGCCCGTTAGGACTCATCTCTTGGCTGTCATGAAGAAAATAGGCATAGGTAACTATAAATATTATTAATTGGACTTACTTAAAGTAAGGAAAAAATATACAATTGATTTGTTTATAAACAGTCCCTGTCATTCGTATTTCAAATCTAAAAACAAGGAGTGCTATTTCAATGAAAATTATGTTATTTTTAATATTTTTGTGACTAGGTACTGTTTTAGCATTAGCTGCTCAGGGCCCATCTAATATTCCGTCGCGACCCACCAGTGGGTCTCGACACATAGTTTGAGAAACGCTGGTCTAGCACATTCCACCAATCGTGAACGAGGATGCGTAGTAGTGACAGAATGCGTAGCGAACTTAACTGTGCGAAGCAGCAGTCTTGTACAAATGTACAAAACAAGTGACTCGTCGTATTTATTCCTCAATAGGTACCCCCGCGGCTTCGCCCGTCAACTGCAATTTTCTTATTTTTCTTTCATAAGAACCTTCTCCTGATAGTAACAAACACAACAAAAAAATACAACCGACTTCCAAAAAAAAACACTACAAAGTAAAAAATAACTTTAATTTCGGAAGTCGGTGTTTTTGTTACTTTCTTCGTATTTTGACACCAACTTCCGAAATTAAAGTTATTTTTTACTTTGTAGTGTTTTTTTTTGGAAGTCGGTTGTATTTTTTTGTAAAAAGTTTTTTATTTTGCACTTTTTAGTGGTGCCCCACACCTAATAACACCACTGCAAAATCGCAGAAAAGCTAAATACGCAATTTCGATTCAAAGAATCATCTAAATAGTAAAATTCCAGGTATTTCGATTTAAAATCCAAAGTTCGTAACCGATTTTGATATGATTTAAATGGGACCAATCTGCAAGTATATCCTTTCAGATAAAACAAGAATTTTTCAAATCGGTTCATAATTGTCGGAGTTATGAGGTAACAAATATAAAAAAAAACATACAACCGAATTGATAACCTCCTCCTTTTTGGGAAGTCGGTTAAAAATAGTAACTAACGAAATCGGCCCTACCATTCACGCGTGATGCGAGTCCAAGGGAAATAGTGAATCATTTTTATAAATATAGACTAGCTGTCCCGTCAACTGGTTATCCCTGAACTTTCTTATTTTTAGGGTTCCATACCAAACGATTTAAAAAGCATTTCCTTATTTCAAATAAACCATTTACAGGCACTTTTGAAATGTCAAGGTCGGTCAGTCAAAAAAATAAAAACTTGGAAACTATTTGCACGTTCCAAAGCGTAGATCTACATCAGAAATACATCATCTGTGAAAATTTCAATTGTCTAGCTATCGCGGTTCTTGAGATACAGCCTGGTGACTGACAGACAGCGAATAGATAAATTTGATAGCCTTTTCAACCGGAGTCGCACTGTGCGAGGCTAGGAACATTAAACAATCCATTTAATTAATGGGTATCGTATCATTGCACACATGTATTCCGCCCTGGCTATGCATCCTCGCACGAAGAAACGCACCCTAATATACAAACTGAAAATTTTGATTAACTTCCCCTATATCTTCTCCAGTCATGCAATTTGGCTTGCTGCAGAATACACCAGATATAACATTGAATAAACTAATAACTTTTAAATGAAAAATGATACTTCTCTCTACTTACTACAAAATTCACGGGAAATTAGGAATTTAACGAGTTAAGTAAATGTAAGTATGTGTATGCTCACCGATTTCTCCGCCAATTTCTCCAATCCGATTTCTAGAATTGTCAAATTGTGGACCGATTAAAAAATAAGTACATTTGGATTGTATTCGGAAGCCTATACTCCTGAGGTGTTCCCATTGTCACCAAGTCAGAATATGATGATGGGATCTTCTGGAAATACAGGGAAACCTAACGCAACTCAAATATTGGTGCCTAGTTAATATCATCTCATGTTGCTGAGCTGATGACGAAAGGTAGGTATAAGTCAGGTTCTGGTGACGGGATCCCATGAAAAATGTTTGTTCAGCGATAATTATTTTCGCCAATTGACAAACGATTTGGATGATTCTTTTTTTTTTGTTTGAAAGAGTATTTTCCCGGACTGGTTGCATATCAATTTTGAGAAGATTTTATGAAGAACTTCGGTAGGCAACGGAACTCTTCAATAAATGATAGCAAATGGATCAGGATTGCTTAATTCGCATTTCTGTTTATTGTTTACACCAGTTAATAACACTACATCACGCCGGTACGCTGTGAAGGGGTACGTACGCAGATACCACTAAAAAGTGAACACTAAAACTTTTTTACATAAAAATATAACCGACTTATTATTTTTTACTTTGTAGTGTTTTTGTTTTGTAGTCAGTTGTATTTTTTTAAAGTTTATTATGTAAATATGTTGTACGATTATTGTGTCGAGTCGACATATTGTGAGGTTCAAATGCCGATGGCGCATAAAGTTTAAATAAATACTCATATTTTATAAAAATTGCCTTGATATTTCTAGGGTCCAGAACTGACCTGAACCTTTAGAAAGTGCACTAGTGGCCGAAACCAACTCACACAGGCCTGTTAGACCCTTTAATAAAATGAGACTCAAACTGACGTTTAAGTATTTATTCCCATTAGGTATGCTAAATCCAAGCGCACCCAGAATAACCTTTATCTCCGAAATACTAAGCCCAAAACTTAAAAAAATGCAGATAATATTTCTATAGATAAAGATTACAGGAAACTATAAGAAGTCTGTAGAGTTAAAGTAACATGTGGAAAAAATTAAATTGGTACGGAACCCTTTGCACGCGAGTCCGATTCGCACTTAGCCAGTTTTTTTTTTTTAACTATTAATAGGCACTCGTTTGACCACTATCTCACCTGATGGTAAGCGATGATGTGGTCAAAAATGAAGCACGCTTACCTAGAAATAACATTCACTCTTGACTTAAAAGAATCCAAGTTGTCAGTAAGCTACACTGGTGCTGGTCACTACTGCGGCATTTATGCGAGTTTTCTAATGTAAAACGTCAATTTGTACTGAAACTGAATAAACGTCGTCGTCTGGTGACAACTACGGAAAACCATTTTTATTTTTCATACAAATTAAAGTTTACGTCATCGCCATCGAGTACGTTAAAAAATCCGCACTAAGACCGCACTAGTGACGAGCGCCGGTGACGGGTCAACGATGAGGGTGGACAAATTGCCCCGAGATGCCACGAGTCCACATCCATCACTCGGGGCAGCGCGGCCGTCGCTCGCGCCCGGCTGATACCCGCCGCCGCGCCGCCGGCTTTGTGATTTCACAACTCGATTCCTAAACCGGCAATTACCATTCCGTAATAGGCTAGTTGACTCATATGTTTATTTCCTCTATGATTTGGCATTAACCAAATTTAATGTAATAGGCTAGATTCCATCATCCACAAATTGCAAAACTATTTAGTCCATCAGTTAGAGTATTGAAAAATAATGGACACGTGTTTTTTTGTTTTTGTAAATCAATAAATATTGACAAAGATAAAACGCATCAAAACTCGGGAGTGGGGGCTCGTGACGTCACGACTCACTAAAAATTATGCGAAGGTGTGACGTATTGAGAATTTTAAAAGCGTCGTAACTTCGTCTATTTTGGTTCCCGTCACAAAAGAAAACATGGGTCAAATTTTTTTTGATAATCTAACTGACGGACTAATTACATTTTTTCAGGACACAAGCCTATTGTGACTTTGACTTGTAAAACTATTTTTTTTAAATACAAAATGTGGGAACTAAAATGTTCTGATGCTATAGCAAATCGATACTTCCACCCCAGCTACTTTTAACTGCTAAAGGGATTTTTCCGTCAACAACTGATATGTAAATACCTTCAAACTTAAAGGTTCGGAAAATTCTCATATTTATAATATCGTTGTTATTTATTTTCTCTGGTGAGCCGTAAAATACGGCTGTATGGAAATGTGGGGATTTGGCGCGTGTTATAGTTTGACAAGATGACAGTTATACAAAAAGGCCCGGCGCGCAGCGGCGGAGGGTTATGAGAGTACAGGGCGGCTGAGATGTCCTGTTAACTCGTTTATTGCCATCTCCCATTCTTTATGTTACGGGTTTCTCCCTTTCTGATATCATCACATTTTATTGAATTATAAAGGTCTACAGAATCTTACTTATAGCGTATAGTATGCCTACTAAACAATGTGATGTTTTTCAATTTGCCATTTAAGAATGTAGATAGATACAGGACCTACTATGAGAGCGAAGTACCTGCAAAGTATCGGAACTGAAACTTTAATTCAAGGATCAAATAAATCCCCTTTTAAATGTCCGCCTGTGTTTAATATTCGAGAAAGAATGCAATGCCGACGAGCAGCGGCGAGGTGGGTAGTTTTCTTTGTTCGCCGAAGTGGATCTAATCACATGCTAAACGATATGGGTATATTTTATAAGTATTATCTTTTATATATAAGTAAATGAATCGCTATTTCCCTTGTTCACAGCATTACGCGTGAACGACTGGACCGATTTCACTAATTGTTTTTTTGTTGTGTTTGTTACTGTCACGATAAGGTTCTTATGAAAGAAAACAAAGAGTTGATGGGAGCGAAGACGCGGGGGGCTAGTCTAGATATATAAAAATGAATGTCTATTTCCCTTGGTCATTGCATCATGCGTGAACTGCTGAACCGATTTCGTTAATTCTTTTTATTGTGTTTGTTAAAGTCAGGAGAAGGTTCTTATGAAAGAAAAAAATAAGAAAGTCATAATGATATAAAGGTATGCTATACAAATAGGCTGCTGTCTGAATTACGGAAGGTACTTCTATGTCTACGCTTTGTATATCGCATCTTGTTATTTTCCAATCTAAGGGCCAATAATTCTACTTATCTTTAAACAACTTTCGCATTCGCATGTCAGTATCAAACTGTCAAAAAAGCCTTAATTTTCATACATTTTTGACAGTTTGCGATTGAGATGCGAATGTGAAAATTAGTAGAATTGGCACCCATTCAAGTCCCCGAGTTAAGTGTAATGCATTCACACTTTTTGGTACATAAATAAAGATTTTATAAGCTATCCTAAGCTATCATTCAAAATGCTGTCATTTTCGTAGTCAACCAGTTACATCAAAAATGCAGCCGCAATTCCTAGCGAAGGTGCTAAAAGGAAATTTTACTAACGATAAAGAATTGACGCTTACCGCATGTTGTCCGACAGGATCTGATAAGACTACCTAAGCATCCACAATGACATATGCTTAAAAGTGACTCGAGCAGCCGCATTCCCAACCTTGAAGTCTAAGAATTAGGGTGCACAGTAGCGTGCCCACACTTAAATTTACACACGTATGAATTGCACATTTAGTTGCGAGGGTGCGAAAACTTGTTGTTATCTTGAACGAGGCCAATTTCAGCAAATGGATACTAAGTCCTAACTCTCGTATCTTTTTTTATGTCGTGCGGAGCTTGTGTTCTTTTAAAATATCGACATATCTGGGCGAGGACGACGTGTGCGCGACACGCAATTTAGAAAGGATTTGCTTTACTGCCGCCGCCGCGCCAGGCTAACGGGGACATCGTTCGCAAGAGCTGACGATCAATTCTTATTATTGTATAATTTACACACCATTAAAGGTAATAAGTAAGACGGAAGGTTCTTACTGAGCTAGCAATTTCTTGTTACAATGGAACTTAAATTCTCTTGATACGGTTATAGTGAGTGGCTCGTGTTCATTGTACAATTGTCAATGACAACTAACTACTACAGGTACCTAATGCCAGCATTTGGCAGGTTAACTTAACAACTCCTGCAAACTGCATAATGATCGTCTGAATTTCCATCGGCATAAAAACAGCGATCACCCGCTCGGCCGTCGGGAAACTTAATTACGTTGTTCCTATTTAAAAAAGGAAGGGTTATGATTTTAACAATCCATGTAATTATGTACCAATGTTTGTTTTTTCATATGATTCACTGTAGTGTGTAAACTACTGAGCCTTTGATGAATAAGGTGTCAATCGACTCGTTAGTATGGTCCGGACTCCGGATGTTCTATACAAAAGTGAGCCTCTCAGTTTGACTGTACCTGCCTATAGTGGGATATCAAATGTTATACTACATCATCATCATAATTAGAAGAATAGGTGCAGGTACTAAGCATGAACAATAAATATGAAGATACATAGGTGAGAAGAAACAAAAATCAGCTCCAGAACCACAGTAAATCCGTAATGGGCCAGACATCATAGCAAAATGTCGTTGAAAAGTTCTTGAACAGTCAAAACGCGCATCAATTAAATGTCTGTGTGAGGAGCATTCAGTTTGCGGGTTCGGTAGCACGAGCCGAGTCGGGCCGCCGCCGCCCGGCGCGGCGTCCGGTTCGCGCCCGGCTGCCCGCTCTTTGACAGCAAGCCATGCGAGAAGTCATTCACTTATCAACGCGATCTAATGCCGACATTTTTCCCGTTTTTCCCCATCTTTTCGCGTGAACGAGTGTACTCCAAACGTGACATAATTGAATCAGTGGCCCCGACTCCACGCCGAGCGGAGATTGTTGCGAATTAATACGGACAGACGTTAAGTAAACACTTTCTGCTAGGATGGACATGCGAATGTTGAAATAATTCGTTCAGGTTTCAAATGATCATTTTGAAAAACATTTTCTTTTGCAAGCTATATCCGCCGATATTTATGTTTATTATGGGTTATATACATAAATAAGACGGCACGGTTGGCGCAGTGGTTGAGCGAACAACTGCTGCGTCGCGTGTCTTGGGTTCGATTCCCGCACGGAACAAATATTTGTATGGCCTACAGATAGTTGTTCCGGGTCTGGCTGTTTGTGTATGTGACTTTGTATGTTTGTAAGCGACCCACGATACAGGAGAAATTCGCAGTGCGGGGCAAAGTGTAAAAAAAAAAAAAAACGTCTGTCAAAAACTGACTTATTATTTATCTGACCAGTGGTCAAGCAACGACAATAACTTAAATTTCGAAAGTCGGTGTTTTTGGTTGTTTTTTCGACACTGACTTGCGAAATTATTTATTTTATACTTTGTAATGTTTTATTTGAATGTAGGTTGTATTTTTTTGAAAAAGGTTTTTTTTTTAAATTATAAGTGGTAATCCCCACATCTAAATTGATATTCATCTCCGTACCCCATCACAGCGTACTGGCGTGATATTTGTAAACAATAAACAAACATGCGATTTCAGCAATCCCGGTCTATTTGCTATCATTTATTGAAGAAATCCATTACTTATCTCTCATCTTCATCAGATTTTCACTACATTGAAATAACTATACAGCACTGCGAGTAAATACTTTTCCAAAAATAACTAAATTGCTACAAATGTACCTATACATTTAGAAGAGATCCCCCAACTTCTCGATGATCCTGTCATCAGATCCTGACCAAGGTAATGACCATGGGATCACCTGGAAAGTCTACCTTTTCAAACAATTAACAAAATCTTTCTAGGCGTCTTCGAGTAATCGGGGAAAATGGTACAAAAAAAGGTTAAAAAAAAGATTCCGACGAATTGAGAACCTCCTGCTTTTTAAGTCGGTTTACAAACGAAATGCAAAACTTATCGTGCCAAAATTTAAACATTACTTACATAACATACGAGATTGAGCTAAGTACAGAACACTTACTTTACCGAGCTTTCACAAAAAAACAATCTCTAAAACACTTTAATTTTACGCAAGCAGAAGAGCACTACAAAATAAAATAAAAATATGTTGAAACGAGCTACATCTGTAATTACCTACGTACGAGTGTTATCGGGTTATAAAAAGACAGTTCTAACGGGTAAGGGAAAAAAATCGGACAAGTGCGAGTCGGACTCGTGTACCGTGGGTTCCGTACAAACCAGTAGGTATTATATATTATAAACAGAAGTTGTGATTTACGATTTATGACGTATTAAAAAAAAAACTACTTACTAGATCTCGTTCAAACCAATTTTCGCTGGTAGTTTACATGGTTGTGTACATCATATATTTTTTTTTAGTTGTATCATTCTCTTATTTTAGAAGTTAAGCGGGAGGGGGGGCACATTTTACCACTTTGGAAGTGTCTCTCGCGGAAACTATTCAGTTTAGAAAAAAATTATTTTAGAAACCTCAATATCATTTTTGAAGACCTATCCATAAATACCCAACACGTATGGGTTTGATGAAACAAAAAAAAATTGAGTTTCAGTTCTAAGTACCTAATTTAGACAGACATGACGAATCTATAAGGGTTCAGTTTTTGCCATTTGGCTACGGAACCCTAAAAAGGCTGTGGGGCCCACTTGTGTTACAGCAAGTGTAATGCAATTTGAAGCGTGTTTCAAAGCGGCCCGGCCCCTATCTCTCGTTGTAGCTTGACTCATCCACGTAGGGTAGGTACTCGTATTTACACTCTTTCATAAACATGTTTTACCTTTGCTACGCTTTCGTTCAAATTAAAAACGGAAGCTACGACACACTTTTTGTTCGAACGACAGTTTAAAGCAATAGAAGCTTGGAGCTTCCATTCGCTTTCAAGCTGATTTGAAAATATGCTGAGCTTTTATAAAATGACTGTGCTATCCTAATTTGTATATAATGCTTCTCTAATTTGAGTCTCGAAGAGTTCTCAAGTGCATGACGTGCGTGGCTTTTTGCGTAAACTTAACATTTCATTTAGGTACCAGTTCAGTTAACGAGTCGTCGTTTACTGAACTTAACATTTTAATAAATGTTAGTTAAGCATGTAGCCGAAATGTGAATAAATAAAAAACAAACAGTCGCAAACGCGGCGCATGTAAATAGTGTTGGGACAAGTGTCGGAGGGCGCAATTTGCGGTTGAGTAGTGCAGCGGGCACTCGGTTGCGTTTTGCCGACGCTTTTTGCTGCAAGCGTAACGTTGTGGACACCCCTGACCGCGCCGCATGTCCGACAGGCCGTAGGGCTGTGTCCACACGAGAAATAGGCTGGATTTTCCATTTGAGAAGCAAGTTGAGCAGCGTAATAGGGATATGTGATGGTGTTGACCATCATCACTATTTGTTCTCTTTCCCCATTATGCCACTCCATATTAGCAGTACTTCGTTCACAGAAACTAACAAAAGATTTAGAAGATTTATCTGGCTGCGACTAGACACGAATGACGATACTCACCGTTTTTCGTCTCATCCAGGACTATCAACAGTTGAGCCATATTTTGAAAAGCTTGGCAAGACAGAAACGAAGATGAGTGTCGATGATCTGTTAACTGTGTTTAACCTATGGTACCTAGTATAACAGAATCAGCATTGCCCTTCAACGTGACAATACTGCCAGTGTTCTGGGCACTTTTCCCCTTGACAGCGATGTGGACGAATTTTTCGAAGCACTGTGAGTTCTTCCCGTGCCCTTGTTATTTGGATTGTACCTACATTTATATGCGCATTTTATTTGCTTGCTTCTACTATAAGTAGGTGAAATATACACTCGTATCTGTTAGTATACAGTAGGTGCGATTATTTTTTCTTTGCCTATGCGAAGTACGTCGCAATCGATTGCGCAGAATGTCAATTTGACAAGGAACATCGAACACCGCATGCGTGGGTAGGTCGCGTATGCAGTCTCAGTCACTTGTATACGTTCGATTCATACTTGTGTCCCGCTTACTCAATGAAATAAGACTGTTATTATTTATTTTGGTTTTTCTTACTGTTTCATTTGTGTTTTGTGTGTTTTTGTGGTGAACATGTTTGTTGTATTACTTTGTGACCTTGTTATAGTTTATTGTGACCTTTTTAGTTACTGGTTGTGTTTCTTACTTGTTATTAATACAAAACGTATAAATCAGAAAAATATTCTACGAACGTAACCCTTTTTTACGCGATGGAACCTGCGCAGTCGTCACTAAAAGCTAACTTCGGAGCGGCAAAGAAAAAATAATCGTACTGTACGTTGTCGATAAACAATATCGATGTTCAAAGTGAGCAGACCTGAAGAAAGCTAGAGTTTGATCGATGGTGAGCGTGGCATGCCTAGTGCGGGCGTGTCATCCGGCGCTCGGACGGCGCGTCCGGCGGGTGACGACGTGTTTTGCGTTGACACGTGACGCCGTAATTAGTGCGACCGCCGTCCGCCGACACGCCTGTCGCGCGCAGCGTGCCCGCAGCGCGGCACATCTACGCATTGTTTATGCTCATTATATGGCGGCCAGTATTAAAATTGTCCCGGCGAGTTGCATATGTTTGAAACTGTTTTCAACGGGTCTAATAAGGCCACTTTAACAGAATCGTAATATTAACCACACAGCAATTTGCTAAATTTCGTGTTCATATTTATCGTTAACGTACTTACATAATTATTAGGTTCAAGGTGGATTGGGACAATTTGACAGTGACGGGTAACGTGATGTGCTATCTGATTCTGCTAAAATGGCCTTTTTAGACCCGCTGTTGAGTTGTATACTGTACACAAAGTCCTCCACCGCGTTTGTCTGTCTGTTTGCGATAAACTCAAAAACTTCTGCACCGATTTTCATGAATAAGAATAAGAATATTTTATTTGTATAAAACATGGTAAATATAAGCTCTTATTAAGTATACGAAGATCTGACATGTTTCGCCATTCACTGGCATACAAATTTTTAAAAGTAAAACTTAGTCTAACCAAATCCAACATTACATAATTATTATAAGTGCATAAGTAAATAGATTAAATTTATTTTAATTCTAATTAGAAAAAAGTTTGCACTATATTAAATTTAAATAAAAATATGGTAATATATTTGGTAGGTAACTCTTTCAGACAGGTACATAATATACTTTCTTACACTAGTTGAGACTACGTAATCAGTAGTCATACTTGTCTGCTACTTTTTTTTTTTTTAATTCTTTCACTGTATGTTTTTTTCACATTGATGAAAACAATAGAACCACTCTATCCGTTGGGATAAAGTGGTCTTTGTTTATTCATAATATAAAGCAATTTAATACTTTTTGTACGTAAACAAAGAACAAATTTAACAATGCAGTCGAAATTCATACTCAATGTTCCTGCAAAACCGAAAATATAAAACTGTTTTGTATTATTTATTATTTATTCATGTTTTCAAAAGTATGCGTGTGGCTAATAACCTATCTTGGTGCCAAATTTGAAGGTTCTAAGTCTGCTAGAAGTACCATAGAATTTTGATAATCGGTCAGTCAGTGAGTGACAAAATGTTGTAACTGTGATCGACCGTAACTCGTAAACTATTCAATCAAATGTCATGTAATTTGGAGGTTAAACTCGTTCTTAAATATTAGAACAAATTAAAACAGAAAATCTACCCCCTAGCTTTGTCCACACCTAAGATATAGCCATATAGGGGGAGGGGTGAAATCGCCGCGAATGGCTTCGAGAAAAGGATGATATGGCCGTGCCCGCTCAGCTCGAGACTTGGCTGGGGCACTGCCGTGCCCCCAGGTTTGTGTGAAATGTGACGACACACGAGTTTTTATCGTACTTTTTTGTGTTAGGTAACGTGAAAACAGAAAAAATACGTGTCCAATTTTATCTATCTGACGGACTAATTAGATTTTTTTTGTCAACTAGCCTATTGTAAGTTTTTAGTTAGAAGTATTCTCTAATGATATCGAAATTATGGTTTTTTAAACAAATATATCTATCCCTCTCACGAAAACGCTATTTTATTTGGCTGTATAGGCGTCATGGACTTCGACGTCAAAGTCCATATTGGTATTCTCTTTCTAATTGTAATCTTTGAAGCTTTATAACTACATCGCTGATGAAGGTATTTAAAAAATATTTCATGATTGTTTACTAGAGCTAATGAGCATTTCATTTTGCAAATTAAAAAATCGCATGCATATTCCCTATTGTAACGCACTCTAGCATTGCAAATATTCAGTTGACAATAGGGAATATGCATGGAAAAAATATTTATTATCTACACAGTTTATCTAAAAATATACAAAATTGTAATACTAACAGTGAAAATAGAATCAAAAGAACTCGAAAAACAAACGAGTTATCATTATTTTAAACAAATATATCTGTCCCTCTCGCGAAAACGCTGTAATGTATGGCAGCTGTATAGGCGTCATGGAATCTGACGTCAAAGTTCATATCAGACTTCTCTTTCTAATTGTAATCTTTGAAGCTTTATAACTTCATCACTGATGAAGATATTTAAAAAATAATTTTATGATCGTTTTTTAGAACTTTAAAGTATTTCATTTTGCAAATAAAAAAATTGCATGCATATTCCCTATTATAAAATCTTACGGAGTTTGCCATTTCCGGTGTCTAACATACAGCGTAGCCAAATAAGATGTAAACAACTTTAAAATAAAATAATTTACTTGTCAATCGAAAATTTCCTGCTATTTTTTTTTTTATATGCAACCTTTTTAATATAACCTACGGGTTATATTATCAAACTCAGGATTCATCGAATCTCGTGAGTTTGGGGGCCAATAGATAAGTTCAATTCAAGTTAAATCTTTCAAATACAATTACTGAAGTAGTTAAATGCATTTATCACTGCCTTAGAAAACGAAGAAAACCAAATTGTGGCTCTTCAACTAACAAACAGACACCAAAAATCCTAAAAAATTAGACCTTAAATCAAAATGTGTTGAAACAAAGTTGTAGAGCTTCATTCGATCCTCCCTTCACCGTAATACAGTTTACATGTAAGTAGTGAATAATAAAACCAATAAAATAGTAATGCGACAACTCAATAATCCGCTACACGCTAATAATTTAAAAACTTTTTTCCAAGGTTTTCTTCTCTTTAAGTACCTATTTATTCAAGTGTACACTTCACCCGATGCTGACTTTATAAAAATAAAATGCAAAGTCTCGAATATCGGATCTTATAGAGGTATTCTCACTGAAAACCGAGAGGGTTTCAGATGTGTCTGTGGCACAATCAGTTCGCGGTAAATTATATAAAAAATACATTTCAAGCTTCAGCTGACTACGAAATGGTTTCTTTATTAGTTTTCCCCGAGGCGGGCGATCCCCGGCTCGCGGGGGACGTGTGAAAAAAATCTTAGCGGGATTAAGGGCCCGTATAACAGCGCCGAGGCGGACTTATTGCCGTAATACAATCTCTGTTATGTCGCGCGCGGATTATCCGTATCAGAGTGTTTCACACTAAAACATCTTTTACACGGGCTCGTACAAGTTAATACGATGCTTCTTGCATATTCAGCTATTCGCATCCCTTTTTTATACAAACATTTAAGGCGTAGAATTATGATAAACTCTTGGGATTTACTGGTTTGTTTATACGATTAAAACGATGCTAAAAGTGCTTTTGTAAATAAATAAATCATAGTCACGTGTTTTCAAAGCTCAAGTTACAAATCCCTGCAAATTGAAAAGGCCATTATCGAGCGCAAGCAATTTACACGCAGCTGGTGCTAGCCGAGCTACGCGCGACGGCGGCGGGCGCGACTCACCGCCGCGGTCGCGCTTGCCGCTACGCGCTACGATCGCGTACGAGTAGCTACGTCGCTACGCGTGCAGCTACACACAACCCAAATTATTTCTTACTATTTTAAATTATACCTTGAGTTTAGTTTTCCATACCTCAAAGAAAAAATGGAACCCTTATAGGATCACTAAGTTGTCCGTTTGTCCGTCTGTCAGTCCAAACCCTCGGATATGCGTGAAGGTTTCGAGTTGAAATTTAAACCATGTACTCAAGTTTACAGTCCCTTGCCGCTGTAAAAACATCAAACTTTAACGTAAAAAAAGATACGGACGTTTATGCCTCTAAAACGTATATTTCGAGTTTCGACACTCACAAGGCAATCAATATTTATACTTATTGTATTTTCCGTTGACCTACAAGTATGAAATTTGGCAAGTAATATCGTCTTAGACTACAAGTATAAGAAAAAGTCTGAAAACTATACATTTGCAATTAAATCATGAAAAGTATAGTCTTTATCAAAAGTAATAAGTTATCCACTTTGTACGGAACCCTCGGTGGACGAGTCCGACTCGCACTTGTCCGGTTTTTTTTAATTATTCCTTATGTAATTATTAATTTTAACTATCAATCAAGTTTTATAATAAGAAGGAATAAACTTTCGAAAAATATGTATCGCCAATAAAACAACATGGTCTGTGGTACATGGTCAGCTAAGTAGCTGTTACCCACAAAACATTGCATAAAACAACGTAGAATAAACAGAACGTTCGGATATTATTATATTTTCTGAGTGAAAAGCGCATATTATTCTTCGACGTCAGCTGTAGTCGTTAGGGTCGGATCTCGTAAATAAGTGAGATGTTGACGAGTGAGCCGCGAGAGGAATTGAAAACATCGCCGAAAAGCCACCGCGGGGAAACGCAAGATTTACAGACAACTTTCAACATACGGGCTAGAGTGAAAATATATTCTATCATTCTCCTTCGTGGCCCGGAAAGCTCGTTAGGTCCCGGCTGTCATTTGTAGACCTTTGGCTTTTACGGGTAGTCAAAAGCTAGAGAATTCAAGGGGTGGATTGTATACTGAGTAACCCAGTTATTAGATTGGGGAAATTACTCCGTGTAAAACTTGTTTGCAAAAAATACAACCGACATCCGAAAAAACACTAACTAAAAAGTATAAAATAACTTTAATTAAATTCGGAAGTTCGTGATTTTGGTTGTTTTTTCGTTTTTTGACACCGACATCCCAGTGTAAAGTTATTTTGTACTTTGTAGTTAGTGTTTTTAAGCTGTTTTTTTTTTAACTTTTTTTTTGGAACGAAGTTCCTTATCGCGCGAAGTTGGCACGACACTTTATGCTATAGTAAGCTATTGTAAGCCATGCGGCGTGCGCATGTTTCTCTGTCTGTCTCTCTCTCTCTCTCTCTCTCTCTCTCTCTTATAGAAAGCATGCCAGTATTCAAATTCGTTAGTCAAAGTCGAAGTCAAAGTCAAAGTCGAAGTCGCAGTCGCGGTCAAGGTCAAGGACAAAGTCAAGGGCAAAGTCAAAGTTAAAGTCAAAAATTCATAGGATATTAGATACTAATGTGTTTTTGTTGAGTGTATACAGGTTTTTTGTACATCTAATATATAAAATTCTCGTGTCACAGTTTTCGTTGCCATACTCCTCCGAAACGGCTTGACCGATTTTGATGAAATTTTTTGTGCTTATCCGGTATCTATGAGAATCGGCCAACATCTATTTTTCATCCCCCTAAATGTTAGGGGTAGTCCACCTCTCATTTTTTTTTTTTTTTTTTGGCAATATTATTCATGAATAATGTGACGCAGACGAAGTTGCGCGGGTCAGCTAGTAATAAATAAAAGGAACTTCGTTCCATCCGGGTGTCCCTTGACACCTCTCAAGTTTTTTTCACATTTAGTGTCGATACCCCACAAATAACTCACTCACTCATGTACTTACTCATTTTGGCAATGTAAATAATAATGTGACAATTTATTAATAACGCAACTATTGTTGCACTATTTTCTTTCTTCATCATCATCATCATCATATCTACCGAAAGACGTCCACTGCGTCGCGACAACAACCGATCTTATGCGTCTTGCATCCATCCATCGCCTACCTGCGACTTAGGGGTAGTCCACCTCTCTATTACAAACAACAATAAAATAAAACCACAAATAGATATCAGCTCAGCTGAGCTAATACCTATTTGTGGTACTCTTGAAAAAAATGAGAAAAGAACCGACGAAAAATTCCAACTCTGGGGTGTCCAGAATCATGCCCTGGACCCATGGAAATCGTTTGTGCGTCGATGTCAGATACACGCGGTATACAATAAAGTTATTCCCAATACATAACCCTAAAAACATGGAAATTCAAGTTGACTTGGATACATCTGCATACCCCTTCACAGCATACCGTGATGTTATGAAATGAACTGGTATAAACAATAAACATTTGTCTCTGTCATTTCTGACCAAGACTAAGGTCAAGAGCAAACCCATCAAAAAAAAAAAAAAAAAAAAAACAGACATACAAGTTCAGCAACCCCGGGAGTGTTGCTATCATCATAAAGAGTTCCGTTGCCTACCTCCGAAATTCTTCATCAGATCTCAACTAATTGAAATGGGGTCAGTCCGGGAAAATATTATTGAAAAAAAAAAGGATCATCCAAATCGGCTGACAATAGGGAATATGCACGCGATTTTTTTATTTATAAAATGAATTACTTATATGCTCCAGTAAACACTTTAGAAAATATTTTTTAAATATCTTTATCAGCGATGAAGTTATAACGCTTCAAAGATTACTTTTAGAACAGAAGTCCGACATGGAATTTGACGTCACATTACGTGACGTCTATACATCTGCACAGGGACAGATATATTTGTTTAAAATAATTATATGTCGTTTGTTTTTCGAGCAATTTTGATTCTATTTCCACTGTTAGTAATATATTTTTAGATAAAGTGTTTAGATAATAAATATTTTTTTTATGCATATTCCCTATTGGCGAAATGATCGCTAAACAAACATTTTTCCTGGGATCCCAACTTCAGATCCTGACTTATACCTTCCATCATCAGCTCAGCAACATGAGATGATGATTACCACGCACAAATCTTTGGATTGTATTAGAAAACAAAATATGAAAAACATTGAATGTGCCTATAATTTGAGGGTTGCTGTCTTCGATTTTGGACACCTCAGGAGTACATGCTTTCGATTAATAAATAATTTTGATAATCAGTCTGTAATTGGCGGAGAAATCGGTGAAATCGTGAATTGGCTCCACTTTTTTGAAGAAGTCGGTTAAAAATAACGGTATTCAGCTGTATCCGGTTAAACTGGAAGCAGCCCAGTTGTAGCTGGTCCCAACTGAGCTTGAGAAGAGCCTAGACAGATTGATTGATTTTCATTAATATGTCGCATAATTGCTCATATTGCAGATCTTCATTTGAACTGAAAAGTAATTGTGTTAAAAGTTGCTGTATTTTATTAATTTGGTACGAGGGAACAATGAGTATTACCTACCTGTGTTTTCAAATAATTTGAGATAATTAGACCAAGCCAGAAATAAGCCGTGACCATGCGTGGCTTTCAAGAGTTAAATTTTCTGAATAAAAGAATTGTATCAGAAGACCAATTCTAGGTCTTAAAAAGCGTTAAAATTCAAATCGCAAATTCGCAATATCATATCTGGTCAAACTTGACAAAATATAGGGAAATTAGAGATATTTTCGAATGGCAAGCGAATGCGAACGCTCTTTAATCACCCCCCGGGTATGTATTTATACCTACAAAGGTGCATGTATACACATGACCGTACATATTTAAATTATTCTATCCTATTCCCCTATTCCTATTAACATAGAGGTCATACCAAAAAGTGGCCAAAGAAACGACAGCATCAATAAACATGCACCATCCACTCCGCTAATGACCAGCTCATCAAACGGATATGCGTCGCGTATAGGTTTTTGTGCACGGTTTGTGTGGTGGGCACAGAAATTAATAATTAAAACAAAATCGTTAATCATTCGCCGTTCACCGCAAATCAGAGGCCATCAGAAGCCGTCAGTGGGCTATTAATAACTCGTGATGCGAATACCTACCATTGTAATAAAACAGAAATGCCGAAGGGTTCAATTATTGTGCCGCGCTGCGTTTTATAATCAATGACTTAAATTGTTTCACGTAATATTGAGTTTCATACCTGTGTGTCTCATTTCATAGAATAAATTTACAGGAGAGATGGATATTAACGTTATAGTATTCGTACAATATGTGATATGTTCAAACCAATAATTCGTTTTCAAGAAAAAAATATCTATGTACGGATGTAGGTACGTGTCTATAATGTGATATAGTTGTAAGAATACTTTAAGTTTTGTCATTTTTAAACGATTAATTTGCTATATTCATTGCAATAGTTAAAAACAAGTTTGTAATTTTCAAATCAGGGGTGAGATGAATGGAAGACAAGTGTCGACGCCGGTTGCCACAGAAACGTTGGCGTGTTTAATATCAGCAGAACATCTGTAAAACGAGCAGATTGACTTAATGGTGTTTGGAAAGTTTCTCGCTGAGAAAATTTTAGTTCGCCGCGAGTCCTACTAATGCCGGTATGAAGGGGGAGGGAACTCGATTAGTAGCAGCTGTCATACCTCGCGAATATGTTATTTATTGACGACATGAAAGTCGGAAGCTTGATATGACCTGCAAGTTTATACAGTGCCTAGGATGTACCCTGCTGATAAGCTGAAAATTAAAAAAAAAAAAGTTATGGGTTGTATTTTATAAGTTAGGACTTCTACTAACATACAAGCGATCTATGAAGATTTTGAAGAAATATATTGACGCTGCATTATTTTTATTATTTGATTTTGCTACTTTCAAAGTTAACTCCATCAGCTCGACGACCGCGACGCGTGCTGTTGATCCACAGTCAGTAGCCGCATTCACGGACGGCTGCGGCGCGGTCGACGCGTGCTCGCGAGCGCGGCGACCGCACCTGTCAGAATATTAGATCGACGACATTAATCTGTCGCCACAGAACGACTCCCCTTCACCCTTCCCCGCATCAGCGACCCTCGCCCCGCAGACCCACTGCCTCCACACAACGCAAGCAATCAAAAACCCTGTTCTAAAATCGCGGTTTCCCATCGTTTTCATCTGTGTCCGGCTTTTGATGAGGCCAGTGGCTTTTGCTCACACGGAATGTGCAAACACTACACCATTAGCTGTACTGTTACCATAGATAAACGTATACATGTAGCTATGGTACCTTTTAAAAAAGTAGCAAGTCTGAAGGGGCGGTGAGACCTTTTCGTCAATTTGATTATAGTTTTACATAAAGCGTCCACGGTTGAAAGGAAAGAATTTCGCAAAGTGCGTATAAAACGCGTAACGTGCAATAAGGCTCTTTGTTATTTTGTGGGGTCGAAACTTATTCATCCCGCAAATCCGATCATGTATGAAACAAATCCCGCCCGGTCACCGCTGATTGCATTGTCATGTCTACTGGCCATACGTCTGCTAACACAATCCGAACTTTATCAGGTAAAACTTAGAGCTCAGTGTGCGGTGTTTATGAGTCGAAGTCACCGGAAACCACGTCGTATCGGTTTGTAAAACAAGCGAGCCAACGTGATTGGAATGTTTTATACGACCCTCGGAACATATGAGACCGTTATGATGTATGTTTTTCCTTTTGATGTGGAATTTATCGCCGTATAATTTAGGTGTCGATGTAATTAAAATGTGAATGACAAAATAATTTGTGTTCCTACATCTAATTTGACACAGTGGTTTTTGATTTGTCACTCTATGTTCCAGGTATTTATAGTTGTAACGTTGTTATGAAATTTCATTTTTTTATCAGCGTATCCTATTACAGACAACGTGGTCGTAGTATGGTTTTTCCGTGATCACGTAGGGGTCGGGCCCAAACTTGTGCAATAACGTGACGGCAGAGACCCGATGACGTGAGACCCGCGCGGCCACCTGTTCACGCCACTATTATCCGATCATTCTACCACTCAAAAAACTTTATGGTATCGCAGCTTAATAATGAAATATGACATACAACTTTTACTGCCTAAGTTGCACAGACGGACTTGATAAACTTTGGACATACCGAATTTGTCTCATACCTTATGTACATATGTCAGTTTTTAAGTCAGTTCTGCTGTAAAAGTTAGTTTAGATACACTTTATAATTTTTTTATTCGATGTTTAGCAGTTTATGCTGAATGAAAATACTTCATAAACAGACTTGATCATTCAACTTTCTCTAAATACATCTACTAATTCGGAGGCTTAACAACGATAATCGTTTGAAATAGGTGTGAGTGAGCGTGTAACAGGGCGCGAGACTTTTAAGTCGTGCCGACGTGTTAACCCCATTATCAGAGGCGGCTTACCGGCGCTAAGCCGGCGCTAAGCCGGCCCGACACCGCCCGATTTATGATTGCACGGACTCGGACGCAATTTGCCGATCCTGATCGTTTATTGGCCACCGGCTTGTTCTGCATAACTAATTGTAATGCCAGGTGAATTGCGCAGCCAAATATTCTCCTACGTTCAGGGAAAATAATCAAGATTTGAATCAGTGTAACTTGATGGTTCATGTATCGATGTAATTTTCCCAGACTGTATAAATTAATGTTCTTACATTACCTGAATAGCATACTTGCAATACCTATGATACACAATCATACATAATGACAAACGCTTGTAACACAAAGCCCTTCTTTGGAGTAATCAATGACTGTCTATTGCAAACATGCCTCAAAGGACCATTCAGCAAATCAGCAAATTGGATTGTCTAGGATAATATTGCTTGGCATTTCGATTTAATACGTTACGGTTTGAACTAATGGGATTGCAACATACTTACATACGTGAGTATGTAAGTATGTTGCATTAGTTCAAACGGTTTTTCAAAATAATAATAATTGTGTTTAGCATACAGTCAGTCAATTCCGTCGACATCTCACCGTGTACACTTAGTTGGAGTGAACGACACGTGAGCGGTCATTCCATCTTATTTGTATGGTTTGACGGCTCACTTGTCGTTCACTTCGTCTAAGTGTTCACTTCGACATTTTTACGACAGAATCGACCGGCGTCGTAGCGCTACGGCGTAGCGACCGCTATGAGCTACGCGGCTACGAACCGCTACGCTAATCCCACGCGCCGCGGCGCGAGAGCCGCGTGTTTCACGCCTCTTTATTACATTAATTTAAATGTTTGCGCGCCGGATTGCCTCTCCCTGCGCACCACACAAATATACCCACATCCACATGCTGATCAATGTGGTATTTAATGAATTTGACAATCATATTGCTACTCTGAGTAGTATATGCTTGTTTAGATATTCACGGGTGGGACCTTTGGTAAGAAAAGATATGGTGAGACAAGATAGAGCTGAAGAGAAGCTGCTGCCTAAGAACTTATTTAATAGTTTTACTAACGAAACAGTTGTAAGTTGATTATGTTGTTCAGGAAGATTGGCCTCGAGTGATTCACTTGTGCAAGTACAAGGATTAAGCATGTCAGCGCACCTGGATCCGGACAACAAACGGGTGTAATTAGTCAGGCTCAGGCCGCGGTGCAAACGAAAATATTTACTGGAGTCAACAGCGCTAAGTTATTGCCATATAATCCGATAAACAGAGATCGCTTGCTCGGAAATTGTGTTATCGTCGCTGTAAAGTGTTGACAAGTCGCCGCTTTACGAGGGCAACCCCGCGACCGGGTCGGGGCCAGGGGAACATGCAAACATAAAAATTCTCTATCGGGACTAATAGGAGCGAAACAAATAAAAGGATACGTAAATAGAAGCGTCAGATAAATTCCAGTGGGGCTGGAGAGCGCGTAAATCCGCGCGATTTGTATCTGTGACAGGGTGCGGGCCCCCTCCCGCGCCACTCTCCCCCCGCCCCGCTCAACTGGCGCACCCCCCGCACTCGCCCGCTACCCTCACCTACACTTCTCACAATTAATATGGTAATATTTTTTGTAATGTGCAGTAATGGTTTCAATTAATATAACACTCATCTTTCCTACATAATGTGCACAAGTCGGTAGGGGTACCTCCTTCTAGAGAAGGTGCACGATAAAACATGGAAAGGATATAAAAAGTACAATACTTTTTATTTCCTTTCCATGTTTTAGGTCTTTGACATATGTTGAACAGAAAAAAAAAACAAATTAAAACAACAAAATTAGACAGTTAAAGCGGCAGATATCATCAAAAACGCGGCACATCGCTAAGGTGTTCTGTTGAGAGGCATCGCGCGGGTCACGTCTATGCAAATTATATTAAATTAGAAACGCTTAATAACAACTGTGCCGCCGCCGCTGCCGCCTGTAAAGAGATGCAATTACACCAATCAAATTGCAATTTTACCGAACTAATTGCGGCCGACATGTTTTACGGTACGGCTTAAACCGTACAGTTGCACTGACGTCGCATGATTAAACGTCGAACGGATCACCCCTTTGATATTTAGAGTAATTTGTATGATTTTGAGGTCGTTTAGGCACTGCATCTTATTTTGACTGTAGCTGTTACTCACAAATAAAATGTTGAAGTACAAAATGGGGATTATGCTTGAACAGTCAAATAATATCGTTTATTTTCAGCAAATTAGTTACCAGACAAGACTAACGCTCATCTGATACTGGCAAAGAATCCGTTCACGTGTATGCAAGTGTTCGTATGTGCATGTATTGTTAGCTTGTAAATCACGTCGAGGAGCGTGGAAAGGGTCATCAATAGTGCGGTAAGCCGCGCCGCACCTGCGCCACACTACGCTGCCGCGCCCGTGGCTCCCGCAAGTCAGCACCCCAGCGCATACGCCGTAGCCTTTGTACTCTAAATGTGCACTAATCTTGCCTAATACAAAACATTACAAGATAATTCGATAATATGCAAGGATTAGGAGCAGTTGCGGATGTTTTGATTTTGATTTTATTTCTCTTTTCTTAATTTCTGAAGCCATTTCTTAATAAGCAAGTGTAAAGTAGTGTGCCAAACAGAAAAGTGAAAATATTACGCTTACTTGCTACAAATATCTAATTACAAATGTACGATGGCTTCATTATCTAACATTAAACGTAACCAAGCAATTGTAACCTCTCATCAAGACCCTAAAAACTCAGATAATTACTTTTAAAAACAACGCAAACTCCGTGAGCCCCGCGACTCGCGACAATCAACAAAGCGCGCAATTTAAAGGCCAAATAAGCGTCGTATCACGGAGTTTTTCTTAAGGAGTCTTGTCGCAAACTACGTTAAAATGATTTAATTCCCCCCTGATAGCGTTACGGGCGCTGCTATTATTGAGATCGCGCGCAGCCCGCCCGGCTAATAAACGCTTATCAACGCCCTCATTATCACACCCTTAACATCGCTTTAATGTCTTGCTCTTGAACAAAACATATTTAATCACATTTTTTTCCCCGGTGGCGAGGAGAAAACTTTTAAATTTCATAAAATTCACAGCGTCTCAGGGCCGACAGCGGAAAAATGGCCGGCGCTGAACTTGGGCGAGGGAGGGCGCGAAATGCATTTATGGGTTAAGCCTTTCTTGTTATTCAATTTGTTTACTTCTAAACTTATCTTTTGATTATAAAAAATACACGTTGTATTAAGTTTAAACATTAATGGCTGAAATATATACCCAATCTATTACAAGTTGGCACATTATGTGTCGAATAATTTAAAGACATTATTCAAAATCGATTTGGAATGGCAATTCAACGGCTCGTTTCTTGCTTAGTAGATGTGTATCTATTTATTAGTATTGTATGGCCCGCTAAGTGCGTGTAGAGCGTGAGGAGCCCCGCGGCGCCGCTCGCCGCCGCTCCCTGATCTTTTAAGCCCGATTTTACTGCTGGTTCGCGTCACTAAATTATAATATAACAGCTCATAAATTTCTGAAACTATCCTTCTTTGACGCGGAAGACTTAAGGATTTTGAGTCAAGCTTTAATATCGAGAAGCTTCAGAAGGACGCTACACTATATTATGTTATTGCACATAGAGTGGCAAAGTTACTCAAACACTATAGAGCCACATGAATACGAAAAAGTCAACATCATCTATCTAGCTTGTTCCCAACCAACCATATTATGGTCAGCCTCAAGTTTAGCCGGTGGCAGCTGAATGCTAGTAAGTACCTATTATCCACGCACTGACTGCTTATCTTACCTCCAAAACCCAATTACTGGGCAATACTATATCCCTTGGTAAGTCTAGTTGTCAGACTTTCAGACTACTATTTAGCATAACTACAACAAAAGAGAACGGTGCTTAAAAAATACTTACGTTTTATTTACTTTAATAACGACAGAGTATGAAACAAATTGTCGCATGTATCATAGGGAGCGCAGGTGAACTCATGCGCTTAGCCTTGGATTTGTCGAGAGTTCTTTTGAACGTATCTCTCCCCCATATTTAAACTCAAAATTAAGAGCCAGTCGGCAAACAGTATCAGAAAAAAAAGGGTGTCGAGGACTAAGTAGCTCTCGTTACCGTAATATTTGAAGCAACCACGAAAGAACCGAATTGAATATTAAATGAAATAATTTATGCCATATTTATCATTTTGCAAATGAACAGCCTCACCTTAATGAAAACGTTAATAACTTTTTTAGACGCTGTGTTTGTTTTGAAAATAATTTTGGATTTCTTATTTCGTTTTTAATTGTAGATATTTTTTCCTATCTATAGGTACTTCTTTACCTTCGATATCTTACGCCCATTCACAAATCAGCGACTCTTGACTATTGAATTTGATTATCTTTGGTTATCAATTAAAATAAGAATAAGTAGTGCTCGCTTTTCTCAAAACCACAACACAGATCATATCCGGAAGTATCAGATTACCTATAGAAATGAGTACCTAACAATTTTTACTAAGAAAATTGCAGATTAGTTTTGAGTGGGTAAATTCGAATCCCGGACAAAGCCACTTTTGTATATTAATTCGTGGTTGCGGTATCTAAACTCCTTATGAAAAGGGTGCAACATCTTGGTTGCGGTAAGGCTGCGTGCACATTAGCGGGCGGCGGCGGGCCGTAAATCACGTGGGATCACGGCGCGGCTATCTGCGACAGCCGACAGCGGCCGGCACGTCTACACCCAGCTGAACATACCCCACGCCTAATTGACTTTACATTTTGGAAACTACGTAACACATCTGTGATTGTCAGTAAGTAATATGTATGAGTACGCAACATTTTATTTGAGAGCGTCATTGACATAACTGTGACTGTTAAATCAGAAAGTAGGTTATTATTGTTAATATCAGAAAAACAAAAAAATAACAACCGTGTTTGTGTTGACATTACAAAAGCTTACAAAAGTCAGTAGATAAGTGAAAACAGATTCAGAAATTAAATAAAACAGCGGGCAGGTGTAGATGGTACGACGGGCGTGGGGGGGGTGGGGGCTAGTGAGGGATCTTCGTTAAGGTTTAATTAAATCGTCCTCGGCGGCCTCTCGCGCTTTAATTCCACCGTTATTAACGCTGTTAAAAAGTGAGTAGCCTGGATAAGGATGGATGGAGTCGACTAATGGTCTAAATAAAATAATGAATATGTGATTTCATTTTCATATCGCAATATAAAACTATTGCTGTTGCTTAAGTTAGTATTTCTGTTAGGCTATTATCCTGTAAAATTGTTTGTTTTATAAAAAAAAACATAATAAGTTGCCAAACTGCGAGAAAGTTTATCAGCATTGAAAGGCAGCTTGTGGGCATGGAAAACCAATTAATCAGTACAGCAAGGCAGTCAATTGGGTTGGCATCCAAGAACGTTGTTGCTTTGAATTTTTGTGCTTACTTTTAGCGTAGAAATTGTAGAGCTAACGACAGCACAAAAAATAAATTCACGTAACGCTATCAGAAAGTGAAATCTCTCAAGAATGTTATTTCTGCCCAATATTAAAATGTGACGAAGTAATTAAAATGTATCAAGTCGATATTACTTAAACAATAAAACAAAACCAAGTGAAAACCACTCCACGGTTTGTCTGCGGCCGAGTGGTCGCGGTGTTTCCGCAGAGGAACACTCGCGATAAGACGCGCTCACCTCGCGGCTCGAACCACTGCGCCCTCCTCCCCCCCCCCCCCCCCCCACCCAGCAATGTTCCGGCTCTCAGCAAACTGTTTGGATTTTAATATCACCCTTAAGTGTTGTTGCTAAAGACGTCGACGGCTAAGTACTAATTTGTCCCAACTTGAAACGATTGAGCCGTTTCTACATCTGCGTAAAGTTACATTAATTTGTTTTAACTGTGTACACTTGGTCTGTTTAAACGTTTTGGACTTTTATTGAAGGTTTTTTTATAAGCAATGTTCAATTCGGACTTCGTTGTGTAAAAATATTTTTTTTTTTATGTTATTAGTGAATTTAGTGTCATATTTAACGTAATTTCAAAATACTGGTTAGAAACTAATAAATCAGGATTTTTTTTTAATCCATGTCTCAGCTCTACCAATTTTTAGTTGAAATCGGTGTAGCTTGATTTTGTACTATTATCGATAACCGGGAAGAGTGAAAGGCTATGTATGTACCTATGTATGTAGTAAATCGGGCTGGTTTCCGCAACTCCACGACTAGGCGCGTATTTTGCGTGTAGGTGGGACAAATGTGTCATTCGATCCACCCCAGCTCCCCAAGGAAGGCCAGCAACGCCTTGGTGTTACTAACTATCTCACAGAGGGTACCTGGGTTACCGAAGTACTTGGCCCTGTAATCCGCGACTACCGGGCAGCTTAGAAGCAGGTGTGCTGCTGTCTCATCTTCCTCCATACAGGCTCTGCATAGTGGGCTGTCAGTGGCTGTAGCATAGAGGTGTTTATTAAAAGACCCGTGGCCAGTTGTTACGGCTGTGACTGAACGCAACTGTTGTTTAATCAGTCTTAGGGCTTGTTTTGTGAAACGGCCATCAATAGACGGAAGTGCCTCTTTGGCCTGCCTACACTCACCATGGCCAGCCCATAGCTGGTGATGTTTGTCTCCGGTGCGTTTCCTTACCAGATTGCGAAGGTCCCTGAAAGGCAACGGCACGATGGGTTCAGGTCCAATCGTTGCCATGCTTGAACCCCTTCTGGCGAGCTCGTCTGCTGCATCGTTGCCTCGGGAGTGGAAGGTTATGGGGGAGACCTTTGCTCAGCAGTAGAAAAACAAATGATGAAAAAAACCATTTAAAAAAATCAAGAAATTAGTGAAATAGTAGATAAACTTATTTACAATTCTAAAATATTACTAGCTGACCGGGCAAACGATGTTATGCCGAATAAAAAAAATAAGTAACCCACGACCTATGGAGGAGTTCGATTACAAACACCGTGACACGAGATTTTTATATATTAAGAAGATAATAGTTATTTAAGCCACAAGAGAGCAAAGTCGTTTTTTGTTGCGAGTGCTGATTTCAACCATTGAATCACGAGCGTAGCGAGTGATTCTAAAGTTGAATTCTGAGTGTGGCGAGGGATTCAAAGGAACAAGATGCAAAAAACTTTGCTATCGTGTAACGCACAAAACTTTCCACTTCAGCAGCGAGAACTCTTTAGGAGATAAAATAATAAACAGGAATAGATTGATATAACTATTTATTGTGAATCAAAATAATTAATGTTGGAGGTAGAGGTAACAATTCAATAAAATGGAACATTTTAAAAGTTAAAAGTAAAATTACTGGAATTCTGCAAATTAAAAATAACAGATTTATTTGGAAACGTTACCTATATAGTTGCATAGAGTTGAGTTTGATTATCTGGGGTTAAGGTTTCTGTTTCGGTGGCGGATTGAGAAGAAACAACGGTGAACGTTGGTGACTCTGATCGGCTAACTGTATAATTTAAGTACCTACATTGTGCGTCGTTGGAAGTGGATGGGCGTGGGTGAGACCAAGGATCCGAGGTCGAATTCAGACTTATTGTTTCCACTATACGCTTACAGATTTTCGACTTATTTTCTATTGAGTCTTCAATATAGCCTTCTGCAACCGTATTGGACTTCCACCCGCCGTAACGTTTTAAAGTAGTGAGATCGGCTCCGGAATCAGCCAAGAGCGTTGCCGAAGTTCTCCGAAAGCAGTGACCCGTGTATAGCTGAGGCTCTTCCAGTTTTAAGAAAGTGGTAATTTCTCGCGGTATAGCACCTATTTTATTTACTCCCATAAAATATTTTAACAGCTAAGCTAGACTAGGATTCATTGCGCCTCCAAAAATTAGTAGTAGGCAGTATTTACCTTTATACATAACAGTCTACAGTCACAAATTGTAATAACTAACATCATAGATTCAAAAGTATCACTTACCTACTTTAGCGGCAAGAAAATTGCAGCTTCATTAAGAAATTTTTCTACGTTAAGGGCCGTGAAAATTTTGGACTTTTTAGCCTTATGCCCAACTGACATTCTTTTTAAAAAAGATACGAGTTTTGCGTATAATATCCTTGGACATTTGGACCCACGCAACTTCGTCTGCGTCACATTTTCCATTAATGCTCGGGTCCTTTTAGTCTTAGCGTGATGATATGTAGCCTATAACCTTCCTCGATACATGGGCTATCTAATACTGAAATAATTTTTCAAATCGGACCAGTAGTTCCTGAGATTACCCCCTACATACAAACTTACAAACAAATGTTAACTCTATATAATATTAGTATAGATTTGCAGTTTTGCAATAAAATTTACAATTGGAATTATGCAATGACACACATAAATATTAGTTTTTATTGTTTTAAATATATCATCTACTTCTACATGTTTAATTTATGTACGCGGCATTCAGCCACCTCTCCGCGGCAATCGATTAAAGGATCATGTGTGGGTGCTGCAGCAAGCAGTTATAAAGTTTGAGGCACTTATTTCGTTTGAATATTTGTAGGAATTCACGCACGCGTGTTACATAAATTTATAAATTATAAGTAAATCGTTATATACTGAATACTTGGCGTCAGCTATTTGAACCGTCTTGATGGCTGATATTTTTGCATAATAAATATTCGGGTCGTCAACGGAATCATAAATGAAAAAATAACATTATTTCTTCTGAAAGAAGAAATGATCCTTATTCTGAAGATGTAGCAGTACCAACACTTCAAGATTTAGACCACGTAAACGAAATAAACCTTATCTAACCTTGGTTGAGACTTAGATCTTTTGAAAACTTACATGATACTTAGTAGTTTGTGGCAGGCACACAACATTCCCTTGGAAACAAGAAGGCATAAGACTATGTAATGTATACTTAGTTCGTTAAAAACTGCTTGTTTTAAAATTGGGGGTCCAACATGAGCATAGATAAGCATTTTTCCATCAAGCAAGACAAAAACGATTGGAAAAAGGTATCGAAGGAGATAAGGTTCATATGTTGGTAAACGGTAGCGGCTTTTCGGCAACACGGACGGCCGCCCGGGGCGCCGGCAACTTGAGGGCGTGTAATTTAAGTACCTACCTACCTATTTATTTCAAAAAAATCATTTACAACATATCACCATTCATTCAGATATGTCATTTAATATTTATAAACTAGCTGTCCCCCGCGGCTTCGCTCCCGTTAATTATGTATTCATTGCACATATCGAGTTTTCATTGTTTTTAAGATGTATTCTGCTATTCGGGTCGGAGACAAATCCAACGAATCAATAACCATGAAAATTGGTTCAGCAGATCTTGAGTTATAAGTGTTGTAACAAACCCGTCTTTGTTTTATATATATAGATTAACAAATATACTAAACTAACAAACCACTAAAGTAGAGCATCAAAATATTCGTCCTCCAGGCTGTCAGCTGGTAATGTACCCAAGAGACTGGCGGCATTGCCACGTTGAATGGCAATGCTTAATCTCTGCCCAAAGTGATGACATAGGTGCTATGTTGTAAATGAATTTTGAAATTTTACGTCAGCAACACCATCTCGAAGAAATACAGGCAACACCTATAAAAACCGTAAAACTAAAAAAGCACAATCTTCAAGAATCTTCAAATCTAAAGTGGATAACAGACGTACGAACTTATGGTATGCGGTTTTTAACGCGAACTTAGGTACTCGGCTCGGTGACACACGTGAAAGCTTGCCCACGATGTCATCAATGGAGGAACCTTTTTGTTATCTATCTTCTATCTATCTATTCTATACTACTTATAATAAATCTGTAGAGAGGTCAATTCTGTACATGAAATATATTTCCTAAATAACTATCAGGGGGTGATTAGGGATCGATACTGATGCCAAAAATGCAATCAGTACAATTTTTGTCTGTCTGTCTGTCGGTCTGTCTGTCTGTCTGTCTGTATAACCGTTATAGAAACAAAAACTACTCGACGGATTTTAATGAAACTTGGTACAATTATTATTCATACTCCTGAGCAGGTTATAGTATACTTTTCATCACGCTACAATCAATAGGAGCAGAGCAGTGAAGGGAAATGTTGGGAAAACGGGAAAAGTTACTCCATTTTTTAAGCTTCCGTCGCGTGTGCAACCTTAATGGTGAAAGCTACACAGAAATCATGTATGACGGAAATGTTCTCCTTAAAATTATATAAAAAATATCCCACGACAGCATATGTCTATCTTTTATGATTGACGAACAATAACACGTGTAACTCCCGATAGCTTAGCAGTTCGAAGCTTTCTGACTGTATTTGTCTACTCTTACGTTTATAAAACTCTCAGTCGTCCCTAATTAACATTAATAAAAGTTAACATTATTAACTATTCCATAAAAAAAGAATCATAGAAATCGGTAGGTATAGAAACACCAAAGTTATACATGAAAAACGCTAATAATAAGCCATCGCGCGTGAATACTGAATCATGCTTTATGGATTATTTTTGTGGTCGCGAACGCACGGGCAGGCGGCTAGCTTGGCGCCTAGAGGCTAGCGAGTAGCTTCGGAAAACGGCTTACGACAGTTTGCAATATCCATTAATAATTATAATGTCGAGGGGAAGATGGTTATAATTTCGCTTTACACCAAACGAGTAATACTATAAATGTGAAAGTTTGGTTGTTTGTTACTCAATCACACCAGAACGGCTTAACGGATCTTAATGAAATTTAGAACAAAGATAGATTATAGTCTGGAATAGCACATAAGCTACTTTTCATCCCGGGAATATGTTCCCTAGGCATCACGCGGGCGAAGCCGCTGGCAGAAGCTAGTTCAGGAATATAATTATAAAGGTTGACAATTTATACGTAAGAAAATAAAAGCTTGCGTAGCGAGCACAAAAAATTACTCATTGAAAAACAAAATGATGAAACGTTTTGCCAAAACTTTTTTTGGCAAAACGTTTCATCATTTGGTTCCGTACCCAAGGGGTAAAAACGGGACCCTATTACTAAGAATTCGCTGTCGGTCTGTCTGTCACCAGGTTGTATCTCAAGAACCGAGATAGCTAGACAGTTGAAATTTTCACAGATGATGTATTTCTGTTGCCGCTATAACAACAAATACTAAAAATATTTCAATGAACAAAAAGTGTTCATTGAAATCTCTGCTTTCCGTCGATGGTGAAATAAAATATACATTACTATGGTAAATGTTCACAAAAATGCAAAGAAACGAAAGAAAACTCAAATCCGATGTATTTTTAATTATTTACAATTTTGAGCGACTTATTCACAGTCTAATTACTCGAAAAAAACGTTCCATTCTACATTCCATGTTTATTGATAAACACAAAAATTGCCAATCGAAACATACTTCTATAATTAAAAACCAAATAAGTTATTAAGTACTTATTAAGACATATAAGTACAATATTTTTAGAAAGTTGTAGAATCATAAACGCTTACAACATAAAGTTACAATCACTGGTTGGTCTGGTATAAGGAGTCTTGCCGTGGTGAGCAGATAACTTAGTTTTAATCTTACCACCTGAAAAACCAGACTGACTCTGAGGGTATACTAGCATTTCGGCCCATTTACCTATCTGAACTTGGTATTTCTATAATTTGGTCACTATCCTGACTAGAAGGTATTTCCTCCATTGCCTGATCTTGTCTATCCCCATTAGTATGTTCCACCATAACCGTTTCCCTGTGCCTGTCGGGTCTATCTTGTTGCTCATTTTCTTGCTCTAATACGTCATGTGCGTGTAGTTTAATCATTGGTCTATGTGTCTATTTACCACAGTTCCATCCCTAGTTTCGACTTTGTAACTAGATGGCCCTTCTTTATTTATCACGGTACCTGGTAACCAACGTGGTCCACTGCTGAAGTTTCTGTACATAACCTTTTGTCCTACGCCTGTCTGTCTGTTCTTCTTACTACTATTCCGCACCACTTGATTTTCACGAATTTTATGATGCTTGTCATGTGGATTAATAGTGTCTAATAATGTTCGAATTCTTCTGTTAAACAGAAGCTCTGCGGGGCTCTTATTAGTAGTTGTACATGGTGTAGCTCTAAGTCCCAATGGCATGTTCGGAATCTTGATTTCCCAGGACATAGGTACCGTCCATTTTGCGAAGTTTATCTTTTACAGTTTGTACCATGCGTTCTGCCAGTCCATTAGTAGCAGGGTGGAAAGGTGCTGACTTTATGTGTTTTATTTTATTAGCATCTAAGAATTGTTAAATCTCAGACGAAACGAAAGCTGTGCCATTATCAGACACCAAGGTCTCACACAGTCCGTGAATAGCAAAAATAATTCTCAACCTAATTACCGTAGCTGAAGTCATATATTGTTAAAAATAAACACTTCAGGCCATTTGGAATATGCATCAACAATTATCAGAAAAGTTTTATTTTGGTACTAGCTTCTGCCAGCGGCTTCGCTCGCGTGATCCCTAGGGAACATGTTCCCGGGATTAAAAGTAGCTTATGTGCTATTCCAGACTATAATCTATCGTTGTTAAGATCCGTTAAGCCATTCTGGCGTGATTGAGTAACAAACAACCAAACTTTCACATTTTCATTTTTTTTTTTTTTCATTTTTTTTGTTGATTGTAGCGTGATGAAAAGTATACTATAACCTGCTCAGGAGTATGAATAATAATTGTACCAAGTTTCGTTAAAATCCGTCGAGTAGTTTTTGTTTCTATAACGGTTATACAGACAGACAGACAGACAAAAATCTTACTGATTGCATTTTTGGCATCAGTATTGATCCCTAATCACCCCCTGATAGTTATTTTGGAAATATATTTCATGTACAGAATTGACCTCTCTACAGATTTATTATAAGTATAGAAGATAGAAGATGGTCCTGCGAAATCAATGTTTAGCCTAGACCAAGGTTTTGCTGGCAAAACCCACTCATAACTTGTTTTTGGTGGCATGTGCCTGCTTTCTAAACACTTATTTTGTGACCGACCGAAGTGAGTGACCTGGAGTCCTGAAATACAGGGTCTCCCTAGTTTAGGCTCCAGTCCACCCTTGAATTGTCAACATACTGTCTAAATTGTTCCTATATTTGTGGTGGAAAATAAACGAATTTTTATTTTTTTATTTTTATTTTTTATTATTACTTATTGCAGTTTAGAACTAAAAATTCAATGTCATCATTCAGCTGTGGCCACTATACCTACATAACTTCTGGCCAGTGCTTTTGTTTGGACAATGCCACTGTGTGCTTTATGTAAAGCGCGCAGAACAGGCTCACGTAGCGATGGTGGTACCACCACGCGACTACCTAAGAGGACACAATCCTCATGCAAGGGCAGCTCAGTACGATGCAACCAGTAAGGACGTAGCTGATCGTCTGATTCCTTAGCAGGCCAGCCACACAAAGTGTGATGACTTACCCGATTGAGGACTTTATCATGCTTTGTAGCGTATGCTATTTTGTCCAAATCAACAGGAAAATCTTCAGGAGTTTCCGCCATCAGCAATATGTCACATAGCTGTGGCTCCGGTTGCTCCGGGACAGGCTGCGGCCAGCGACTTAACCCGTCCGCGTGACCTAGGTATCTCTGGCCCTGGCTTGTACCTATGTCATGTCATAACTGTAAGAAGTAAGTATCAAAGCCATTCTAGTCAGATGGGGTGACAAAACATTGGGTAGTTTTGGATCAAAATTTATGCCTAATAGGCATAAATTTGGCCTAGTGGTTTATGATCAGTTACTATCATAAATGATCTGCCCATTAAGTAATTGTGGAATTTACTTATACCGAACATTATAGCAGTCGCTTCTTTATCGAGCTGGGAGTAGCGTCTTTCGTGCGCGTGTAGTGTCCTAGAGCCCATGGCAATAGGACGTTCTTGTCCGTCGTCCATGACATGAGCAAATACGGCTCCCGCTCCATATTCCGAACTGTCACAGGTTAGAACTAACGACTTATTTAAATCATAACGAACCAGAGTTAGATCACAAGATAAAAGCTGCTTAGCAGTATTAAAACTGCTCTGCTCTCGATCTGTCCATATCCAATCCCGAGATTTGTCGAGCAACCTGTGTAGGGGCTCTAAAATTGTAGCTTTATGAGGTACCTACAAACCGTTCATAAAAGTTGTATAAGCCTAGCAATGCTTGCAAGTATAGTAAGTATGTTGGACATTCTTAGGTTCCGGTGTATTAAGTATCGACTCCACTTTACTTGGTGCCGGATGGATTCTGTCTGCGTCTTTAACAAAACCTAAAAAATCCATTCGCTCCTTAGCGAACTTACATTTATGTTGAGACGCAAACCCGCCTTTCCATTCGCTTCAACACTTTCCGGCATGGTGCGACCACTGATGATGACGGACGTCATCAATCAGTACAGCCACGCCAAGCACTCCTGCTAGCAATGCCGTCACCAATCGCTGGAAAATACCCGGACAAGCCTTCACACCGAATGCTAATCGGTGTACTGTGTGTAAGGCCTTGCATGTATTTAATGTTGGGAGTCGTGCTGTGGCGTCCGTGACTTCCAACTGTGTAGGTATATGTTCTATCTAACGGCACACCGCGTTGATAAAACGGCATTCACCACCATGACGATCGCAGCATCGGTAGCAGAGACGAATGTTCGGTCTGGCCTTCATTGCGTTCACATCCATTGGTTCCTCAGCAGAGCGGAGACAGCTCGGCGCTGCGCGACGTCGTCGTCGCCTGTTCGTTGGCGTGCATCAAACGCGCATCCTTCCCCGCGATCTTGGATGACACCATAGCGTCCACAACGTCTTGACATTATAAATTGTCTTTCTTCAACAACTCGTACTGCAGCTTGCGATCGCTCATGCCGCATACCAACCTGTCACGCAACATACGTTCCAGATTTGGAAGATTACAGTTGGTACTGATTTTCCTCAGCTGAGCGATATATTCTGATACCGATTCACCCGCAGTCAAATTGGTGTACGTTACCCCAGCAAGAAAGTATCTCCTAGAGTTAAATGAGTGGAACGTATAGTTGGTGCCTTATCTGGTGTAAATGTGCCCCCACATAAAAAATGTGTGCCCCCTGTCGTTTTGGAATAAAACGGAAAAAACGATTCTTGCTGGGGTAACGTTTTTCTAGCAGGAAAATTCTAAACGAATGATCGGAGAGAGAAAAATTGTGCATGGCCAGAGAGCTTACATGTGTGCCAAAATGTGCCCCCAAAAATAAAATCTGTGCCCCTTCAGATTTACGAGATATTGCATTTCCTGCTGGAGTAACGTTTTGATGAATCGTATATCTCTATAACCATTGCATGTGCCCCTGTAGAATAAACATACACTAGTAGCTCTTAATGTGTGCCCATATGTGCCCCAAATTAGATTTAAGAAAATATTTATTGTTTTCAAGTTATCGCGGTTTTATGAAAACCCGAAAAAACATCGCAGCGCCTAAATGAGACAAGGTATAAGTTCGCTTAAAACTGTATTCGGTCCTTCTTGACGCTAATAATAACCGAACAAAGTTTCAAAACTGTTCATGCATGCGTTTTTGAATAATCTTGCTAAAAGTCAAAACGATGGTGTCATAATTTTGACGGCAAAATACAAGGAATCGGCTCAATCCCAGATGTGTAGGTGTAAACCAAAATCTTGTGCCTTTAGTCAAAAATATATGGTGAAAATATTCAGCTTGGAATGTTTCGCATTATGTAAATATTAACAAAAAAACAAAATAGTAATCAACGGCTGGTTATCCGACCAAATTTGAATGACTACTAAAAAGCGACGGATTCATACATATCGATGACCTTCTTTACTTTACTCACTAACCGGTTCACACGTGTTGTGCCTGAGTACACTGAAGTAGAAAAGTAATAAGTAATAAAATAAAGTTGTTATTGGATTATATTCTACTAGCTGTTTCTATGACCTTATACATGATTTAGTTTGTTATAAATAGTATCCTAAATGCTATTCCAAGGTAAGCTATTTTCTCCATTCTAAATTTTTATTAAAATACATCCAGTAATTTATGTGTGAACGAAAAAAATACATCCAGATATTTGATATTTGCCAGGTCTTTGAGCCAAAATTTGATGGTCCCGATGTTTAAAAAAAATATAGGTAGTTCATGAAATGTGTGATGAATACCAACTATTAAAAAGAGGAAGCTCTTTTTTGTATATAATTAAAAAGCCCGTATTTGTCTTTTTATATGTATTTATATTGATGAGTAACAGTTAGTTTTTCATCATTACGGGAATCCTCCACCCAGCCCATGAAATTCAAATTTCTTGCGTTTTTTGCAGGCCAGTGCTAGGTTGTATGTTGATTACAATATTGTTCGCGGCTGTAAGACGTATGTAGTTACAGAATTATAATCATCAAAATCACCAATACAACCTTCCAAGTTCATAAAGGCGTAGGAGCATTCCCCTCAACCAAATAAATTTTGGTACCTACAGTTTTGAGAGTTGTAATTAGTGTCTATAGTCAACCGCACTATGATCAGTGTTGCAACAACGTGTTTCCATTTTGTATGTCGGATTACGTACCTATGAGGGATGAGGTGATAATATTGTTACGTATATGGGATAAATATGTTTATTTATAGCCCAATGCCATCAGATAATTTGTGCACATTCGATGTTTACAGTTATATTTTTATGCGGTTTACTATACTAACACATTGAACACTAACACATTGAATTTTGAACACACTCTATATGAATATGTATAAGCAAATTACTCGTAAGAAAATTATGTACCTATCTGTGATTTCCAATTTAACAATTTTTTTTACAAAATATTATACTTACTTATACTTAATACTGATCTGTGATTTCTTGTGATGCGAATTTACTAATTATATGTTAGACTTAGATGAAAAACTGATCTGTGATTTAAATAATAATGTGACTACACAACGTGCAAAAAAATTTCTAATATTTATAGGTAGGAAATTTGATCTGTGATTTGATGCAATAATTACTTTAAGAATTAAAACAATAATTTCCACATCAACAAGCTGTTTCATTATAGTCACAAGATCCATTTAATATATTTTTTAATTAGCCCCCAAAACTTTTGAACGCGAATGTATGACAACAGCTTAGGTATAATACGTCCAATAAAGAAGGTCATCGATTTGTATGAATCAGTCGCTTTTTATTAGTCATTCAAATTTGGTCGGATAACCAGACGTTGATTACATATTTTGGTATTTTGTTATTATTTACATAATGCGAAACATTCCAAGCTGAATATTTTCACTATATATTTTTGACTAAAGGCACAAGATTTTGGTTTACACCTACATATCTGGGATTGAGCCGATTCCTTGTATTTTGCCGTCAAAATTATGACACCATCGTTTTGACTTTTAGCAAGATTATTAAAAAACGCATGCATGAACAGTTTTGAAACTTTGTATGGTTATTACTAGCGTCAAGAAGGACCGAATACAGTTTTCAGCGAACTTATACCTTGTCTCATTTAGGCGCTGCGATGTTTTTTCGGGTTTTCATAAAACCGCGATAACTTGATAACTATAAATATTTTCTTAAATCTAATTTGGGGCACATAGGGGCACACATTAAGAGCTACTCGTGTATGTTTATTCTACATGGGCACATGCAATGGTTTTAGAGATATACGATTCATCAAAACGTTACTCCAGCAGGAAATGCAATATCTCGTAAATGTGAAGGGGCACAGATTTTATTTTTGGGGGCACATTTTGGCACACATGTAAGCTCTCTGGCCATGCACAATTTTTCTCTCTCCGATCATTCGTTTAGAATTTTCCTGCTAGAAAAACGTTACCCCAGCAAGAATCGTTTTTTCCGTTTTATTCCAAAACGACAGGGGGCACACATTTTTTATGTGGGGGCACATTTACACCAGATAAGGCACCAACTATACGTTCCACTCATTTAACTCTAGGAGATACTTTCTTGCTGGGGTAACGTACACGTCAAATTGCGGGTGAATCGGTATTAGAAATCATGTTTGTAGAATTTGTAAGACACTGATATCTCATTAGGCTTCGGACAGTAATGTTTGGTCAAAATCTCTGTCACTTGAGCAAAAGTCACATCACCGGATTTCTGTGGAGTGATTAGCGCGAGAAGCACAGAGTACATTAAACTATATACTGAAAAGAGAAGGCGAGAAGGGTCTCGAACACCTCAGCACCACAAACCGTAAAGTTTGCATTTTTTAGTGAATCATCGATGATTCCACTTGCTTCCAGCCCAGCAATTATCTTGTCATTCAAATTAGTCCTTAATTCGTGTGTCGTATAATAAATTTTATAATGTCAATGTCAAAAAGCCAACGGCAGGCAGTTAGCGTGTTAGCCGCTTCAATACAACTTGACTCGCAGCCTGCGTGCTTACAGCGCGCCGTCCGCGTGTTTACTGCGCGCCAATTCCGATTCGCCAGTCCAAGGCGTGTTCAATGACAAATGCCATGTAAAATTGTGTTTGCGGTGACAGCAAGCTTGCACCTCGCGGCTGGTGCGCGGACTGCGAGCTGACGACGTGTAGCCGGGTAGCCGTAGCCTAAATACGAGGCGACGCCGTGCTGCAGCTGTGCAGTTGCTGTGCATTTTTCACACAGAACTCATGAAATTTCACTAATTTATGCTCCATAGTATACATTTAACCTTCGTCGCCACTGTTATGTCCATTAAAACACTGTATTTTGGTAAATACGTTTATTGTGCTGAGTAGCAAAAACAGTACAAAACCTAATTGAAGAAAACTCATCTACCCACTACTTAGTCAATTTTATTGTTACAAAGATAACATTCACCACTTGTTGAAAGTGGAAATGCATTACTGTAAAAATTTTAAATGGAACAAAACCATTAATTATATGTATTGAATAAGATTTAGACCGGCAATATGAGCCAGTTTTTCAGTGAGTATATTAAATATAAAACATATTCAACAACCTATTTGGATTGTTTGATTGTTTTTTAATTAAGTATGTATGCTAGGAAAAATATTTATTGATATTAAGATTGAGATCGCCTTAGTAATTAGTCACCACTGCTTAACCTAACGCTGCATCATTATTCAATTAGCTGGTCTCCGTCGGTCGCCGTGAACAAGGTGTGAAGCTTTCGCGCGAACTCGGGCCCAACTCGACGCGCTCGTGCGCCCGCCACTGCTGCTCGAGGCACGCCTATGTCTGCCAGCTGCGCAATACCATCTGGTGATTGTAGGGACTTGTACAAGTCTAGTGGCGACTTGTGAACCGCGCTGATGGCTCGTGACGTTTCCAGGCTGGACTGAGGCAGGACGGCCAGCATCTGCTGCCACAGCTGGTCCACACCCACTCCATTTTGATCAACTCCAACACAATTCTTGTTGTCTCCTCTCATATAGAACGCTACTTTCTCATCGCAAGCATGTTTAGCTTTTTTAACAGGTGCCTCGGCGATGGCTTTTGTAAATTGTACGATGGTCAAAGCCAATTCACTTGCTGTGTTCGCGATTACTGTATCACAGTCTGCAGTCACCAACAGGTCTGTTATAGCTAACTCAAAATTTGTTTCCGTCATGGGCATGTGGTTACTGTTGGATGCGGCTTGTTTGCGACCTTTCTTTTTAAAGTAGTCCTTTACTTTGAACACGAGAAGCGTGAGCCGGCAGTCGCACAGCTGACGGATCTGCGCCAGATGCGAGCTCAGCGTGTGCTCATTAACCATCTCACACAGCTCTTCTGCGTCTGCTATGTACAACACGCGGTTGCATGGTTCTCTTAGCAAAGTATGTTCTATCTGCCCGTCGCCCTCGTCCAGCGTCCTGGGTACAGTCCTAGTCCACATGATGACACTGGGGTTACACAATGAGGGTGTCTGTATGACATGCGAGCCGTGGTGAGCCAACTCACGTGGCACGTCCGCCATGTACCAGCGCTCCCAAAGGCTCGGATGACCCTCAATGTTCATATACTTCATACACTCTGCTGGTGTGTATATCTTGTTCATTTTGGCAGCTGTCTTCTTGGCCAACTTCTCTTCTTCTGACAACTTCTGCTGCTTAGTTTGTGCATTTATCTTTTTACCTTTGCCTTTTGAGTTGTCTGCACATTTCTGCTTCATTCTACTATCTGCTGGTACCATGTCAACATTTTGGCTGCAGTTGTGGTCACTGGAGCCATAAGCCTGGTCCCCTGATGAATTATTGTCTTCTAGTGGTACAGGCGCTATTGTAGAATGGTAAGGGACATTACCAATGTGGATACTACCATTACCCATCTCAATATCCTTGTGATTGTTTGGTTTGTTGATGGCGTTGTTTGAGTTTGACTGAAGAGCCGCTGAAAATGCACAAGTTATCATTAGAACTCTTCAGATTAAGAGCTGTAATATCTTCCTATCAGCTTTTGACTCGTACAGACTAATATAAAAACCAGACTCTTGAAACTAGGCCGGATAATAAAGCTGATTGTTGTGGATTGAAGGGTCAGGGCCTGCCTTCACTTCACAGTGATTTTATGTTGAGATAACAAGTACAGCCAGTCGTCTATCGGTTCCTCTAGCCTACCAGTTCATCAATATCAATCAAGATAAATAACTATATGCCACCAAACTAATTTGCTAAAATAATAAAGTGTACAAACCGTTAGAAAATTTTTGCGGTCTTTTTCCTCGGGTTTCTTTGGTGTATTCATCATTATCACTCTCTCCAGAGCTTATTAAACATATTTCAGCCATAATAATGTTAGCGAAATATCGTACGGCCGATTGCTACTTATCAATTTTAAAAAGTACGAAAAGTACTGTGCACAGAACACAATTATCCTAGCGGACTGTGTGTTATTAATCGATCGTTTGTTTTTTTGCTTTCGCACTTTCCAGTGTTGCCAGATGATGATCTAGCATTCTCCCCAAATCTCACCCGAAATCCCCCCAAAATGTTAGTGTTTTGCACAGACATATAAATAGTAGGTGTTTTGATAAAAAACCCCCAGTAATTGGAAAAATATTTATTTATTTAAAAAAAAATATATAATAATTCAGCAATTGCTTCCATGACTGGATCAGCATCTCCACTTGCGTCGTCTGCAGTTCCGTTTTTGCAGTAAAACATTTAAACTTACAATTAGTAGGTATATTCATATCTGTTTGATACATGACATACATGATTTTTGAATCGTTGGTCCAAGTGGTAACTTATTCAGAACAACAATCACAACTTATTGTGAGACATGATTTCATTTACGTTATAACTACTATAATATTAGAATTACTCGTAGTACTGAATTACAAAACTTTTAATATTGGGTCACTTTCCCACTCCTTTCTATACCTTCTTACATAATTTTGATTTGACAGTGCCATTACCTTCAACAAGGAATCTGCGCCTTGAGAGACCGCATAGGACAAAGAGTAAAATAATAATATGCATAGGAGGAGCACTCACTGCTTTTTATCGACGTTGTCAATGGTGGTTGGTGGTAAGTAGTGAGTGGTTTGGTCGCGTTCAGTTATAAAACTTTTTCATAAAAATCTCCACTTACCTCCAAGCCAATTTTTTTCCCCCGCAGAACCCCCCAAAGGATTTGTCCCCCCAAAATCCCCCCGTGGTCTGAAAATACCCCCAAATTTGGGGGGAATCCCCCCCATCTGGCAACAATGGCACTTTCGCAGTTTTCCAGCATTGCCAGCACCAATTCAACAAATTCCCCGATAATGGAGTCAATTTAGCGAATTGGAGACAAAAATCTTCTAGTTCCCCACAAATTCCCCTTTTTTTATTATAAGCAGGAACATGTTTCAACTTATTTTATAATAGCCTTAACAGACACAGACACTCTGATTTGGTTCGATCGGACCACGATTTTGGTTCGCTTCCGAACCAAATATTAATATGAACGTCCGTAGAGTAGTCCGGCGAACTATCGCGTTTGAATTCACCGCTAGAAGCGCTAGTCTATCGTGAGGTCTTCGATATGTCAAACTTCACTATTGGTTGGCTTTTGAAAAGAGATCATTTACTTTTTAGTTTGGTTTTTTGAGAATATTTTACTAAAACAGCCTGAATATGGCAGATTAAGTTACGGTTCTCCCGATCACTGCATTGAACTTTTTTTTATCGGAGATGCGTATTATGTCCTTCTTTTTTCTCTATTATGATGAGTCCACGTAACACTGCGATGATATCTATGTTATATTTAATCGCACGTTCACGGAATCATAAATTATTTTCCTTCTAACTTTGTTCACATACGCGTTATAACTACTTTAATGCCACGATTAAGGACCTCACTCGACAGTGGCGCCAACTGGTGAGTACAAAAACTGTAGCCCCCATTGAGTCCGCCCTAGAGTCTGTCAAGCTAGTCGTGTCCACCACTGACGTATAAATCATATCAGTGGTGTCGGTGTCCACGAACATTTAACTGATTTCTTATAATGGCAACACTATTATCTGTCAAACGGAAATTTAAATGATTACGACTGAAGGACATGTATCCATGGTCAAGAATAAAATTATTAAAAAAAAAAAGACAAACGGAAATCATGATCAAGATAAAATTATTAAAAAATTATCAAACGGAAACTAATGATTAGGACTGAAGGACATACGTATCCATGGTCAAGAATAAAATTATATAAAAAAAGTTGGTTACAAACAACATTTTGATACTTCAGCCCAATCATTTATTTGTTTATTTTACTGTGATGTGATCTCGATTTAGATCCAGGTGTCTCGTAGTCATAACGTTGAATCTTACTGGTGCACGTTATATTGATAGCTTGTATTTAACTGAAACAAGCGTACTGTTTTTTGCATTTTCAATAACACAATTTTTTTTCAGCCACCTTGAAAGTGAAGTAACGCACAGTTCATAGTTTAGTTAAGCAACTCATAGCCATAAAAGCTCAGTATAGAAGTGAGGAACAGGATAAACGAAACTGAGTTGGAACCCTTCATTTATCATTTTGTGCGTTAGGATGATACTGACAGTGATATCTCATTGAATTTCTAGATTCTGATTGTGACTAATAAATGCCTACATTTATTTCAATTTTTTATTTTTCCAAAATAATTTTTATATATGCAAAAATTCAAGTATCAAACAAGTTTACAGTGTACTATAACAGTGACTGTGTTGACACATGCAAGATTTTTGAATTTATGTTTCTGATGTGTATCTGAATCAAAGAGTATAGTAATATAGATCTGAATGTATCTGATCTAGTCCGCACATCGGATTAAGTTTGCTCCGTACTGAATCCGGACGTGTGGACGGTTGGGCCGAAAAAATTACGTCTAGGCGTGTTTGGAACGCCAAGAAGGACAACCTCGCGTGCGCTCATTTTACATCATGGAAGAAATCGTTACCGAAAGCGATTTACTAATATACAAAGATTGTTACTATTTCTACATGTTCGTCTCTTTTTACGTGGTAGCACAGGCAGCTGTAACGATACTGTAAGTGTTGCCGCTACCTAATTTATAGGATTCTGTACCCAAAGAGTAACCAACGGAACCCTATCACTAAGTCTCTGCCGTCTGCCCGTGTCTATCTGTCAGTAGGTAGGTAAACATTTCACAGATTGTATATTTTATTCCCGCTTCAACAACAAATGAATAAAATTAAGGTTTATGGTACGGAACCCTTCGTGTGCGAGTCTGACTCGCACTTAGCCAGTTTGAGTCCAATGACATAAAGACAAACGTGTGCACTTAGAGGCGTACGTGAAGCAAGTGTCTGATCCGATCGTCTGTAGCGAGAATAGATTTGGTCGGCAGGTTTGGTTCGCGCCGAACCAAATTCGAGCGTGTGTTACGGCTTTAAGATTTAGTGTAATTTACTTTTTTTTACACTTTATCTTACAAGCCTTTTGCTCGATGGGGTAAACTTGACAATCCTACAGTATCTGTATTTAATTAAATACTTGCAGTTATCTGCTTCAAAATTTAAGGAAACTAAATTCGCTCGATCGATACGTACCAAAACGTAAGTATCAAATCAAACTTTAAATTAAAATTAATAAGCATAGCTAATGTTGGTATTTTTTGGAGTTACTTTGAATAAAAAAACAAATGCAAAAGCATACACATCGATACACAAAATTATCTTACCTTTATATTGATTTCTGAAAAAAGATGCCCTAATAAATACGAAAGTGAAAATGAGCCCGTTATAAAATGATCTTCATTGATCATTAAAAACGGTCATTCCATACCTATCCATTTAACTTAAAAAAAATGATCGAACACTTATTTAGATTTCTTGAAAGAGTGTTATTACTTAGCCCGGATTACCGATTTTCAAAATACCCGCATTTTCCCCACATCTTGCCAATACCCATTAAATTCTCAATCAACTTGAGATACCCTGCAGTTTGGGTAATTTCCCACACGTTGGCTGCAGTTTTTAGGGTTCCGTAACCAAATGGCAAAAAACGGAACCCTGATAGATTCGTCATGTCTGTCTGTCCGTCCGTATTTCACAGCCACTTTTTTCCGAAACTATAATAACCATGCTGTTGAAACTTGGTAAGTAGATGTATTCTGTGAACCGCAAACCAATTTTCGGTGGAAGTTGACATGTTATTTAATGTACAATATTATATATTTTTTTTAGTTTTATCATTCTCTTATTTTAGAAGTTACAGGGGGGGGGGGGGTTGCACACATTTTACCACTTTGGAAGTGTCTCTCGCTCAAACTATTCAGTTTAGAAAAAAAATATTTAAGAAACCTCAATATCATTTTTGAAGACCTATCCATAGATATCCCACACGAATAGGTCAATCAATCAACACAATTTAACGTTCATAAAGCTCTAGGAATCGCTTGGAGGATGTTTGAGACCGCAACATTACAAGATGAGCATAATTTAACGTCCACTTCAAACCACCATACAAAGAAGCCAACAATGTAATCTCCACCACCACACCCAGTTGCCCAAAATGGGTTAACAACCTAACCTTAACCTTTTGACTAACCTTCTTCCATTTCTCAGTGGTTTTTAGTGTTACCAGCACCATCACTGTACAATAATGCAGTCAATTCCTCCCATTTTCGTAAGCTCGTTATCTTACCTCGGGCATTAGTAGATAATTTGCTTAGATCTATGTGCCTAAAAAGCAACAAACTTAGTTTTACAAAGTTCACTGCTTGGATCAAGTTCACTACACACCAAATTATATAAATTAGGTACACTTATTGCTCCATAAATTTTACCAGCATTTCAAATTGGGACAGGGTAGTCTTCAGTTTTATTTAGTAAGAATATTTAAAACTTAAACCTATTGGATTGGAGCTATACAAAACACAACTAACTTTGTTTACACAACTTAAACATTAACCTATGACATAAACTTCGTCGTATAACCACCACTATTTGAAAAAGCAGTCGCTTCTAATAGGTACACAAATTATGAATGTCAATTTATTTTGGCCGGTTACCAACGTTGTTTCGGTTGTTCGTTTCCCATTCGTCACTTTTCACGGTGAGCTAACGCGAATCGAATGGTTAGAAGTATTGTATGTCACACTCGCAAGTTAACGATAGTCGATGCGTTTGACGTTAACTTCCGCTGACACGCGCACTCCGCACGCTCAACCTCATAGCGAGTGAAACCGAGCTATTTTATTGTTCTCTGAGTGAATTCACAAAGAATTAAAGAATGCATTGTTCCATATTCGTTATAGATAGATTAGTTATAAGTATAAATTAAATTATGATTAATTAAGGCGCATTTATCGCATTGGGTTAGCCAGTGATGGTACTTAAATGTATGTAGATAAATGAATAAATAATAATAGTAATAACTCGATTTACGCGACCGAGACGTAACTCGAATTTAAGTATGACACTCGCACTAAGCATACAGTAGTTTCGGAGACTATTAATTTCAAACAAACAAATCTTTCCTCTTTATAATATTGCGATTTGGACACAAGACACACACAGCGCTCTCTAGTGATAAATTTAAGATGGCTCGTTGGCTCGTTCGTCCTTCCTGATGAGGGATGTCTACATTCTCTGTATCCCTGCGGTGCACTCTGTTCAAATTGTTTGCAACATACACTAGATGGCGCTTCTTCGTCTTATCGTGTGAGTAGTAAGGTCTAACGACCCCACACTGGCGCTAGTGAGCACTACGGTTATTGGTAGATGGCAGAGTTGATTTTCTAATGGGCTAGTTTCCACCATTCACAAATTGCAAAACTATTTAGTCCGTCAGTTAGAGATTGAAAAATAATGGACACGTATTATTTGTTTTTGTTTATCAATGAATATTGACAAAGATAAAACGCATCAAAACTCGGGAGTGAGGGCTCGTGACGTCAAACCCGCTAAAAATGATGGCATGGAATTTTAAAAGCGTCGTAACTTCGTCAATTTTTGGTTCCCGTAACAAAAGAAAAAATACGGGTCAAATATTTTTTGATAATCTAACTGACGGACTAATTAGATTTTTTCAGGACACAAGCCCGTTATTGTAATAATTTGTGCCCTTCGAAATCTGCTGAATGAAAAAAGACGCAAGTAAGCTTTGGGCATGACATAAGAACCTACCTACCTATTGAATTGTTGAATGATGTCGTCGCTGAGTTTAATTTCGGATCACTGCTGCGTCAGGGAATTGCATCACTGATGCGTCGGTCAGTGGAATAGCTAGCATGCGAACACCCGGAGTGGATAATGTGATGTAAACATATCTTCAATGCGTGGGAAGAGGCGCAAGATACTATACGTACCTATCTTCTGCGACATGTTGAAGGCGTTTGATTGTGTGAGCCATGAAACATTAATCCTGAAACTAAAGCAATAGTACGGACTAAGCAAAACAGCCTTGAACTAAGCGAAATCGTATTTGAATGATAAACAGCAGTTAGTTCTTAAAAATGGCAACAATTCAACAGGGTTAAACGTGAAAATGGGGGTACCACAAGGCTCGATTTTGGGTCCTTTTTTAGTTTCTACTTTATATAAATGATTTGCCCTATATATTAGAAAATATACATATAATAAAATCGTAGAGTTGCCGTGTCTGTACATTGAATATTTTCGCATAAAAAATACATAGAAATGTCAGAAAAATGACATAGAACACAAAAAAGCAGTTTTTGAAATTCTTTTCTGTTTGTCTGTTTGTCTGTGCGTCTGTATGTCTGTGCGTCTGTATGTCTGTGCGTTTGGAGGAGCATCACGCATAAACCACTGATTGGATTCAAAATTTAGGTACTTCGAAATATTAAGTGATAATCGGAGCAACATTTAGTGTTTATTTCATCAAAATCGACCCACAAAATCAAAAGATATCGAATTTTAAAGTTTACGAAGAAACTTCATCGAGCGCTAAAATAGGTTGTTTTCATTGAGACTTCAGATACTTGCAATGCCATCTATTGAGAAATTTTTTAATAAGAAATGTGTGAAAAGACCCCGAAACAATGTATTTTTGAGTTATTTTTTAATTAAACACATAATGTTTATAATTATATGTAATTATATTATCATTATTTATCGTAACGTGTAAGCTTCTAAGTTTGAACTTATGAGTAGTTATGAGCATAAAGACAGTTCAGTTACGTTGTAGATCGATAGATGGCGTTGTACTTATGACGCGTTTTTCTGAATCGTGGTGTTAAGATTCTCCGCAGTAGCATAAGGTCAGCCCCATGTTTTATGTACCTTTGTTGTTTAACTTGAAGACGTATAATGTTGAAATTATTAGCTGTGGAAGTATGGATTTGATTGAATTACTAGATTGTTTTTCGATTTACTGGGAGGAGAGGAGAGTCTCCTCCGGAGTCCGGAGTTACCTGTATCCATAACTATACTATATAGTGTTTTACTAACAGAAGAGATGAATATTTGGTATTATGTTTCAATGTGGCTAAACTATATCAGCCGAACACGTCGATCTTCAAGGTTAAGCAACGCTTGCCGAGGTCGGTCTGTGAATGGGTGACCATTATAACAACCTAGCCTTTTCCTTACTATATTGGCTCGGCTTCCAGACAAACCGGATTCAGCTGAATACCGGTATTTTACGTGGCGCGGCTGCCTACCAGACCTCCACAACTCATTCAATGCAAGATTTCAGTCAGATTTTACTGGCTTTTGACTATCCGTAACGACTGCCAAAGATCTACAAATGACAGCCGGGACCAAAGGCAGGGCCTGATTAACCCTTAGGCTAATTAGGCTGCAGCCTAGGGCGCGAGGATCGGGGGGGGGGCGCGCTGAAATCGTGTCTTCGCATGCACTAATCTATCATTGCATCTACCCTACATATTTCAACTAGACCGAGACAACACAAACGAAATGCGCTTGAGAGTCCCTGATAGAAATTTTTAAAAGCGCGGTTGGATCAAACACTGCCTTGTTACTGGAATCGGTAGGTGGTCGAGCGAGCGAGTGGGTGAGCTGGCAACAGAGTGCTTAGTGCGAGTTTTGTTTAATCCGCCTCGCGATAACGGGCGTAAATTTTAACTTTGTTTTGTATGGTAAATTCGGAATTTAAACAGTGCAACCTAGTTCTCGCGTTTGTCACTAAATAACTCTATCGTATTCTATTCTTTATCCTTTTAGGTTGCACTGTTTAAATTCCCATACAAAATAATCTTCACGTATACGCGCGTTTCTGTTCTATCAGGCGAAATAAACAAAACCCGCACTAGGCACTCAGCGCAGCTTGCCGCGCGCAATAGAACACATTGACATGGCAACGATGTGCGGGGACTCCCCGATACTTTGCCTTTATGTACGGTTTTTTTTTGGGATGGTAAAATCATCAAATGAGTCCTCCCGCCCTGGGTGGGACGGAAGGGACTGTCAGACTTTTACTGGCTAAAATCCACCCGTGTTCCTTCGGATGCCCTTTACGTTCTGGGGCCACGGTATCCTGTTTAGAAAATCCCGCGACCCCAGCAGGCTGCCTTTATATACGGTCAGCATAAAAAAAATGGTTTGCCACCTTAAGGTTGAATGTCATGCAGATTAAAGGACAACTTTAATTCGCTTGCAAATCGATCTGAAAACTTTTTTAGGTATTATGAACCATGTTAAAATTTTCACACTACTACTCTACACACTACTTTTTAGGCCGTCCGTAATACACCTGGCGAGGGCGCGTCCTCATAATTAGCCTAGGGCGGTCAGAACTCTTGATCAGTCGCTGACCAAAGGCTTAACGTGCTTTCTGAGGCACGAAGGAAACTCGGTATGTCAAGATGGTCACCCACCCACAGACCAACCTTCGCAAGCGTTGCTTAACCTTGAAGATTATTAACCTTTTTTCCTCGTCGGGTAGTCACTCAGTAAACACCAAATTTTATAGTTCCGTAAACAGAAAAAAACTTTTTACAAAAAAATACAACCGACTTCCAAAAAAAAAACACTACAAAGTAAAAAATAACTTTAATTTCGGAAGTCGGTGTTTTTGTTAGTTTCTTCGTATTTTGACACCGACTTCCGAAATTAAAGTTATTTTTTACTTTGTAGTGTTTTTTTTTTGGAAGTCGGTTGTATTTTTTTGTAAAAAGTTTTTTATTTTTCACTTTTTAGTGGTGCCCTACACCTAACAACACCACTCCAAAATCGCAGAAAAGCAAAATACGCAATTTCGATCATCAAAGAATCATCTAAATAGTCAAATTCCAGCTATTTCGATTTAAAATCCAAAGTTCGTAACCGATTTTGATATGATTTAAATGGGACCAATCTGCAAGTATATCCTTTCAGATAAAACAAAAAAATTTCAAATCGGTTCATAATTGTCGGAGATATGAGGTAACAAACATAAAAAAAAAAAAAAAAAAAAAAAAAAAAAAACATACAACCGAATTGATAACCTCCTCCTTTTTGGGAAGTCGGTTAAAAAGTATTAATAATATAAAAACTTTACCTAGAACATTAACATTGCGTGGAAATTAAAGACAAGTGTGCGAGGCATACGTGACATCGTTTGCAAAGTGATCAGTGACTGTACTTTAAAACAAATACAGTGATAAGAAATTTGGAAAAGTGATTTGCACATTTTTGGTTGAGGCTGAAGTGGGTGTTTCGAAAACTCGTCATCAACCGAATTGACTCTAATCGTTGGTAGCGTATTTACAAACTAAAACGTGTATTTCGCCCGTACTCAGTAAGGTGCTCGTGGCTAAGTTACATAAAGTGCAACTGAGACGTTAGAGGGATCGAGTTCAAATCTCAGTGTCTGAACTACTTTTTGTAATTTTTTATTTTTGCTTTTTTGCCGCTATGATCTGCGCTGGTTGTAATTCCACTATTCTCGTTACACAAAAAAGGATTAAATGCTGTATAAGCAAATGTGCCCTACAGTATCATTTAGAATGTGTTAAGTTCGACGAAACGTCAACACCTAGGATCAAATGGATCTGTCCAATTTGCGCTTCTAGCCGACCTAAACTGGACAACACCAATACACCCGTCCACGCTAAGAGTCACACTGCACAAACAGATCAAGTGGCTCCTGCAGCGATTCAAATGCTGTCCACCAAATCTGCACCCCTTGGTAGCCACAACAAACCAATAGTTTGTCAGAAAATGGCGTCAGCTGAGAAGTCACCACCGGAAACGCCTCGAGTTACTCATGTTAGCAATGAAGTCAATTTGCAAGACACTATACTAACAGAAATTCGTAAATTACGGCAGGAAATGAATGAGAAGTTCGATAATCAACAGGCCTCTCTAATGAAATTTGAAAATACTCTATCCACAGTCCAAAGGGATGTAAATGAATTGACCTTGAGATTCTCTTCAATGTATGAAGACTTGGAGGAGTTTAAGAAGACTGTTACTTTTCTTTCTGATGCTTATGATGATCAAGTCAAACTGAATGCAAAAAATAGCAACTGTAATGCCGAACTTCTCAAAAACAATGCCATCTTGAGCGCTCAAGTAAGGGATTTGGAAAATAGGCTGCAACAAATGGATCAATTGGGTCGCGAGAGCAATATTGAGTTACAGTGCGTTCCTGAACATAAGGCCGAGAACTTGTCAACGGTCATAAAACAGCTGGGTAGAGTTGTGGGAAATGAACTCCATGATAATGAAATCCAGTCATTTCATAGAGTTGCCAAATTGAATGCGGAAACAAATCGTCCCCGCAGCATAGTCGTCAAGCTTGTCAGTCCTCGCGTCCGTGATAATCTACTTGCAGCAGTAAGAAACTTTAATAAGAAGAATGCACCGGAGAAGCTAAACAGCAGCCATATTGGTATTGGTGGGGAAAAACAGCCGATTTTTGTTGTGGAAAATCTGACTATGGCCAATAAAAAACTACATGCAGCAACGAGAATCGCCGCTAAGGAAAGGAAATATAATTTTGTGTGGGTTCGGAATGGTCGTATATTTGTAAGAAAAGACGTCACAACCAAATCTCTGCTAGTCAAAAGTTTTGAATGTCTGGAATCCTTGTAACTGATTGATTGTCATCCCTTGCACGCTTAATAGTCTTTTCAGATTTTAAATTCAACTTTCAAATTTACTATCAAAATGTAAGAGGCTTACGAACCAAGACAGAGGCTTTTTATACCGCTGCTTTAAATTTTGACTATGATATAATAATTGGCACTGAAAGTTGGCTTAACGATACGGTGTTTGACCATGAAATTTTAGATAACCGATACAAAGTGTTTAGGCGCGATAGGTCATCTACTGTATCCTCGACTACAAAAAGAGATGGTGGAGGGGTGTTTGTTGCAACTCTGGACAGACATGAAGTCACGCGGAGATTAAATTGGGAATCCCATTGTGAGGAATTGTGGATAACAATCAAGTGTGAGAGTGGCTTTAATATTAACATTTGTGCGGTTTACATCCCACCCCCTATCAAACAAGATTATATTGATGAGCTATTTAGAAACTTTACAGAAGTAATTAACAAAAAATGTAAAACCAGTTCAATCAATTTGCTAATCGGTGATTTTAATATGGGTAGTATTTCTTGGGAGTATAGCGTGGACTCAGGATTTTTGGTTCCCAAAGGATCTGGCTGTAATCAGGAGAACATTTTTATAGACATGTTAGCGTTTAATGATCTTCATCAATACAACACAGTAGTCAACGCGTCAAATCGAGTTTTAGATCTGGTTCTTGGTAGTGGTAATAACACAGTGTCGGTATCTCAAGCCTCATGCCCATTTATTCAAATTGATCCTCATCACCCAGCTCTAGAAATCTCATTGTCAACTAATCACACCAAACCTCTGATGCAAAAAAAGGTTCCCTACTTAAACTTCTATCTTTGTAATTATGAAGTGGTCAACGCTGAACTTGCGAAGATTTCTTGGTCTGATGAATGGAATTCTATAACTAACGTTAATGAAATGTTGAAAAGATTTTATGATATTCTAATGCCAATTATAGAAAGACATACTCCAATTACAAAACCACGAGATGAACGCTATCCAGTTTGGTATACCCGAGCTTTACTAAGAGTCATTAAAGAGAAAGCTAAATATCACAATCTATATAAAAAATACGGGAACCCTAGGGATAAAATTACGTTTGATTGCCTTAGAACTCGATGTGACAAACTGATAAAGGATTGTTATACAAACTTTAAGAAAAATATAGCTGAACATCTCCGCAAAAATCCTAAGTATGTCTGGAGTTACTTAAAAAATAAACGAATGGGTGACAATTATATTCCCAACAAAATGACTCTAAATAATATTAGGTTTGTCAGGGGTGGGCAGGAAATTTGTGATTTGTTTTCTGAGAATTTTCAGGCCATCTATGCAACAAACAGGAGTATACGCTCTTTATCGCCACCTGATACCACTCCCAGTAACATAAATACTTTCAGCCACTGCGAACTGGAAGAAAAAGAGGTTTTTGAGTACTTATCTTTCCTGGATTGTGACAAAGGTCCAGGACCAGATTCGATCCCTCCTCTCTTCCTTCGAAAGTGTGCAGTGAATCTAGCTGAGCCTCTAACTGCTATTTTTAATTACTCCTTGTCACAGGGCTGTTTCCCTGATCAGTGGAAAATAGCGCATATCACACCAATCTTTAAATCTGGGAGTGTAGACGATGTTGTAAATTACAGACCAGTGTCGATTCTTTCTGCGTGTGGTAAAGTTCTCGAATCGCTCGTTCAGAAAAAAATGTTTTCTCACATTAAAAATGTGCTCGATGACAACCAGCACGGCTTTCGCCCCAAGAAATCGACACTGTCAAACCTAGTTGAGTATGTTTCTTATGTATCATCTGTATTAGATGATGGAAATGAAGTTCATGCAATATACACTGATTTTAAAAAGGCTTTCGACTTAGTGGATCACTACTTACTTATATATAAATTGGAGAGTATGGGGGTTCATGGGTCGTTATTGCGCTGGTGCGAGTCGTACTTGAGGAACCGCTCACAGCTCGTGCACCTTAAAGGGTTTAAATCTAGGCAGTGTTACATACCATCGGGGGTACCACAGGGTTCACACTTGGGGCCTTTATTTTTCTTAGTTTTCATAAATGATTTGGGCAGCAAAATTGACTCTGAATATAAACTTTTTGCTGATGATTTGAAATTATATCGAACTATTTCCAACGACCTTGACATTTTTCAGCTTCAAAAAGATTTAGATAACGTTTACAATTGGTGTGTTGAAAATAATATGTTTTTAAACCAAAACAAATGTTACTGGATCAAATTTAGCAGGAAAAAAAAAAACATGTCGAACTTGTTACTCTATTAACAACAGCCCGCTTCAAGAGGTTAATACTATTACAGACCTTGGTGTTTTGATAGATAGTAGCTTAAGCTTCAGGAGTCATTATGACCAGATCATTAGTAGGGCATCAAAATTGGCAGGTTTCGTTGTCAGGGAAATGAAAATTTTCAGAGAACCAGCGCTAACTATTTCCATTTACAACAGTATTATTCGCAGTATTCTGGAGTACTGTAGTACGGTATGGAACCCGTTTTATCAAGTACACTCAGACCGGATAGAGCGCGTTCAAAAAAGGTTTTTGTATCACCTATGTTACTCAGAAAACAGGTGTCGTATTCTGAACTCGTATAATTCTAGGTTGAGCTTTTATAAAATGTCATCTTTAAAAGCACGTAGGAAATCTTTGGATTTCATGTTTCTGTTTAAACTAATAAATGGTCAAATAGATTCTCCTGAACTTTTAGAAAAGGTAAACATCAGTGTTCCTCGTAGTGGTAGCCGCTTAATTAACCGAAGAACTTTTGTCCTGCCTCACAGTCGAACTAACATTGGTCATTTTTCACCCGTTGGCCGCATGCTTTCTACTGCCAACTCTGTTCGTGGTGAAATCGATGTATTTGCTGGTTCTGTAGCCTCAGTTAAAACGAAACTCAGAGACATAATAGTTTAATTTTTATTTTATATTTGTCAATACGTGTTGTGTGTATTTCTATTTTGTGTTTTTACTCTATTTTTTCAAACTGTTTAAACTTTAAGTGATCTTCTTTGAATGGGCATGTTGGATTCACATCTAGTAGGTGTCAATCATATGTATTTTATTTGTGTTGTTTATCCGTTGCATGTGTGATTGTGCATCAGTTTTGTGAATTACAAATAAAAAAAAAAAAAAAAAAAAAATGATCGATGTGTTCGTCTGTTATAGTTTAGCCTTGAAGATCGGCCCGTGCGGCTTTAGCCACGAGCTCCTCTATAATAAATCGATTCTATGAACCCAGTAAAACTTTTTTGATATTATAAAATCTTAAAACAAACTATATTTATCAGTGGTCTACGATCAGCAATATTGTCAGTAAAAATCGGAGAAAATGTGTTTCTTTTTGGACTGTTCTGGACGAAATTAAGAATCCACTTGATTCAGCACCATTCGTTCGATAGTTGGTTTTGTTGATTTTGATTCAAGATTAGTTTGTACCAGGAGATTAGGTACCTGGGCTGGTCGGCATTTCAACCGATAGAGATGATACAGTGCCCTGCATTAGGTACCCTCTTCATAATTATATTCTTAATTCGAGAGAGAGATCCTGATCTCTCTCTCGAATTAATACGTAACTGAACGTAGATTTTGTATATTATGCAATCTATACTAATATTATAAAGCAGAAGAGTTTGTTTGTTTGGTTGAACGCGTTAATCTCAGGAACTACTGGTCCGATTTGAAAAAATCTTTCAGTGTTAGATAGCCCATTTATTGAGGAAGGTTATAGGCGTATATATATATAATCACGCTGAGACAAATGGGAGCGGAGCAGTAATGGAAAATGTGACGCAGACGAAGTTGCGCGGGTCAGCTAGTTAGAAAATAAACTTAATCTGGTGTAATTTGCTGGCGATGCATCTTTAATTCTCAAAATCAATAGACATGCAAACAATCTTGATGCTGTCAATAACGCCCTACTGCAGGTACATGATTGGTTAACTGTTAATTATTTAGTTTAAAAAAAAAAAAAAAACGATGTGCTTTCGATTTACTGTACAAAATGTCAAAAGTAGTGATTGTGACATAGTATTGAACAGGTAGAAACTAAAATTCACCGATTAAACAGCCTTCAAGCTTGATTCAAGGTTACAATGGGGTCCACGTTTAACATCTCTGGCGGGAAGGCTAAGTTCAGCAGCATATGCTGTTAGAAAAGTCCGCCAGTTTACAGATGTCGAAATCGCGAGACTAGTCTAATTTACTTAGTTACTTTCATAGTATAATGTCTTACGGTAGGTATCTTACTATTCTATAAAGCGGGGCTGCTGCTGATATCAAGTCTATTTTCATTTTGCAGAAAATAGCCATTGGAACCATTTACAATCTCCGCCGGCGAGATTATCGAAGGGAACTGGTTAAGAAATTAACATTAATGTCAAACTTCGTGAGATTATAAAATAACTTGAGAGATTGTATAGGTACTTTCGATAAATTGTCAACTAAACATTTGGAATGCTTTCTTATGCATCAAAATTTGCTAGTTTATAACTCCTCGAATTCATTTCGAGAAATAAAAATAAAACTAAAATAAAATGTATTTAAGTTCTACAAGAAACTAGGCTCTCATTGGTTTGTTTAGTTGTGACGTCACATGTAGGTACGCCATAGAGTTACGAATTAAATGGACCTAACGTTGTCCGATGTTGGTCGAGTTTACTTTGGGTGTGTAATTAGTATAACATTTTTTTTAATTTTTGCCATTGACAGCGATGTGGATTATTTTTTTGATGCCCAATGATTTATTTTGTTTTTATACGCGTTTAGGTATACATAATTTAGATACTGTAGATTTGTCGTCTCCCTTTACGTGCCATGGCACATAAAGGGAGACGACAAACTACTATCGGGACTGTCGGACTTTTTCTATAGGGGGGCTTATGCCTTCACTGGAAACTTTATAACCAAGGAAAATAACCTCAGATCTACCTAGCACACACTTTGCTGGATTAACTACTACCTACACCGTAGTTAGCCAATCGTTCAAAGAGTGGCCGCTTTAACCACATTAAGGCAGTCCAAGTCTCGACAACGGTCTAGTTCTAGGTCTCATGAACCTGGGTCTAGAACTGCATCCCAGGTGCCCGACAGTGTTTGTTGGTACCACCATAAGTTTGGTGCGAAGGTAACTAACTGTACCAAACCCTGTTCCTGGTCGGGAAACCAACTGGACAATCTGTAGCAGCGGTGACCGATTGTTTTAATAGTTGGTGGACAAAGATACCAAGTTCCAATTTTTGTTAGATACTGGATCTGACATATCATGTTGTTTCACATCACCTAATAAATTGTTAGGTAAGAAAGTAGTAGATGCTGACTACAATTTGAGTGCTGCAAATGGCAGTTCCATAAAAACTTATGGCTGTTACACCCTCAGACTCAATTTTGGTCTCCACCGCTCGTTCAAATGGAACTTTATCATAGCTGATGTCGATACCACCATAATTGGTGCTGATTTCATGGCTTTTTACAACTTACTTCCCGATTGCAGAAATCAAATAATAGGTACGCTGCGGAGTTACTGGTCTTACTGCTCCAGCCTCTGTAGCTAAATTCAACCAGCTCAGCGTAAAAAACGTTAAAATTTAAAATTCGAATTTCATATTATGACCGCATAATATAATCAAATTTAAGACCGCATCCGCTCGACGACAACGATTATATTTATCTACTTATATATATAATAAATTAAATAATATTCTTAACATTAACCCTCTTACAATATATAAAACTAAGATTAAACTAAATTCATGGCTGCAAACATTGGACTACTTGCAGACAGAAAACTTAATAAAAGAACAGTACTGATGATTGAACAATACATATAAAATGTAACTGTCTTATGTCTATGTATGTAGAACCCAAACATAATACACACACACAGACCCACACACACACACACACACCCAACCCCACATACACACCTAAACACACATACACATACGCACACACACACACGCAGAACACACACCACGAAATAGCGAGCTTGCATTAAATTTAGTTTTAAGTGATTTACTTGTTCGATTTATTGCATAAATTGTTAATTCTAAAGTACGGGTGAAGACACTGACTACTGTAACACAGGTCTCACCTAGCTCAGGAGTCAGGGTCTCAAACGAAAATGTACAACCTTTTTCTTTATGTCAATAAAACATTATTGTATTGTATTATTGTATTGTATAAAAATCTTGTCTGAATTTCCAGTGATCACGAGACCCCCGGCATCCATCGCGAGGTAAAGCACAATACAGTGCATCACATCAAGACGACTGACGGCCCACCAGTGGTGTCACGGCCGCGCCGCCTCGCGCCCGATAAACTGCGCGCAGCTCAAAAGGAGTTTGCGTGAATTTGACAGATGGTTGTAGCTTGATGTGCTGGCGGCATGCTGTCATATAAGTCTTTTTTAGAAATGTAACAAAACTTAAGGTTCTTTCGATTTTTAGTAAATTGTGAAAGCGGGATAGGTACTGCGATTCGTGCAATACGACACCGTCTCTCGTCATAAAAAACACGATACAAGTACGCCGCATGCTGGTTCGACTTCCCAATAAATGATTGAACATGGATGCTTGTAGGAAATTGAGAAATAATAAAAAATCGCCTGCTCCGCAACACGGTATGAATTAGCGTCACACCGAATCACTTTGCAGTGTTTAGTTTCGTAGATATAGTTTATTTTAATGGCGACAGAAAATTACATTTGAAATTCTTACAGTGTCGACTGCAGCGTCGAAGCTCAGTTGTTTCTTCATTATGGATGGCGAACCATTACTATCTACTTCATACCTAAGTTTAAATATTGACACATTAATTGAAAACCACAATCACTAGTTACATTAAGTGAATGAATACTAATTACAGAAAAAAACGTAACTATAGATATTACAATGTTATTTTTTCTTAGGTTTCCCTACGGTTCTAAATAGTATAAACATACATACTTGAAATACTTATATCATATGAGTAATTACGATTAATTTGTATAATAGCTACTAACTTACAACAATATTTTGATGAGTGTGAATAATCATGGTGATTATAATAGATATTGATTAGGTAATGTATCCTATCCCATAATGAGACAATAAAGTGAGCATTGTTTAAACTTGTCAATCCATATTACTTTCCTCTGAAAAAATGCAATTATCGTAAACAAACCGATGGTAACGAAGTGCTCGCGTCTTTATCGTCTCAACAATTTAACACCTTACAATAGGAGTATGACATTTAATATTAATGTGATGCTTAAACATTAGCCTATAACTATAAAATATTCTATGTTCATGTCCATAGCCATTTAGAAATTACCCTTAGAAGTTCCACCACTATGCACACATCTCATTAAGTTCCGTAGCGACCGCGTGTTCGCGCTACGTTCGCAAGCAGCCAGCTCTGTCAATATATCGCATCACACTGAAACAGGCTTTCATACGGGATGGTCGGTTAAATCTTCAGCCTTATTATTAAACTAGCTGACCCGTGCCCACTTCGTTGGGCGGTAAACATTTTAACTTCTGATGAAATGATGAGTGTGGTTCGGTTAGTACTGAGTGCTATGATTTATTTCCTGACTGCCAAAAGGAGGGTTTTGTTTTTATTGCATATGTATGTAGCTAGGCTAGCGAGCCGCTGCGAGCGCTCAGCGCTAGACTCCCTATCCCTTGTTGCAGAGACATGCTGCTTTAAATCACTGAGACGCTGTGCACGTTCAGCGCTAGATTCCCGAGCACGGACCTGCGATGTTCTCCAGCTTTGGTTAGCAAGCCGCTGTGAACGCTCGGAGCTAGATTTCCCAGCGCGTGCTTGCGAAATATTATTTTCTCTATTCCTCGAGAGGCGCAGATGATTATCAAGAGCAGACTCTGCCGTACGGCGTACTCGAGCTGCTCTTGTCTCATGTCTGGGATGTCTGACGGGAAAATTGAGATTTCCTTTTAGGCATGATAAACAATCGCTGAAACTGTCCGATATCCGAAAATCAAATATCACAGCAGGCTTCGAACTCGAAGAATGAGAACGAAGTAATATTGTAATTGTGTTTTGAGAAACCGAGCAACCAAAACAATAGACCAACAACATTCAACCAACATTCAACCAACTACGTACAACTCACGTACCTAACGACAAAAGTTAAATAATAACTGGAGAGGGTCATTAATCCGCGGAAAATCCACCACGATTCAGAAAAATTACGTAATTTCACAAAGCATGTTCTAATGCGGTTCGTGAATGGACGACGCGGGCGGCGTTTTGCGATTTAGTAATTTTATATTATCTTCGAAACTATTCAACCAATTGACATACTGTTTCGGGCAAATCGTATCTCTATGATGTTCTTGTGATCATTATAATATTTTTTTCGATAAGGATTAATATTTTGTTGTTTAAAAAATCGTTCAAAGAGAAGTACATCGAAAAATACTTTTTTTAACACATAAAAGCTACTATATCTGCTAAAATATAAAAGATAGAAATATGGTGCCGCGGACTTTTTTGTAGAACTTTTCAAAGCGGACCAGGTTGCCATACATTGTTTTCAATTATATACAACTGTTAAGGCAGCGCACGCAAATAACTCTGTTGTAAGAGATATTTTTTTCCGCCGGGATAGACAAAAATTGAGATAGTTCGGCTAATATGCATGATATCTTTATAATTTATAGCCTATAGCATTCCTCAATAAATGGGCTATCTAACACTGAAAGAATTTTTCAAATCGGACCAGTAGTTCCTGAGATTACCCCCTACATACAAACTTACAAACTTACAAACTTACAAACTTACAAACAATTTTACCTCTTTATAATATTAGTATAGATAAACGTTATAATATTATACATACATACTACATATGAAATAATGGGGCGTGGCTACGCAGCTACTCAGAGGCTGGTTCGCCACGCTTCTACCTACGACGAATGCGTACGCGACGACGACTAGTATAGTACATCGTTCCCTATTCTATTTTACTTTCTTAATCTTAAATCCTTACTTCTGTATCTAATGGCAGTGATGGTCAGCAGTTGTCGGGAGGGACCAAAAATGTCAACCATTCCCCGGAAAATTCAAATCAAAATTTTATAAGACAAACAATATCGGAACCAAAGTTTTTTTTTTGTCTTTTTATTGTTTTTTTTTCCTATTAATTATGAGCGGAGCGCGTTCGTTCTCTCCTCGCCGCGACTCCTCTTAGACTAACGTAATCGTGCACTAAATATTATTCTATCATTATCATTTATTTGACACAAACATGTAGCAATTTCAAAACCTATTCATATCCTTATAATCCCTAAGATTTATCCAATTGAGATGTAAAGATGGATCTAGAAGCACAGGTAATCATTCATGTACCGTGCTTATCTACAAACCGACTTAAATCGTCGTCTACTCTGAAGCCACGGTGCGAAAACCCTCTTATTACACATTTTAAAATTAACCGTTCAACTTCATCGCGTACTGTCAACAACCTGATCGACACAAAACTTCTAAACTCTATCGTGGAAATGATGTTTATTGTGTGAAACTGGAATGTACTTTTGTGATTTATTACCTAAATATATAGTTTGAAGCCTGTTTCAGTGCCTAACGCCGTAAGTCAACCCTAGACCACAAACATTTCTGAAAATAACTTTCCATTCAATTATTCAGTCGTAATGCTGATCAACCAAACGATTAAGGAATGAATTATGAGCAGTCTTAATTGATTGTTATTACAAAACATGTCTAAACGTAGTAATAGATAACTAAGGGCTTACAAATTATTACAAATTAATGAGGATGAAAATGTGCATTATTGTTAGCCAGACGTGACGTAGTCGTCGAGATCGCAGGAACATGCGACGCGCACAGCGTGTAGCGCTTAGTCGCAACTCGTGTGGTGGCCTGGTGGGCACGACTCTGTTACCTACATCGTAACATTTGTTACCGTCGTTGGAGTTGCCGCCTCATAGTTTTTGCGAAATCCTGATGACTTCGAGAGATACTGTGGTAAGCAATTACTAGGTCATCGACTGAATAATCATAATGCATGAAATCTCATAAATATTATCAATTTTGAGTACATTTCTTTCTAAACCTTAACAATTAATATAATATCAAAATTTTATGGACTATGAATAATAATTATTAACATGAAAAACAGTCTTCCAGGTTTATCGATTATCAAAAATTTGTAAATTGTAAATTTTATTTGTATAAAGATAAACCAATAAAGTACAAGAATCTCAAAAGTTTAATAAAAATTCGCTCTTACTTTAGAGTTGAAGAGCTGTTTTTAAGAAATGCATTATTAATTCTTTCCAATTTATCTAAATCACCCAATTTTTGGTATCAAATATTCTAGACTTACAAAATAGAGAAAGAGATAGAAAGCCGTTGACGCCAATTTATGAATGGAAAATGAGATTTATGAAAACATAATCTCGAATATACGACGCTTCATAAAAAGAGGCTAGGGTCGCACAATATTAAACTAGCTTGACTAAATGTTTAAGTAAATTAAAACTGTTCTTCGGTTTCTAGTTTTCTTTGACACCTGCAGTGTATAACTTATTGTAGCGTCGCACAATATTATTAGGATGTGGCAGTCTTGACGTTATTGAACATTTAAATTTTCGTGTCTAAGTTTGTAATAAAAATAAAAATGTTGATAATAGCATTCATAGCCCTGTCAGAATGTTCGGACTGTGTAGGTGGTAACAGACAGCTTAAATCAGCAACGATGTAAAGGTTTAAAGTGATAGGTAACAGTTGAAGCAACTTGGCACAATACTTTCCCCTCATCGCTAGGGACGAGTTCTCGCCTGGCGGTTACAGTGCTTCCGGCGAACCGATTTGCAGACTCCAGTTCCATACATGACGATACATTGACGCGATGCAAGTGGACTATCTCAAATTAATTACATATCTTTTTATCATTTTTGGATAAAATGCTTGCTTAATCCTGTAAGTACCTTACATACTGCATTACTTATATTGAATTGAATCATTCAAACATTTAATGACAGAATTATCAATTATTATTTAATAAACACATTGAATATTACACAAACTACTTTCGTAAATACAAATATCGAGTCAAACAAAATTTCTCTCTAAGTTATAATGGTATACATACGACACGAAATTACGTGAACTCTTTATAATAAAAGAATGGAGAGAACAAGAACATTTCAATAAAGACATCGCATTCGCGAACCCTAAACAGAAAGTAGCGGGAAAGACAAATGGATTTACACGCTTATAATATACAGAATCTACGACGAGTCTGACTCTTAAGAGTATATATCAACTTGTTAAATATTACACGGTATAATGAAATTCAGCGCCGTACATATTGTGATCGTTTACTTCTCCTTCTCATTGTCCTTGTCCTTGCCTTTCTCGTCGGCTTCCTTCTCTAGTTCTTTTTCTTTCTCGTCGCCCTGTAACAGTTTCATTACAATTTTAGTTTTTGGTGAACACAAAAAAAATATTTAGAAATACATTTATGATGTCAGTGGTAAGTACCTTGCCCTTTTCGGGTTCATCAGGAAGTGGCTGCTTCTCATTGGGGCCGGTGCCCTCCTTGGTCTCCTTGGTGTCTTTGGATTCCTTGGCGGGCTTAGGCAGGTGCGCGTTGAGGTCGAGGGAGGAGCAGATGTCATCCCAGTCGTTGAAGGCGCGCTCCTTGATGCGCGACACCAGCCCCACCAGGTTCGGGAACAGTTCGCTCATGGCGTCTCGCAGCGGGTGCGGCACTTCTTTGTCGATGAAGTGGACTTGTGCGAGGTTCGCGAACGCAACCACATCCAGCTGTAGACAACGTCCTTATTCCATTAGTATTTTCTCTTTGGTGCATGACAAAGGGTTCGTAAGTTCGTTTTTTCCGATGCCTATATCAAGCTATTGGCTGCACTACCACTACCCCATTCAGAACATTCTTACAACTTGTAATAAATAATTATTACTAACATTGGAATCCCATTAGCGGAATTAATAAAGACATTATTATGAGTCACACCAGCGCAGGCCACACCGCAGGCTATATATGTATGTCGTGGATAAAGATATCATTTAATAATTAGTTGCTGTTTTGAGTATTGTAGTAGTGGGTAGTAGTAAACGCCGTGACGTCAGTTGTCAGTTGTAATGGCGGTACGTGCACAGAGTCGTATTGGAGAGTGGGGACTTTGCCGAGCGCACTTTGACTCGAGACACCGACTAGGACACTCGTCCAGAACGAAACTGTCGGTTTACCTATTTTAATTAAATTAAACAGACTTCTTTAATAATGTTATAAATGCGAGTTCTTCTAACTCAAAAGACAGATGTGTTGCTGTGGAGTTTGTTAGCCACTTCTTCTCCACAGCTAAAATACTAGGAAGTGGTTACGGGCGGGCGTTTTGGGGGACTGTCTATTTGTAAAGTACTAGCACTCAGCTACAGTTAATAAAGAGAGCTTAGTACTGCATTGAGTGTTTTATTCTACAATGATCCTGATACCACCGAACCCAAACGATGATGGTGCTATCGCTCAACTGTCGCTGACGTCTTCATGTATTGTATATGTCATCGAAGAATGGTCTCCGAGAAGAGAACTTTTTTTCTAAATAAGACACGAATACATTGGGAACTATTGAATATGGATATTAAATATGGATTTATTAGTTGAAAAACGATTTTTTTATAATATATCGAGAAATTATAATCTAATCAAGATTTATTATAATCTTACGGAGTCTGCCATTTTCCGGTGACATATTTAGAAGACAGGTAGAACAAACAATAACTCACTCACAACAATTTACTCATGAGATAAGCTAAACAGTTAACTTGGATATTGTTGTGGCCTCCTTTTTTAATTAAAAGGCATGCATACTTGTATTATATAGTCAAAGGAATGAAAAAACACTTACAAGAGTTGGCTCATCTCCGAAAAAGAAAGGCCTATCTGACAAAAGATCCGATAGAACTCGTAGATCATTTTTCCCAAATTCCAGGATCTCTTCTTGGGAATGCACTCCAATTCCATGTGCTTTCGCCTTTTTCATGCCCTGAAAGTAATATTTCATAAATCATATTAATAACAGTACGTTGAGAACAAAGAAGAGTAAGTAATACATATAAATAAAATGAATCGTCGAAACACACAAACACAGAAGCGTTACGTAATAGTTATTAATTTATGATATTAGTACGGTAAGTTGGTTCTTACAAACGAGTAGACGAATGTAAACCCGAGATGAAGTCGAGGGCTTACCATAGTTTTTACGAGTTTGTAAATACCAATATCCGCACGTATGACATACAACGTTTTACAACACATTTGCGAAATACAGTACAATAATAGGTAGTTAGGTTTTTAAATATCGGCCGGTAAGTCGCAACAATCTTTGCAGTATAAAAATGCCTCGAATTTGCAAATTTAAAATTAGAACTACATCGTCGTCTCATCTTTGTCCTCATTTTCTCTTTAGTTATAAGTATTGAGCAAGAGCGCTTCCAAAGAGGTTTGATCATTCAGCATAGTAGCTGTTATCTTCTAATATTTTGCTGTATTCTATTTTTAAAACTCAACTTAAAAAACTTGAAATGAATAAGTATTAGTTCTCGAATGTTCCATTTTAAATTTAGTTGAATTTTAAGTACTTACCTACTTAACATGAATGAACTTTAGTTTTACGTGGCGGTCATTTTTAGTCTGTGGTATTCGCGATTCTCCTGCCATGGAAAGTCGAATTTTATTTTGTTCATTAATTGAATATTATTGAAAAATATAAGACGCAATGGAATGTATTATTTTGTTTCAACTCCTAGCTTCTGAACTTTTCTTATTCTCGTATTGTGAAACTCCCTGGTGGAATTCTTTTACCTACCAATGTTATTTTTGAAAATAAAAAAGGTACAGGATACGCACGGCGCCATACAAAGAAGCGTACGGTAAAGTAAATACTTAGATGAGAGTACCTATTTTACCGCACGCTCCATTGTATGGTGCGTAATTTTTAACTTTCGCATAACGTATGTTACATTCAGAACTCATAACCGTTCAAAACCAATTTTGGCTGCAAAAATCAGGCAAAAATAGTTTTGACCGGTTGATGACGTTAGTTAAAAACAATTTTGACTGATTTTCCCCGTCGAAAGTGGTTTACTAACTAACTAAGGGCGTTGGTCAAAACTACTTTTAAGTGCAAAATTTTGGATAATAGTGTTTGTGACCAAATTGTATGGTAAAAAAAAAAACCTAACCACCATAACTTTTTATGAATTTTGCATGATAGTCTAAATTTTAAATCAGACAAAACCATTTTTGACTGGATTTTGCAGTCAAAACTGTTTTTGACTAAGGGCATTGGTCAAAAGTCAAAACCACTTTTGACTACAAATATCAGTCAAAACTGTTTTTAACTGAAGACATCGGTCAAAACCACTTTTGCCTGATTTTTGTAGTCAAAAGTGGTTTTGACCGGTTATGAGTTTTGACTGTACAGTGTACACGCTTCGTAAATGCATTTTTTTAACAAATGTGTTGTAAATCTTTTTTAAGTATGGAGGTCATATTGTGGTCGAATTATAAAATAAAAAAATAAAAAAATGAAAATATCGTGTGACATATCAAATGAAAGGGGTTTTACTGTGAAGGTTTTAACTATATATTTTTTTCATAATTTTGGAATAAATAGTCTTGAATTTATTCAAGAAATTAGACAAAAAATGACAATTCCCCCCTTATCTCCGAAACTATTGATGCTAAAATTATGAAAAAATAACGCAGGTAATAGTTCTATACCTAAAGATTACAGGAAAACCTATAGGAAGTCAGTAGTGTTAAACTAACTTGTTATAAAATTGAATTGGTTCGGAACCCTTTGTACGCGAGTCCGACTCGCGCTTGGACCGTTTTCAAAGTTGAGGTCATTGTTCTAATCGCCATATTTCGGTTTGAGCCTTAAGGTCGTACCCTGACCAAATAACCTTGAGCATTTTTTCCCTCAATAACAGCGCAAGAGATACAATAGCGAATACGCTCAAAATGTTGAATAAAATCGTTATAAAATCTAATTTTGGTTGTTTCAAAAAAATATTTCTACCAAAATGTTCATAATTAAATTGCCTACCCATTAGTGTAAGTACAAAATCAAAATAATCGTTAGTTTTCGAGAAGATGCATGTTTTCTGTATTTTTTTCTCATTTCTGTGGTTTCGTTGTGAGGAGATTACTTAAACATTATACTTAGTAATAAAAAATAAAAATCTACCATTTTGAAGCCGAGATTATGTAGAAATTTAATGTATTTTTCATACGTTGACATTTCTTCTGGATAAAGAGTATATAGCTCCAAAAAACTACACAAAAAACGGCTAGCGCTGCGTTTTGCTCGGGGTAAGGCATATCATTGCAAGAATCATCCAGTATAACTAATATAAGAGTAAGTCACAGTTCAGACAGTTTTAAATTCTACAGCTATACAAATATTCGTTTGTTTTTTTATTACTATTAATTAAAAAAAAAAATGGCCCGCTGTAATTAAGAAAAATCTAGTACATAATATCAAAATATGTATTCCTGCCAAAAAAAACTAGCAAAAGCATTATTGCCTCATACATATTCATTGTCTTTTCATCCATGCAGTGCCATTTGTAGTCTAGTAAAATGACTGTGTAACATCCACCATATAATGATAAATGCAAGTAAGACAAAGGAAAAACTATTTAAATTAAAAATTAAACGCGATCAAGACCTGATTAAGAACGGATCCCTCCATCGCAATCAACAAGTAGTTCTTATTGTTAGGTTACACGTACCTTCCGGGCAGCCGTCAGCTTGTAGCAGAAGTTGAGAATCGGATTCGGCAGACGAGTGTTGAGTGCGTTCTGCAGATTCACTTGGTATCCCTTGAGAACACTGTCCGGATACTTAGCGCGCCACCACAGAACCACCCAAGACAGATGGTTCTCAATCATAGATATCATAGCGTGAGCCACGACCCGCTGCTCCGCCGTCAGCGCTGTATTGAACAAATGGGTCAAATCAGACAAGCCTGGGCCCACTACCTGGGTTTTATGCACATGCGCAACGTCCCAGATTTATCTAGGGAAACTAGGACTCAGCTCAGGCCGCCCGGTTTCCTGAGAAATCTCCGTTGAATATAACATATATCAATACCGACCCGAGCCCCCCCCGCCCAATAATATGATGACGCACGACCTATATTACCTATAAACCTTTACATTTCAGACAAAGGATCTAAATAATTTTTAAACTTTGAATGTTTCATTGTTACTAAATCTACCAATTCACTTTATTATGCTGCCCAATTCTTTCACATTCATAAAAAATGAAATCGAGTCATTAACAGCGTATCTTTTCTCAACAAAGAACAAGGTACCCTAAGATAAAAGGTACGTACCCGAATCAAGATCTTTGTTGAATTTATCTGACAGTTCTTTGATGATGAAAGTGCTGTCTGCTACCTCTTCGCCGTTAAGCTCCACGAAAGGCAACTGGCCTTTCTTGGAACGGAATTTCGCCTTGTGATCCACATTCTGCAAAAAATAAAACAAAAATACTGACTACATAGTTCAAAAATTAATACACTTGGCTTTGTCACAGTACACGCAAAGAAGAGGTTTTCGCCCTGCAATGGTGTCATACAACTTGTTTGTCACACGTATGCTAAAGAAATTGTAGAAAACAATTCATTTAGCTAGGGATCACTCGGTGGTCAAAATTAGCAAAACATTAAAAAATATCGCTTTAGAGCACTCCTCTCATTTGAAGAATTATCAATTATTACCAGTTATCAGATCACACTCTTTCGGGCTTAAAATGAAGTAAGTGTAGTGTTCATGTTTGTTATAATAGGAAAATAATCTTTACAATATCAGTAACCAAATGAAGCTCCATACAAGGGGCATTAATATTGTTGGCGGAGCAGAGGTTTCAATAACCCTGAAACTGACCCAGAAATACAACAATTTTTAATGAGGTGTCAGCAGACGTTAAAATACCAATTTCAGATCAAAATAATTACAAACGTATATTTCCTATTCATCTTATTTGGAAAGGTTTGAGAAGAACCTTCTTAATGGATGAATTCTCAAAAATCCTACTCCTATTTAAGAAACCTTGGTGTAAGTTACTTGCTTTTAGAGATGGTTTAGGCTATGCGTAATCCGTGTATAATTCTGTGTAGCCGGCAAGGTTTAAATAAGCTTTAATTGAACTTCGTGTCCAGAGATGCGTTGCATTGCGTCATAAGATTTCAAGTCTGCTATATCGGTTATAGCCATACTTGCTATATTATACTTCTTTGCATTCAATTTTTATTTTTAACGGTAAGTGTGTACCTGTACATAATAAGTGCTGTAATGGGGATATCGGACATGCTATGGGGTGTGCGAACACTGATGGCCTATGGGCTTATTAATTTCTCGATCTACTACATAATAAGGTATCGAAATAGACGAGAATTTCGCACAAGAGATTTATTTTTTACATCTTTTCATATTACATACACCATCATTATTTTGCTTTGCACAGCCGTAGGTATGCAAAAGTATTTAGACATTTCATTCATGAGTGTGTGGTCTGGTGTTAGTGAGAGCGTGCATAACTTTGTTACTGCCAAGAGCGATAAATTATCGTTGAACCTAACTTCAAAGATAAAAAGCAAAAGCCAGACATATAATCACATAGCTAGACGTTCCTAACTACTTATATGATTAATTTTCTGGCCTAAGCAAATTAATTAGAAGTTTTAGAACACCAGGGGAGCGGTTGTATTAAATAGATAAATTTCTTTGCAATACAATATCATTTGGGTAGTATTTGTCAAGAGATAGTCGGTTTGCGGTGTTTCGAAAACGTAAAAAAATCCCGCGATTTTCTATGAGGAGTGCGTAGGCAGAAGTTATAGACAGCCAACCAACCACGATCCATTCCATTCACTTGGAAAACGTTCATAATCATACGTCTGGTCATAAACGCAAGTCATCATCATCATCATCATCATCTTCCCTTTTGCCCTTATCCCATGTTACTTGAGGTCGGCGCAACACGTTTTCTAAGCAAGTACTTAGATATAATAATAAAATTATTAGTGGCTAGACTAAACCCCGCCATGGAAGGCAACGGCAGCGTGGCTTAGCAGGTGATTCGGCCGCTGAGTTTCGTCCGATCCGATCAAAACAGGAATTTCATTATTATATTAATATTTGGTGTTTCGACCGAATCCTTTTTAGAGGCAAATTAACGTCAGAAACATAATTGAATTATTCCTATTTTAAATTGAGGCTACGAAAAATTAAAATGAAACTTGTGATCTCTCGGGTCGGTTTGTTTTCGACTTTTGGCATGTTGTACGCACATTGACACACCAACACAACAAAACAAGAACTATCATTACAAAGTATTGCTGAAAGAACTTTTGATATAAACTTACAATAATTCCGACTTTTAGGTACTTAAATAAAATATAACCCTACCTAAGTTTTTTCATTCAGACTGTACCATATTTGCTTGAAAAAACAGAAACACCACTCAAAAAATTAAATGAACATGTAATGCCTGTAAGTTTCGAACGGATTGGACGTAAATCAGCGGACGAAAAGTTTTACTAAAGCCGGCAGCGTTGTCGATCCTTTTTAACCGACTTCCCAAAAAGGAGGAGGTTATCAATTCGGTTGTATGTTTTTTTTTTATGTTTGTCACCTCATAACTCCGACAATTATGAACCGATTTGAAAAATTCTTGTTTTATCTGAAAGGATATACTTGCAGATTGGTCCCATTTAAATCATATCAAAATCGGTTGCGAACTTTGGATTTTAAATCGTAATAGCTGGAATTTGACTATTTAGATGATTCTTTGATAATCGAAATTGCGTATCTTGCTTTTCTGCGATTTTGCAGTGGTGTTGTTAGGTGTGGGGCACCACTAAAAAGTGAAAAATAAAAAACTTTTTACAAAAAAATACAACCGACTTCCAAAAAAAAAAAATTTCGGAAGTCGGTGTTTTTGTTAGTTTCTTCGTATTTTGACACCGACTTCCGAAATTAAAGTTATTTTTTACTTTGTAGTTTTTTTTTTGGATTTGTAGATCAACGGACTTCGGAAGTCGGTCGATTAAATTATGTCCCTCAAGTTGAACAACCTAGGTACTCGTAAATGGTGTCTATGTATACTAATCGGATTAGTGGCAGCTTACAGTTAAAAGTTAGGTACAGGCAGCTTCTACAGTAGATTAAAAATATAATGTAGAAGCCTGCCTGTACCTTAACTACTACATTACAAACAATCATGACATATAAAAATGAACCGTTCGTTGACTTTGTTACACTTTCTCAACAATGTCGTGAATCTAACTCCACGTGGTGGATCAACAAGTTGATCGCTGTCTGCATGGTAACAGAGAAAAAGTTTGAATTTTGTCAACAGGGAGTTAAGTTGTATGCGGGATTGGGTCGCTCGGGCGATGGAAGCGTAAGAGTGAGAGGAGAGCGGCGGGCGCGGGGGTAGGACGCATGGCGGCGGGGGGCGCGGGACACGAGGCGCCGTGCGGGAGCGGGGTCTCGTTTGGTTTATCTGGCGTGGTATCCATGGCGACGGGCTCCAGACTGCGTCGAGCGCAGCCCCGGCCGCGCCGGGCGGGGAGAGCGCAGCTGTATTGATTTTGACTAGCGCGGTTCAGCGGCCGACAAACTCGCCCCGCGCGCCGCACCTCGCCTCTCATCGGCTGAGCCCTAACCACGTTATTATCACTCAAATAATAAATCATAGCATACATTATTTAGACGCAAGGGGGGATATATCATTTTTTAATAGCAAATGGCGAAGTATTATAAGATAAACTCAATTGGAATAATGAATTTTATAACGTAATTTCATTAATTTATTCAAGTACAATTTTCATTGTACTGTCCTCAAAAGTAAAAACGCTTGACGGCAAAAACACTTTCTAGATTTTTTAAGTTTTAAATTATTATATTTTAATAATTATTTAGATTTTATCGTAATGCTTAGCAATCGCTGCAGTTTCCAAATCACTGGTTTAACATCGTGAGCTTCATTGAAGGAATTACTTAAATACAATTACTAAGAATTTACCAATAATAATGCAATTGATTTGATTCCTTCAGGTATTCCGTATTTTTTTTATGTACACCATACATACCTACCCTACTTGCCGCCAGTACAGATACATAACATAATTTATAACGTAACGTTCAGTTAAGTAAGTTTTTCCATATAAAATATGGATTTTATTGAGTCCAGCAAGACGATGTAAATAATTAATTATACATAATAGGTTGAGTCAAGTATCATCCATCAGTCTTGCCAATGCCTCCGTCCGTAACACAAAGAATCGCCGTCAATAAGTGGGGGTGCTTATTTGTATGGCAGAGGCGTCTAGAATTAATACTCTAATATAACCTAAACACACTTCTTCATTAACCTAGGACTACACCTCATAGTAGAATAATACAGCTCGGACTAGACTAATAAATGTAATAATGTTGTTTGTTCATATATGCTAAGTTATATATTAGTCCATTATTACATTCCGTTCGACACTAACGTTACACTCGCAATTTTTTAGCGGTAACCATAAAGTCGTAGTCCAATTATTATAGTTGAGATAAGTACTGAAAATAAACGAAACGAGGTTTTTAAAAGATCGCTTTTAGCGATAAGTCTGCTCTCTGTGTCACTGCAAGTAACGTTTCCTGTGGCTATTATATCTTTTCTGTAAGTTACGAGATTATGGCGTTCGTAATTAAGAGTAATGTATCAGATCAACATACATAACTTGGCTCAAATGATAAAAAAACTAAATAATAAGAAGGCCATTTTTTTCAAATTGAGTTTCAAATGTATTTGGAATAAAGAGAGTACTGTTTTATCTCGAAAACAACTCGTTAAGTTTGGATTACGCCCGCATAGTATCCAAACAAGTCCAACTACATAAACTGTTATGAGATAGTGGAGCAATGACTCCCATTACCATTGCCCATGCATCGCCATACTCACTCGTAGACTTTCGCTAAGCAACTACAATAGGGAGGGAATATGCAAGGATTTTTTTTTATTTTCTAAATGAAATACTTATTAGCCATAAAAAAACAATCGTGATATTATTTTTTAAATACCTTCATCAGTGATGATGAAGAAGTTATAAAGCTTCAAAGATCACAATTAGAAAGAGAAATCGGATATGAACTTTGACGTCAGAATCCATGACGCCTATACAGCAGGCTGCCATACATAACAGTGTTTTCGCGAGAGGGACAGATATATTTGTTTAAAATAAAGATATCTCGTTTTCAAGTAATTTTGATTCTTTTTTCATTGTAAGTACCTACCTATTATAATTTTGTATATTTTGAGATAGATAGCGTATAGACAATAAGCATGCTTAGTCCCTATTCATGCAATAGAATACTTGTATGGAATTATTAGATATTTTTACCTCAGAGCTTTGTTTTTAGATACATAGCCAATGACCATTCTGAATCAATTAAACAAAAATATAAGTATTCGATGTATGTATTATATAAACATATTTCAAACGCGACCGCACTTTTTTTTTCGATCAGGGATTGAACTGCATTGTCTTACTTGAAAGCGCGGTCGGTTTTTATGACTAAGTTTTTTTTTTAATTTCCTACACTTTAGTGAGTAAATTTTTGAAATCGTCTTCTCGAGCCCTTTAAAATGATACCCTAATCCGGCAAAATTATACCCAGTGACACTCACACAATCAAGACTCAAGACTAATGTAATGACACCTCTCAAGCTAAAATCCTGCAGAGCGTGCCAAAGAAATATACATAATATAATATGATGTACATACATATTACACTCGAAAAACATAATTATTATCTATGATATACGTGTTATTTAAAACTTAATCTGTGTTATTTATATCAATTAACCTACCTAATAAAAATAAATTAAATACACACTCTTTATTCCATAACTAGCTGACCCGCGCAACTTCGTCTGCGTCACATTTTCCATTACTGCTCCGCTCCTATTTGTCTCAGCGTGATTATATATATATATATATATATATATACGCCTATAACCTTCCTCAATAAATGGGCTATCTAACACTGAAAGATTTTTTCAAATCGGACCAGTAGTTCCTGAGATTAACGCGTTCAACCAAACAAACAAACTCTTCTGCTTTATAATATTAGTATAGATTGCATAATATACAAAATCTACGTTCAGTTACGTATCCTGATCTCTCTCTCGAATTAAGAATATAATTATGAAGAGGGTACCTAATGCAGGGCACTGTATCATCTCTATCGGTTGAAATGCCGACCAGCCCAGGTACCTAATCTCCTGGTACAAACTAATCTTGAATCAAAATCAACAAAACCAACTATCGAACGAATGGTGCTGAATCAAGTGGATTCTTAATTTCGTCCAGAACAGTCCAAAAAGAAACACATTTTCTCCGATTTTTACTGACAATATTGCTGATCGTAGACCACTGATAAATATAGTTTGTTTTAAGATTTTATAATATCAAAAAAGTTTTACTGGGTTCATAGAATCGATTTATTATAGAGGAGCTCGTGGCTAAAGCCGCACGGGCCGATCTTCAAGGCTAAACTATAACAGACGAACGCATCGATCTTCAAGGTTAAGCAACGCTTGCGAAGGTTGGTCTGTGGGTGGGTGACCATCTTGACATACCGAGTTTCCTTCGTGCCTCAGAAAGCACGTTAAGCCTTTGGTCCCGGCTGTCATTTGTAGATCTTTGGCAGTCGTTACGGATAGTCAAAAGCCAGTAAAATCTGACTGAAATCTTGCATTTAATGAGTTGTGGAGGTCTGGTAGGCAGCCGCGCCACGTAAAATACCGGTATTCAGCTGAATCCGGTTTGTCTGGAAGCCGAGCCAATATAGTAAGGAAAAGCTAGGTTGTTATAATGGTCACCCATTCACAGACCGACCTCGGCAAGCGTTGCTTAACCTTGAAGATCGACGTGTTCGGCTGATATAGTTTAGCCACATTGAAACATAATACCAAATATTCATCTCTTCTGTTAGTAAAACAGTTTACTTATGGATACAGGTAACTCCGGACTCCGGAGGAGACTCTCCTCCCTCTCCTCCCAGTAAATCGAAAAATTCAATCAAATCCATACTTCCATAGCTAATAATTTCAACATTATACGTCTCCAAGTTAAACAACATAAAACATGGGGCTGACCTTATGCTACTGCGGAGAATCTTAACACCGCGATTCAGAAAAACGCGTCATAAGTACAACGCCATCTATCGATCTACAACGTAACTGAACTGTCTTTATGCTCATAACTACTCATAAGTTCAAACTTAGAAGCTTACACGTTACGATAAATAATGATAATATAATAACATATAATTATAAACATTATGTGTTTAATTAAAAAATAACTCAAAAATACATTGTTTCGGGGTCTTTTCAGACATTTCTTATTAAAAAATTTCTCAATAGATGGCATTGCAAGTATCTGAAGTCTCAATGAAAACAACCTATTTTAGCGCTCGATGAAGTTTCTTCGTAAACTTTAAAATTCGATTTCTTTTGATTTTGTGGGTCGATTTTGATGAAATAAACACTAAATGTTGCTCCGATTATCACTTAATATTTCGAAGTACCTAAATTTTGAATCCAATCAGTGGTTTATGCGTGATGCTCCTCCAAACGCACAGACATACAGACGCACAGACAAACAGACAAACAGAAAAGAATTTCAAAAACTGCTATTTTGTGTTCTATGTCATTTTTCTGACATTTCTATGTATTTTTTATGCGAAAATATTCAATGTACAGACACGGCAACTCTACGATTTTATTATATGTATAGATGGTACCTAGTATATTTTTGTAAAGGAGTAGACAGACTCAATATTTTTATTATTTTTTAATTAAACTACTTACAAAGACCCCATGGCCCCAGGCAATGAGCTATAATGATTGATATCATGCACCTCCCCTTTAAAGTTATATCTAAGCATTTATTTAATTTTGCAACTTATTAGTTAAGACAATGTCATAATGAAAATTTTCAAGTATTTTATTTATCGAAAGCTAAAATATAATTCATCAACTTTTTTTTTCCGTGTCTATACGTATTACGTATACACTACTGTAACTCATGCGCCCCGACCCGCGGCAAAGAGGGGACGAATGATCAAGGTTATTTGCTCTGGTGACGGCCCTTAAAAGCGAAAAATAACACCCAGTGTTTTAAGTGTCTAATAGAAAACAGATATCATCAATATATTCGGTACTTGCGATCTGTGTAAACAAAAGGTACATACACTTATACGGTTTTTCAACTTAAGAGTGTGTATTCCGTCCACTAGCGCCGCCAATCGTTTTTTATTAATTGTGGTAAATTTAAGACACGTAGATAAAAAACCGCTCTGTAGTGCACTAAAGAAATGTATCTATTATTTTTTGACAGCTATTTTTAATACATAACTCATGGCTAAATAGCCAAAACGGCAATTATTGCTAAAAGTGGCCACTTTTAGCAAAAATATCGACTTTGGCAACTATTTATGTTCTAAAGTACAAAACATAACTCTCAAAACATAATAAATACATTTCTTCAGTGCACTACAGAGCGGTTTTTTATTTAAGTGTCTTAAATTTACCACAAATAATAAAAAACGATTGGCGGCGCTAGTGGACGGAATACACGCTCTTAACATCCCTTTATGATAAGTCCAGTCCACACGTGCGTATATGCATGACGTTTTACGTACATCCGAACAAGAACTAAGACATTTATAACTACTTGTCACTTGGGACTTACCTATTGTTCGAAATCAAACCAAAATGTTTGAAAAGCAAGATTCAGGCGGCTTGTTTGATGATACTTACTTGGTCAACACAAGCATCAAAGTACGTGCAGAATCGCCATAATGGGTACGAATAAACCCTTCTTAGTTCAAATTATAAGTTACTAGCTGATCCGGCAAACGTTGTGTTGCCAAATTAAAATAAAAACAATTTAGCCTACGAGCTACGACCTATTTCTTCTCAGACCTACCAAATTTATACAAAAATTCATAACGATAACGAACGGTCCAGCCGTTTCGGAGGAGTTCGATAACAAACACCGTGTTTTATTTATATTAGAATTAAATTTAAAATCTTAGTTTTAAGTGTGGCGGTTTGGGCAACGCGAGTCTCAATTTGGAGAGGAAAACATGTTTAAGTATATAAAACAATGCATGCAGCAGCATGATAAAACGGTTTAGTGAAATTTGCCTATTTAGGGTTCCGTAGCCAAATGGCGAAAACGGAACCCTTATAGATTCGTCATGTCTGTCTGTCCGTCCGTATGCCACAGCCACTTTTCTCCGAAACTATAAGAACTATTCTGTTGAAACTTGGTAAGTAGATGTATTCTGTGAACCGCTTAAGATTATCACACATAAATAAAAAAATAAAAAAATCCCATACTTAGACCTGAAACTCGATTTTTTTTTTTTCATAATCCCAAACCTGTGGGGTATCTATGGATAGGTCTCCGAAAATGATATTGAGGTTTCTAATATAATTTTTTTTTCTAAACTGAATAGTTTGCGTGGGAGACACTTCCAAAGTGGTAAAATGTGTCCCCCCCCCCCCCTGTAACTTCTAAAATAAGAAATGATAAAAATAAAACTAAAAAAAAAATATATGCTGTATACCATGTAAACTACCAGGGAAAATTGGTTTGAACGAGATTTAGTAAGTAGTTTTTTTTAATACGTCATAAATCGTAAGTCGCAACTTTTGCTTATTATTATAAGCTTAGGTTATATAATACCTACAGGTTTGTACGGAACCCTCGGTGCGCGAGTCCGACTCGCACTTGGCCGGTTTTTGTTATTTTGTAATGGTATTCAATGAACGGTATAGGCTCATAGCGAGGGCGCTGGCGACGCGTCGCCCGGGCGGAGGCGCACCCCGGCGGGGCGCGCGCGGGGCCCGGGGCGGCCGGGGTTGGTCGATGGCCGGTCGGGCCCGCCGCCGGCTGGCGGGCGGGGTCGCGCAGGCGCTCTTACGATCTCATTCAGGTCGAAGCCCTCGCGGTTGCCGACCCCTGCGTCTAGGCGTTCCCTCGCCTAATAACGACATTTTCACCCGATGTTACATTGGATATTTGGGCATCATATCTCAGGCTACGCGATGTTCCCGACCCAGCTTACAAAAAAGGATGAGTATTCATCATATGGTTCACGTTGACAAAGACTCAGTTTTACCTACTTGAGCAGTTAAGCACATGTCGCATAAGAACAATATCTGCTATATAATAATACAAGTTATAGAATAGATAAATAAGAAGTAATAATACTAGAAGAAAACAGATTAATTTTGAAAAATTACACATTTATTGAGTAGCTCGCTAAGCAATTCCTAAAATCGATGCGTAGAGCGCGAGCGTTACTAAGAGGACTTGGTGACAATATAAGCCATAACGATTGTCAAAAAGTCCAAAATTAAAGAAATCACGTCAACCCCTATCGTTTTGTTTTTAAACACTGAAGAATAGCAGATTTCAATAGATAAGACTATTGGCTAAACTATCGATTTTTATGAACTCGTAATTCGGTCGGGGCCAACGATCGACCGGGACTCTAGCAGCATAAGGATTTGAGCAATTAATTATATTTTTTCGTCATAAGATATGATCCCGTCATGTCTTCTGAATTTTGCTAGCTAATTTAATAAGACCCAGCCCATCCTGGACCCCATTAAAGTATTGAACCAGTAAAATACGTTTCATATTTACCTATACAGACTGTATTCCTCGAAAAATTAAGGAGGTAATTACCACACACAATTATTACACTAGCCGTTCTCATCATCAACTCATCATAGTCGCTACAGCCATTAGAACAGACCCAAATCTAGACTGATCTTAATACAGGGGCTAAAACCACACTTACATTGACATGCCGTGTTAGCTCAAATTTACACACACGCGCTGCTGCGTTTGCTTAGCATGTTTTCACTAAATATGTGAAATACCTCTCTAGGTGAAAGAAATAACATTCATTGAATTGCGGCTAATTTTAACAATGTACGGTACTGTTAAGTATCGTGTGTTAAGTGTAAACAACGCAACATCCCACAATGTGCTACCGTTACTTAAACAGTAGCGTTCGAGGAATGATCAGCCATTGTGCTGCTATTTCAGTCTTCACTTTATTGATTGATGCACTAACTAGATACACGATACTTAGACTTACATACACACTACATCCCTATAAATTACTGGCGGTATTAATTTAGTATTTTCCCGTAATTAGCTAATTATAGTTTATGAGATTCTGATACGAAGAGCTTCTTATCGTGTTGGTGCATACTTATTTGTGTACCGAATGCGGCAAACGCGACGTGAATGTACGGATAAGGGTATTTTATAACGTACGACGGTTGTGATAAGGGTTTAACAACCTTGCGAAGGACTATTGTCTGGGTACTCGCTCACCTTCAGAAACTGGTGCATAGTATTATGGACTGTTACGTTTCATTCAAATAGAGCAACTTGACCATTATAGGGTAATTTCTTAACAACACTAGGCTCGTACAGACGGAACTACCAATACCTAAGTGCTAAATAAAAACGCTGAAAATATAGCCATTATATTTCTTTTAAACAAATTAGAGCTAGACATTAAACTGAAAAAAAAACCCGGTCAAGTGCGAGTCGGACTCGCGCACCGAGGGTTCCGTACAAACCTGTAGGTATTATATTATAAGCAAAAGTTGCATTTTACGATATATGACGTATTAAAAAAAAAACTACTTACTAGATCTCGTTTGAACCAATTTTCGGTGGAAGTTAACATGGTTAAAAAAATATATAATGTACATCATATATTTTTTTTAGATTTATCATTCTCTTATTTTAGAAGTTACAGGGGGGGGCACATATTTTACCACTTTGGAAGTGTCTCTCGCGTAAAATATTCAGTCTAGAAAAAAATAATAATTATTAGAAACCTCAATATCATTTTTGAAAATTTATAAAACATTTATATTGCAAGGAAAGTTATTTAAAGCGCTCTTCCTCCCTCCTAATTATTTAAAGTTTTGCTGTGCCCGACAGGGTCCAGAATTTGTTCTATTTATTCTTTTACCACCTGTATGTGTACATTATGGATTGCAATAAACAATTTGAGATTTGAGATTTGAAGACCTATCCATAGACACCGCACAAGTATGGGTTTGATAAAAAAAAAGAAAAAAATTTAAAACCCTCACAGTAGGTACTTACGCCCTTTCATTTGAAAAACTTCTTTTTTTTTTTTTAGTTTGACCCCCTAACGTTACCTACTCAAAATTAAATAATTTACGTAACGCGTCCGTGTTTGAGTCACAAAAGTCCATATTTGACTATTTGTACTTAATTTCAAGATAATCGGTCCAGTGGAACCGGAGAAAACTGGCTGTGATAGACGGACAGACCGACAGACACCCCAGTGATCCTATAATTCCGTTTCTTACGGATGTTCGGAACCCTAACAACGTTTCATCAGTGCAGTCCTACCACGCAGCAAGTAACTGAACCGCTGCCGTTGCCGACTCATCTTGTAACTTGACCAAGTGTTATTCAGTGCATGTGTTGAGTAACTCAAATACAAACAGGACATTACTTGCGTGCCTATTCTGTTCTGAGGTAAACGACTCATCATGTCATCATTCATGACATATACAGAAAACATCTGCAAATTAGTAATACACTCGTTTATGTACGAATTTATGAGGAAATATGGAGCGTTTTGTTTTTCCTCTGGGGATTAATAAATAACGAGACTCAGTAACTCTCCTTTTTACAAGTCGAGTAAAAACTGAGCTCAGACACAATGTTTATCAAAGAAGACGCTGATTTACCGAGTTTCGCGACATAACACTATAATATTATGTAGATGTATTACATACCTACCGTAACACATACATCCACGCCGATTCATTTTACTTGATTGCTACGAAGATACCTAAGACTAGAGTCAGTTGATGCATGTTACCCGACTACGGAGTGCTCTGATTTGAACAGTCTATGTATGTATGTGGGTATGTTCATCTGTTCCCTCATAACTCCTAAACTACTTAACATTTCTTTTTCACACAAAATTAAGTTAGTACGCGACTAGTTAGCTACTGGCTTCTTAAAATAATGGTCTCCAGTAGTGTTGGCCGGAACTTGAGAAAGTGCAGCCGACATACCGGAGCCGCACGATTTCATAGCTCAGTGGCTAACTCGCTGCTGCGGTTTCTCGATCACATTGCAACACACATGTAGTTACCGATTTCAGTCACTCCAATCGAATGAAACAATGGTAGTTAACCTTATTAAGATGCCAAATAAACAGGAGTTATACTGATTAATTAATAGTTTTATCGTGAAGTACAAAATAGTCCTTGCGGCTGTTGTCTAGAATGTCCGAAAGAAGAATATTGCTTCAAACAAAATGTTTAGTTTATAGGTTTTTTGCCAGCAGATTTTCAGCCAAAATTTAAACAAAATATATGGATTATAAGACAGATTTCTCGTATCTCTGGTTGGATTCACTAAACTGTTCAATTAAAAATAACCAACCACATTTTTTCTAGAACTAGGCTAAAACCTACCTAGGCTGCCTAGTTCTAAAAAAAAATTACCTAGATCCAGTGATTTAGGTTTTGCTCCGATATGTTACGACTCCGGATACAGGATGGTTATTTTTAATTAAACAGTTTAGTGAATCCAACCAGAGATACGAGAAATCTTTCTTATAATCCATATATTTTGTTTAAATTTTGGCTGAAAATCTGCTGGCAAAAAACCTATAAATTACTTGTTTATCTCTGATTATTGGTAATTTAGTAATTTTTAACAAAGATAACTTTAAATTTAACAAAATTCTGCATTTTTACCGACTCCAAAAAAGGAGAAGGTCAGTTCGACTGTATGTCTTTTTTGTATGTACATGTGATGGTCTCGTAGCTGTGCTTTTAAATCAAAATACTTATATGGAATTCATTTGCTTGGGTGACGTATTTTGACTGTTATCCAAATAAATGAAATTGCGTATTTTTGCTCTCCTGCGGCTTTCCCTATCTACCATTAAAAAGTGAAAAATAAGAAACCTTTTCACAAAAAAAAAACAACCAAAAGCACCGACTTCTGAAATTAAAGTTATTTTATACTTATTAGTGTTTTTTTTCTAATTTGAAGACGGTTTTATTTTTTGTAAAAAACGTTTTTTTTTTATCTATTAATTTGTAAGTTTATATTTAATCATTGTAAAGCAGCAAGATGTAGGCTGTCTTACAATAAGTTAAAAAAAAATCATTTAGAAAACCGGTTTTTGTACGAAACCGAAACAAAAACCGGGTTTTAATTTTGGCCAGTTTCGCATTCCGTAGTTGGATTCCGTGCTTTGTAGAGCTGCACCTAAAAATTGCGCACTTTTGTGAAATTTTCTATCATTAGGGTTCCATACTGCACTCCAAAGTGTTGCAGAATATTTGACAGAGGTACTTGCTTGTTTTCGTTCAACCTGCCATAGGTTAAACGAAAATAAGCAAGTAACTCTGTGTTAAGTATTTCGGTCTCAGCATCGCGAATTCGTATTGAGACAAGTCTCGACAACAACGTAAAACAGGCGATGAACACTGTTGAATTGATAAACAGAAAAAGTTTGCGATCGATCGTGTGCATTTGTGATTTTAATAATTATTACAGCCTGGTAGTCCTTGGCAAAAGTTAGTATGTAATTATTATAACCTCTATGTATTGTGATTGCATTTTTTTCGGGCCATGACAAAGTAGGTATGTTATAATGCCACTCAGCGATAGTGTAGGTATAGCTTTCTTTTCATGAAATAATTTTGTACTTAGATAAATACTTCCAGAAGATACCTACTCAAACAATTTAATTTCGCAATATTCATTTGGATTTGTCAAACTAATTATTATGAGGTACATGTACACTTTCATTAATTAGGTTACTGTGAAAAATATGGTACGGTGACGTTCCTTACGGGGACACGTTGCGATACTGCTTAATGAGGGTCATGCTATAACGGTGCAGGTGCTAGTTATTAATATAGAGCCTATCCGAGTCGAATACGAATTGAGTAATGGCTTTGCAAAGTAGCGTTAAGCAAGTCAACGCGCACTTCCGTCGTGCGAATGCGAATGTAGACAGGAGGGCTGGCGCGCGGCCGGCCGCATTCCACCACCAAATACGTCGCACGAAACACGACTCTCAGTTGGAATAATAAACGCATTGTTGTTGCCGATGCCTCACAAAGCAAGCGAAATCGATTACACACGTTATACGAACAGGCGACTCACTACGACGTTATAATTAGGTATCTCTGCTGTGTTTATCAACTAGCTTTATGGTTTATGTCTGAGCACAATGGAGTTACTGTTATAGTTCTGGGATATAAAGGCTTGTGCACTAAGCAACTAATTGATTTAGTACCTACTTCCTTTTAAGTTTTAAATAATAATATAAGACTAGCCTCATTCATTAGTCAGTTTAACTTGTCGTGTGGAATGGTCTCAGATTTTCTGTAACTTAGTTATAAGTTATTACTAGTAAAAAAAAAAACTCTGAGACAAAAAACTAGATCATATTATTATTATAATGCATATCTAGTTTTTTGTTGTGTGTTGTATCCATAGGTATATTATTACTAGAACTTCGCCCGCGACTTCGTTAGCGCGGGTTTTTAATAGGGTAGTGAGTAAATTACTTTAAATGAATATACTAAACGTACACACATCAAAAAAAGTATGTGATCACTATCACTAGCCTATATATTTTTAAAATTTAACTTTATCAAGAAAATTTATTTTTTGTGTTTTCTTTAAATAGAATAGCCCTGTATGAAATAAAAAATATATTTTTAATTAACAAAAATTGAGTAATTAAACAGAATTTAATTGTAACAGGAATTTGATACAAAGAAAAATACTGTTTAACCAAACTTTAACAACAATTTATTAATAAAAGGTTTATATTCAATATAACTCCTCCCCTGGCTCAAACACATGCGGAGATCCTCCTGGGCATTCTGAGAATCAAGTTATCCAGCATTTCTTCGGGCAACCTGTCCCATTCTTGAATAGAGCTCGCCAGAGCTCTTTATTAATAAAAGGTTTACATTCAATATAACTCCTCCCCTGGCTCGAACACATGCGGAGATCCTCCTGGGCATTCTGAGGATCAAGTTATCCAGAATTTCTTCGGGCAACCTGTCCCATTCTTGAATAGAGCTCTGGCCAGAGCTCTATTCAAGAACTGGACAGGTTACCTGGGTTATTTGGAACCGTCAGCCACGTCCCCAGACAGTTCTGGGGACGTGGCTGACGGTTCAAAATAGCTTGCTTAAGAGCATCTCACGCGTGCTCTATTGGGTTTAAGTCAGGCGAGCTGGCAGGCTAGTCTAACCTTGTGATATCGTATTCTTGGAGAGCAGCATTGACTCGTTGAGCTCGATGTGCGGGCGCATTATCATTGACCACTACAAATTGGTGCCCATGGTTAACTCGGAATGGTCTGACAATTCCATCAATAGCAACTGCTTCATACCTACATTATGTCTGCTGTAATGAAGCCTCGATACGGGATCAAAGGCGTTCTCCAATCATAATACCACCCTAAAAGGAAACCGATTCCCGCCTTGCTGAACGGTTCCAGTGGCAGTGTTCTTTGCCTTTCACAGTCTAATGGTCTTCTCCAGACACGGACTCGTCAGTTATCTGGATGAGTACTGATTCGCGATTTGTCAACGAAGAGATTTGCCAAATGTTTTCTTCTTCATTTTGCCGAAGCGTAGCCCACTGCAATCTCCATAGTTGACGTTGCCGGGAATACAGAGGCGCTCGCCAAGACTTCCGTGCTCGTAATCCAGCCTGGTGCAAGCAATTCCGAATGGTCTGAGTGCTAACTTCAAGCCCAGAGGCGGACCGAACTTCTGCTTTTATTTTAGCAGCGTTGATTGTTGGATCATGGGCTGCCAGCAATCTACTATAGCGCTTTTGGGCAGCAGTCCAAACATTTGGACGACCACTGCGGGGTCGGTCAGCTAAATTACCCATCCCGTGGTACCTCTGCAACGTGTTCATGACACAGGATTGGGATATAGCAACTCTGCGTGCTATTTCTCTCGTGGTGTATCCTTCTTTCCTCAAAGGTGCTATTCTTGCTCGTAAAGCTTCTGATAATCCTCTTGACATATTTTCAATTACAACTTTCCGCGAAAAGTATTTTAAATCCGTTAAAATTGACTTAATCTGAATTCTGAATGAGCGTAAGCTAGGACTGAAAGCCTTTTTATATGGAAAAACAATTGAACTGTTTTAATATATTCTAATTCTATATTTTTAAATAAAGAATCTAAAAAGAAGAAGAAATCATAATATAATCTACCGTAACAAGTTTTCGATTTGAATAATTTAAAGTTTAATTTACATGTACATATAACCAATCTTAATTATCAAACAATTTATGGATTATTAGGATGAAACCAAAAACACCACTATTCCATTCCATCTGGGTTTTTTGATTGAATAATTTGAATAAAAAGCGGCATTGTAGTTAGATATATACTCTCGCGGATTTTTTTGTAGATATTGATGTCCTCTATAAAACTGTAGAACATCACATTGCTATATTTTCAAAAGTTTCCGCAGCATACGCGATTATGTTTTTTTTGTATTTTTTTCACACCTTAGGTTACATTATCGAAGTTTTCATACGGATCCCTAACTTTTTGAAAATATTCTATAGCCTATGTTCATCGAGGATAATGTAGGATGGTGTGGTGAGTAGCTTCGGCCAGTAGTTTCGGAGCCTGTTCATTTCAAACAAACAAATCTTTCCTCTTTATAATATTAGTGTAGACAAATGCGAAAATAATTTTACTTTTCATCCTGTGACTACGCTCCTTTCCTTCCTTGGTAATACGGCCCCACTGTTTGATGCGCAATAATGCCCCACTAAAAGGACGCTTCGTAACAATCTTAACGTTATCGGTGGTATCTCACATACGTATTTCGAAATCCTAATAGCAGGGGTACCTATTATGAGGTCGGATACCTTGCCTAGTTTCCCCTAGATCTAAAAGATACCCGGGTTTCTAATTCGCTCTCGCTTGAAAACTTTTTCGCGTAGAAGTAAAGCTGACGGTCGAAAGTATGTCACACGCGATTGATTTAAGTGACAGTACCGTAGTCGACCTAGCTTTTCTAGGAAAGCTTTAAGGTGGAAGCTCCAGGGTAGCCCGCGAAATTCAAATATTTTCATGTTTTTTTGCAATTTGCCGGTCAGTGTGAAGCTTTATGTTGAACGAAATACGATTCGCGGCCGTAACGCATATTTATCTAAAGAATTATACCGATTTCAATTATCAATAAAACCCTCTAAGTTCATACAACTCGATTGAATGACTTTTTGACGAAATAACATTCAATCGAGTTCTATGAACTTAGAGGGTTATATTGATGATTCAAATGGTTTTATTCCTTTAGATAAATGTTCTTTACGATCGCGAACTGTATTTTGTTCAACATACAGCTTCACACTGACCGGCAAATTGAAAAAAACATAAAAATATTTGAATTTCGCGGGCTACCCTGGAGCTTCTACCTTAAGGTTTATCAAAGGAATAATACAATTTCACCAGCAGCCGTCGATACCATTCATAACAGGCGAAGAAATCGTAATAATCCGAAGTTTGTGCAGAGCCATTAAAATGTGGTAACAAAAAATGACGGAAACGAATCTTTGATAACGTTGACTGACATAGGCCCAGTTTTGCGGAAAGATACTATACTAATGCAATGTGACAAATTGCTAACGCGCGTTATCCGTTGTTAGTTAAATTCATTTTGAACAGCCGATTACATAACTTGAACTACGTTTAGTTTATGTCGTGTCGATGATATCTTTCCAGGGACCTTGCGCACTAGCTCGAGTTTTATAATTCACCTGTCCAAGGGACTGCAGACCTCAGTATTTATCGTTCTAGAGGAAAAAAAAGCTGGCCAAGTGCAAGTCAGTGCCGAACCAATTTAATTTTTTAATATGATATTTTTAGACTACAAACTTCTTATAGGTTTTCCTGTAACTATTGTCTGATTTTTTTTTTTCATTATTTTAGGATCAGTAGTTTCGGAGATAAGGAGGAAGGAATGGTAATTTATGGTTGAATGGTTGTTTATTTTAAAATTATTCGGTATGTCCCACGATTCATTTTGAAAAACTTTTTTTAATTTCTTGTTAGCCCCCAAAAGTGACCCCCTTACTTAAAATGTATTTATTTACGTAACGCGTCCGTGTTTGAGTCACAGAAGTCCATATGTATACTAAATTTTATCAGAATCGGTCCAGTAGATCCGGAGAAAACTGGATGTGACAGACAGACACCCAAGTGATCCTATAAGGTTTCCACTTTTACGGGTGGTCGGAACCCTAAAAGGGTCTTCGCAGACTGACAATCGAGTGATTCTACTCTCATAAAAAAAACATCTTACATGTTTGATAAATATAACCGACTTCCCAAAAAGGAGGAGGTTCTCAATTCGGTTGTGTTTTTTTTTGCAAAAAGTTTTTGTTTTTCACTTTTTAGTGGTACCCCACACCTAACAACACCACTGCAAAATCGCAAAAAGCAAAATACGCAATTTCGATTACTTTGATGACATAAAACCATCATCCAAGTAGACGAATTCCAGCTACCTATTTCGATTTAAAATCCAAAGTTCGTAACCGACTTTGATAAAATTTAAATGGGACCAATCTGCAAGTATATCCTTTCAGGATAAAGAATTTTTCAAATCGGTTCATTATTGTCGGAGTAATGAGGTAACAAACATTAAAAAAAAGAAGTCGGTTAAAAAAATATTTATTGGATGTTAATCTGTGATCAAGAACTCGATCGGAGTTACTTGTAAAATTATTGCTAATGTAGTGACAATAAGCCGCCTGTTATTGTGACATGACTGACGAGTATTTTAGCTTTATTGTCCCGCCGTTGATGCTATGTTAATGTGGGTATGTATGTGCAAGGTTAATATTAAAGGGCAATGGCCGCGGGCGGATACCGCACGTCCTACACCCTCCCCACACGCTAGCTAGAGATGGACGCTTATAACTCGTGTATCTGATTATTATTAATTCATCCAGTTTATAATTGTGGACTGCTACAAAGCCAACAACTACTAGCCCCGATAACTAAATAATCTTCACTAATATTATAAAGCCGAAGAGTTTGTTTGTTTGTTTGAACACGCTACTCAGGAACTGTAACGTCGATTTAAAAATTACTTTAGTTTTGGAAAGCCCATTTATCGAGGAAGGCTACAAAACCATCACGCTACGACTTAAAGGAGCGGAACATTCATGAAAAAACTGGCCGAGTGCGAGTTGAGCCGGCGTGCAAAGGATTCCGGAACAATGATATTTTAACACTATCTATAGACTTCTACGTAAGCCCTTTCATTTTGATCATTTTGTCAAACGATACAGTGGGAATTCTAAAAAGACGCAGACAAAGTTGCGCAGGTCAGCTAGTAAAGTAATAAAATATTTACAAGTAATTATTTACGCTACGAGCGGTGTTAGTAATTAATAATGACATCTTTCCTCTTGAGGCATTGCTATTGTCAGATAGGTAAGTAACTGCAATTTACTTTGTTTATTTTCCTCTCTACGTCAATAGCACCCGTTGTATCTTCTCTTTGCTTCTACTGTTTGTACAATACTTACTTAATTGTAAAAAGTACTTTATTTATTTATTTGTACAGTACAATATTTTTTTAGGTATAGGCAAAAGGAATGCATATAAAAAAAAGTAATGCCTCTTTCTATATGCGAAATGTTAAGGTTCCCATTAGTTTCCATTTAAATCATAAGTAGCTTTTTCCCAGAAGTTTAGGTAAGATTTGTTTGTTTGGTTGAATGCGCTAATCTCAGGAACTTCTGGTTGAAATTGAAAAAATATTTTAGTGATGGTTAGCTCATTTATCGAGGAAGGTTAAATGCTATAAACGTCACACTACGGCCAACAGGAGCAGCGGAGCATTGACGAAACAAAAAGACAAAACGAAGTTGCGCGGGTCAGCTAGTATTGTATTAAGCATTAACCTCTAGTTAAATCCAAACTACGGTAAATCCTAGTGCCTATGTTTAAACCTGAAGCTTTACCGATCAAAAATGAACTGTTCTGTGATATAATAATTGTTCTAAATGTAAGATTTTACGTCAGAAACAGTGAACGTTGAAAATTAGGCAAGTCTTAAAAATATACTAGGTACAACATCTATGATGAAGGAATTTGTAGGAGTAAAATATACTAGGTATAACATCTATGATGAAGGAATTTGTAGGAGTAAAATATACTAGGTATAACATCTATGATGAAGGAATTTGTAGGAGTAAAATATACTAGGTATAACATCTATGATGAAGGAATTTGTAGGAGTAAAATATACTAGGTATAACATCTATGATGAAGGAATTTGTAGGAGTAAAATATACTAGGTATAACATCTATGATGAAGGAATTTGTAGGAGTAAAATATACTAGGTATAACATCTATGATGAAGGAATTTGTAGGAGTAAAATATACTAGGTATAACATCTATGATGAAGGAATTTGTAGGAGTAAAATATACTAGGTATAACATCTATGATGAAGGAATTTGTAGGAGTAAAATATACTAGGTATAACATCTATGATGAAGGAATTTGTAGGAGTAAAATATACTAGGTATAACATCTATGATGAAGGAATTTGTAGGAGTAAAATATACTAGGTATAACATCTATGATGAAGGAATTTGTAGGAGTAAAATATACTAGGTATAACATCTATGATGAAGGAATTTGTAGGAGTAAAATATACTAGGTATAACATCTATGATGAAGGAATTTGTAGGAGTAAAATATACTAGGTATAACATCTATGATGAAGGAATTTGTAGGAGTAAAATATACTAGGTATAACATCTATGATGAAGGAATTTGTAGGAGTAAAATATACTAGGTATAACATCTATGATGAAGGAATTTGTAGGAGTAAAATATACTAGGTATAACATCTATGACTAAGATCTATGATGAAGGAATTTGTAGGAGTAAAATATACTAGGTATAACATCTATGATAAAGGAATTTGTAGGAGTAAAATATACTAGGTATAACATCTATGATAAAGGAATTTGTAGGAGTAAAATATACTAGGTATAACATCTATGATGAAGGAATTTGTAGGAGTAAAATATACTAGGTATAACATCTATGACTAAGATCTATGATGAAGGAATTTGTAGGAGTAAAATATACTAGGTATAACATCTATGATGAAGGAATTTGTAGGAGTAAAATATACTAGGTATAACATCTATGACTAAGATCTATGATGAAGGAATTTGTAGGAGTAAAATTCCATTTAGTTTCCAGACATCTTTGAACAAGTGATAACCTAGCCCTCTGTACTTTTCCGTCCTTATTATTTGTTTTTACCAGACTGTGCCAGGAGGAGAGTATCTTTGTATATCATTCTATTTATTTGATACGCCTTGTAGCCTAAAAGCCTGGATAGTTATAAGGTTCCGTACCAAAATAGTAAAAAGGAATTAAGGATCTCTTATGGTGTGACTAAGTCTGTCCGTCTGTCACAGCTGGATATCTCAAGAACAGTACTCATGCTATCTTGGAATTTGGAATAGTTAAAAAAGCGGCCAAGTGCGAGTCGGACTCGCCCAAGAAGGGTTCCGTAGCAGCAAGTATCATAATATAAAAGTTCTTGTAGTTCGTTGTAACTTCGATCGATGTTCTTTTTATTTTTATAGTTGAGTTGATTGAATGAAAGGTAAATTTATGACGTATTAAAAAAAAACTACTTACTAGATCTCGTTCATCATATTTTTTTTTTAGTTTTATCATTCTCTTTAGAAGTTACAGGGGGGGGGGGGGACGTTTTAGCACTTTGGAAGTCTCTCGCGCAAACTATTCAGTTTAGAAAAAACAAATATTATATTAGAAACCTCAATATCATTTTTGAAGACCTATCCATAGATACCCCACACGTATGGATTTGATGAAAAAAAAATGTTGAGTTTTAGTTGTAAGTATGGGGAATCCCAAAAATTTACTGTTTTTTTCATTTATGTGTGAAAATCTTAATGCGGTTCAGATAATACATCTACTTACCAAGTTTCAACAGGTTCCGTTTTATGCCATTTGGCTACGGAACCCTAAAAAGAAGGTAGATACCTAAATCAAGTCGTATTCTTTCGGCAAATCCGCAAAAAACTCGTGAACTGCTATCGTTGCAGATGATGAGATTAATTCTTTTTCCACACTTACTTACATTTTTGCGGAAGATTCAAAAGTTGATTTATTATCGTGGGGGTAAACAAGGTAAGCGTTCGAAAGATCGAGACCGCTAAGCGAGAATTACTGAACTGCTGAACGAGATAAGGCCCTGTACGGGTACGCAGTTACGCACTGCAATTTACGCACTGCAATTTTTAATGGCGCGGAAATAAATACGCACCCCATCATCGCGTACATTTACTGCGTCCATTTAGGATTCAATATGTTACAGAATTGCGGAAAAAAACCGCGCGCAGTGCGGACAGGGCCTAAAGTTGCCTCTGGCTTTGACGACTTGAAACTAACTTGCTCCATGTTCTTTTTCAGGGTTCCGTATCCAAAGAGTAACCAAAGGAATCCTCTTTCTAAGCCTCTTCTGGCCGTCCGTCCGTCTGCACCTGTCAGTCAGCGGGCTGAATCTCAGAAACCTATCCCATACAGGAAACGTGTTTTTTTTTCGGTTTATGGTACGGAACCCTATAAAATAGTTGTTGGCTGCCTGATCTTTTACCATTATTTTACTAAGATCGTGTTCTGCCAATGACTTTTAATTCAGTTAACAATTCGAAAGATTTTCGCCGTTTTCATGAATGTGCGCGCAACAAATACTTAGGTAGTACCTACATCGAGGTTTGTGTGAATGATGCTTGTTTAGATATTAATAAAATTTTTAGTTGTTACTTTGAAAACATGACGTCACGTCGGTAACGGACTTTGATGCTGCTGCTATTGTCAATAGCGATTGTTTGATGTAAATTATTTTCCTTTTAAAAATGCAATAGGTAGGTACTTACCTACTAACAAAGACAAATTGATTTTTAATTTATTATATGGATAATTGGATAGATATCACGAAATTCAAGCAAGTTTAGATAAAAACTTAGGTACCAAATTCTTAAAAAAATATTTAGGTATGACTAACATAGTTTCCTTCGTGCCATACTATTTGTCGGCGTCGTATCATTTAACATACCTAATAAGATAATGATATTTTTGAATAAGTTTGCAAGTGTACAGCGGTAATTTTAAAACACCATTAATTTCAACAAAAACGGTCGGGCTGTCCTATGATCCCTGTGCCCTATGCTGCGCTACCTGGCTAGGCAAGAAAATCCGATGAAATGTACAATCGTACACTGACTGTAGGCGACCAATCAGTGTACGATTCTACTACGATACAACATGTCAGTTTATGTCGGTTCACTATTTCTTGGAATGACTTCGAGAGAATTTAAGACTATCAAATTTTGTTAGACTACCGAAAAATGGTAAACAAGTAATTAAATAATAAAATTACTAGTTTGCTATTTTACGGTGACAGACGAATTTGTTTGAGTGAGAATAAATAGTTGCCGCAAACGCAGCTTTCATAATTGTCACGGCGCGGGCGTGCGTCGCCGCGTCCCCCTCATGATGCGCAAGTCGGAACAGAACTTAATTAACTCAGGACCCAGCTAGGGATAGAATAAAACCTATCTATTTAGCTATAATAATACCTACGAATTCCAGGAACAATCTTAGTACGGACGTAATTAATATTAGAGAGACACATGTAATTATGATACAATATTGCACTTTATAAGATAAGAATGTCTCCCTACTTGTCACTTAACAATAACATTGTAAAATATGAATATGTAACTATATCAGATCCAAATCCATCGAAAATTCGCAGGGCCAAATTCGCTGTATTTTCCGCTAACAAATTTATATTATATTTGGCAAAAATCAGATGAAACAAAATAATATCTTTTTTGAATAACATGTAGCGTAGCCAATGTCTTTTTTACAGTAGGTCGGTAATATTTTTACTGACCTAGGTACTGCAAGAGAACAGAAACGCAAGCAATAAGTTTTAATAAAAATGATTTAAAAAAAAACAATTATTCTACTTCACACTTACCTCGTATTTGATGCCGGCCAAACGAAGCCATGTTTCAACTTTCAAGCAGTACGGTGAAGTTGAAGGCAACAAAGGAGTTCGCGAGAACTGGTACAAATAAACGACGTCTTTTTCAAAGTTAGCTTTGTGCACCGTTATCTTGGGCGGGGCAGGCTCAACTTTCTTCTCTTCTGTTTTTTCTTCAACTTTTTCGGCCGGTGGATCTTCTTTAGTTTGTCCATTGTCTACCGGCGCGTCCTCCTTTGCTTCCTTTTCTTTCTCGGTGTTCTCGGGCACGTTATTTATTACTTCTGTGGCCATGTTGAAAACAAAATTCGTATGAACAAGTCTAGTCAGTTAACGCACGCACTTTAATTTACACAAAGAGCCACGCTTAAAATTTTGTAATATTAATTCACTGCAAATTAAAAGCAAAACGCGCGTACCCCACTGCCTATGTTGTCTGGCTGACTGAGAGAGCGCGGGCCGGCCGGGCGATCGTTCACTCTTTGGATCGTTCCTTCCTAGTTCCTAGGGCTGGGCTGGGTGGGTTGGGCCGCCTTTTTTATGCCGCAAGTGCTGCCATCTCTGATAACTCCGCCAAAGTACGGTGCTACTAAGATATTTTGACGCTGGAATGAAATTGTCAGAGGGCGCTATAAGCAAACGTGTGTACAATTATGTTTGTAAATAATGTGTGGAGGAAGTCTTTTCGAAAACAAGATGGCGAATTGGCGACATTAGTTCCGAATTTGGCCACGCATACTTGTTTTGCCTTTTTAATATTTCGATACGTTTTTTACTTTGATGGGATACCTTATTTATTTATTTTACAATTTATGTAGGTACACACAGAGAAACGGTACAGATACAACATTATAATTATTAGTACAAAGGTACTAATAATACCCACCTACCTTCCCATAATCGCTCAGTTATACTTTTATACTTTTGATGAATTTGTAAAAAATAGTTACGTAGCACACAGTATAACGATATATCTTCTACTAGCTGACCCACGCACCGCTAGGTTCATTGTGTTCTGTGCCCACGCAACTTCGTCTGCGTCACATTTTCCATTAATGCTCGGCTCCTTTTAATCTTAGCGTGATGATATGTAACCTATAGCCTTCCGTGATAAATAGGCTATCTAACACTGAAAGATTTTATAAGTCGGACCAGTACGTAGTTCCTGAGATTAGCGCGATCAAACAAACAAATTCTTCAATGCATTATTTTAGAACAAATTTGATTTCAATAAAAAGGGTTATAGTGAGTTAACCTAAAAGGAAAGACATACGCTGTCGAGGACTTTGAGGAATAATTTCGTAATCCTTTATTTTTACGCAGCGCACGCAACGGAAGCTTTCCCGCTTGCAACATTTCTTATTGCTGCTCCGCTCCTATTGGTCATAGCGTGATGTTATATAGCCTATAGCCTTCCTCGATAAATGGACTATCCAACGCAAAAATATTTTTTCAATTCGAGCCGGCAGTTCCTGAGATTAGCGCGTTCAACCAAACAAACAAACTCTTCTGCTTTATAAAATTAGTATAGATAATATAAAAATGAATCGGTGAATGTGTTGCTAAGCGCAAATCTCGAGAACTGCTGAAACGATTTCGCAAATTTCCTTTTTTTGTGTTTGTTTATTACCAGGAGAAGGTTTTTATTTTTATGTAAATAAAATAAGAAAGTTGCCAGTAGACGGGAGCGAAGCCGCGGGGTATAGCTAGTAGTATATAGTAGATATAAACAGTGTGAGTTTTTATAATGTAGGGTAATATGGTCGACACTGAACCACCTAAATTTTCAAGGTAGGGACTTCATTTTTGTTAAAGTACTTCTAACATTTTTATGTTTTTTTATTTATTGGGATTGTGTTCACTGTGTACACTCAATGGTTATCAATGAACCGGGGGCTGGTACACAGTGAACCGTGTGTGCAAACAATGAACCATGCCAATAACCAAACATTAAAATTATTGGATTAAAATAAATCTTGTTAAATATAACTCAGGAATCTATTTAACGTAGGTACCTATATAATTTGTAGTTACAATGAAAAAGCGTCATTTTTGGTATCTTAAACATTAATGAAATTTGTAGCGAGGCAGCCCCGAGGTATAGGTGTAGGGATTAATGTTGGCCAAACCGATAGCGGCGACCAATCCAATGATCGCGTGGACGTGGCTCCCCCGCATCGTAATGTTGGCTCCCCTGCATCGTTCGACCAATTCCGAGCCCCGATTTCTCCCGCGCGCCCTGTTTCTAGCGCCACTGTTGCCGCGCGGGCGAGTGACACGCCACAGCAACCAACCGACACAGTCGTTGGCGCGAAGGGTTTCTGGTCGCACACGCAAGGTGCCGACCATCCTAGATCTGTAAACCGTTAACTTTCCTATTTATCTCTGCTATGTCCTAACTCTTGTGCTCCTATATTGTATTATTTAAGTAATTAAAGTACGAAAGTGAATGAAAAGTCCATGTTTCTCTGAAGAGGCCCGAACCCCCCATGCCCGTCGGCTACATTTGGCGTCCCAACAGTAGGGGCCTCTGAAGACACGTGCATGCAATCTTTTTTTTATTCTCACGTAAGTACTTATACGTGGAGCTTCTGCATAGATACCTAGCTTCGGAACCTGAAGAGTGGCGTGATCCACGTGGTTCCGTTTTGTCTGCAGGAATACCTACGGCAACGATGACTGGAAGAAAAGGTCATAAATCGAGAGCAGAATCAGAAGCAGAAGAGGAAACAGAAGCCGCGTCCATCACCATGGACCAGGGCCAGTTTACAACCCTGATGCAGTCACTCCAGCAGAGTCAGGCAGAGATGTTCGCGAGGCTCATCCAGGAAGTTAGGACTTCGACTCCGGCGCCTGAAGTGTCTATGACAACGCCCGCCGCGAACTTCTCAAAGTGCACAGCTCGATTTAACGGATCGTCCGAAGATGTTGACGGGTTTATCGACGCGATAGAGGTGTACAAGAACTGCCTACAGGTATCAGACGATAACGCTGTCAAAGGACTCTCCATGTTGCTGGTAGACTCAGCAGCTTTGTGGTGGCAGAGGATAAAAACCAGCACCACGTCATGGCCGGATGCCATGCAAAAACTAAGAAGTGCATTCGGATGAATCACTTTTTCACGACGGATAGCTTCTAAACCAAAGCGTTCGTATTTTTAAATCCTTCGGTATTTGATGCGTTCCAATTTCAGAGCATTTAGAGACAATACAGCGCGTCATTGTAAATGATTGAAATTATTTTCTGTATTTGACCATATGAAAAGGCAATGTTTTGGGAACAAACTACGCTAGCGCCACTTTGACAGTTGCCAACTTAGATTATATACCTCTAGATGTAGCCATGAGACTGTAGGGAAGTGTGGAAGTGAGAAGCATATATACGAAACAAGTGAGAAAATTGAGACAAAACATAACATGCTCTGTCTCATACGGCGTGCCGGTTTTTTGCTTGGCGAACTTTGGAAAGTTAGCCAAACAAAGGCCTGTCACTGTCACTGAGAGGTCAACTCGAGTCAGTTTTTTATGTTTTTAGATAATTTCGGCAATTAAAGTAATAGTTTTAGTGCATTTATGAGAAATAGACACCAATAGTTAAGTGTTTTGTGCATTTTGTGTGCTATATAATGGGATGGTGCAGTGTTTTAGGCTGCAAAAGCCGCACAGAAAGAAAGGAAGATGAGAATGTTACTTTTCACTCGTAAGTATGCAAATGTTAACAGTTATTGTGCACTGATTGAAGAAATACATTTGTGTTTATGTAATGACATGGCTTTCGATGAAAATTAGGCGTAATTCTAGCTATATCGTTTATTTTTCTTTCCACATAACCTATAACTTGATATTCGTTGTGTTGCCATACCCTGTCATCTTTTTTCCCCTTAACTCTGTAATAAAAAGTGCAAGTAGTTAAATATATAAAATTCAATAAAATAAATAGTTGGTTCACCAGATTACTTTGAATTATATAGTAAACTTCATATTAATCATGTAACATGTTCCAAGATTGTTTTACTAAAATATTACTGTTAATATCATTAGAATCCTGTTGGCAATTTTATATGTTGAATAATATAAATAATTTTGCACTCTTCATATGAATGACATTATGCGACTCATATTAGTACATTAATAATAATTTAGTATGTAGTTGTTACAACGAAACACTCTCACGTTTTTGGTCATATTAGGGAAAAGTTTCCATAATAGCAACATTGAAGTTTTATAGTGCTGTCTCATGTGCGGCCACGAGGTGGCTACATCTAGAGGTATATAATCTAAGGTTGCCAACCCCATTGTTGAATAGGGTGATAGAGTGAAGAACGTTGGGGTATTCTCATCCTGCACAGATATTGATGGAGATGCAACATTCTGATTTTGCTCTATTGTTGATGGAGGTGCAACATTTTGATTTTGCTCTATTGTCGATGGAGGTGCAACATTATGAAACGGCTGTTGTATAGAAGACACCGTGGCTATTGTTAACAAGTATCAAGTAGTACTCCCCGGTTATGACGTAGTAGTTGCTTAATTATTCCTAAATTACTTTTAAATATTGTCATTAACATCTAAATCATATTCTTTATATTTATTCCTCATAATAAGTAATTTATTTTGATTATTATAACGATAATTCAGTATATTAGTAATTAACTGACAGTTGATTGGAATATGGCGGTTAAGTGTATAAAAAGGAAGGTAGATCATATTTAAGAGAGCATTGTATGGTGAACTACGGATAAGAACGTTATTCTGTCCAAATACAAACTGAGTGTGAATTATAGTTCGTGTTTCATTGTGTAAAACCTGCTACTGGATATCATTTCAAAGTGGGAATCGAAAAAAAAAAATATGTCAGGACCATATTTTCACGGCTTGGGGAAACGAAAACGGAAG